>JARHVA010006142.1:85000-790000 GCA_037957365.1 Torreya grandis | reverse complement strand
TAAGGGAAATCAACAATCTAATAGGAAAACAACACCTGGTGGATGATTCATTTATGGATGTGATCATTATGCTAGGGAATGTACTCAAGGGAAATCATATGATAATAATAAGGTAACTACTCCACAACAAGGATATTTTCAAAAATTAATGTATGCAACCATTGACAACCATCAAGCTAAGTTTCAGGATTCTCCTATTAAGCTATCAAGTACTTTATTTGGTCATACAATTTTTATTTTTATTGACAAGGGAACTATAAAATGTTTTATTGTACCTCAAATGCCTAGAAAATTGTCTATAAAATCTATAATTATGTAAAATTCATGCTTAGTTTAATATGTGAATGCATCTAAGGTCAAGATTGATACATGTTTGGTCTAAGCTAAGATCAAACTACCTAAATTCACTATGGTAGTGGATCTATTTATATCACCACTAAGGTCATATGATGTGATTTTAGGAGTAAACTAGTTATCTTAGAATAAATCTAAATTAGATTATTTTCTTAAAAAGGTTGAATGTATAAATTATTTGGGAAATCAAACCCAAATCTAGGGAGCAAAAAGGGAGTTAAAAATTAGATAGGTTTTAGTAATTCAATTAAATAAAGTACAAGGAATAGAGTGTCAAGCATTTATTGTTAAGATAAATGAAATGGAGGAATCGAAGGAACCTTCAATTGAGGATTTACCTTTTCTTAAATATTTTTGAGATGTTTTCCTAAAGAATTATTTGGTTTAACCCCTAAGAGAGAGTTTGATTTCTTAATCAATATCATTCCAATGTTCAAACCATAGTCTAAATCCCCATATAACATGAAGAAAATTGAATTGGTAGAGTTAAAGTCTCAACTATAAGAGTTATTATCCAAAGTATTGATTCGACCAAGTGTGTCACCATGGTGTGCACTAGTTGTGTTCATTAAAAATAAGAATGGAACCCTTCACCTATGTATTAATTATAGGATGTTGAATAAATCAACTATAAAAAAAGGTATCCTTTACCTTGCATTGATGATCTCTTTGATCAAATGAATGGATCATCATTTTTATTAAAGATTGATTCTCAAGCAGGATATCATCAGTTAAAGATTAGTGAGGAAGATATTCTAAAAATATATATCAAGACTCAATATAGGAATTATGATTTTATTTCTCCCTTTTCAAATATCAAATTCACCTACAACATTTATAAATCTCATGAACAGTGTGTTAAAGGATTATCTAGATCATTTTGTGTTGGTCATTTTAGATTATATCCTCATTTATTCACAATCCAAAGAGGAGAATATAGAATATTTGAATCTAGTTCTACAATGATTGGAGAAACATAAACTTTTTGGAAATCTATTAACGATTGCCTTGTTTTAGAAAGAAATACAATACCTTGGGCACATTATATTTTTAAAAGGAATATCCATGGATCCTTTGAATATTAAATCCATTTTAGAGTTTCTAGCATTCAAAAATGTCCATGAAGTTAGGATTTTTATGGGTTTAGTTGGATATTAGATTAAATTTATTCCAAGCATTTACAAGATAGCAAATTCTATAACCTCTCTTCAGCAAAAAAATCAGAAATTTGTGTTGTCAAGAAAGCACGAGGAATCTTTTTAGGAACTAAAAAAAGGCTTAACTTAGTACTAATATTGAGAGTTCCTGGTCCAAATGGCCAATTCTTGGTAACAATCAATACTTCAAGAGATGGTGTTGGAGGATTTCTCATGCAAGAAAGTTTTATTGTAGCTTATGAGTCTATAAAGTTGAAGTTGTATGAAGTAAATAATGCCCTGCATGATTTAGAACTAGTTGTAATAGTTCATGCCTTTCAAGTTTAGAGGCATTATTTATTGGGAAAACCATTTGATATCAATATTGATAACTTGGGGCTCAATTATATCTTTACCCAACCTAACATGAATGCACATTAGAGGCGATGGTTAGATTTTTTTCCAGATTATGATTTTAACATTAAATAAATAAAAGGTAAAAAAAATATGGGTGCTTATGCCCTTAGTCATAGAAGGCATATAGTAGCTTTGGCTACCATCAAAATTAAATTTCATGATTATGTATTTGAATTCTCTCCAAGAGATGAATTTTATGAATAGGTAAAGATGGCATTATCTCAAAATGCTCAAGATCCTAAGCATGATGGATTCAAGTTTGAGGATGATGGTTTGATAAGGTACAAGGGAAGGATTTATATACCAAACAAGGAGAATTTGATTGTTGTAGTACTCAAATAACTACACAATGTTCCTTATTGAGGTCATCTAGGTGTGAATAAGCTCTTGGTAGAGATAAGGCCATTATTTTTATAGGAAAGAATTAAGAAATATGAAACATAATTTATTTCATGATGTTTAGAATGTCAGTGAGTCAAGGTTGAGCATGTAAATCCTACTAGGTTTCTATACTTACATACAGTATCATAATGGAAGTGGAAAGTCATTAGCATGAACTTTATCCAAGGTTTGTTAATGTCTCAAAATTGACATGACATGATTTGTGTGCTTATTGATAAAATTACCAAAGTATCTCACTTCATTCTTGGTAATATTTTAGATTCATGAAATAAGTGTATAGATTGCATGTGTTTATGGAAAAAATAATTTTGGATAGGGACCCAAAAATGACTTCTAGATTTTGGTTGAGTCTCAATTCAAATTTGGGTACACAGTTGAACTTTAGTATAGCATACCATCTATAAATAAATATATAAATAGAAAGGGTGAATCAAGTTTTAGAATATCTTCTAAGAATGTATTGTATAGACCAACAGTATAGATGGGAAGAATATCTTCCATTGGTGAGTTTTCCTACAATAAGTCATATCAATTAGCTTTTAAAATGGCTCTATTTGAGTCATTATATGGAATAAGGTGTAGAACACCAATCAATTGAGATAAGTCAAAAGACAAGGTATTATTTGGTCTATATATGATTTTGGAAATAGAAGAGAAAGTTAAGTTAATAAGGAAATGTTGGTTGAAGCCAATGATAGATAGAAGAGCTATGTTGATCTAAAAATAATATCAAAGTACTTTTCACTGGGACACAAAGTATTTATTTGGATTAAACCATAAAAATAGAGATTAAATTTGAAAAATCAGCCAAGTTATCTCCTAGATATGTGGGACCCTTTGTTGTCAATCATGTGGCATATAGGCTTGCTTTGCCACCAACTTTAGCACTCATGCATAATATTTTTCATGTGTCCTATCTTAAAAATTATGGTTTTGATCCTTTTCACGTATTTGATTGGAATGCTTTATAGGTTATAGATCTTAAGGTGGTCACAATAGAACCATTCAAAATAATTGACACTCATAAACTTAATTTGTATTATAGATAATATCATAGTGCAAGGTCTAATGGGTTTAATATTCTCAAGATAGTTCCATTTTAGAAGTCTATGAATATTTTTATAAGTTTTTTTCATATTTGTTTGTTTAGTATTCTATTGGATATTATATTTATTTTTTGTTCAACACTATTCTATTTTAGAACTTTTGTTGGAATAAGTGTCATTAGGGTGATGACCAACTTTAGGGGGGAGGATGTTACATACTAATTCTCCTCTAGACTCATTAATTTGTTAATTTATAGATTTTATAGTTAATGATTGGTTAAATTATTGTGTTAAGTTGTCAAATTAGTAATATGTTGATTTATGATAGTTATATATTACTTATCATCATGATCATTAACGTGTTGTTAGTTTTACATATTTTCTTATGGTTCATTATGATCATGATTTTTTAGTTTGTTTAACTACAGTAGTTTATTATTATTATTTTGTGATATGGTCTAACTACTATTTATTTTACTAAGGTAGATCAAGATGAAGTCCACTCTCTAGACTATGAATGAGGGAGGCTATCATTAGAGAGGATGGAAAAGATGGATATAAGTGAGGTATTAGAGAATGAATCTGAAACCCCTACACACACCACTTAGCTTAGAATTATACTTATTATTTGTTGAATGGTTGATTTTTTTATTTGCAATATGCATTATATTTAAATGTGTTTCTTACCTTGTCCTATTTTATTATTTGGTAATGTTTTATTAATGTTTGTTCATATATTTCACCATACTTGCATTCATGAGAGTTTTGGATGGCTACAATACTTTTGTGTTGTATTAGAATAACAAAATAATAGAATATATGCATTAGCTAAATGTTAATGATTCATTTAGCTGTATATTTTGATGATTAACTAGGGGAGGGTATCTCTTTGGGTTTGATTTCTATAATTTCTTCCTTTGTTATTTATACATTGATTAAAATTCTCTACTAATTTAAATGTTAAACATCTAGGGGTCAAATGGGTGGCATATTTAAATCACTAGTTAGTAAATTTTTTGATTTAGTTGGTTGTATCGTGTAAATTGGGTGTAATATTGTAATTTAGGGAATTATTAAAACATGATTATGTTTTTAAATTTTAATTTCAACCCTAAATTTTAAAAATTTATTATTATGTTATTTGGCATATTTGAACCCACTTGGAAAAAAAGGTTTTGATGGAAATTTTCTTGGCATTTTTACTTTGCATGTTGACTAGGATGAAAGGGAGCTTGGAGGTGATGAATATGCTATAAAATACAGTGGTATGGAGAGGTTATATAAATATAAGTGGGATTATGTTGAGGTAAGTTCACCACAATCATAATATTTTCCATTTTGGCATGCAAGAATTAAGAAAAATGATAAAAGAGGAAGGGTTTTGAATAGAAGAGGAGGCATACAATGGATGGAGAAAGAAGTTTTTAAGGAAAGAAAGGTTTTTTATTTTAATACTATGAGGAAGGATTCTTGGCATCAACTCGATGATAGTCATCAGGTAGGGTTTTTGATTTTAAAGTTTTATAGTCCTTTCATTATGAAATGGTAACAACTCCTATCTCTATTACATTCCATTGAATTCTTAAATAAGGTTTTGATATTGTGATTTATATTTTCATATATATAAAAATGGGGGGGTTATTTTTAAATGACCTTGGGGATGAGTACGACCCATCCACAAGGTCAAGTACAAATAAATCCAACCCCTATCATATATTTGACTATGTACATTGTGAAGTCCTAACAAAAAGTAATATTTAGGGTTTTTTTAATTTATTATGGAATTAAACTTAGATTAAAGTGAAATGATTAAAACCTTTTTAGGCTGTGAAAACATTCAAGTTTGGAAATGGTTTTAGCGGACTGTAAGTTTGTGCATGTCATTATTTGTAAGAAACCACTCTATTAGACTTCACATATATTATTTTATTTATGGAATTAAACATAGGTTAACTCTAATTTTGTTTGAGTAAATATCTGTGCAAAATGGTATAAGGGATATACTCTTTTTGGGTTTAATTTGATAAGCTTCGGGTATTTGTAGGTATTTTTATGTTTGTTTATATGGCTCAATTTGAATGATTTTTTATTTGAATATAAAAAATTATTCATAATATTAATATATATGTAAATGGACTAGGGATGGGTATGGCCCATCCATAGGGCCAAGTACATATATATTAGAACATAATATATATATACTCAACTATGTATTGGGTAGTGTTAAGAAATAAAGGAAGGCAAGGTTTTCATTATTGATTTATTGTTAAAATTGATTTGATGGAAAAAAGATCATTATTATGGTCAAACCCTTATTATATTGAGTAAATATTAGACTAGATGCAAATTTTGCATATAACCAGTAGGGCGAGCTATATGTGTTGATAAAGTATTGGATTTTGGAAATCACCTAGTTATATCTTGAATTTTATGTTATAGTTGTGTTATGGAAATAGCTGAATTTTTATGATTTAATAAATAATTTTAGAATGGATATTTATAATTATTTTGAACACATGTTTGTCATGTGATGTTTCAGGTGAATTGCTTATAGGAACTCTAATTTAAACTATGTAAGTTATATATGCACACACACATGAGGGTTGATAGATTAAATTTCATGAAAATCAAATTATACACACACACACACACGTGAATATATAATTTTTATTTATTAAATTAAATTGGTAATTATTTTATGTATTACTAAGGAAATTTATATATATGCACTAAAGTCATACCTAGAATATATACTTTTATTGGGTGTATTTTGAACATACACTTATATTGTGTTATCAACGAAATGTAGATATAGTATGAGTTTTAAACTTAAATGAAATAAATAGCTGAGAAGTTATAAAATGAAAATAAATTTTGAGACATGAGAAATTATAAGGATTTCATGATATGTTAATTGAATTTGTTGTGTTTATTATGAGAAACAAGAAAATTTGTATGTATTTGAATAGTATTTTTTCTTGGTAAACTAAACATGGATGAAAGTTAAATTTTTATTCATGAGACCATTATTTTAATGGGTGTATAATTGGATTTTACTATTCTTCATATGTTATGAATAAATTAGTTTTATCATTTAAAATATATATTTAATGTCGGTTAGCTTATTTATACTATTTAGATGCATGTGATGAAATATATGGTATTAAATGATTTCCTCATATTAATATTTGTTGTGTAATTTTTATATGGAAATACATTATTTAAATATTTTGATTTAAGTATTATTTATGTATAAATGAATCTAGTATTATGACTCTAAGTATGTAGGTGAGATGAATTTCACATACTTAGTGCCACTAATAGACAAATTGAGGATATCCAAATGAGTTATGTATGTGAATTTAATTGATCTTTAGATATGGAAAACTATACTTAAACTTAGCTAAAGTAATGTTTATGATTTGAAAATTTTCAATTCACCTATTTGATTTATTTTGCATGTTTTGTATGATATCATGTTAGAACATATTTCTTTATGATATGTTTCATATGATAGTTATCTTATAGCACACAGGTTGTAGTTGACATTACCAATTTTTGCACCATCATTATCTGCCCACCCATGAAGGGAGGGCCATTGCCTTATTGGGATATTTTGGGGGGGATAAATGGTTCATGGTTGATGTGTAAAATCACTCAAATGATACTCTCCCTTCCCTTCTATTAATCAATTGATAAAGGTTTTACTCATGATTACTTATGGATATTAATGAGTTCATTTAGACTCATTTATTCTATGGAACATTTTATATTTTTAATCTAATATTCAGATATGTAATATTATATACTTGAACTAATTTAATGTCAATTCTATAATTATAACAAATGGTTATTATATTTTTACCTATTATGATATTTAAACCAGCAATAGCTAATTTGTTAAATTAGATAATTTAGTATTACTCTATGTTCTACTTGTGAAAGTAAATCAGTATTTTTATATAATGATCATTACCTAAATGAATCATATGATTAGATTTTTGGTTAATAAAATGGATTGCATAAATGATAAATTTATTTAAATATCATTAGTACTTGGAATCAATAAATATTAATTTGTTATCAATTTTAAAAAATTAGCCTAATTCTAATTTAACCTTGAGGGGTTGTTGCATTCACCTCGTTTGGTATAACCTATGACAAGTTCCTTAAATTTCCTAAGAATTAAATTGAGTAGAATTATTTTATCCCATTTTTTTCAAGTGGTAGACCACAATGTTCTATATCAATAGTTTACTTATATGAGAAGAGAACCCAATGAACCTATACACAATTTTAATGCATATTTTTGAAATATGTATAGTAGGGTGACAACCCTATATATACCAAATGGCTAGTTATCACTGGAAATGTTTAATAATTCCTTGAACCCATTGATAAATATGTTATTAAGGAGGGATCTAACTATCATGGATCTACCCCTTGCCTATGCAGAGGTAATAAAAGTGGATAGGTAGATCAACACAAGGAATAATGTTGGTCCCCATCCCTAATGTCCTCCAAAACATTCCAATAAAGAATACAATATTTCCTATTAATAATAATGTCCCAAATTTTGTAACCTCTCCCAATCATGAATTATCTCCCTCTACTCCATACCTCCCTAAACTAGAATTCGGGATTTCTAAATTCTACTAGTAATGAGGTTATACCATGAGATTATAACCAATCTATAATCTAAATTATGAATAATAATGTTGACACTATAAAACTATGAATAATGGTTCTATATTTCAAACTAACCCCTACACCATCTTAGGACCCCATATGGACTCTTTCATAAACCCTTGGTCAAGTTAGCTAACTAGATAAAAAGACTAACTAACCCACCCTTGACCAAACTTAACTTTTAACCCTTGACCACTAATGATTAGGCTTGACCATCGATGGTCAAATTCTAATGCTTGAACACCTAAATCCAACTTTAAATCCACCTTGATTTTTTATAATTAGCTTTCCTGATCCACTCGTGGGTCAATGCATGTCAAAACTAAATTTAGACAGCAAGTTAAACCTCTAATTGAACCTACACTTCCACCTCTCCTATTTTCCTATAAAAAGAGATGAGAAAGAGGTGAAAAGGGATCCAAATGATAAAGATATTCTTGTATCATAATTTATTTGGTAGGCCATTCTTCTAATGAATTATTGAAATAGCAAGTGCGATAGAGATCCAAAGTGATGCCATTCATTAGCTAATATCCAAGTACAATTACTCTGCAAAAATTGGTCCCAAATCCACCAATTAAATCATTATCCAACTACCTTAACCATTCTTTAGATCAATAAATAGGAAATATAACTATCTATTTTCACTAATTAGTTACTTTTTTTTGTTCTATGACCAACCTAACCCAAACCCACTTTCTAGATTCCCATTCTACAACTTTGTCAACTAATTTTCTTAACAAGACCAAAACCCACAGTAATCATTGGCAATCATTCTGACTATCGATGATCTTTCCATAACCACCAATGGTTACCCTAACCACCGATGGTCACCCCAACTATTGATAGTCACTATGTGACAAATAAATATCAAGCTATTTTCACCCACTAGACCTTAACTAAATCTTAGTTTCTAACCTCTCACCTAATCACAAAACCCTACCCTATTTTTTGAACTATACCTAATCTATTTAGCATTAATATCAATCTATTTATTTCTATAATTAGTCAAATTTATCTTCTTATATTAAATTTAGTATCTTCTATTATTTATGCCAGTACTTTATATTTTGATTTTTGAGCTTGATCATTTAAAAGGGTGGATTTATAGCCTCTAAGGAAGCTCATGATTCTTGGATCTAGCTTGTTATTCAATCCACCCTAATATTTAACTAATCAACCATTTTCTTTAGTGCTTTATTATCTACAGATCATTCCCCCCAAGCCAAAGAGGAGCTCTCTATAGTCATATGATCAATACATGCACAAAATACTAGGTTTTACTAACAATACCCTTCTCGAGTTTCTTTTCTTTTTCTTTTAAAGAATATAAATGAAATTTATTTGAGACATTTTGGCACACCTGATGGGACCCTTGAGTCTTTTATTAGGTTCATGGTTTCATCTATGTGCTTCTTCTTCTTATCTTTCTACTCATACAATTAAACAAAAATTTCTTTTTGGGCTTAAAATTAAATGCATACATTATTTTCTTGCTTATTTTAGTTCACATATCTTAATTAATAAAGTGAATTAATCATATCTTTAATCTTATCACACACACAAGACCAAACCACTCACATTTAATTAAGTATAATAGCATTGACATAAGGCCTGACTAGGATTTCATTACCTAGCAATCACCTTTCGTAGCTATCCTACTTGGATTTCATCACCAAGAGGAGAACCAACTCAGCTCTCTAGTTGAGTATAATCCATGACAATAGGTATATCTTGGCTAAGCACCCAACACCCTTATCGTTGTGGTGTGTGAAGTGAGGAGGTATGCCCCAATATCAAGCCATGTATTGATTTCCAACAAATATCCCTTTGATAGCCTAAATACAACCTAAAACCAACCATAGACTTATTTTTAATACCCAACTCTATAACCCAATTTCAGTCACACAATTCTTGAAACTTAAGGCATAAGCCACAAGAAAGACTAAAAAAAATCTTAGGATTTAATGTTGTTTAGTGTGTGTTTTGTTTCCTTGACTTTTTCTTGTCTTCTATTTGTTTGAGTTATGAGATTACTTGTATCTTCCTCTTTTTCTCATATGCATGGTTTTAACTAGGCAACAACTAAAAAACCAAGAAAACTAGGACCCACCTCCTACTCATCCCCCTTCCTCTTCCCCCTTATCTATGGAGTATATCTCAAATGCAGAGAGTTCTCCTTATCCTTTTGGAGTCATACCATCCCTTGAATAGTTACACAAGGTGATGCATATTTCACCACCTTTATGGATAACAACCCCATAACCCTCCAACATTACCTTAACACCATATCTCACCATACCCTTTCTTCGATTCCACCTATTGATCAACCCTATGACATGCCATCCCACCTTATGGGTGATGCTTATATCACCACCATCTCCACCTAACCTTTAGTCACCTAGGCATCATCCTTTACTAGTAACCCTATTAATACCACCATCCAAAACCAACCCACTCAATTGAAAAACACCCAAACACCTCCTTCCCAAACTAATAACCCTCCTAGTATAAGAGCAACCCAAACTTTAGGCACCAACACTTCCCTTATCATAGGATTACCATCTACTAGTATCACTACCATTTTTATTTATAACTTACCTACCTCCACTCCATTTTAGAGTTTGGTGGTTCCCATACCTTCTACCCTTCCACCCATCAGTACCAAAGTCACCACCTACCCTCCATATACTAACCCAATCATACTTCTTACCCAACCTATGTTAATGTCTTAAGATGTGTCCATTGTATAGAACCTGAATTATGTCCCTAATCCATAAGGGTATGTACCTCTACTTTCCACCCAACCACCTATCTCCATGTATTCATATGTGGAATCATCCTAACTACCCATATCCACATACCGATATGTGGTATCCTTTCAACCTGCCACCAACTATACATATGTTACACCTACCCAAACCCAAAATAACCTAACTTACAACTATAGGGGTACATAAACCTAAACTGACCTTGTCAAAATGTTAATAGAAAAAATGACTACTTTTGAGTCATCCATTTTAGGAGATCATAATATTTTGTCATATGACCATATTTTTAATGAACCAATTCACCCGTTCATCCCTATTTGACCATATCCTCCTCAATAGGAACTTCTAAAGTTCTCAAAGTTTCAGAGGAAGGAGGACCCTCAATAATACCTAAGATAATTTAGGCATTCATCTTATATGATTGCCTATGATGATGTTCTCTTTATTCATACCTTCCACATGTATCTATTAGGTCCATCACTAGATTGGTATAGTGTTATTACAAAGTATTCGCTCTTTTATTTTTCCCAACTAGCTCAGATTTTCTTAGATCACTTTTCCATAAACATCTCTAAGAAAGTCTCCATCATTGATCTCTATTCTATTCAAAAATTTGATGATGAATCCATTGTTGACTTCATGGCCTATTAGAGAAGTTTGATAAACCAACTCTCCTTCTCTCTACCTCAACCCAAACTAATTGAACTTTTTTCTCAAGCTTGTGCCAAACACTTTTCTTCTACCTTACAGGTCTAGAGATTTAGGACCTTTGATGAGGATTTTACCATGGCATGAAAAATAAATAATAGAGCCATTGATGAGGGGAAGTTGAAATTGAGAAACAAGAACTCTACCTTCAAATTAAATTAGGCTTCCTCCTCCAAATCAAACAACCAAACTAATACTAACTCCAAAAATAAGGGAACCATGAATGTGGTTATCCTTAAGACCACCCCTCCACCCATTGTCAACCAATCTAACTCTTTCAATTCCCCTAATCAAAACACCAAGAACCCAAACTGTAACACCTAAAAATAATTTACTTCACTTGGAGATTCATATGTTTTGATCTTAGATAAATTGTTAAAGACCAATATCATATAGCTTCCCCTAATCAAACCTCCATAGTAATTTGATTCCTCTTGTTGGGCCCCTTTTTTTTCTAAATAGTAGACTATGCTAATCAGCACATCTCAGTACAAGGTAATCATTGCAAATTATTTCTCTTTTGGAACTTTTAGTGTCAGCTAGTAGAATATTCAAAGATCTTATGCTAGTTAGTAGGAAAGTGCTTAGTGCCTAGGTTTTAAGGGACATACCTTTGAATACTACACATGGAGGTTGGAAAGAATTGGTGTTAGATTAGTGGATTCAATATAATAATGACCCCTAGTGATAACTTAGTACTCAGTGTGCACCATTTTGACCTAGCACAAAGATATTCCCCTTCCTATAAAAACATGCTTGAACCTAAAGAAGAAAGATGTGACATTAATACAATAAAGTTATACAAGATTAGATCTATAATTATGAATGTATTTAGTTTATATTTAGCATGAATAATTTGGATAGTCATAATGTATCTCCCAAGCTCACCTATGAGCCATTAGGCTTGTAGTAGAAATTAGATGAGCATGTTCTTTATTTTAAACAAACTATATTTTATTTTACTGAACTTTGAGTTAATGAAGAATGACATTAAAAAAAGTTGAGTATTAATCTTATTTAGATGGTTATATCATTATTTTATAATGATGACTAGAATAGAGTAGTATAGATAGTATAAATTCCATATTTGCATATGTTGTTGAGTGAAGGTTTGTTCCAGGTCATTAATGGCATCCTTGTGCCAAATAGTGATTTTGGATTAAATTGTAAAATTGCCTAAGTATTGGAGAATTCATGCACCTAATCCCTAAAACTAGTTTCTAGAGTTCTATCATGAGGAATAAACCATTGAGTATAGAGAATTTCCCTAAATTGTTAAGTTCTTGGATGATACTTAGCTTGGCATCCCTAAAACTTGAGCCCCTGTGACCAAAATTAGCTACCTTAAATAGACTTGTGCCTATTGATGATATCAAGAATGGCTTGTGTTACTGAACCTATCTAAGCTCATTATGGAAATTACCAAGTCCTAAAGAGGCTAAGTTACACCATGTCTTAACTATCCCAACATAGGCCTAGTCCCTTCTCTGCTACACTTTGGGTAAGTGTACAAGGATTATGCCTTATGTAGTTTGATACTAGTGTAGTAGTGCATTTAAATGTTGTTTACCCAAGACTTTGTTATGCTTACACCTAGTTGTACTAATTCTATAACTGACTTGTATCACTTTCTAGGTGCATGATAAGGCAAATGAGCTAATAACTAAGAACTTTTCTACAATATTTTGGTTATATTGTCAAGACCCATGTTGTATTTTATTGATGAAATAGAATGATGCTCTAAATTTCACTCAATAACATCAAGTGTTGGCTAGAGCAAGTGAAAGATAGTTTTTCATAGAATCATCTGACATTCCAAGGACAGAAGCCAAGAGAATGGGTGCAAACTAACCTATATGATGCTATGTATGAGGTATTATTTTGTGAACTACCTGAGCATGTGTAACATTGGTTAGTTTCCTATTAAAAATATAGAAGTAAAATCTAAGGCCAACACTTTTAGTGGATAAAGGAGTGCCTAAAGAGGTTTGAGATCCTAGATGATGTTTGGATGCATGTTGTAGACAAGTGGTGAAGTGCACTAAATAGCTACATGTTGGAATTCATAGTGTCAACCTTATCTTGCCCTGAAGAAGAGAAGTATGAATTATTTCATGAATGAATGGGTATATTTATAATAGGGCTCAACACCAAACTAAATAAATTGTTGGTGGATTATGGTATTGAAATTGTAAGAATGGAAGGCTAATATAATTACACATATGAGTAAACACAAAAGGTGAGAAAGGGAAGTATAGGTGAGGTACAATGGAAAGGGATGAGAAACCTAACATCTAAGAGATCTGAAAGTAAAACTATAATAAGTAAAGGTGTAGGTTGATAGAGGATCTAAAACCTGGAAGTGTTAAGAGGACCCATAATGAGTAGGAAGGGCATGGGGAAGGATCCCTTAAAATTTGGTATCATGAGGAGAGAGAGGAAGAAGCAAGAGGCTAAGCTCAGTAATTAGGTGTAAAATGTATTGGGTTGCTACAAGATTTGGTGAATGAGGATGAATTGGAAACACCTATCCCTTTTGAACCTGAAGTGTAAGCTCATGCGATGGATTCTCCACCAAAAGATAGAAGAATGATAATTGACCCTATTATTGACATTGACTTTGATAGACTTAAAATTTTGAACCAATAATTTATGATCAAACAAGTGATACCTTATAAGTAATTTTGAAATAATACCATGAATCCAGTTAATGTCAACCTAGGAATCCATAACATAAGTGCAAGCATTCCTATTTAGAGGGTGTTAGTTGCACGGATTGGGTAATAACCCATAAGAAGTGGCTTGGCACCACAAGTGAGAAATACCATACCATCAAGTTGGATGATGCAACCTAAAATAACAAGGTCAGTGATCAACCTTACAATAAGAGGCATTGGTGGACTACCTCCAACATAGATGCTGGGGGGCAAGCACCTTAGAACCCATCACCACCCCCTTAGTAAATTTATTATGAAATCATGGTGCACTTTCCTGAGTATCATAACATAGAAATTTTGTAGAGAATGTTCTCAAGTATGAACTTAAATGGAACACTTGAGGTATCACACAATTAGTGTTCAAGGCAACTCATTTTATGACCACCTTACTCGATCATGCCTATACCTAGTATCAAAATTTTAATCCAAACTAGGCTATGGCTGATTATGTTATACTAAAAGAGGCTTTCTTAAAGGAATTTGATATTCCTAAGTTTGATCAATAGAACATCATAGCACTCAAGTAAATTATCCAAGGGCTATCCAAGAGCATGTACCTATATGACATGCAATTTAAGACTCTCCTCTCTATGCTTCCATATGATATCCACCCCTCCCAACATGTGTAATGGTTTTTTGGGGGCCTACTAGTACCTTTCAAAAGAGTGTTATCTATGAAGACCTTCGTGGACCCCCATGAGGCACTTGAAGCCACATTTTGGGATGACGTATTAGGTAGCACCAACACTGGGATTAGCCTATTTATGGAGGTGTAGATCATGTCAATGGCCTCCCAGATATAGAAGCTGACTGCTATTTTAGTGCATGACACTCATAGTATATTATGGTGTATTGATTATGAGATGGAGGGGAATAACAAGAATAATTATTTGTGAAGAAATGTTCACACCTTACTTCTTAGTTATGAATTTTATCATGGGATGCATGACTCTCAAAATTTCCCTCTAATATAGCACACCAATTAAGTGAACACCACTATTTATTGAAAGCTATGTGATGCCTATACTCATTTAATAATGCAATATCGATTCATTGATGAAATGTGCCAAAATATGGAGAGATGAACATGATAAGCAAAAAAAAAAATTGGCAAGTAGGTGGGCTAAGGAAATGAAGACTATGGTCAGCAAAATACTAGCTATGGGAATCAATGAGGCATGCATGAGTGAGGTGGAAGATGTATTTGAGGAATATTCCCACTAATATCATGTTAAAAGTATGGGTCAACTAAGAATTATCAGCATGATTTCCCCATACACCTAATGTTTGGGTATTGTTAAGGACCACATGTAGTTTAAGATTGCATAGACCTATATAAAAAGCTAACTCAAGGTTGGCCTAGTGTAGACAAGGGTGATGCAAAGGTTAAGTGTGATCCAAAAGAGGAAAAATAGACTCCCAAGTTGTATCAAACTTGCAAGGATCCACCTAGGGTATAGGCCACAACCCAAAGTGGGTTCATCACCCAATCACCTACTACATTGATAAAGGAACTGCACTTGAAATATGGCAAGTCAAGCCATACCAAGTGCATAACATGACCTAAGCTAAAATTTATGCCCTAAACTGACCCTATGTGATATAAGGATATCCTAAAGTAAGCCATGTGCATAATATAAAATTTATAAGGAGAGCTCTAGATGGTCAGAGATATAAAAACATAGGCTACCAACTTACATAGGAAGTAAGATAGTTAAGAGGCTAAAGTATAGGAGTTGATTGAGATCCTCCACCTCTTACAAACTAAAGGGATTATACCCCGACTAAAAAAATTGAATTTAGAGAACATAGGGAAGAGACCAAAGGAAAAGGCCATGATTTAGATGATTGAAATTGTTATGTTGCATATAGATTGGGTGCATAAAGTAAGGCATACTTAGAATGTAGAGTATGACCAATAATTACTAATAAATGCCACCATCGATAGATGGTCTATTTGTGAGGTCCTTATAGACATGGGCACTGAGGTTAACATTCTAACCAAAACAACCTAGGATAATATGGGATGGCCACCCTTAAATCCCTCCCCTCATTTATTTTTTATGACCAATAAAACTCAAGAACAACCTATCAAGATCTTAAAGGGAACAATTATAAATATTATGGGCATCAAATTCTAAGTTGACTTTGAGGTAATCAAGTTAGCAGAGCATGATAACTATCTAGTGCTCTTAGGTAGGCTATGGTGTTATACTGACAATGTGGATATGGAATTCAAGAAGTTCTACATGACTTTCAAGAATGGTAGAAATAGGGTGATGATCCCCCTATCATTTGATTAAGGGTCTCCATATTTAGAAAGTTTTTATCTCAAAGATGAGATTAACCACATTTATAACATCATGGCATGGGGTACTAAGAAGCTTAACCCAAGAAACCAAAGAGTGTTCAAATGGGAGGATGGATAATTAGCTTCTAATACAATTTATGTAGCTTGATATTGAAGGGTCAAAGAGGCTTATGAATTTACTGGCTGAAGGTACCACCTAGTATAGGTAACTAAGCCAAGCCCAGCTAAAATAGGATTGATTAGGATTGATCGCACTTTGAAGAAATGGGTTCCCCATGCTAAAAAGGTGGGGAACATGGTGTTCAAACTAAGTAAATGAAAGCTCACAGTGATCCCAAAATATGGAGGGAACTAGTTGGTAGAGAACTATGTCTATGACATTAAAGCATGTATCCCTAAGGAAATAGATCAAATAGGCACACTAGTGTATAATTTAAAGAATAATACTACTCATTGGTGGGTAGTGCAAAGTCCTATCTTACCAACATGGCAAGATGTGAAGGCATCAATATGTACTAGGTTTGGCAAGAGTAATGAGGACTTGGACATACCTGCTTAATCAAGTGATTCTAACCCAATCATGCATGTGCACTTGTGTGAACAATCCTAGACTATCTATAGTGAGAATGCACCTAGAAGCCTATGGGTGCATGCCTTCTATAGGACTTTGAAAACATGGGCATGAGTGTGGTACATTATAAATGAAATACACTAAGAGATAAGAGACTAGGAGGTACTCAAGGAGAGGTTTGTACACACCTTATCCTTCTTTTCATTTAACTTAGAGCTACTAGAGCCACTACAAGTCATTTATAGAATAGTGTTCTAAGACACTACCATCCTAGAAGAATGCCTTAGAGACATGTTTGGGGAGAAAGGATTGGCACTCCAAACATTATTTAAAGAAAAGGAACTCAATAGTGACTCTAGTGAGGAGGAGGATGAAACCTAGAAGGAGTGAAATTAAAATTCTCTAACATGAATAAAAATACTCATACACCACATGGATGATAGTACCCTGAATGAATAATATCTGACACATATTCAAATTGAAACAATTAAGGGGGTAAGACAAGTGGAATAATCTCATCAAGAGAGGAATGAACCCTATTTTACACCCCTCAAAACCACCAAAGTGGACATCATTTAGATGGTGAGCCCAATATTCCCACTATAGGTGCATATTAGTCTAAGTTAAAGATGGCATGAATCATAGACATCCTAAATGAGTTTCAAGACTTGTTCCCATGTAACTACTAAGACATGAAGGGCACCCACCCTTCCCTTGGCAAAATGAGCATAAAGTTGGTGGATGGCATGAATCCTATCAATAAGCACTCATATATAATGAATCATAATCTCTATATTAAGGTGAAAATGGAGATCGATAGAATGCTAGCCACTGGCATCATTTACCTTATATAAGAGTTTGAATGGGTGAGCTTGATGGTCATAATCATTAAGAAGGATGGATGCATCTAGATATGTGTTAACTAGTAGCTATTAAACATAACCTATATCATTGACCTGTTCTTGACCCTATTTATTGATGAAGTCCTAGATGGTGTTGTAGGGTACAAAATCTATACATTCACTTATGGTTTCTCAAGCTACCATCAAGTGCAGATAGAATAGGAGGATAAGCCTAAGACAAACTTTACAACTAAATGGGGTTGTTTTTCTTATAATGTGATGCCCTTTAGGCTCAAAAATTTACTTGTTGTATTCTTTAAAGTGGTGATCACTACATTTAAAGACTTCATCCATAAATTCCTCCAAGTTTATATCAATAATTAGACTATATATGGCCTTGTAAAGGACCACTATGAGAATCTATGCCTCATGTTTGAGAGGTACAGATAACTCCAAATATTATTAAACCTAAATTAGTGCATATTTGTAACCCTCTTTGGAACATTTCTTGGGCACATAATCTCCAAGAATGGTTTACTTGTTGATCCTATGATGATATCCATCATCATTAACCTCCAAACTCCCTTAATACAAAAAGATGCTTACACATTTCTAGGTTATTGTGGCTACTACAAGAAGTTTATAAGGAACTACACAAATATTTCAATGCCTCTAGAGGATCTCTTATGCAAAGATGACTTGTTTTATTGGAGCAAAGTGCAAGAGGAGGATTTTGATATATTAAAGTTAAAACTGGTAAGTGCACCAATTCTATAATTCCCCAACTAGATAACTCCTTTTCACATCCATGTTAATGATTCAAGATCCATAATTGGTGCCATATTGGTGCAACCAAGTGAAGGAAAAATGGATCACCACATTCCTTTACAAGTAGAAAATTAATGCAAGTAGAGAAGAATTACACCACCACTCAATGTGAGGAGTTGGCAATGGTCTATGCCTTACAAAAATTTAGGCAATATATAATGGTGACCACATTCAAATTCTTCACCAATCACAAGGCACTAAAGTACCTTATGAAAAATCCTATGTTACATGGGCACATATGTATATAGATAGTTATATTCTAGGATTTCTAGTTCTCAGTTGTAGTTAAACTTGGAAAGTAAAAGTTAGGCCCAGATCATTTGTCTCACATAAATTTTGGTGATGTGGTGGTACCAATTAAGGATGATATGTCAAATGTGCAATTTTACCAAATCCAAAATCTCCCTAAAGACTTGGTATAGATTACCACTTTCCTAAAACCTCATTTTTCACCTTAGACCATGTTAAATAAGGAAAAGAAACAACTTGTTCGTGTTTCCCCCTTCCATCTCATTGAAGGGGAATTGTATAAACTAGTTAGGGATGAAGTCCTACAATGGTGTGTTTTAGAACATGAAAGGGACCCCATATTTTAATAGGTTCATGAAATAATCATAGGATTCCATTACACTAGAGATGTAATGGTGTGGAAGATACTATAGTTATGTTTGTGGTGGCCAAGCCTGTTCTAAGATGTAAAGGATTATGATAAGGCATGTGGCATATGCTAGTGTATTAGGAAGCCTAACCACTAGTATTAGATGCCTTTCACACCCATTCTTTCCTATGTGTCATTTAAGAAATGGGTCATTAATTTATTTGGGCCAATAACTCTAACAACATGGTGTATATGCACATGGTATACTCTGGTGGATAACCAACCATTTACTTTCTAGCTTTCTAGCCATTAATTTAGTTGGATCTAAATTTATAGTCAATCCACCCTACTATCTAACTAATCAACCATTTGCTTCAGTGATTTCTTATCTATAGGTCATTCTTCCCAAGCCAAAGAGGATCTCTCTATAGTTATCTGATCAACATGTACACAACATACCAGGTTCTACTAAATATACCCTTCTTGAGGTTTTTTCTCCTTCTTCTAAATAATGTAAGTGAAATTTCTCTAAAATAAATAACATGTATAATTACAATCAATAAATAAATAATATTTAGTTATATTTAATCCAAAGGATGGCCCAGATGTTGAGTAATGATTTCCTTAGTTTGTAAAAATAAGTGGATAGTTCAGGTGGTGTAATTTCTACCCTATAATTTACTTATCATACAATTACAAACCCAAAAATAGGAAAGACAAATAATTTAAGCCTCCATCTAGTAGAATGCCTAAAATCAACATAATGGAGATTGCCCTACCCAACTAGTGTCATGTGATTAACATAACCCAATATGGGGAACTTGACTATGTTTAGTTTTGTAATGCCTTTAAAAACTTACATAATAAGATTGATTAATATGGGGTTGTTCCATATAAATATAATATTTTGGGTCACCCTAATGTTCCTAGTTTATCTAAATCACTCGATATATCCATGGTTTGGAGATCCTAGACTTTCCTAATGAAAGAGATAATGAACCTAAGGAAACCACTAGTGATATTTAGGTTGTGCATTAGTTCTATAGGGTAAATTATACCATTAGGAGTAGGTCACACCAACCCTTAACAACCTCAAAACCATAAAATAATGTTTCTACACCCCCTAATCCAAAGGATAGAAATGATCCACTCCACCAAAGGTAGGAAATTGTCAATCCACTACTAGTAAGACAAGATGTTGCATATTTGAAGATATGAAAAGGATAAAACCCAATATAACCCTCCATGAATTGGTATAAATTACTAAATAGAGGCAACTAATATCAATGTTTTGATACACAAAACCAAGACTGAGGTTCCAACCTTCTTACTCATAATCCCATTATTTGGAAATAATTTCATAATTTTTTGGTCAATTAAAGGGACCTTGATAAATGTCATGTCTATAAGGATCTATAGGAAACTAGGACTGGTCCCTATAAAATTAGATAAGGTAGTGGTCTAATTAAATAATTTTAAATTTAAGGTTGTATGATAATTTTTAAATGTTCATATTCAATTGAAGGCTAAGCTAAGAATACAATAAATCATGGACATACAAGTGGTTGAGATCCTAGAGGCATATGTTATGTTGCTAAGTAGAGATTGGTCTAAATCTCTTAATGGTTATATGGCAACAAAATTCTCCCATATGTGGCGACAATGGAAAGAAGTGTAAAATAAAATAAGGATTGATAGAAAGTCATGCATATAGATGATGATTACATAATAAAATGTAGTTAATGGATAAGTCAATTTTGCCTCCATAGATTAAGGTGTTTATACTATGATTACCAAACCAAAAAGGAAGAAATAATTGATTGAGATAAAATTTAAAGTATGTGGTCTTTGTATTTCAATGGAGATCAATCTAAATAAGGGTTAGGAGCAAGTATTATACATATTGATCCTTATGGTAAAAATCATATAGTTGTATATATATATTATAATTTTGCTATACTAATAACATAGAAAAATATAAGGTGTTAATATTGGGAATAAAATTTGTATCTAGGTACAGTGTCCATCAATTAAAGGTATACAATGATTCTAAATTAATTTTAAATTAGTTAAGGAATAAACTCCAATGTAATCTTTCTCATTGGAATAAATACAAGCACCATGCTTGGTATTTGATGGAATCCTTTAATGCATTTAACATTATTTCCATTCCTAGGATTTAAAATACAATGGAAAACTCATTGGCTATCTCAAAAACTAAAACTACACATTTAGATAATATGGATTTGTAAAAAAAATCTTTTGAATTAGTTTCATGTCCATCTGTGCCTACTAATGTGAAGAACTTTCAAGTGTTTGAAGATGATAGGCACATTATGTATTTCCTTTCTAATTCTAATACTTTTGTCATGCTTGTGGTTGATGAGGATCATAGGAGTGATCTAAATGAATAACATTGTGATGTTGATGGAGTTATGAACCTTAAATATAAACAAATCCCAAAGGTAATGACATCATTGAAAAGGTTATTCAACTTAGAAATGCATGTAGTTAGGCTTGAGAAAGCTATTTTCTTTAATTAGAGACCATGATTTATTAACATGGGGACACTTGATTAGCCTAAAAACATCACTATATGACCAAAATATAGTGATGAAGAATTACAAAGTTTACAAACGATGTTAATCTATTACCAAGACATCATTGTTTAGACTTATGGTGACCTAAAGGAGTTTAATCCCAATGTCATGATGCATAATACTCCCTTAAAACATGGTAACAATCCATTTAGGTAGTTTTAGAGACCATTAAATTCTATTCTTGAGCCATTCATCTTGAATGAAGTTCAAAAATTACTATCATTTGGTATAATTTTTCTAGTAAGAAATTCAACATAAGTAGCTAATTTTGTACCAGTCAGAAAGAAAAATTGAGAAATTTACCTCTATGTTAACTTTAAAAATTTTAATCAAGCTTTAGATAAGGATAATTATCCACTCTTATCCCTAAATGAAGTCATCTATAAGGCTGGTATATCTATGATGATGTCTTTTCTAGATAGGTTCTCAGGCTACAGTCAAGGTTTAATTCACAAGGAAGACTGATCTAAGACAGCCTTCACCACAAAGTGAGGCATGTTTACTTACAAGAAAATGCCCTTTGGTTTGATCAATGTTAGTTCCAATTTCTAAAGAGACATGGATATAGTGTGTAAAAGGTTTATTGGTAAGTGTATTTTTGTGTATATGGATGACTTAAAATTTTTTCCAAATGTAGATTAGATTATTTAAAATAGTTGTAGAAGATATTTGAACACTAACGTAAGTTTGGTATTTCACTCAATCCAAAAAAATGCATTTTTTGGTAACTGAATGTAAGCTCTTTAGTCATGTAATTATGAGATAAGGTATGTCAATTAAACCTAAAAGACCTGATGCCATTTCTAAAATTCATTTATCAAATGATAATAAGGAACTAAAACCTTTTTTGGTAAAATTAATTTTGTGCAAAAAATTATTACATGTTCTGTTGAGATAACTAAACCATTAAATGTCATGTTAAAATAGGGAGCTAAAGTTGAGTGGAAAAAAAATTAAGCATTCCATAATATAGGCCTCTATTTTTATCATCCTAGATTAGAAAAAATAGCTCATTTGCATTCAAACATACCATTGTTAGTGTCCTTACTCAGAAACTAGGAGATGGAGAGCATCCCATAGCTTTTATGAACACCAATTCAAAGTAAGTTGAATTAAATTACCCTATTTTGGACAAGCAATCTTATATATCAGTACGTGAAACAAATAAATTTAAATATTACATCCTAATTAAATATGTTTATTCTATGGTTCCATATCATGTTTTCAAAATGATGTTGGGGTAGAATGAACTTGGAGAAAGAAGAGGATGTTGGGTCTCAAAACTTTTAACAGTTGATATTTAGGTTAGGCCCATAAATTTGGTTTGAGTTCAAGGTCTATCACAATTGATCTCTAAAATTGACCTTAGTATTTTTTTTGTCCAAGTGAATTAGTTTAAACTAAATCATAGCCCTTGGTATGACTCTATTACTCATTACTTTTTGTATGGTGTTCCACTAGCTATCTTGGGTATGACATAAAAAATAACATTAAGGTTGAAGGTTTCCCACTACATTCTAAATAAAGGTGTCCTGAACCATAGAAATCATGAAGGCATTTTCATAAGATGTTTAATATAAGAGTAATCACAATATTTCATGACTTATTTCCATGATAAATTAGGTAATGGCCATCTTTATTGTAGTTTGACAACCCAAAACATATTAACAGTTGGTTATTATTATCCAAAATTGTTAAAAGATGCTCATACTCATGTGATATCCTATCATCTCTATCAAACATTTACAAAAATAGACACTCGCATTGTTATTCCATTTCAACAAGTAATTCAAGAGCATACCTTTTCCCAGTGGGGTGTGAACTTCATTGGAGTCATAAATCCAAACTCTTTAGCCAACCATAGATTCATTATCACAATGACTAACTATTACACAAGGTGGGCTTAAGAAAAATCAATCAAGAATAGCATTTTTAAGGAGGTGGTTATATTAATTTAAGAGCATATTACATTTAGGTTTGTCACCCCTATGGTACTTGTGTGTGATAGTGGTCTTTCCTTCTAATCAGTTGAGTTGACTAAGTGGGAAAATTGAAAGAAATTTTCATTAAAGTTATCTTCAAATTATTACCCTCTATAAAATGGTTTGGTTGAGTCCAAAAATAAGAACTAGTTAGGTGTCATCAATTAATTAGTATAAAATAACCCATGAATTTGGCATCTTATGCTCAAGTATGATTTATGGGATTATTAGATAATGTATAAGAAAAGCCTCAAGAGCTCCCCTTTCATGTTGGTTTATGGTGTTGTAACAACCTTATGGGTTAGACATAAAAATATGTGAACAATTTATTTTTTAAATAAATCACACATATACAAGTAGACTACATCCTGAGAGTCTAATAGAGGTCATATATATACTCAAGTGATAATAATAAGTACACATTACATTTTATATCATAGAACTCTAATTTCATGACAATGCTTCATAAAATGGATATAGAAAGTAATGCAACTTAACCATGATTGATACAACTTTTCAACCACCTCTGTCAATATATAATAATAAGTAATTATAATTTTTCATGATAATACTCCATAATAATATTCAATTTAATACAATGTACATAATTTAGATACCTATCTTCTTGAAGCATGAGTTCCCTAGACTCTCTAATATCTATGGAAATCTTAAGTGTTTATCTTGATAAGTAGTACATTTATGGAAGATGAGAGCATCATCCAAGCACTTTTCCATCCAACCACAGACCAATGATCTCCTTCACTATCCCATTAGGGAATGGACCTCCCTTTATAGATGAGTAGATAATGATGGCACAAGAATCTAGAGAGACTAGCAAGTACCTACATGCTATATGATTCTAAACTAAACATGTAGTGTATCATAAAAATATATTTTATTGAAAGATATTGGACTATCATGTGAACCACACTCATGAAATTATAATTTCTCACTAAACATACTTTGGCCCAAATTTTTAAAAATAATAAATAATAATGATCTAAATCAATCAATTTTATACACACCACTTGATCAAAGTGCCTTCATCTAACATTGCAATGCTAGTAAGCCAGTGAAGTTCATCTCACTCCTTACTCCACATTAGCAATGTAGATTGGTCAAAAAATAAATTCAACCAAAATATTATTCAACTTACATCCTATGATCAAATTCATCATACAACATGTTATATAAAAGAGTAATAATAGCATATGTTTAGTTCATTAAACATATGCATGAATCTTTCATTATCTTCTATCCCATATTAAAAATAATGATTACAAATATACCACCCAGGTAAACATATAATTTAACTATATAATTCAAAAAATATAATTGGTTTCTAGTTATCTGTATAATGTATACATACTTGTTATTGCAGTGGATAGTGTGTGTTGTTATAGTTGATAGACTTGCGTATGCATGCATGCAAACTCTGAGAGTTTATCAAATACGGTGTTAGAATGTTATTATGTTATGTGGAATGATGAATTAATTTTTTATATATAGTTACTTGTATAACACTTATGTTTCCATGTGTTTTATACTACTTCATATGATTGATTGTGAAAAAATGATAGTTAAGTCTTAGAATGCTGGACTATGGTAAAAAGGGTTGCCATAAGGTGTAGACAAATATAGATATGATTTAGGTGTAATAGCTATAGTAAGTACCACCCAAATAAAATATGATATCCCATACTATAATAGATTCCTAACTACATAACAACACATAAACTAAATTTAAAAAATTTAAGAATCAACTGGTCCATGTAGATAATAAAAAAATAAACAGTAAAGTATTATATCACCCATGTATAATCTACATACAAACATACCAAGGTATCTCAACATAAAAACATGCATCACGATACACCATTATGTACTAAGTATAACTATACAATTAACACACTCATAGTATGTAAATTAACATAAATATTCTATATTGAATACATATGACAAATAAACATTCACATTTATAACAGTGAGTTAGATAAACCTGTTATCCTAGTGACTCATTTGCTTTTAGGAGATTATTTTGAAGGTTATGGTTCCTGATTCCTAATAAACTTAATTACTTATTCACATCATCAAATTAACTATAGGTATAACCTCCAAATACAAGCTCTAGTATATCCTAATGTGCACCATATGTAGGTATTATAATGCTATGCAATTTATAAACCATGGTTTAGTGTTTTTAATTGTAACTACTAAGCATAGAAAGTTAACGGATGAAGTAGTTATAAAATATGTGGAAACACATTTTTGCATACTTTATTTAGATAAACCTAGAACTTTATTTTTTTGAAATACAAATAATCTAGTTTCACAATTAGTCTATATTGGGGGTTTACGAGCAATCATTTGATAAACTAGATTTAATCAATCCTTTAATATTTCACTCGAGAATATTACTTTAAGGAATCTTCCCCAAGTTTTGACTGCACTATAAGTCATAAACATATAGCTTGATATATTTTTAAATTTTTGTATAATGGTTTTCCAATAAATAAGAGATTTTAAAGTTCTTTTAGGTTTAACTCACCATAGAGGATAATTATGTTCGACCATTCAACTCTAAGGTTAATCCACTCTACGTTTGGAAATAAACTATTTAATTAATCAACTTTCAATGTAATGATAATCCATAACCAATCAATTCAAGGAATCCTAAGATTTTATAATTTATAAAATACATATTACTATGTTTCCAAAGTCATATCAAATATACTCATGTGAAGCTCAAAATATATATACTTCTCAAATATTATTTTTAATCCAATAACACATTTACCCTCTTGAGGTTCTAAGATAAACTAATAAACAAGTTTACACCCATTTCTAATAACTTTTTATTAATCATATATATATAACATGTATTCTCCACTAGGAGTGGTTAAGAATGGATTTTTGAGGAATTTTTGAAATGTTTAAACATCAATTTTATGTTTTTGAAATATTTATAAAATTCATTCATTTTCTACTCCAATAGATAAACAATTCATAACATCTTCATTGTGTTTAAATACATCCTTTAGCATTACCTAATGCCTGGACAAAAGAAAACATATTTACTTCTCATTAAATAAACTATGTTCATGGTTCAGACATGGGTCAATAATAAAATTATTTATCAAGGATTTAACTAATTACAGTATTTCTATTATTTACCAAAATTAGTTTATTGTACTCTATATTCACTTAAATTCCATATATTCTCAATTGTATGGATATTATAACAAATATATAAATGTATGAGTATTTTAACAAATATATCTGGCTGGAATTAAAGCATAGGGTGACTTAGAATAAAATAAACCTGATCTATATATCCAAATAGGAAACTAAAATAATTTCTAGCTCGTCAATGAAATTATATAGTTTTTTATATTTACATTACCTGTTATTTAAGTTGCTCAGCTATCATTTTACCCCAACACTAATAAATATAATTTAAGAAAGATTTAATTATTCCAAATTTCAGCTTCAAGGTAAAGGGGTGATACCTTAAGGAAATAAAAAGACCAAAAATTAAATGGCAGTAAGATGATACAGGGTGAAATCATCATCAAAATAGAAAGGAGATATATTAATATTTAATCATAGTATTTAGTTTATTAGATATAAATCAAATAATAGAATTGTACCAAAGGTAAATAGAATGATTGGTTAAAAAGTGATGCATCAAATGGATAGAAAATATAACATAATATGATGCCATAGAGGAATAGAAAAACCCACTTAAGTGTGATGCCATTATTATGGTTAGAAAAATAAAGTAAAGTATGACACCCAGGTAAGCTAACATGACTAGATAACTAGCAAGATCAGTTAAAAAAATTTCTAGTTATATGGTTGGGAAATTCAAAATGAGGTGATGCCATACAAAGAGTAAAATAAATTTTCAACAATAGTAAACTATCAGTTATGTGGATGGATAAGCTAAGGTTGAGTGATGTTATGTAACTATATATCAAATTAAGAGCATTTAATAAAAAAATTATAGATTTATGGTTGTCCATGTTACTCATTTTGCTAGAAAGAAGGTAAAATAAAAGAATGATGCCATAGATACATAGATGGACTAGATAATATGTGATGTCATAGCTGAGTCCAATGACCCAATTAGATTTTTATCAATCCTTAATATAGTGTAGCATGTTTCTAAAATATTTCAAAAAAAGCAATATTTATCTCAGCTAGATTTAAACTAGATAATCTAAGTCATCACCCAAAGTCTTAAAATAAAAAGCTTAAACAAAATAGGGATTTAACATACAATGACTCAAAAGTAATAAAAATCCATCACTCAATGATTTAAAACATCTCCTACCTCTTGGGTTTGTTGGTAAACTAACTCTACTCCTCCTTTTTTACATTGTATCTCACTTGCCAAATTTCTCCTTCTCCATAATCCTCCCCTTTCTTTTTTTTCCCTCTCCAATGCACAAGCTATCCAAAATATCTTTCATTCTTTCTCTTAAATAGAAAATAAATGCTAAATTATTTTTCCAAATTTTGTTTTTTTGTTTTATCTTTTTGTGTTTAATAATTTTAAGATCTTTTAATTATTTTCTTGTATTCTGCTAATTTTAATTTATTTTTCACATTTTTTTTAATTTCATTATTTTTCTTTTTCTAATCTTTTTTTCTAAAAAAAATTCCCTTTTTAATATTTTAATATGTAATTTCAATTTTATATTAAACCCACTTAACATTTAATTATTCTTTATCAATTTAATGATAAATAATAACCCATATTAATTTTACCTTTATCAAATGTGATTTTACGTGTATTAATGACACCATAGGTTAAAAACACAAGGAATTTATTTTTATAATTTACCTACTTAGGCAATCATGGAAAAATAATAATTTAAACAAACACCAAAACAATCATTTTTAAATGCATTTTATACCATGACTAATTATCATGGTATGTGTGCGGTTTCGTTAGCTCTCTATCAATTTGTAATGTCTCCATCTATAACATAGTCTTCGATGATGCTCTCCCTCTGGTATGAACGAGGGTAGAATTCTCATGCATCCACCTCACAATATATAGTTAATTAAATATTTTCACATGATAATCATAAGAAATAATATATAATTGAAACAACTCATTAACATGCTTAAAATGTAAACACATACATAACTTATTCATAATAATCAATCATGTACTATCATCTAACTAAGAAACATTATATTTTATTTAAATAACATAAATTTCAAGATTAATCATAAATATAACCAATATAAAAAATTTAATTGCATATATCCATTGATAATCTAGAAATTTTGTTTGGCGAATAATTAGGATGTAATAGGCGTGGAATTAATATTTCCAATGACACTCAAAAGACCCAAGTATTATTTCATCAATGAATACATAGAATAAAATGAGATAGGTAAATATAGGTTGTTATACCTGATTCATATGGATGACATGAGAGATGAAGCTTTTTAGAAATTTAGCAATCACCAAATAGCTATTAAAAGATAGTTTGATATAAAATCCCAAGTGAAATGCTTTTGCATTTTAGACTTAGTTTTACTAGTGGACAAATCTCATGAGAAGAAAGGTTAGCATTCTAATCTAAGTCCTATTTGGATGAATCCTTATGAATTTGTAGAATTTTTAGTATAAAATGCTTTTGGATTAAAATATCTATAAAGGAATGACCTACAATTCCCAGTCAATGGATATTTTTTAAAGCATTACTTTTCAGTTGCTCTATCCAATGCCATTTCAAAATGAGAATCATGAAGATTTTTGCATGTATATAATGAATAATATTTTATTTTTCCTTATTTTGGGTTTTCCTTCTATTGTTTTTTCATTTGATTTGATTTGATTTTTCCTATTTCTTTCCCCCAAACTAGTTTTATTTAGTTTGTTTCATCTGATCCCCTAGTATCTTTTCAATGTGTTCTCTAAAATAAAATGGAAAGAATTTGATTACTTTTCGTATCATTGAAAATCAATTATTTTGGACATGGCATCTTATATATTATATTTTAGATCTCCCCTTACAACCCATTAATTATAATTCCACCCAAAAAACAAAGTCCACCATAATAAGTGTTGCATCAAAACTATGTCTGAGGAGAAGTAAAAGACATAACAATAGTATGTTGAAATTGGCACATTCATGGGTTGGTCAATTAAAATGGTAAGTGAATGAGGATCATTTATATTTTAGAAATTAGATAATAATTAGTCATTATTGAACAACTTCTTAAACTAAAATTAACTCTTTTGTAATTTTTTAGAATTCTAAAGGTTGGTGATTTGAAATAGAAATTTTAAATATAGAAAATTTTATTTTCAACTAAACCATAAATTACACTTATTTGAATAGCTAAATTAAATAGAAGCATTAATTTATTTTGAATTCTTCTTATTAATTTGAATTTTCTAAGTCTATCATTATGCACATGGCTTGGTTCCCAATCCTTAATGGCTAGAATTTCAAAATCTTTTCAAAGAAAATTTTGAATAAAAATTCATAATCCAAGTCTTCTTTGAAATGGTAATTCAATAAATCTCCATCATAATCTTTATGAACTGGCTAACAATAGAGTAAAGCCTTGATCAAGATTAGACGTATCTATATCAAGGCTATATGTCTATGGCTAGTAATAGATCAATGCCATGCCATTCCCCTACGCTAAATAACTAATATTTTCCCTCTCAAAAAATTCGGTTCCTTATAGAGGCTTGAATTATTTCATTTAAATTCAATATCTATAAAATAATCAATCACTTTTACACACACTAATGGTCTACGGCTAAATTGAAATTTAGTATTTCACATGTTGAATCAGACTTTAGTGACTTCATCTTTTTTATTTTGTCTAATGAATTAATTATAGTTTGTGCTTATTTTCTAGTTGTGAAGTTTTAGATTCTAGGTTCTGAATGTTGATGCAACATTCTCCCTATGGAAGTAACCATTTATTGTACCCCAAAACTCCCCATATTCAAATTTCAAATGGGAACACTCTTGTTCTGATTTAGTATTTAGTTTTCATATTTTTAGATGTGAATTTCTACCATGTGAATGCTTTATTGATATTAACTAAGTATGAATTCAAGCCTTTTGAACATAATAAGTTCCATATCTAATCACTCAATCTAAAATGTACCTCTAATTTTTTTTCATTTTGATTTTAAAGTGACCAAGTATTTATAATTTCCCATTATAAAGACTTGTTTGATATTTTATTTTAGACTTGGATATTTATAAATTATTTGAGCATTGAAAATGATATGAATTCATTGTTATGGACTGAAAAATTATATTATGTTCAAGATCAGAAGTTGGCCTTTATTTTATGCCTTGGTGCATTTTTCTCATTTTTTTGTTAACTTACTAATGAATTTATTTGCCTTGCTTATTTTTTGCCTTGTTTTCTCTATAGGGTCTTCTCCCCGAGCCCTATGAATGATTGAGATCATGCCATATGGCATGATCCCATTCAAATGGTTACCTGAGGGACTTTACAATAATTACTTTTTTTTGGAAATTTCCTAAGCCTACTAACCTTGAGATCATGCCACATTCCATGATCCTAATGATCCAACCTAATAGAGAACTAAAGGTAACAACAAACCTTAGATCTTAGATTCCTCAAAGGATTTAAACCTTAGAACCTCAAAACTTGAAACCTCAAGGTTATTAAATTATTAACTTTGAAGCCTAAGAGTTTAATGACATTGGAAAAGGTTTGTGACCCTAAGGCCTTGAAAATATGACATGTGGCACCCTCCCAAGATCTTAGGAGCACATAGTGATTATAAACTCAGTCCAAAGCATGAAAAACCTAGGAATATGATAAGAAGCCATATGGACATGGAGATGATAAAAGCAAATATAAAATTAAATCCTAAGTGTGATGACAAGTTTCCAAGTGGCAAAGTGGGACCTGATGGCCAAATACCTTAGCCTAGCAAAGGAAAAGGAATGAGAAGATGAGAATAACTCACATGGCAAATGGAGAAGATCTTGAGGCTAATAAAGTAGACACATGGACCCAAGGACCTAAGAAGAAGATAGCATGGCCAAAGAACATGCCCAAGATATTTTGGGTGAGTGCCAAGTGGTAAAGAGAGCATAAAGACATAAATAAGATGAACTGAAACCACATTAACAAGCCATGTCATCATAAAAGGAAAATGCTTAAATCTGTCATCTCCTTAAAAATTCATAATGGCATAAATTTATTAAAATAGTAGATTGATAAATTAATATAGATTTTAGGAAGATTTGACTAGTCAAGCAAGGCATATGGATCAAACTGGTGGCTTCTTGACCTAGATATTCTCCCAAGTGGGCCAAATAGAAGAATCATTCAAATTACTTGGCTCAAAAGAGAGAAGTGGGGATCACATTATAGTTAGATAGGTGTCACAATCATGGAGATAAAATTAAATAGAATATGAATTTCCTTTGAGAATAGAGGGAATATTTTAAATAAATGTAGTTGTAGCAGCCTAGAGTGAAAATCATTTCAGAGATGGGAACCTTGTGCTACTTGGAGACAAGTCCAATTCTCTTTTATATATAAGGTAATCTAAATTATTATTTTTAGGGGTGGTATGTTATGCACCAAAAATATTTATAAATTATGATAGGTTGAGTCCTCTCTTTTCTTGTTTTGTTTTGGCTTGTGATTGTCAACCTAGAGGGCACATTTAATGTTTTTGTAATAGGATTGAAATAGATACCAATCTATTTTGAAATTTATGTTATTATTAGTAATGTCCTTCATTTCTTAATCAAACAAAATTTATTAATGTTAATAATATATTAAAATTCCTTTTTACTAATGAATATGTAGTTAGATTATGCAATATCTAGTCTAATTGGTTTTGAATTTCCATTATGTTTAACTTGAAGTTATGTCAAGCCATTGTGTGTAGTAGTTATAGGCCCTTCACATTATTATATTTAATATGGGTTCAAGTTAATATGTTCAGTTAATTCCTCATAATCCCACCCATTGAGTTGCATCATTTTGTGTTACATCTAGACATAGTACATAATGGTACAATGGTGATTAGGCATTATTTTGATTTTTAGCATTAATAAGCTTGTTTCAATCAAGGAACCAATTGCTTTCCTACCCTACCCTTTCTCTTTCTTTATCTATTTTTTATGATGCATATTTTACCTATTGTATTATAATGTGATACCTATGTGAATGATGAATTAAAGGACTTAATCAAACATCAATAAGATTTATCAAAAAATATATGGTAGATTGAAATTTTAGTGGTTAATTACCATTGCTCACCCAACTACACAATTATAAATTTATCATCCCTTGTATTCAACCAATTAAATCCTAAAAATGAGGGTACATTTTTTCCTATGTGTTTTTATCTTCCTTTGTCCCATCATAATGGTTAATCTCATAACTATTTGTATTGGGGGTCACAAATTGAGACCAATAAATAACATGACTATTTTTTCAAAGCATGCAAGGGAACATTTGAGTCATCTAAAAAAAATATTCAATAGGTGTAGGTATTTTGTTGTGTATTTAAATCTAAATAAATGGGTAGTTTTTTTTTATCAAGACAAACTATTGGGATAAATAGTCTCAAAAAGTGGTTTTGCCATTGATTTAGAGAGGGTGAATGCCATTTTGTGTTTTTCTCTCCTAATCCATAAGAAAGGTATTAAAATATTATTAGTAAGGATTAAATTTCTGAGGAGATTCATATCAAACTTTTCTACTTTCATTAATCCTCTTACTTTGATGCTAAAAATGAATATTGTTTTCAACTGGTTAAAGGAAGGTAAGGATAGTTTTGAAATATCAAATAAGTTATTTCTCAGGATTTTACTCTTGTGAATCCTAACTATGACAAAGAATTAATTATTTATGCCTTTAGAGGAAGTTATATTATTTCATATATCCTATCTCAACAAAATAATTATCAAATGGAGCACCCAATAACCTTTTTTAATAAAGCACTAACTGATTATGTTCTATGAAATAATTTTGTTGAGAAACAAGTATTTGTTATTATAAGAGATATTAAAAACTTTAGGCACACATTTTATAATAATTAATTAAAATATTAGTACCTCATAAAAGTTTTAAAGAGTACATTTTGAGTAGGGATGTGAATGAGAAGAGAGCTAGATAGATCACAAAAGTTGTGGAATATGATGTGCATATTTAAATCACCAAGCTTGTGAAGGGTAAAGGGTTATATGAGCAGATTGTGGTAGACTTATAAGATAATAATATGATGATATACATGATATAATAATATAAAACAATTAAAATATCCCATTAAAATATCTATATTTAAGATATGATTATTTTCTTACAAACATGTGAGTATCCCCATAGCCTTCATAATATAAAAATGAGGTATTTCAAGCTCTAACCCATTGTATTTGTCCTTATTGATGGTGTTTTATTTATAAAGGATATAAATGGAGTGTTATTAATGTATATTAAATAGGATAAAGTTGAAAAATACTCCAATAATTTCATGATGGCCTATCAGGAGGTCATTTCTTACCAAATACTACTACTGCTAAGATCATGAGTTGTTTATTATTGGCCTAGTTTATTCAAAGATGTTCACAAATGGGTAATAAATCATAAGAAGTGTAGCTAATTTATAGGAAATAAAAGGTTAATTTCCCTTAATTTTCACCCTATTCAAATAGATCAACCCTTTTTTAATGGGGTTTAGACTTCATTTGTATGATAAATCCACCATCTAGTGTTGGCCATAAATGGGTGTTAAAAGCTACAAATTACTTCACTAGATGGGCTAAGGTAGTTGCATTAAAGGAGGATATGAATATTTCCATCTCGTATTTATTTTAAGGTATTATTACAATGTTTGGTGTCTTATTTACTTTTTTTTTTGACAATTCTAAAGCCTTTGTAGGAACTAAAATTAATGAATGGATAGTTAAGTATGGAATTTATCTTAAGACTTCTTCAAACTATTACCCTCAAGGTAATGGCTTGGATAAGTCAAAAAAAAAAACCTAATAAGGATAATAAAGATTAAAATGATGTAAAATTAGATAACCTAGCATATAAATCTTAAAAAAACCCTTTGGGCTGATAGAATGACACTTATGAGAGCCATTGATAACTCTCCCTTCATGCGATTGTATGGTAAAGAGGAAAAAATTACATTGTCATTAGAGTTACCTTATACTAAGCTTGCACAATAGCTATAAATGCTATAAAATGATGTAATAATAGTAATTTTGGTTGATTTTATAGATTTTGAGGAGGTAAAGAATAAATTAATGCATACTCTTGAGGTTCATCAGGCCCAGGTGAAAAGGACTTTTGATAATAAGCTATTATTAAAACATTCAAGGAAAGAGATTTAGTTTTGAAGTGGGATGAAGATAGAGATAAAGATATAAACCATAAAAAATTTGATTCCATTTATAGTTTCCTATACATTATCACCAGCTGAAAGCAAGCAAACACTTTCCAACTCTCAAGGCTAAATGGAGAAGCACTACTTATCATAGTCAATGGGATACACCTCAAACCCTAGCTTTTAGGTAATTTTCAACCTTGTACATAATAGTTTAGCTATGTTCCATTCCTCCAAGTGTTATTTGAATATTTTTTACTAATTTTACTTTCCTTTTTTACATTTTAGGGCTTCTTCAGTTTGTATATAGGCTGGTCAATCATGTTTCAATTGTGGTTTTACTTTTGCATTTAGTTGTTTCAATGTTTTTAGAGAATCTTATGCCCAATGGACTTGCATAAGGCTATTGGATCATTTCTTAGTAAGAAATCATCCCATGTAGATCACCAAAATGTTCAATTTTCAATCCTCCTTAATCTTTACATCACCTCACATGCTAAAAACATGACTTTTAGGACAAGACTAGTTGATCAAGAGCTAGTAGTACCTTCACAAGGATCACCTTTAGTACCTTCACAAGGATCACCTTAGATGAAAAATAAGTATTTGATGAATTATTTAGGGTTTCTCATACATTTTCATGTTTTAATAAGGCCTAATAAGCATATTTGGAGACATATGGTCATATTAGTCCTTATTTAGGCCTATATGATGACTAAAGGCATAAAATGTGCTTTTCAATGTGAAAATGTATCAAAAAGGGGCCTAAACCAATTCACTATGTCATGGAAAAAGTTGAAACATTCCAAAAAAAGGGCATAAAGGTCATTAAGAGATTTAAAACTCCTTTAAAAACCCTTAAAATCCATATATCTTGCTCAAAGAACATATTTGACTTTGTTTTCTCTCGTATATTTACCTCCTTGTAGATTCCTTCAAACTTTCAACATGTAAAATCTCATTCAAGACTATGGTCATAATTTTTTCACCTTTCCAAACTCTCATTCAAGAAAATCTAAGTAATCTTCATTATTTATAAGGTGTTTCAATAAAGGTTTCATGAATGTTTCTCAATATTTTACTCTCTTTTTCATCTAAAAGTGACATATTAGGACTCATACATGTCACCAAGCATGGATATGAGTCCATTAACATGTAATTTATGTCACAAATATTGTTTTTTATTAATAAAGTTTCCATGCAAAAGTTTCAATAAATTTTTCAAGCCATACATCATGAAGGTGAACATTGGAAGCAAATCTAAGTATTCATACATGTTTCCAAGGTTTTTCTTAATGAGATTATATATTTTCAATAAAGGTTTCCAAGGTTGGGTAGACTCCAAAAAATATAAAAATTGAGTTATAATGAGCCAAAAAACATATCTATGGGATAGTAAGAGATATGAAAGGTCATGTCAAAGCCAAAGAGTAGGAAATAGAGTTTGAGAAGGTTAGGTAGGTCCTAAACACCATTAATGATTGGTTTTAGGCCTTAAATGAATAAAATGAGGTCTAAAACCTATGTAACAATCCAAAACATTATGTATTTAGGGGTTTACAAGAAAAAATAGTCAACATCCTATCATATTTTTCCTCATGCATGGTGATTAGAAAACTTTGAAGGGGTTTTGGTAATCCATAGTGCATCTCTTGGTGATATCCATACTTCATAAGAAGGTAAATATCATGTAGATCTACCAAAAAACCTTTCAATATCTATACTCAATATAAAATTCCATTACAACCCTAAACCCATGATACTACATTTTGACAAGTTTAAAGGCTTGAAGAGACATAAAATAAGGTTGTAGAATTGTTCAAATCACAAAACAAAGGCTTTTTAAGCAATTTTTTAGGGCAATGAGCAAACTATAGAAAAAAATAATATTTTTTAGGTTTTTAAGGTGAAAATAAAAGGTTTAAAACATCATCTAAGAACATCAATAGGTTTATAATAGAATTTACAAGGTTTCCATGATCTCGTAATGTTAAAACAAGGTTCTAAAGTTCATATTGACCTAGCTAATAAAGGAAGTTTTTTTGTTTCCTATGAGAACCTCATAGGCCATCTAAGGATGAACTTGAAGCTAGAAATGGTTAATAATAGAGCGAGGGTTTCAATCTTATTTCTCAAGCCTTCATATAGAATAATGTATAGAATGTTGAATCTTTTAGCCTAAAGAAGAAACTCATTTATATAGTCCTTATTTGAGAGACTAAAATGTAAATTTTTAGGGTATGAAGTAGGGGATTAGGCTGTAATTTAGGGTATTGGAGATGTTTCTCTAATGAAACATGTGCCTAGCTCAATCTTGACTAATAAAAATGTTGAAAATAACCTCCAAGTAGTATAAGATAAGAATTTGAGACCTCAAACAAGGAAATACAAGTCTCTTGAACCTTCTCAATCATCCATAAAACATGAAAAAAACCTAAATAGGGTTCCAAGGACCGAATTAATATTTACTCAAACTAATGTATGGTTCAAATTTTTTAAGAAGTTGAATAAAACATGGAAATCAATTGGAAATGTACTCCTAAAGAAATGCAACCACCCCAAGGTAATTTTCATTCATGAGAAACATGTGAAATGGTTATAAATGGGTGAGTTATGTCACCTTGAGACCTATTTTGGTGTAGGAAACTTATCAATGAATTTAATAAATAAGAACAAGTCAAGATTTACTACCTTCTCTCTAACCATCACATGTTCAAAGGAAAAGTGGTGAATTCAAATATTTTCTAGGATTTTTTCAATAAAGAATACTAGGTCATCATCCAAAGAGCATCAAATTTAACTATTCCAAGATATGAATGGATTGAATATAGGTTGTTTTATCCTCCACTATGCCCAAAAAACTAGCCAAGTCTACATGGACAAGTCCAAGGCACTAAATGAGCTTAATGTATTCAACTTCTTGGTCTCTTTTTCTTACACATGCCTAGACTGATGGAGGTAGTTTAAGAAGTTACTTTATTTTCTTCTCTCATTCATTTTTACTCTCTATATATTATTATGAAATGATTTTTAAAATGACCCTCTACTTTTTTATATCAAAATTCTACTTTCTTGAAGATTGTACACATGCTTTGGCCTTGAAATCAATAAAGAATTATTATTGTCTCTTTCATTTGTTGTTATATTATGTATATCTCTAGGTTTTAGGTGTGTATTATGGATTATCAGTCTCTTTTGGCCCATTTTAAGGTGGATTTTAGACATTTCATCCTTTTATAGTTATGATATCTTTCATTTTACCCTTATGCAGTATTTATGTGGAAGTTGTGTGAGTTTCTATCTTTTATAGATTTGAGTCTAACTTTATCAATTTTTCATGATAATAATCTTACCAATATATTTAAATAGGTATATCTAATGATTTTTTAGGTATTCAAGTTTATCTTACATAAGGTGCACATAGTTTAGGTAAGAACTGGCCTTTTTCAGAGGTTCATCCCAAGGAGCCAAGGTCCCACCCCTTAGGGAGTTTACCATTATTTAATTATATAAAATTATTGATCAAATGGATGCAATATCCATGAGAAAATAATTCATGTGAAACTTTCATAGTCTTTTTTAAAAAAATCGCAATCATATATCATGATCATGTCTATGCTTTGATTTTAAAAGTAAATGATCCACATAATATTGTAAAGTATTGTGTTTATAATCATGATATATATATATATATATATATATATATATATATATATATATATATATATATATATATATTATCACACCATGGGGAACATTATATATTTATTCATTCACTTCAAATTAAATAACACATGGGTCACTTATCATATATATATATATATATATATATATATAAGTGAATGAATAAATATATAATGTTCCCCATGGTGTGATAAAAGAGGTTTTTTTTTTTTTTTTTTTTTTTTTTTTTTAAGAGTTATCTTAATTTTATTGTATCTAAAAAAGACATATATAAATGCTAATAATTCATAACTTAGTTTAGATTCAAAAATCATATTGATGTGTATTAATGAAAAAACATATTTTAAGCATGTCTTTTTTAAATAATTATGTGCAACATTGAGTGTTTCCATTAGGCTTTGTAACTAGTATTGTGTAAGAGACCCAATCAAGATAATCAAGAACTCAAATAAAACTAGCATCCAATTATTTTTTAATTTTAATTTTTATTAATAGGGTGTGGATAATAAAATATGATTTTATATGACATAATATTATTGTACACTTAAAAAACACTAATCATGGATAAACCCTTTATTTTATGACCTTCGTGCTACCAAAAGTCTCATGTTCACCATCTCACTATGTAAAATCTCTTATCCTATAGTCTATACCTAACAATATAATAACATAGATAACCTATATCCTTAAGTATTCATAAAACCTAATTTATATCATACACATACCATTACAAATCCTCAACATATTTTTACCCTATATGACACTAGCATCGACACTAGTGTCCCTATTTTGATGATAATGTCCCTACCTTTGAAAGGATAAAATTTTAAATATTTTGACATGTATATGTTATCTTATTTATATTATTTAATCATATAATTATATTATTTCAAAATGTGTGGTTTAAATACAAATCAAAATTCATTTGTTATGCATCTATAAAATACCAAGCAAACACATTTTAAGCTTACACTACACTATTGAAAATCACTTTCACATCTAAGATATTATACCTTATTCTTCCCTATTTCCAAATCACTCATAAGATAATTATTATTAGTTTTTTTAATCATTAAAATAGTGTCCCATGAGTATTATTTTTCAAGTTACAAGATAGATTACTACATGCACTCACATATATCATATCTCATAATTATTCACACACAAGCCAACATAAGGGGAAAACTACATCATTTTGAGGATATCTTTAGAGTATATTTATATGTAGGTTAGAGTATATTTATATGTAGGTATTTATCATTGATAAAGGAATATTTTATATTAGATTGACTTGACTTGATCCTGCTAACCCTTATTTTTCAAGGTGACGTGCCAAGTTAGATGACCTAGATTTTTGACAAAAAGACTAATTTAATAAAATTATGTGCATTATATGAGCTTAAAACCTACAAGGTGATAGTGAACCCTAATAGGCCCATATGGAAAATTTATAAAATATTATGTATCCTAATATATAAATAATCTTTGAAACTAAGACTAAAGTTTTGATGGTATTGTCCAGATCTCGACGGTAGTGTTTATGTTGACAGAGGGAAATTTTGCAAAATATGATAAATCAAGGTGGAACTTTAGTATACCTTATTCTACACTTTTACCTCTCATATATTCCTACACATCATTTAATAAGATAATTATTAGTTTTCTTTGATATTTCAACTATAATAATATTATTTGGCATTATACTTTTATATAATTAGCATATTCTCATATTCTACATATTTATCTTAATATTATAAATATGAATTCACTTAATTTGGATAATTTTATAATATATATATATATATATAATTATTTCCCCCTAACCTTTAATTTTAAATTATATAAAGTGTTAAAACATTTGGTGAACCTAACCTATGAGTCTTCTTAAACATTAAAAAAGGGTTAAAACATTTGGTGAACCTAACCTATGAGTCTTCTTTTGTAATCATATCTTACTTTAGGATTTTAAACCTTATAGGGTTTCAAATGTAATTTTGGATTCCATATCATGTTTAATTATTTTATATAAATCATGTCTCTCTTTTCATATTCTCATCTTAGTATTTGGAACATTTAATATGACTACAAATAATCTCTTCCTCCTCCTCACCCCAAAGAGGGTGATTGTTACATTCCCTTTAATTAGGTCTATGTTATCACTACTTAAAAGGGTAAGGTATCCTATATCATAGTTACAAAATAAGGTTACCCACATACCCTTCCTCAAACACATCCACATCCCACATATCCTCTAGATAGTGTGTGTATGCATATTCAATTTTAAGTACTTAGGGTTTATGCTCATGAAGCCCTCAAGGATCTAATCATAATCATGATAAATTTAACATAATAGTTTCAAAAACAAAATTATTATTTTATTTCAAATATAACATCATTAGAAAATCAATTCACATATGAAAAGAATATATAATGTGTTAGCTTTAATCATGTATTTCTATTTTCATCTAGAAATGTTATGCCCAATAAGACTTCATATCCAAATTGGAAGATACAAGATATTACAACTACAAGAAGTGATTTAAAAATTATAAAAAAAATTATAAAAAGATTTTAAATTAGAAATTATTAGAAATAATTTGATCAAACTATCTCTTCTGTATCTTTTAACAAGATCAAAATACTATTGTGTATATAATAGAATGTATGGGGATCATATAGATAAGTGTTTTGATTTCAATAATAAAATAAAAATTAAAATTGATAGTGGTGATCTTATAATATATACATTAATTAAGTAACCAAATAATATTATGAGAGCATCTTATAAAGTACAAGTGCAAAAATAAGTAGTATGGGTGCAAAATGATAATTTAAAGCAAAAAAAGTTGCAATTGAAAAAATTAGAGAAAGAAAATTCAAAAGGAAAAATTGGAATACAAAAAGATTAAAAATTAATATTTAGAGAAATACAAGATTTAAAATTCTTAATTAAAGAAATAAAATATTAGAAATGCAAAGCTAGAGCAAGTAATGTTACAAAAATATCAAGACTAAAAAGTAAAATTACAAAAGACAAAAGATGAAAATGAATAATTAGAATATCAATGTGTTTCAAAAGAAATGTTACAAAAATATAAATTAACAAATCAATTTTAAGGTAAATAATCATTATTAAATATGTATTTCTAATAAAAGAGGACAAAAATCAAGATACACATGAAAAAGCTAAAGTTTCAAATACAATTGCAAAGGGGGAAATTACAATCATTTCCTCATATCAAGACCCTTTCATAATCACTGCCAACACAGATGGAAAAAAATTTACAAATATTAAGGTTTCATACTATTAAGATATAATTTATTTTTCTATATCATTCCTTCGCTCTCTTGGAAATAAGTATCAACACTTGGATCAAACTAGTTTTATAAAACATGTGTGGTATCAATCAATTCTAGAGTTTATTTTGATTAAAAAGAGTGCTATATTTTTGTGTTATTCAAATCCAAGTACATATAATGATGTTTTTGGAGGATCATAGTTAAAATAAATAGTATAAATTATTGATAAAAACAAATGTTGCATAGCATTTGATCCTGAAGGAAAGGTTACATCTTTTTCTAAAGAAGAAAAATATTTAGAGAAACCAAAAAAAAAAAATTGGTTACTATAAAAAAATATGAGTAATGTCATATAAATAAAGGTAAAGGACAAAATATATATTTAAAAATATAAATATGAAATGCCAATACCACAGTATGAGGTAGTTCATTATCCACATCCAGATATAAAAGAAGATAGCAGTTGCATTCCAAAACTTTAAAATTAAGATGAGGATACTATTTATTTATATGATCTTAATGATACTAATTAAAAAAATATGAATATGAAGCACATGATATAGGGCCATCATAAAATAATCTCCTTGATGATCTTATTCACTTCTAGTATCACTTTTCCCTTTTCCATAACACCTTTTCTAATCATACTATTATTCTATAATTTCAAAACAAATCAAAAAAATAAATAAAATAAAAAACTATTTGGCATACACATATTTACTATATTTTACATATATTTTAGTAGATATCATATAATTTCATTTCTATAAACACATATGTTTCATGGGTACTTAATTGTGATATAGGCATACACTAGATTCTACCCACATGACACATTACATTGGGCATATGCTTCATTTATCATGAAAGATACAAGTTAAATTAATTTATTATCACTTAAAATTATAATTATTGAGCTTATATACTAAGTCTTACACATGTCTATTTTCATACTTACATCTTACAAGTGTGCTAGGTATGTTATGCTAGAAGACACTTTTATAACACGTGTATGAAAGTACTAGTATGATATGCTTATTTTGGTTGCTTATATGTCAATTATTAATAATTTAATGTATCTTAAGTGTAATATTTTTTTTGTACCTTTGTTTTATTTTGGAACATTTTAACATATTTGTTATTTATTGGCCATAATGACATTGAGTGTCATTTTTATGGTGTGCAGACATTTGAACATGTCCTCCCCTTTGAGTGTGTGGCATTTGAACAGGCCCCTTATTTTTTCATCTCATTATACCCCTTTTGTATGATGTTAAAGTCTTTTATGTGTATGCTTGATTAATTTCTAATATTTTGATTGTTAATTCTAGGTATTACCATGATCCATATCATGCATCTTATAGATTGATGTGATTGGATACTATGAAATTAATTGATACATATACTTAGACATGATACCACTATATTATTGATTACTACATGATTGATACAAATATGGCATGCTCATCTTATCCTTTTGAGATAATGCAACTACTATATTTCATTCCCCTCACCTTAAAATGTGGTTCATATCAGCGGGGGTTGTCATAGATATATAAATCCACACACATATAGTTTTAAAAATTAGTAAAATTTGATACAATTTACATGATTAATATACACTTTGGACTAAATATTATTCACTTGGTACTAATTTTTAGAGATTTGGGATTTTTTTTCATATTTGAGACATATATTATATATAATTTGTAGATAATATGTTGCCTTTGGATATATACTTGAGCTTGATACACATTAGAGGTACACATGCCATGTAAATTCACCAAATCATAGATATATATTCATATTATAGACCATTTATAATATATTTGATGAGGGATCATGAACAAGGTTCATTATTTTATCAACACACATTGATACACTGACTTTTCCAAGATGCACTAATTGAGCCTTTCTATTTTTGGTATTTGAGTAGTGCAGAAAAGACTCAACTCCCTTAATGACCTTATCACTACTCCCATTTTTAGGTTGAGATGGTTACACCATTTGACCTTGGCTAGATTGGATATGTTAGCTAGATTATTTTACACTTGAGTTGTGTTATTGATATTCAATATTCTCAATGGCCTTGGAAAAAATATCCCTTGCAATAGATTGGGGCATGATCACCCTCCAATTTCATTTTCACATCTCCAAGGTTTAGTTGTGAAACTCTCTCTCCAATGATTCATCAAGTAGGCATCATATCCAAAATAAAGTACCAAGGGGAAACTTGGTTGCATTAAAACATAGGTGTATTCATTCCTTTCTCTCTTTGATTTAAATAATTTAAATTACTAAACTTCTATATTTTATATGATAATTACATTGTAACATGATCTTGGTTATAGGAAATGCATAAAAAAATTAAAATGTTGCTCAATATAAAAACAAGGTGTGTTTTACACACCAAGGTATGCATTTATTTCCTTTAACATAGTAATTTCATCATTATGATTTAATAGATTAAAGGGGGGTTATATATACTAAAATATTATTTTATATGACACATTAGTCTTTTACATTTAACAAATACCAATCATGGCTCAAACCTTTTGTTTATGACCTTATTACTACTAAAAGGGTTATTTTTATTAACTCATTGAGTCAAATTTCTTATCCTTAAAACTAACCCTGAAATTATTATGACAAATATCACTTGTATCCTAAATTCTACATAAACATGATTTATATCTTACACTAATAGTTACATATCCTCATTAAAATTTTACCATGTATGACACTAATTTCCCCAATATGATGATAGTGTCCTTGCCTTCTAAACTATCAAATTGAAATAGGTCAAACTATTTTTCTTATTTAACCCTTGTGAGATTATTTAAAAAAAAAATTTATAAATACAAATAAAAATTTATTCATTATGAATCTATAAAATACCAAGAAATAACTTCTCAAGCTCACACTATACTACTGAAAATAACTTTAAAAACTGAGTTATACTACTCTATTATTTCTTATATCTAAATTAATCATAGGAGTTGTATTATTAAAAGTCTAAAGTATTCAAAGAGAATCCCATGATTATTATTTGTAAATTTTCAATATAGATCATTATATGCACTCACATATAGCATAGTTCACAATTATTCACATACAATCCCACATAAGGGGAGAAATACATTGGTTTGATACCCTATTAAGAATATATGGATATCTGGGAAACACCAATTGATATAAGGGTGTTTGACATTATCTCAACTTCACTTTAGCCCATTAACCCCTATGTTACATTGGGACATGCCAAGTTGGAGGATCTAGGGTTTTAATAAAAATAATGACTCAAGGAAATATGTGCATGATCTGAGCTAAAAACATGTAAGGTGACAATCAATCCTAATAGGCACATGTGGCTATTATATAAAATAATTTATATCTTGAGATAGACTGAGGCACAAAAACTAGAGTATATTTTTTATGTTAGTGTCCAAAATGATAATGTATGGTTTGACAGAGGGCAAATTTATCTAATCTAATGAATTGAGATAGAACATTAGTCTACCTTCTTTTGTACCTTTACTTCTTATATCTTCTTGTGTATCATTTAATAAACTAAGTATTATTTCTCATTTATATTTCAAATTTCATAATATGTTTTGGCATTTTACTTTTCTATATTTAGCATATTCTAAGATTCAACATATTTATCATAATTTGATAAGTTTAAATTCACATAATTGACATACTTTTATAATATCTTACTCCATTATTGATTATTATTTCCATCCTAAAATATTAACCTTAAATTCAAAAATATATTAAATACGTGGCTACTTTAGAAGCATTTTCCTCTCTTTTTTTAATCTAGATTTGTGTATGGATATCATACTATGTTATGTACTATAAATGTAGGATCGATTCTAGGAATATTTTTGTAACCCCATAAAAATAATTCTAGATAATCATGTAAAACTTGTCAAATATATTTATCTTCATCATTATTTAACATGGCCATAATAATTACTAGTCATTTATATTTGTCATTTCTATACTAATATTTTATTATATCTTCATAAACTATAATTGGTTTGTCTTTTGTATATGGTGTTATAGGAATGGAATCTAGACCATATGCTTATATTTAAACATTAGTGTCTCCTATCTCTCCAAAGTGTGCATGGGCGACTTTTGAATGAGGAAACCTATTTTTTTTATAGAAGGAACAAATTTCCTCATATTTATTTAGGTATTTTAAGATAGATTAATCATTTTTAAATTAAACTAATGTTTAAATCTTTGTGTGATTTGTATCATCAATCAAATTTGGGTATACCACATGTAATGCAAACATGTTATGCATTTATTGTGCTAGCTCAAACTTTGATTTGAATAAATGTGTATAAATAGTATTCAGTGTAGATGTTCCCTTCTTAGATTTTTATGATTATTATATATAACCAATTCCATGTAATCCTTTCTAATGAAATTAATGAATGGTGTTATAAATTTCTTATGCATATGTTCCATATCTTTGTCTTGTATATATCATTTTTTTGTAAATATTTAATCCCAAAACCATATTGGCTATAGTCTACTAATGATGATGCCTTTGTGGTGGAAGAATAATTTGGTATCTCTATTAGTTTGGTTTTTTGTGTATATGGTTGAATGTGAGGTATGTAATGATCCTCAAGTTGGATTAATGCACACACACATAGAGAGATATACATACATACATACATACATACATAAATACATAAATACATATATACATTCATACATATATATATCATTAATGAATAAAATTTAAACACGCATGTAAATTATAAGGAACTAGTTTCATCTCATATATCCATTGTCTTCCTAAAACAATATTATAATTAAGGTCATGACAAGCAGTAAATCAGATCAGATATTGTAGTAATATGAATTGAGAAAGGCTTGATATTATACATTATTCATCTTATCATTTTTATGATATTTGATTTTTGTTAATTAAAAATTTATTGAATACAAATAACACCTTGAAAAGTAAAATAATTTGAGGATGAACCTCATGAGGTGGATCAAAATGTAGAATTAAAGTTCATTCATTATTCCCATAATTTCATTTTGAAATTTTGAATTAGACTAAGAGTGTAACTAAGATGGGTATTTTTAATTTGTAAGTTCTTAGATATATCAATCCCATTTTTATATAGTGAACAAGGCCAAAATGGGAACTAATTAAGAAGGATTCCACTATCTTGTAGTCACACTATCTTGTGTTTGAGTTATATTGAGAGTAACTTTATGGGGATAACCAATTATTAGTGCACTAAAAAACCAACGTACCAAAAGGCTTCCTATGGATAAAAAATAAAAATACCTAATGATTTCTAATATATTATGAGGTGTGTGTGTGTGTGTGTGTGTGTGTGTGTGTGTGTGTGTGTGTGTGTGTGTGTGTGTGTGTGTGTGTGTGTGTGTGTGTGTGTGTGTGTGTGTGTGTGTGTGTGTGTGTGTGTGTGTGTGTGTGTGTGTGTGTTAAGTATTGGAACAATAACCCTTACACTATGACTCAAGTAAAACTTAAGACCATTTTACCCACAAAGATAACTCCTGTTAGATTTACAACTACCAAAACATAATTATAGAAATTAAGAAAGAGTAATAAGATGAAAACCAATAGGATATATATATATATATATATATATATATATATATATATATATATATATTTGTGCCTCAAAATTAGAAATTCAATATAAAACACCTAGGTCAAAGATAAATCTTAGAGTAATCCACAATTAAATCCAAAAAAGGATCATCAAATTATTTTTAAGTGTATGGGAATCATAAATTTATAGACACATAAATCTGGTCATAGATATTTGAAAATGCTAATTATTGACATATCCCAAATAACATGATGTGCACCCAACCACAAGAATCTTATTCACCATTTATATAAGCCTTTTATCCATATACAGAATTGACCCTCTATTTTCCATCACTACTACATAGATCTTCCAAATTGAAATGATAGAATTTATTCATATAACCCTTAGGTTATCTCTAGTTCTAAAAACATGTCCCTAATATTTTGGGATAGGTCCATCCCAGGTGGATAGGATTTCTATTACACTATTATCTAATTAGGCCAGCCATATCCCACACCAAATAATGACTAGTTTCTAAAATTTAAATAAATATTTTGGGTCTTCCCATATGTTTCATAAGGTTGGAAAATAAAATTATAAAGAGGTTTACCTATAAATACATAAAAAAAGGTCATTCATTATCCCCACTTGGTATTCACTAGTTTCAATCTTATACACTATTACACATTGATAGCATTTACCCTATTCTTTCCAAATTCAAGATAATTTACAAGGATAAACCATAATACAAGTTAATATAATTCTAAATATATTCAAAATATATAATTTACAATTATAAAATCCATTTTGTAGATGTATATGCATAGTAGAAAATCAAAATTAGATAACCACCATAGGTGGGATAATTTTGTGGGTCTGATTTCCCTCATTAGATTATTGGATATGCAATTAGTGATCAATCATCAAGGGGATGATTGAGGTTCTCTTATTATCCCATTACACACCACTCTTTTTCATAGGTTTTCAATCTATCAAAGTGCACTTAGGGTTTTTATGACAAATAAAAAAGAGAAAAAATGAATTATAAATGATAGAATATGAAGTGTGATATATTATATTACTCATGACATGGATTAATAATGCATGTCAATTAGTTTTTGTCATAGTCAAATAGGACAAGTCCAAAATCAATGAAATATATTAGCTTGTACTACTTTCCTCCTACAATGGCCATGTATGAATTTATTTTATAATTTTGTTATTGATTTTTTATTTTTAAAATTTTAATTATTTGTATATTTTCTTATTAGTCAGTGATCATAGTCAATTAGGGAAAGTCAATGATCAATAGATATGAACAACTTATGTTGTCATCCACTTACAAATAATATAGCCATAAGTAATTTTAGATTCTAGCTCTGATCCTAAGCATGCAGAGTCACCTATTTTACTTATTTTCACTATCATATCTATAAAAAAGGTCAATAAAACTTGTAGTTTGACTTAAGTTGTTTTCTTCCAAGTTTTTTTCAAATATTACAATTTTTTTATTTTTAAAAATTATAAAAGTCATAATTTTTTATTATAATACATATTTAGCATTAAAATATATTATAATTTTGCACATATTATAAAATATAACATTTCATTTTTTTTCAAAAATAGGGTAAAACATATTGGTGAACCCATACATTTTTTTTAAGCATTGTCTTTCATTTTTTTATTCTAATGGTTTCATAATTCATGATTTTAATAAACTAAAAAGAAACTATTCTATATCCCAATGCTTCATGTTGAATTATTATTTCCTTTACACAAAAATAGACACTTTTTTTTGGATTTTGATTTTATTTTTATTTTTATTTCTATTTATACAAACATATGCATGATAATTTGTACAATAAATGATGGAAATAAATTATCTACAATCATATACATGATAATACAAAAGACTAGGTTGGTGGTGGGAAGGGATCCAAAGATGGAGTCTATCAGGGATGAAAATGGAGGAAAGGATCTCGGCCATCATCAAATGCATCATAATTTTTTTTGGATTTTGATTTTATTTTTTATTTTATTTCTCTTTGTTTTCTATAAACTTATATGTTTTAAAACTCATAAGAGCTATTGTTCTGGGTAAAGAAATCTTATTTTTGGTGTTTTTGTAATTTTTTGAATGTTTTTTGTATTTTTGACAATATTTGAACTATGTACAATCAAGTAGGAGATAATTTATACAATCAATGTTGGAAAGAAATTATGTACAAGAATATATATGATAATATAAAATACTAGGCTGGTGGTGGGAAGAGATCTAAAGATGGAGTCTGTCAAGGATGAAAATGGAGGAAAGGATCTTGGCCATCATCAAATGCATCATACTTTTTTTTTGGATTTTGATTTTATTTTTATTTTTATCTATTTATTTTCTATAAATTGTGTTCTAAATGTTTTAAAACTCATAGGAGTTATTATTGGGGTAAATAAATCTTATTTTTTACCTAAACCATAGCGTCAAGGGTATTGCCCTAATATTTAATCCATTAGACAACATTATATATATATATATATATATATATATATATATATATATATTACATTTTAGTTACCTTATGGTATATCAAAAACACCTAGGGGTTTTTTTATCCATAGGATGAGATTAACTATTTATTCTATTAGTGCATTGGCAAGTGGTTATCTCATGAAATTTATCCTCAACATACCCTAGAGATGGGATAGTATAGCTACAATATGGTGGAATCCTTTGTAGATAGTTCCCTATGAGTCATGTTCACTACTTATTATTAGGATCAGTGTATTCTTGGATATTTTGATGATCACACAAATTTAAATATTATTGGTGTCACATTATCTAATTATTTATTATCTCATATAATTATAATTCTTATTAAAGGAAGTTCTCATTAAAGAGGAGAATTATGTAATGTCAACTCCATTCTTTGTTTGTAAGATTTTATCCTTGTTTTTTACCCAAAATAAAGCTTAAGGGGGAGTGTTGGAGATTACTGTTTATTTATGTTAGTTTAGTTTAATCCTAAGTATTTTTAGTTATGTATTTACCATTATAATAAATTAACCTATCCTATAACTATGAGGTGTCACACCTCTTTTTTCCTTTTATAAGGAATTTTGGAGTTACATTCACAAGTATCTCCACTCACCCTTGTGACATGCCTCCCCCTCACCCTTATGTGGATTAGGGACATTTATAAAAAAAAATATGGTTGTGTAAGTAACTTATATTTCCTTATGACTCTATTTATTGAGCTCTTCTCTCTCATTCTACACACTAGAACACTAGTTTTTACCTTAACTAGTTGCACCCTAATCCTGGTTAGAAAATTTTCAAATTTTCAAATTTTAGTAATCATTAATACATTTTTACTACATATTTTGAAATTTAATATTAAATTTTATATTAGTTTTCAATATATTATTTTTATGTATCATAAAAAGGATAAAATTAATAAAGTATAATATCAATCCTTCCTTAATTCTTATTGGTGAAATATTCAATGTGAGTTATTACCTATCAAAACCAGGCACCAAAATAGGTGCATGATTTTATTTTTTCCTCCTAATCATTAGCCTCAAGGTTATATTAATATAGTTTTTTTATTATTATTCACCCAAGGCTCATATTACATTCTAATGTACATTTTTTAGCATTGTTTTTATTGTTGAGGCTTGGCATTAATGTTGTCATTGATGTCAAAGGTTGTTCATGAGGTATGAGGTCATTAAATAGTGTTTTTGTTTGATTACATCCTTGAGAAGTATGATTTTTTTTAAAAACTTATGAATCATGTAATCAAGGTATAGAATCATCAAAAAACGTTTCAATATCAGTTGTCTAGGTTGTCAAGTGCTTGTACCTAGTAGGAGACTTAAGAAGGCTCGTGCATAGGATACCTAGTCTTATGCATAAAAGAGCATGGTGGCATAGTAATATAGATGAATAGAGTCATAATAATATGTATTAGGTTGTTTTAATCATTAATATGAGGCATTTTATCACTCATGAGTGTCTTAGAGTAAGCCTTTAGGGCTAAGACCTAAAGACCTAACATGTAACTAGACTAGTTCTAGACTCTGTCTAACCTAATAAGGGGTCATGAGGTATTATAAATACCTATGCAGGATAAAAATAAGTTTATTTATAATTTGGTGAGGTGTATATGGCATGTATAGTGGATAGAAGCTCAGTTTCAAGGCCTAATGTGACTTACAGGCTAGAGGCCTAATGTGACTTACAGGTTAAAGAGCAAAGAGAGAGATGGTGGCCTAATGGGGTATCAGGATTATTTTCCAAGGTAATAATGGAAAAATTATCATTAAATTTTTTATTTTATGTTTTTTTATTTTTTTTTACCAAGTCTGAGGTCAAGGTTTACAAGAAAAGGCAAGAAAAAGTGTTTCAAGGTCTCTCAAGTGCACAAAATGAAGGGTTCTCAGCCTAAGGACTTTCATGTGTTCATTGGCATGTGTAACCTCTGAATGAGAACATAATACATTTATTTTATATGGATAATGGTCTTATATCAAATTTACAATCATTGGTTTCTACAATACTAGGCTAAGATTTGTGAATGATTGTTAAGACTGTAAGGTGGTTTAAACCTCTCTAAAACCCTAACTTTGACTTGATATGGAATATATTGATTTAAATGGATTATAATGGATTATATTACCTATTTATAATATTTTATCATGTATTTCACTCTCTGAAGTACCTCTAATTGTCATTGGTTTGTCATATGAGTGAGTGGACCCAACAGGAAAAGCCTTATTTCTCAAAATTTTATTATAGCAGGCAAGGTTGACCAAGTCAAAGTTGATAAATAGATGGAGGTATAAAATTGAGGCTTATATATTATGTAAATGGTGGTTTATAATTATTTTATATGCCTTATATATGCTAAACTGGTCATGTAAGTTGACCTATTACTAAAAGGCCTAATGATGTAAATAGTGAAAAAAACCAGGTAGAAGTGAGAATGAGATTAGGGATGTGTTGTCATGGATTAGGGATGGATAAAAATTAATTGGATTGTTTTTAATACCTTTAATACATTTATATATTAGATATAATATTTGGATATGGTTGTATATATCATAAATTTGCTCTCAAATTGACTTATTTAACTCAGTAATGTCTATGTATAGTGAAGTCATGAGATTGGTTTGTATGACCAATATTTCTATTTGAGATTATTATCTATTTATTATAAGTATTTTTTAATATCATATAAATTCATTTTAATTATATTAAATTTATTACATAGGTGTTTTATATCATTGTTTCCATGACTATGTTTTGAAGCTTATTGGTAGTTTTGAGTAAGCAACTTGCAGAGAAGGGCTTGAATTATTTTGCCTTGAATTATGAGGTATAATTCACATGGTGATGAATATAATTTCATGAGGATTTTTTTTATATTATTTTTTCCCATTTATGTTTTAAAAGTTTGTTTTTTTGGTTTAGTTGTTTAAGATAGACTTTATGGGTATGTGCAGGCCTAATTATGAACAGTGTTAATGGTGTGGTTCAAGTGGTGTTTGGAGATAAAAGGTTTCATGTATACAAAATTATATTTTTATGGGTATATTAAAGTTAAATATTATATTTTACTACCATTTTAAAATTCTAACAGTCTTCCAATGTGTTTAAAGGGTAACATGTGCTAATGAAGGCCTAATTGAATTAGGTCTCCTTTAGGCCTAAAAGGGGTTTTGGTCCTATATGCTATGACCAACCTATTGTAGTTTTTTACTAATGTTTTTTACATGACCTAAGTACCATTTAATTTAAAAACTAAGTGATCAAGTGTGTATGGTCGACCAAGATGTGTATGAGCAAGAACCTAGTAGAAGAACAAGGCATAATAGGCCTAATTGTCTAGAGAGTGAGAGTGTGTGTATTGAAGCTAATTAGATATAAATTTGAATGGATAAATAAGGTATTTTATACCATAATAATGATAAAAATAAACCATAATTAATATATAACATGATTACTTTAGATGATTATCAAGGTCACATGACCTAACCAAGTCCATAAGAGGTTTAATTAAGCGAAGAAGGCTAGAGACTAGTTTGAGAAGGATAGGTGTGTGTGAAGAGATGAAGATGAATATAATCACATATTTTATGATAAATAAATTTTTATGAAGGTTATCAAAGGTTTTAGGTGCCTAATTTGGTACTGATTCATCTAGGGGGTTAGTGCCTCATTGCAAGTGGGTGTTTCTTAAAGCCCAGTCAAGTTGGTGTTGGTCTAGTTGGGGTTGGTGCTCTAAGTGAAGTTGGTGCTTCAGTAAATATTTATGTTTGACTTATAGGATATTATTCAATTTAAATCATCATTTTTTTAATTCCCTTTGAGGTTTTCCCACTCAAGTAAGTGTTTTGTGTGTTATGTTCTTCTCTCATGCTCATGGATCTTAATGTGTTGCTAGCTTACTATATTATTTTGATAGTTCATGAATGATAAGGTGAAGATTGTAAAAAAATTTAATACTTATTCACCCCTCCCCTCTTATTCATTATTATTATAATCATTTGTATTATATCTTGGTCCTTTGAGTTAACTTTAATAGATTAAAGGTGGTCCGAAGAAGCATAAGAATGTCTTATGATCAATAAGAAGACGTGTATGATGAAAAATTCTACTATGATAGAAAAGAAGGAAAATCTGAAGTAGACCTTGAAATTTAGCTCATAAGTACACTTGATAATTTGAAACATCAAAATAATACTATCAAATATCTTAAGAATTAGTTAGAAGAGGTCAACACAAGGTGTAAGTCAAAGAGAGTTGAGTATGACCAGTTGAAGATAGAGATAGATTCCTTAAAGGTTAAGCATAAATATCTCATAAAAATTTTAATTAAGTTTTATAGAGAGTATGATAATTTATAAAAATTCAATAATATTAACCTAAAAATATCATTCAGTCAACTCAATGCTATAAAGGATAAGTCATCGTGGAACTATGGTAAGTATAGAAAAGTTGTTTTCTACATCTGTCACAATATAGGACACATTGCAAGATTCTACTCTAATAGAGTTATAAGGTCCAAAAGATTTAAAAAGAAATATGAAGCTCCTATAATTCATACAAAAGTATAAAACTTTGGTATGAAATCCAAAGCAAGATAGGATGGATCAAATTGAGGTCAAGAAGTATGATGGATGATTTGCTAAGGAGGAACATAAGACCAAAGAATAATTTATGCTAACTCAGACTACCTTTCGCATTCAATATGAAGGCATGAAATGGTATATATAGTAGTTTCTCAATCCACATGATAGTATATATAAACAAGTTCATATATTTGAAGAACAATGTTGTAGGAACATTGAGGTTTAGAGACAACACAATAGCCAATATAGTTGGCAAGGGTGTCTTGAGTTTAGACAATGGAAGGACCAAGACACAAAATATGGTGTATGTGGAAGGTATGAAACATAAACTACTTAGTGTGAGTCAAATTTTGAAACAAGGATACACACTAACCTTTCATGATAGAGGGTGTGAGATAAGGAAAGCCAAATCAAAAAGGCTAATTACCAATGCTAAGAGGACTGAGAACAACCTATATGTATTGAATGGGATCAAGGAGATATGATTCATCATCAAGATATATGATATTTAGCTATGGAAAAAAAGGCTAGGTCACATAAAATTTGATAACTTGGTTAGGATTAGTAATAATAAGTCTATGAAGAACATGACTAAGATCATCAAACCTAAAAACATACTTTGCAAGGCATGTCAACATGGTAAGCAAACTCAAAGTAGGTTCAAGTCCAAGGAGTACTCTACTAAAATACCCTTGGAGTAAATCCACATTGATATTTATGGGCCTACAATAATTCAAATCATTCAAGGAGATAGCTACTTCATATTACTCATTGATTATTACATAAGAGTGACTTGGGATGCATTCTTGAAAGAGAAATCAGAAACTCTTGACAAGTTCAAGGAATTAAAGGCTCTTGTTGAGAATGATAAGAATGGAAAGATCAAGTTCCTAATATGTGATATAGGAGGATACTTTTGGTCCAAATATTTTTATGACTTCTATGAGGTTAACAAAATAAGGATATAATTCTCAATAGCTTGGACACCTCAGCAGAATGGGGTAGTATAAAGGAAGAATATGATAGTTCAAGAGATGGTTAGAACTATGTTGAATGAATCTATATTATATTATGGATATTGGAGATAGGAATTAATCAGTATTGTATACATTTTTAATAAGGGAAAGATAATAAATAATGGCAACAAGACTCCTTATAAACTATGGAAGGGTAGACCTACAAATTTAAAACACTTTAGAGTGTTTGGGAATAAATGTTTCATCAAAAGAGATGATGAAGAATTGGGTAAGTTTGATTCCAAATATTATGAATACATATTCTTAGGATACTCATAAATGATCTCAACCTATAGATGTTATAACAAGAGTCTACAAGAGATAGTGGAAAGCACCAATGTGAGGATTGATGAGATAAGGAAATATGACTCACAGTCAAATAACACTTTAGAGAATGTGGACTTTAATAATGAAGAGGATACTGTATATTTTTATGATAAATAAGAATTTTAAGATAGATAGGACTCAAAAGGACCCTCAAGATAGATTCAAAGAGACCACCCTAAATCTCAAATCATTAGCAACAAGAATGTAGGTATGCAAACTAGGAGAAGACTAGTAAGTAAACTAAATAAAGAGAATTCTCTATTATCCAAGATTGAACCTAAGAGTCTTATAAAATAAAGCAAATACAAAATTTATATAGGTGATATGAATTAAGATCTATACCAAATAGATAAGAATGAGACTTGGGAATTAGTTCCTAAGCCTAAAGACATGAATGTCATTGGAACAAAATGGGTATTTATAAATAAGTTGAATAAATGTGGACAATTCTTTAGGAACAAGGATAGATTGGTATGAAACAGGCATGCACAAGTTTAAGGGGTATACTTTGAATAAAACTTTACACTAGTATCAATATAGTAGGCCATCATATTGTTTTTATCTTATGTAGGATTGAAAGGATTCAAGGTATACCAAATGGATGTCAAAACTACCTTCTTGAATGGGAATTTGGAAGAACAAGTGTACATTGATCAACTTGAAGAGTTATCACTATCAAATTATAAATATTATATTTAAATATTTAATAAATATCTCTATGGTCTGAATCAAAATCCTATAGCTTTGTATGCTAGGTTGGACAAGTATCTATTGGATCAAGATACAAAGATGACCATCAACTGATAGTAGTTATCTATATGGATGACATCATATTTAATGGAAATAATTAGAACATGATAAATGCCTTGTAGAGGTAATGAATAACTAATTTGAGATATCCATTCTAAGAAAACTATCATTTTTTCTTGTGTTGCAAATCACTCAATATTAAAAAGGTATATTCATCTCACAAGCCAAGTACATAAGAGAGATGATGATGAAGTTTGAAATGGAATATTTCAAGGTAGTTAGTACACCCATGACCACATGATGTTAGTTAATCAAGGAAGATGAGTCTTCAAAGCTTAATCATACATCATTTAGGTCAATGATTGGAATTTTATTGTACATGAATACCTCTAGACCTGACATCATACAAGTAGTAGGTCTTGTAAGAAGGTTTCAAGTAGATCTAAAGGATAATCATATGTAATTATTAAAAAGGATACTAATTTATCTCAAGGGTACTATGGAGTATGGATTGTGGTATCCAAGAAGCAAGGAGTTCAATGTGATAGCCTACATAGATTCAGATTGGGCAGTAAGTATTGATGATAGGAAAAGTACCAGTGGAATAGCCTTATTCCTATGTGGGTGCATAGTCTCATGGATAAGCAAGAAGAAACCATTATTATCTTTGTCCACTTGCTATTCTAAGTACATTATAGTATCCTCATGTTGTACTTAGGTTATATGGATGAGATAGACCCTAAAATACTACAAGGTGGATTATGATGGTCCTAGCCCTATCTATTAAGACAATACAAGTGACATAAGTGTCTCAAAGAACCCTGTCATGCATTTAAGGACCAAACACATTCCCACTAGATTTTTTTTTTAAGAGAGAAGGTAAGTAAACAAAGTGTCGAACTTGAATATATTTATACACATGATAAGATTGCAAACATCTTGACCAAACCACTTCTAAAGGCAACTTTTGAACACCTAAGATAAGAATTGGGTATAATTCCTACCCCTAGAAATCATTAAATAAGACAATTACTTACAGGGAAATAATCATGCTCATTATCTCTAATAATAGGTGAGTTGTTTCAATAAGGTATGCATAGATATAGGTGAAGCATGTTTATTTTATGTCTCATAAACTCATAGTTTTGTGTGTTGAGTATTTTGACTACAAGGAGTGTGGTCTAAAGAATTGAAAACATGACTTTGTCATCAATGTCAAAGGGGGACAAAGAACATAATTTGGAGATAAGGATGATCAGCATTTATTATGGTTTGTCATCAATGACAAAGGAAGATATTTTTTAGCATTATTTCTATTGTTAAGGCTTGGCATTAATGTTTTCATTGATGTCAAAGGTTGTTCATGAGGTATGAGGTTATTGAATAGTGTTTTTGTTTGATTGCATCCATAAGAAGTATGAAATTGTTTTAAAAACTTATAAAACATTTACTCAAGGTATATAAGCATCAAATAATGTTTCAATATTAGTTGTCAAGGTTGTTAAGTGCTTTTACCTAGTAGGAGACTTGAGAAGGCTTGTGTCTAGGATACCTAATATATTGCATAAAGGAGCATTATGGCCTAGTAATATGGATTAACATAAACATAAGAGGATATATTATGTTGTTTTAAGAATTCATATGATTCATTGGATCAATCATGAGTATCTCAAAGTAATCCTTCAGGGGTAAGACCTACAGACCTAACATGTAACTAGACTAGTTCTAGACTCTATCTAACATAATGAGGGGTCATGAGGTATTATCAAGACATATAAAATATGAAAATAAATTTTATATAATTTAATAAATTTATTTATAATTTTTTTATGTGAAGAGTGCATGGACAGTGGTTATAAGGTTAGTTTCATGGCCTAATGTGACTTACAAGTCAAAAGCCTAGAGAGAAAGGAGAGAGATGGTGGCCTAATGTGGTATTAGGATCAGTTTCCAAGATAAGCATGGATAAATTAGCATTTATAAAGGTATTTTTTATGTTTTTTGACCAATTTTGAGGCTAAATTTGTCAATAAAAGGTAAGAAAAAGTGTTTCAAGGTCTCTTGAGTACATAAAATGAAGGGTTATCAACCCGAGGAATTTCATGTGTTTGTTGGAATGTGTAACCATTGAATGAAAAACTGAGACATTCATGGTATATGGGAAAATTTCCTATCTAAAATTTACAATAATTTATTTTTGAAATGAGGGGCTAAGCTTTATGAATGATTGTTAAGACTATAAGGTGGTTTAAACCTCTTTAAAACCCTAGCTTTGACCTGATATGGAATATCTTGATGTAAATAGATTATAATGGATTAGATGACCTATTTTTATTATTTTATAATTTATTTGACTCTCCATAGTACCTCTAGTTATAATTGGTTTGTTATATGAGTGAGTGGACCCTATAGGAAAAGCCTTATTTCTTGAAAATTTATTGTAGAAGGTAGGGTTGACTAAGTTAAAGTTGATAAATATATGGAGTTTAAAGATTGAGGATTATATATTATGTCCATTTCAGTTTATAAGTAGGTTTTATACCTCATATGTGATAAAATATTCATGCAAGTTGACCTATCACTAAAATCCCTAATGATGTAGATAGTTAGAAAAAATAGGCAAAAGTGAGAATGAGATTAGGGATGTGTTGTCATGGATGAGGGATGGATCCAAATACAAGGGGTTGTTGTTTAATACCTATAATACATTTCCATATTGTATATAATATTTTTATATGATTTTATATATCATAAATTTTCTCTCAAATTGACTTATCTAACTCAATAAGGTATGTGTACAATGAAGTTGTGAGATTGATCTGTAGGACCAATATTTCTGTTTGAGATTATGATATATTTATTTTAATATATTTTTAGGATTTTTTAATATCATATAAATTCATTTTAATTATATTAAATTGATTTTATAGGTATTCTAGATCATTATTTCCATGACTGTGTTTTGCAGCTTATTGGAAATTCTAAGTAGGCTACTTGCAGAGAAGGGTCTGAGTACTTTTTAATTGAATTGTGAGGTCTAATTCACATGGTGATGACTCATAGGTCACTATTATTATATGTATATTATTTTTTCCCATGGATGTTTGACAATTTTTTGTTTTTGGTTTAGTTGTTTAAGATAGACTTTTTGGGTATGCACAGGCCTAACTATGAACAGTGCAAATAGCATGATTCAAGTGGTGGTTGGAGATAAAAGGTGTCATGGATCCAATATTATCTTATAAAGTTTCTATTAAAGTGAAATAATATATGTTCCTACTATGTGAGAAGTCTTAGAGTGTTCCAATATGTTTAAAGGGTAACATGTGTTAATGAAGGCTTAATGGAATTAGGTCTCCTTTAAGCCTAAAAGGGGTTTGGGTCCTATTGATGCCTAAATATATACCACAATTTCCTATAGTGTTTAAGGAATACTTATAATTTTTTAATTCCTAATAATTTAATGTATGATTTTTAGGTTATGACATCTTTGTATCCTTATTGGAATAGAGGCAAAGCAAGTGGTCTATTTCACAATATTTATAATATTTGGTGGTTATGAGCCATTATGGCCAAATAGTAGATCTATGCAAAATATGAAGTAATATATGCTAAGAAAAATAAATTATTATTAAGCACTAATCTAAATAATAATCTAATATGGATATTTACAATGATAAATAAACTAGAGTGAATTGGTTAAAAAAGGAGCAAAAGGATGGATAAGGTAGAGAATAAATATTGATGATCTTCATTCCAAACATCATGAAAAAGTTCAATTTTCATCAAGACATGCACTTAAATAATGTATGAAATTAATTATCATAAGCTCAAATCCTATCACACATTAAGTAATCATCTAAAAAATGTGTAAAATAATGCAAATAAGAACTAATTTCACTTTAAAGATTTACCCCTGCAAGAAAACAACATTAGCCCAAATGAAATAAGAGTAAGAAAATGAAATGAACCTAAGAAATTTCAATAAATCTAGTATTGGCACAAGTTAATAGATATACATTCAAATGTACACACCAAAAATTCATAAGAACCATTCAAATCTAGAAGTTAGAACAAAAAAGTGAGAGAGAAGCCATGATAACAAAAGACACAAGCAAATTTGGACAAACTTTGCAAAATTCCTTGCTTCTATTAATTGCTCAAAGTTTAAAAAGTAATTTTGTCTCTAAGAACTCCCTCTCTTTTTGAAATTGACAATCCTCATTTTATTAAATGCAAGGAATTATATTGGTCAGTTATATCTAATTACAAAAATACAAGTGTTAGGATGGTTGTCCCTTCTATAAATGTTCTAAAATACACTTGACTCTTCTTGATGGACTCACCTATAGCCAATGTGCTTGACAAGCTGCACATGCCTTTACAAAATAATATTCTATTTTCAAAAATATACAATATCCTTATACAATATAATATCTTAAGTCAGCTATATTGACTTTGGGATCTTTGAGTTGATTCATAATTTTACCTTCTCTGTAGGATCTTCATTCTATAATGTTATTTATTAATAAGTTGTAAATTGAAAATATGCCTCATGAATAGCTCCTTTTCTTGCTCTACTAGGCCCTTGAGATCTCTCTCAGTCCTTGATTCCTAAATTCTTGCATATAAATTCAAATAGAGCTCCACATTTTCCCTTGAATTTCCTTTTCAAGTTGGCATGGTTTTGAGTTCTATTAAATTTCTCACTAGTGGATCACACTTTGATTGCAGATTTAATTATGCTCACATTGATGGAGGTTCAACTTCTCTGGATTGATTAAGGTGATCATAGGGTTGAACTATGTCCTTTTTACATGTTAGGTATTTTTTAAAGGTTTTTATAGTGCTTTAATGGTGGTAATTAGTTTAAATGAAGTGATATTTGTGTCTTATTTTTTATTTATACTTTTGCCTCATAGTGGGTCCACAAAATTTCTTGAACTGACTTGTCTAGCTTATGTGGCTCTGCCATGGCATCAATACTTCATTAGATCCATATCCTTGGAAAATTCCACCTTAGCCTTGCACTGTTGGATCATTTTACATAGATCAATATAGTTCATTGATCTTGATCATAGGAGTTGAATGTCATTAGTTTCCTCTATTATGTTTTTTTTAGTTATGACACGTGTCATTACTACATTTGCTCTAAGATTTATTTAAAAATATACTTTGATCATGCACCCTTGGATCATCTTCATCTGAGAAAATACGTGTTATTGATCCTATATAAAATTATTTATCTTTAACTCGAGACTAGGGCTTTGAATTTTCAACATTGATTATGCACCATTAGATCTTGTGGGTATGAATCAATGTGTACTATTTATCTTTAAAAGATTACTAGGCTTTAATTTGTGTCATACAATTATGTCACTTGTCATTTATGTGTTCTCTTTGAGATTAATTAAAAAGTCCATGTTGATCTTAGACATTATATCATCTTCTTCTGAGAAAATGCATGCCATTATATCTTGATCCAAGAGGTGGACCACCATTGCCTACTCAATATCCTTCTAACAAAATGGTGACACTTGTCACCACCTCATTTGTCTTAGAGCTTCATTAAATCTTAAATTAATATGCTCCATTATATCTTCTTCATGTGAGTAAATGTGGACTATTGATCCTATGGATAATAAAGATATTTAAGTTAGAGCTTGGGAATAATATAAAACTTAAGCTAAAGTATCAGACCAAGGTTTTCATTCATATTAATAAAAATGAATAAATATTCAGGCTAAAGTCTTAAGCTAATTTTACGACATATTAAGGTGACCTTAAAAATTATAAAATACTTGGCATAAATTCATAGCCTAAGCTAAGAACATAATCAAAATTACCCTATGAATAATAAAATGTGTACTATAAAGTCTTAGCCTAAGGTTGTCATTGTATTGATAAATACAATTAAAACTTTAGGGTAAAACTTTAGGCTAAGTCTATGTCATAATAAAAGGGACCATGTGCTTAGTTTTCCATTTTGATCTTGCATTGTTAGATCTTCTCTAGGGTGAATGCACATTGTTGATAAAAATCCTTAACATATTGACCCCATCTCGCACCATTATATTAACCTCACCCAAGTACACGCAAGTCATTGATCCTGCAGACAAACACAATGTTTTACTTATGCTCAGGAATTGCAAAGAACTTAAGGTAAAGTATTAAGACTAAGGTTTTTTATTTGTGTTTATAAACATGAATCAAAACTTTAGGATTAATATTTTAAGCTAATTTTATAACAAAGGGAGCACACATTACTTAGACCAAGCTAGTAGATAAAAGAGACCAAGGGTCATGAGATATAAAAGGGACCAATTATGAATTTTTAGACTAAGGTTTGGTCATGTTAATAAATAAGACTAAACCTTAGTATAAAAATTAAACTAAATCTTGAGAAAAATTAAAGTGTTCCCACATAAATTTGAATCCTATTTTAAAAGACCTAGGCTAATCATTTTTAAATTAGGGTTTTACATGAGTTAGACATAGATTCACTTAATTAATTAAGGACTGAGGGTTATTGAAAGTAAATAGTCAAATTAGTATTAAATAATGAAACTCAGGCCCCTAAGATCATGCCACTTGGCAACTTGATGGGTTTTTTTCACTCTACATTGTCAGTGTCTAGTGGGATAGTGTGTTTTTTCCATGTGGTGGCACCTTATTTGATCCAATTTTGAAAATTTAATATCCATCTCACACCATCAGATCATTTTTTTCTAGGAAAATATGCTTTATTAGATATTTTGATTGAGTTCCCATGGTGGTGACATTTTTCACCCTCTCATTCATCCTAAGGCTAGGTTGAAGTCTTGACTCGATACACATCATTAGATCAATCTTGCCCAAGAAAATGAGTATCATTGATCCTATAGTCAATGAAAAAATTAAGTTAGGTTTGAGGATATATAGAACTTAGACTAAGGTTTTGGACCAAGGTTTTATTTTTATTGATAAATACAAATAAAACTTTAGGCTAAATTTTAAACTAAGCTTCAAACACAATAAAATGACCCCACGAACAATAAAGTTAGACCATGATAAGATAAAAGGGAATAAATGGGGCTTGGGACATAAAGGGACCAAGCATAAAAAAATTTATAATAAGATTTGTTCATGTTAATAAACATGACTAAACCTTAGTAAAAAATTAAACTAAGTCCATGGCATAGTTAAAGTGTTCCCATGTAAAGTGTTCCTACCAATTTGAATTTAAATCAAGGATCCTAAGCTAGGGTTTCTTGACCAAGGGTTTGATGATCAAAATGAATTCAAATTGAATTTTGAAAGACCAAAGGCTATTAAAAATATGAGATTGAGATAAAACCATAAAATCCAGACATAGTCCATTCAAGGAGGGGCCCATTAAATCTGTAATATAGAAACACAAAAATCCAATATGAAAAAATTAGACAAGATCAAACCAAAAATAATGAATAAATAATATAACCAAACTAGGTGTGGATGATATTCAAATAAAAATACTATGTAAACATGTTAGTGACACTCTAATCAAGTGAATTTTCAATTTCAAGGTACAAATTTGTATAATTTGACACAAGGGTCCCCATTTTTTAGAAATGGGGGTATGTTGACCTCAACAAATAGTTACTTTTAGGGGAAACATAGTAATATGTTAGAATTCATAGACTCTAGTTTAGACTAATGAATAAGTTACTCATTATACTTGATCAATCACCATTATTTAGATTAATTCATGGTTAAAATAAGTTTTTCACATGTAGAATTGGGATCAAACATCAAAACCTAGCCATGTTGTGTGTGCTTTGATTTCACTTACTATTTGCCATGGGATTTAGAAAACATCTTCTAGACTTCATGATTTTAACCATTAACACTAATTTGCATCATGTTTGGGTATTCATTAATAACCATGTTTTATCAGGGAAGGCTTGGGCATTGCTCTAATACTAGCCAGGCATCCATAGCCTAGACAAAAATGCCTTTTGATCCACTCAAGGCCTTGCTCCAGTGTCATCTAGGCATCCATAGCCCTGGTGGAGATTATGATGCGTACCTATGGATATGATATATTAATGTATATGGGTTGATGGATATGTCAAAATGTGGCACACATCCCCTTAGTTAATTATATGGGTCTAATATATTAGGATAATGGAATAACTTGTGGAATTAGTGCATTGGGTAATGGTTGACCTACATTGGGATTAAGAGGTTACCCATCCATTGTTAGTTAGATAGAGATATATATAAAGGAGATGATTATAATCATGGGGAAAGTAAGCATTGAGTCTTATATTATAAGAAGATATTAGAGGTTGTCTCCTTAAAGAGACATTGTGGAGTTATTCCTTCCTAAAGGAGTATTGTATGGTGATACCCTACCTTAAGGGTATTTTATTTTTTGCATATATTGAATATTTAGATATCTTGGTCTACCAATATCTATTGTGTTATGTTGATATACATTATATTCTATATTATTTCCAATTATTATAAATTTAGATCATAATAAGTGGTATCAGATCTTTGATTTGGGCAATTTGTATGGAGCAAAACCCTAGTTTTTTGGAATCATAAATATATTTCAATCTATTGTAAATTTTTGCACAAATTTTTTACTAGATATTAAAAATATTACAAGGAAGTATTATTAAAAAAAAATATCCTTTATGATTAGTTTTGAGGGAGTTATTCATATTTTAGGGTTTCTACTCATTTCATCATATCTTCCAAAATATAACGAAATTTTTGGTGAAATTTTTAATGATGTTGTATCATAAAATATGAAAGCTACGAACAAAATTTAATATTTTTTTGATATGTTTAGAGTGAGTTATTGTGATTTATGGTTTTTTATATATTCATTCTATAGGCCAAAATTTGTGGAAATTTTTTAAAAAGTTTTTAATAAATTTCTACTATCATAAGGAAAAGCTACAATCAAAATTTGGGACTATTTTGATCATTTTTGAATGAGTTATTGATATTTTAGGGTATTTCATTAACCTTATTTTTTTTATGGATCATGAAGATGTAATTATTTTCAGGGGAGGATGATATTGATGTTAGAGAATGGTGGGCCCATTTTAAGGATAACAATACTCAAATAATTTTGTGGAAAACATGTTTGTATCTATGTTTTTCTGATCCTGCACAACATTAGTTTAATCAGTTGAGCTTTGTACAAAAGTATTCTTCATAAGAAGAAATGGAACATGTCTTCCTAGATCGATGGGATATAAAAGAAAAAGATGATGAAAAAGAGGAAGAAAATAATGATGGTAATGAAGAAGAGAATGAAAATGTTGAAAAATAAAAATCAATGGAAGAAAATAATGACAAAGAAGGAAAAGGTGGAAGAGGTAGAAGAAAAGGTGGATAATGTCAAAGTATTAGAAAAATTTGAGGTATATAGACACCCACATCATCATGAGAGGAAATGGAAATAGGTAAGGGAGTGTCATAAAAAAAATTATTTTGACTATACAATAAATTAGATTTCCAATCACTATGGCTATGCATGGAAGCCAAAGAATAAATAATATGGTCAAGTATGGAATCAAAGCAACACAATGACCTATAGAACATTGAATGAATGGGGAAATAACTATGACTATGCATGGAAGAATACCTACTATGGTCATGGTTAGAATTAGAGTAGCATAGCAGAATATGGTACATGGAATCAAAAAAGGAATAATTATGCATGGACACTAAAGCAGTATAGTTATGATCATGAATAGAATCAGAGGAGCACAATGGAATTTGGAAACAATCTTGGAGAGTCATCACCTACCAAGATCACATATGGATGGCTAGATGATTGAGATTGGAGATAAGTGTGAACTGATTTTAAGCACACTCATTATTTAGTTTCTTCATATGTTTAGGGGACAAAACATGTCAAGGAGGGAAGTAATGTTATGTACCTAGGTATATGATATATTAATTTATATGCATTTATGGATATGTTGACATGTGGCACACATCCCCTTAGTTACTTATATGGGTCCAATATATTAAGATAATAGAGTAACTTATAAAATTAGTGCATTGGGTAATGGTTGGATTATATTAGGATTAGGAGGTTACACATTCATTGTTAGTTAGATATAGATGTATATAAAGGATATGATCATCATTGTAGTGGGGCAAGTAATCATCGAGTCTTTTAGTGTAAGAGGATATTGGAGGTTATCCCCTCGAAGAGACATTATAGAGTTATTCCTTCCTAAAGGAGTATTGTATGGTGTTTCCCTACCTTAAAGGTATTCTATTTATGCATATATTGAATATTTAGACATCTTGGTCCACCAATATATATTGTGTTATGTTGATCTACATTATTTCCAATTATTATAAGTGTAGATCATAACAGATTACCAAAATCACCTCTCTTAGAAAGCTTTTAAATTTTGAAATAAAGCTCTCTTTTTTTTGTATTTTTCAAATAATTTTGACTTTCTAACAAAGTTTGGGAACCAAGTTAGCCAGTTTTAGGGAGATGGTCAAGTGTTTGATCTTAATATAATCATCCTTAGTTGCAAAATTCATCTCAAGAAATAATGTTTATTAAGTGCAAGCATGACTATGTTCCAATAATTCAAACCTTCACCCTACATGTACAACCCTTCTTAAAATCAATTTTAGATTAAAAAAAGGCTTAAATTTTATGGAACCATTAGCCTATTCACTAGTCTTTACTTGTTTCTCAAAACCATAACATTAAGCTAACATTTCCAACCCATAGTCAATCACATGCTTAAGATTCACACCCGCATTCTTGAACTGTGGAGTTTCTTGAGCAACTAGATAAAAATTGATATAAAAATTATCCAAAAGGATTTATTTAAATCAAAGAACAAATCACAATAAGAAAAAAAACCAAATAAACAAATAACAAGCACATAAATATTTACAAACACTACTTAAAAATAAGGGACATGAAGGAAAGGAATAGGAAAGAAACTAAACTAAACCATACATTAACTCCATAGATAACCTACCTCTAAGATAAAATGGATAGTTATTTAGTCTACTATATAACCTTAAAATATGATTACTTCCATTTTAAGGCATCTTATTATACATAAGAGCACTTATGTGTTTATGTCTTCTGGATGATGTAGCTTGTTTTCCCACCTCCATTCTCAAGCACATGGATTGAAGATATGGATCCAAGATCCAATCATATTATTTCAAAATTATTATTTATTGCATTATTAATAATAAATTTACTTCATTTAAATAATGATCATGATTTGTCTCATTCTCCTTCCATGGTTGGATTGTGAAATCAGCTAGTATGCTTGGATTTATGTCTTCATTAGGCAACTCATCTTGAAAGGCCTCTTCATCATAATCAACTAAAATGATATGAGATTAATTTACAAAATACCATTTGAATTAGGTTTATCAGCTACTTCCAACCTTTTGAAGGTTTCATATGGAAATTCTTAATCTTCTACACTTGCTTCATCTTCATCTTCTGCGTATAATGACATCTCTTATATCCAATCGAGTCCCACCTCATCTTGCTTTGGGATCTCCAAAATATAATTGATATTTTTGAATTCCTCAATTTATTTCAAAAAATTCTAGTATAAATGTTTCCACTAGTTAGCTTCTTCAGGGGTATCCTCAATTTCATTAATGTCCTCATATGAATTATCCTCATAGCTATCTTCTGAAAAGAGTTTAGCTTGTATCTAATATTGTTCATGGGGGTACTCATATTGAATTATTATTCCTTTTTCTAGAGAATATTCATGTTCACTTTCTTCTTTGAATGGAAAATCAAAAGCATGTACCATGAAGGATTTAGATGTCCTTGTAAAGCTAGATGTCCCTATAAAATTGTCTTGATTAAGTAAAGTTTTAGATGTATCCTTTTCATTTTGATATGCTTCAAATAAATTACAATGATCAGCTAGACATATATCACAAAGATCCATTCCATTCATGTACACATATGACCTATTATTGTTATTATCATGAAACCTATTTGTAAGCCTATTGAACCTTTGAGAAGCATAGTTTTTGTTGGAGTTTTCCCTAGTATTACCCACTTACTTCTGCAATTGATGAAAATTAGTGATCATCTTTTAAACCATCTTAAGTATGGATTCATTCTCATTATTTGGTGCTTCTAAGTTATGAACTTGATTGTTATTACTAGTGGTCACGAAAGCTCTTTGTCCTTGTGGATGAAATCTATTTGTATCATTATTCAAAAACCCCAAATTTTGGTTAGGATGGGCATGACTTAAGGGAAATTGGTTCAAGACTAGTGTATAATTTAAGGTAGACACATTTTTATTAGAATTAAGAATGATATTTAGTGTTGGGAAATTGGGTTTAACATTTTGTATAACATATTCAAGCTGACCCTAAGGCTATATTTGATCATTGATTATTACAACATTAGCATAAGCTAATGTTAAGGTGTTTATGACTCTAATAGACCTTTTAAAAAACATAGAAGTCATGAGATCCAAAGCATCCTTGTAAATATCTAAGGCTAAAACCTCATTAGGTCTATAAGGAGCTATGGTTATATTGAACATCTTCTTGAATCTAGCATTAAAGGCTCTAATGATATCACTAGAATCTCTCTTAATAGTAGTGAATTATTGATACAAAATACATGAAGTAGTGATTTTACCAAATTGATTAATAAATATTCTTTTAAAATCATCCCAGCTAGCTATGTAACTCTTTAGAAGGTTAAGGAACCATTCATATGTAGCATCTTTGAAAGTAAATGGAAGCAATCTACATGCTACATCTTCATGAACAAAATTTAAGAGTCTGAAAGTAGCCTTAAATATTGTAACATGTTCTTTAGCTATGATAACATTATTAAGACTAAAATAAGGCAAATACCTTTCAAGGTTTCTTGGTAATTCATGTCTAGCCAAGCACATTGATAAAATATTCACCTAACCATGTCATACCTTGAACACATGAACACCCTGAATTGGTGAAGTAGGCTAAGACCTTGAGAATTTATTCTCACCTTATTTGACCTATCTTTCTATAAACTTGTAGAGGGAAAGGAGGTGTTCTTCTCTTTAGTCTTTTGTAATTACATATTTTGTACTTTGAAACCTATTTAAAATATGATGCATCAAACTGATATTTGCAAAGAATAATGATTGAATTTGCATGTCAAACCAATTTTACATAAATACATGTAAATCATGACTATATTTAATTAAATAATCTCAAAGATATGTTTAAACTAATGAAGAGAGGGATATTTACACCTCTAAACTTGAATAAACCCAAATATGTAAAGAATCGGTCAATCTTTGAATAAAATTGTTATTACTAACCTTAAACATAGGGAATACACCAAGATTGAACTAGCTTTGCATGAATATACATAGATATTCAAATAATATCAATATTTGGCTAAAAAAATCCTAAATAATGGTTTGAAACCATAAAGATCAATTATCTTTACATAATTATTCTCAAAGAAACACAAATATGCAAACAATGCAATGATATTTGATCAAAATAGACCAAAATTAGCAAAGAATATACAAATTCATAAAGATCTAGCTAAAGGCCCTCCTTCTAGCACCAACAAATCTCCTCTTATTGATGCCTAAATATGTGCCATAGGTGCCTAGAGTGTTTAAGGAGCACTTCTCATTTTTAAATTCTTGATAATTCAATGCATGAGTTGCAGGTTATGATGTCTTTGTATCCTTGGTAGAATAAAGGCAAAGGAATTGATCTATTTGACAATATTTATAATATTTGGTGGTTAGGAACCACCATAGCCAAATAGTAGATATGTGTAAAATATGAGGTACTTTATTCTAATAATAATGAAATATGATCAAGAACTAGTCTAAATACTAATATAAGATGGATATTTATAATGATATGTAAACTATAGTAAATTGGTTAAAAAGGGAGCAAAAGGAAGGGTAGGGCAGAGAAGAAATATTATTGATCTTCATTCCAAACATCATGACAAAGTTCATATTTCATCTAGACATGCACTTAACCAATGTATGACATGAAGTATCATAAGCTCAAATCCTATCACACATAAGGCAATTATCTAATTAATGTGGGAAATAATGCAAATAAGAACCAAGTTCACTTTTAAAGATTCACCCCTAAAAGCAAATAGCATTAGCCCAAATGCAAGAAGAGTAAGAAAATGATATGAACCTAATAAATTTCAATCAACATAGCATCGGCACAAGTTAACAACTCTACATTCAAATGTACACACAAAGAATTCATAAGAACTATTCAAATTTGGAAGTCAAAATAAACAAGTGAGAGAATCTATGATAACAAAACACACAAACAAATTTGGACAAAAAATGTAAATTCCTTGATTATATTAATTACTCAAAGTTTACAAAATAATTTTGGCTCTAAGAACTCCCTCTCTTTTTAAAATTGACAGTCCTCTTTTTATATAATGCAAGGAAGTATGTTGGTTAGTCATATCCAATTATAAAAGTACAAGTGTTAGGATAGTTATCCCTTCTACAAATGTTTTAAGATACACTAGACTCATCCTGATGGACTGAACTATAGGAAATATGCTTGAAAAGTTCCACATGCCTTTACAAAATAATAATCTATTTTCAAAAATATAAAATGTCATTATACAATACAATATCTTAAGTCAATTAGCTTGACTTTGGGATCCTTGAGTTGATGCAATATTTTACCCTCTCTATACGATCTTCATTCTATAATGTTGTTCATTAATAAGTTGTGGGTTGACAACAGGCCTCATAAACAACTCTTTTTCTTGCTCTAATAGGCCCTTGAGATCTTTGTTAGTCTTTGGTTCCTCACTCCTTGCATGTAAAGTCAAATAGAGCTCCACATCTTCCCTTAAATTGCCTATTTGATATGCCATGGTTGTGAGTTGTATTAAATTGCTAACTAGTGGATCATATTTCGATTCCAAATTGAATTATGCTAGTACTAATAGTAGTTAAAAATTTTTGGCTTGATTAAGGTGATCATAGGGTCAAAATATGGCCTTTGTACATGTTAAGGAATTTTTGAAGGTTTTTATAGTGATTTAATGGTATTAGTTAGTTAAAATTAAGTGACCTTTGTGTCTTATTTTTTGTTTATTTATACCTTTACCTTATAGTGGGTCCCCAAAATTTCTTTAATTGACTTATCTAGCTTATGTGGCTTCATCATGGCATTAATACTTCATTGTCTCTAGATCCTTAGAAAAGTCCACCTTCACCTCACATCATTGGATCATTTTGCATAGATCAACATGGTTCATTGATCTTGATCTTGGGAGTTGAATGACATTAGATGCCTCTCATATGTTTTCTACAGTTATGACACATGTCATTACCATGTTTACTTTGAGTTTTGTTAAAAAGTCTACTTTTAACATGCACTATTGAATCATTTTTATCTGAGCAAATTTATGCCATTGATCTTTTGTAATATGATTGAGCTTTAATTTTAGAATGGGGCTTTGACTTTTCAATGTTGATTATGCACTGTTAGATCTTGTGGGTATGAATCAATGTATACCATTGCTCTTTGAAAGATGCCTAGGCTTTAATTTTTGTCACGTGGTCATGTCACTTATCATTTCTACATTTTTTATAATCTTTGTTAATAAGTCTACATTTATCTCGCATCATTAGATCATCTTCATCTGAGAAAATAGATGTCATTAGATCTTGATTTGAGAGGTGGACCGCCATTAGCTACTCAATATATTTTTAATGAAATGGTGACACCTATCACCACCTCACTTGTCCTAGAGCTTCATTGAAATCTTGACTTAATACACCCCATTAGATCTTCCTTGTGTGAGTAAACACAGACCATTGATCCTGTGGACAAAAAATATATTTAAGTCAGAGATTGGGAATAATATAAAACTTAAGCTAAAGTCTTGGACCAAGGTTTTCATTCATATTAATAGATATGAATAAAACTTTAGGCTAAAGTCTTAAGCTAAGTTTAATACATATTAAGGTGACCTCACAAATTATATAAGACTTGGCATAAAGTCTTATCCTAAGATAGGAACATAATCAAAAGGACCCTATGAATAATAAAATACATGGCATAAAGTCTTAGCCTAAGGTTTTCATTGTATTGATAAATACAATTAAAACTTTAGGGTAAAGTTGTAGGCTAAGTCTATATCATAATAAAAGGGACCCTGCGCTTAGTTTCCCATTTTGATCTTGCACTGTTAGATCTTCTCTATGGTGAATGTACATTATCAAAATATTTGACTTATTGACCCCATCTCATATCGTTAGATTAACCTCACCTGAGTAAATGTGGGTTTTTGATCCTATGGACAAACACAATGTTTAAGTCATGCTCTAGAATTATATAGAACTTAGGGTAAAGTCTTAATACTAAGATTTTTTATTTGTGTTAATAAACATGAATCAAAACTTTAGGATTAAAATTTTAAGATAATTTTATAATAAAGCAACCATGTGTTACTTAGATCAAGCTAGTAGATAAAAGGGACCAAAGGTTACAAGATATAAAAGGGACCAAGTATGAATTTTTAGACTAAGGTTTGGTCATGTTAATAAATAAGACTAAACCTTAGTATAAAAATCAAACTAAGTCTTGAGAAAAATTAAAGTGTTCCTACATAAATTTGAATCTTATTTTAAAATACCTAGGCTAAACATTTTTAGACTAAGGTTTTGCTTGAGTTAGACATAGATTCACTTAATTAATTAAAGACCAAGGGTTATTAAAAGTAAAGATTAAAATTATAATTAGCTCATAAAACTTAATCCCCTAATATCATGCCACTTGGTAGCTCAGTGGGCTTTCTACATTCTACATTGTCAGTCTCTATTGGGCAAGTATGCTTTTGCCATGTAGTGGCACCTTATTTAGTCTAGGTTCTTTTTGAAAAGTCAATATCCATTTCCCATCATCAAATCATTTCTATCCAATCAAATAAACTCCATTATATCTTCTAACTAAGTTCTTGTAGTGGTGACATTTATCACCCTCTCACTCATCTTAGGCTAAGTTGAAATCTTGAATTGATATGCACTGTTAGATCAATCTTGCCTGAGTAAATGTATATCATTGATCCTATGGTCAATAAAAATATTAAGTTAGGCTCGAGTATTTATATAACTTAGACTAAGGTTTTGGACCAAGGTATTTTTTTTAAATCAGTGCTTATCTTTTGACCAGATCTATAACTAGTTCTGGGACACAAACTGAGGGCCCATTCCCTGAGAGAACTATAGAACCATTAATACTTTTATCACATTGAAACCATCAATTAAATGGACATATCTAGCCTATAAACACCCTCTAAGATTTGAACTTGGGTGGGGATGGGCACAACCAAACCACTTCACCAATCCTTCTACATCTCATTGGCTTTGGACTAAGGTTTTATTTTTATTGATAAATATGAATAAAACTTTAGGCTAAAGTTTAGACTAAGTTTAAGACACAATAAAGTGACCCCATGAACAATAAAGTTAGACCATGCTAAGATAAAATGGAACAAAGGGGGCTTAGGACATAAAGGGACCAAGCATAAAAAAATTTAGACTAAGGTTTGGTCATGTTAATAAACATGACTAAACCTTAGTATAAAAATTAAACTAAGTACATGGCATATTTAAAGTGCTCTTGCATAAATTATTCCCACCAATTTGAATTTAAATCAAGGAACCTAAGCTAGGGCTTCTTAACCAAGGGTTTTAGGATGATAAAAATGAATTCAACTTGGCTTTTTATAGACCAAAGGCTAGTAAAAATACTAGATTGAGATAAAACCATAAAATCCAAACATAGTCCATTCAATGAGGGCTCTATTAAACCTATAATCTGGAAACATAGAAATCTAATGTGAGTAAATTAGAAAATATAAAACTAAAATCATGAAAAAATAAGCCAACCAAACTATGTGTGGATGATCTTCAAATAAAAATAATGTATAAACATGCTAGTGACACTCTGATCAAGTGAATTTTCAATTTCAAGTTACAAATTTACACAATTTAACACAAGGGTCCCCATTTTTTAGAAATGGGGGTATGTTGACCTCAATAGGACCTATATGCTATGAATAACCTATTGTAATGTTTGTTTCATGTTTTTTACATGACTTAAGGCCCATTTTATTGAAAAACTAAGTGATCAAGTGTGTATGGTTGGCCAAGAGGTGTATGAGCAAGAACCTAGTATAAGAACAAGGCCTAATAGGCCTAATAATCTAAAGAGTGAGAGTGTGTGTATTGAATAAAATGAGATATAAATTTTAATAGATAAATAAGGTCTTGTAAAACATTATTAGGTTATAAAAAAATCATCATAAATATCTAACAGGGGTATTGTAAATGATTATCAAGGTCACATGACCGAGACTAGTTTGAGAAGGATAATTATGTGTGAAGAACTAAAGATGAAGATCATCATCTATTGTATGATCAATAAAGGGTTATTAAGGTGATAAAAGTTTTGAGGTGGTTGATTTGGTGCTAATTCATGTAGGGGGTTGGTGCCTCCTTACAATTGGGTACTTGTTAAAGCCTAGTCAAGTTGGTACTTGTCTGGTTGGGGTTGGTCCTCTAAGTGAAGTTAGTGTTTTACTAAATCTTTAATTTTGACTTATAGGATAGTATTAAATTTTCATCATTAATTTTTTTTCTTTCCCTTGAGGTTTTCCCACTCAAATAAGTGTTTTGTGTGTTATGTTCTTCCCTCATGCTCATGGCTCATAATGCATTACTAGCTTACCATATTGTTTTGATAGTTCATGAATGATAAGATAAATATTTTAAGAGTTTTGAAGACTGATTCACACCCCCAATCTTATCCATTTTGCTTCCCACCTACATGTTATCAACACTAGATGAGGATGTATGTTTCATACATTACAAAAAAAATAAGGAGGTTAACATGTTCCTATTTAGCCCCCTCCACCTCCCACAAGGAAATTAAATTAGTTTAATGGTTATGATATTATTTATCAAACCAATAATACCCCATTAAAACTTATATTTTGGAGCTATTAAAGATATCAATATTTTAAAAAGGCATCTTATGTGGTGCTTTGTGAAATACAACTATCCCTAGTGATACAAAACTTAAATCATTTGATTCTATGATGAATATAATCAAGGATGTGAAAATATTCATCACCTTCAATAATGAATACTTACCTCTTAAACACATCATAGAGAAACATCTTCCAATGTTAATTTAAGTTCAAATACATGGAAAAATAATCAACTGTGTTGGTCGATAATGGTTTAAGAGTGAATATTTATGTCTTTAATGTCTTAAAAAAATTAGTTATTGATATGAACAACATTTGAAAATTAATTTATAATATCAATGGATTTGATAACACTCCTCTTAAAACACTTAAAGCTATCACATTGGACTTACTATTAGGACCCAAAATAGTGTGTACTATTTTTCAAGTCATCTCCAACCAATTACTCTACAATTTACTTTTGGGGAGACCTTGGATTCATGCCATGGAGGTTTTATGTTATACATTACATGGATTTATCAAAATTATAGATGATGGATATAAATATACTCTCCTCAAATATGATACCACTTTTAAATACGAAATAGTGACTCAATCATAATTTGAGGATAATTCTATTATCTCACCTGAACAACCCATCACAATTTATTGAATACATACATATGAGATAGGTGGGTCAAATAAATAACATGAAAAATCACTGATAGCTAAAATTCAATAAGATTATTACTATTCACTATTCATTGAGAGGACTAGACACTATATCTTCCTTTGCTAGCCAATTATGAAGATCCCAATTTCATAATTATAGAATGGTATGATATATATTATGATTATATGCTAAATTCATTATATAATAAGATACATAAGATAAATTTCATTCCTATTAATCTAAATTAATATTTATCTCATACTCTATGCACACATGTGGGATTTGGAAAATATTGAGATGATTCATATATAGTAAAAAGGGATAAATTAGATACTATTATGGTGACATAATCTATATACAAGGGAAAGTGAAGCTAATCTACAAATCAATCCTAGCTCATTTAAGATAAATCACACTAGCCTTTTTATTTATTGGTACATTTAGATACTCAGCGTCATGACCAATATGGATCCACTAGACCTAATTAAGGGGTCCCTTATCATACAATATCACTAGAGAGGGTTCTAAAGCCTTTAGTCAAGCAATACCACACAATAACCATTTCTAGGTCCTATATTTTCTTATCAAAGTAAATTACAAAATAAATTAAATCTAATCTAGTGCTCACCAAAGCTTGTAGCACAAAATGGGGATAATAAACATAAAAGTAAACATGTAAATAATAAATCTACTTAAGTTAATGTAGAGGCAATCTTAATACATGGAGAGAGAAACATATTCATAAGATAAAAAATGAAAATATATCTACTTAATAAAGAGGAGCAAGTTTTAGTGATACTTACCTTGAAGATGAACCCATTGAGCCTTAATATCTCCCTTGGCCAATGGTGTTTTGAAAAAGGTTATTTTGGATTGTAAGGATAACAAATATAGGTCAGATCTAAGCTACACAACTTTTCCTATGCCTCCAAAATACTTCTCCCATAAGACAAGAGTCTTATCTCCAAGTGTAGTATGAAACCCTAAGCAATGGTTCCTTAAGTAGAATGGTGGATAAGTAAATGCACAAATAAATGATTAACTATATCTCTATCTAATTAAAATGGTGAAAAAGATGTATTTATATAGTTGGATCTAACCCTAAAACTTTTAGAGTTTTATTGAATAGAGTCAAACCAATTGACCTTATTCTTTAATAAATAAAGTAGTTAGGTCCTAGACTAGGTCAGTCAAGGATGACCAAATCCTGTAACATGCTTATAGTTTAAGAACAGGGTCAACCAAAGCTAAATTTGTTTGGTAAATGATAAAAATATGTTTTGGATTATGTAGGGGTTGTTTGAGATGAGGGATTTCTTATAAGAGTGTGTAAGGGAGATGTCAAAGCTTATGAAAATCTATAAGAGAGGTTTGTGTTGGTTTCAAGTGGTGGTATAGAGGATAACAATCTTGTCAAGCACCAATGGTCTACCCACCCCTTTTTTGGTGCACCCTTTAAGGCTTTAAATTAGAGAGATTGAGTTTTAATAGGTTATTTCAAGAGATAAATCATCATCAATTGATAAAGTTTAAAAATATTATGTTTATACATATGCCCCACTCAAAGCTCATCATGTGTCATGTAGTTGCAATGTGGGATGGTGATTTAGGAAAATAACATAGTAACACATAATGTTGAGCTAATTAAATTATAGTAAGAGTGAAGAATATAAATAAAGGGACAAAATTGAAAAATACATAACTTTACTTACCTTAGTGTTGTATAAGAGGAAGTGAGAGAAATGTGAAGGTGTCTAATGTAGGGAACATTAGGCAAACCTATAAAATAAGCAAAAAACATAATTTTTTTAAAAAAATATATGTAACATTTGGAATAATTCTCTATGACATCAATATTATAGAACATCTTATTGTTCAAAAAAAGAGTTAGTATAAATGGGTGAAAATGGAATCTACTGGTAAATAATGGATAGGTAAATAATTTTGAACAGTAAATATAAATAGGGTAAAAAATTAATTCATTTATTTTTTTACTATTATAATAAAATATTACTCTGAGAGAGCCAATTGATCCCCAAGAGCAATCATGGTGAGCATATGACAACTTTGACATGGAGGATACCTAGTGGTCATAGCCAATGTAGCTTAGGTAAGTGATGCATTGATTTCAAATTTTTTAGTAATTTTAATTTAAATTAAGATAGATATATAAAAATAGATGTTAACTAGAATGTAGATATCAAAAATGACCTGAAGAAATTTTTAAGTAAAATAGGGGTAGAACGGGATACTAGGTAGGAAAGAATTAGACCAATAAATGCCTAAGGCATTTATGGTAAATGGTTAAAAGGTTGCCATAAATAAAGAATAGATTCAGCCCTAGCAACTCAGTTGGAAAGGATGAGAGAAATAAAGGTGGTTGAATTCATATCAGTGGGTTGATTTAGTATCATTGGGGGTGGATGACTATGTAGCAGAGGGTTAATCTAGTTAAAAAATAGATATGGCTGACATAGTACATTCTAGTTGATATAGTACATAGTAGGTGGTCGATATAGTTTATTAAAGGAGGTTAATTTCATGGTATAGGGCTAATAGAGTATGTAAATGATAGGAAAGGATTGATTTAGTATCAAAAATTTTGATTGTGCCTGTAAAAATGGGTTGACTATGTAGCATAGGGCCAATTTCATATGGCAAAGAAGTGACAAGGCCAATTTAGTATTAAAAGGGTCGACTATGTAGGAAAAAGGATAAATAAGAAAAACATGTTGATGTATTTAATTTTTAGTGTTTTAATAATGTTTAATAATTTATTTTATTATTATGACATCAAAATCTAATACATTCACTATTTGTTGATATTTTTCAGAGGCAACAAAGGTTTTGGTGCCTAGTTGATGCATCATGGCTACCAAATTTATTAGAATGATTTTCAGATGTGGATCAAGATTGATTGGTTGCCTTAGGATTTGGATTCATCATGGAAATGAGGATGATCCCACTTAGTGTTTATCTAGTCATCATGTTCTTAGGATTATAGGAGTGGATGACCAACACATTTTGATAGGAGGTGGAGGGGGATATGATAAATGTGGGAATCACCTTTAAGGATGTCTATACCTTGTTTGTAATTCCTATTGTTGTGACTCTAATCATATTTTATGTGGAAAATATGGAATATGAGAAGTGACTCTTATCTTTTTGGGTGATAAGCTCTGAGGGGATTTATCCTAGGTGACATGTTAATTTGTTTGATGTGTATATCTCATTAATTATGGCTATCTAGAAGGCTTTGATAAGACTTTTGATGGTACATGTGTTGTGTCATAAGTTATATGGGAAGGTATCGATATATATGATAGCCTTGTGTTAGTCCATCTTGTAGTAGGGTACATTTTATGATATTTCCTCTACCATTTAGGTATAACTCATGTACGATATGTAGGGGATGTTGACCTAAGGGCAAAAGATGATGGGACCTATTATTTTATTGAGTGAATAGATATATGAGATCTTAATTATATATTGATTATTTAGGTTTCCTTATGTAGTCAATTATAAGTTACCTCAAGTTGTATGATAGAGTTAGGATCAAGTAGTGTGTGGCATGCCCTGTGTTCTAGATTTATAAACTGGTACGTGAGGACATATAGTGTGACAACCTTATACTAATATTGTTACCATATGGCCGACTTGTGAAACTATTGCTACCATTTTGGTGTGCATTTTTATCACTAGGAATTATACTTCATGGGTAGAGCCACATCTAGTAGCTCATGTACCTGAGCATCTAGGCTTACCACATCTAGTGGCCCCTCTAGTAGAGTCTACTTATTAGGTATAAGATGCTAGAGATATAAGAGGGAGAGGAGGTATAGGGGTGTCATACAAGATACATGTTGTTAGGCCTTAACAAAAAAGACCATAGATAGGGTAGGCACAATAGTAGGAGGTGATGAGGCTTGGTACAGAAGATGTTATGGCTATGGATGTTGTAGGTGAAGATATGAGAGTGGTTTCATAGTAAGGGAAATAATGGCTACCTTGAGATCATCAGATACAAATTCACCTTTAATGAGAGGGGACATAAGCATGAGTAGTTGTACATGGTGATCCTATGAAGGATGTAAGACACATCTAGTCGATAAATAGGCCATGGAGGAGAGGATCACGATAGGATTGGGTAGTGACTCCTATTTTTCACCTATGTAGAGGTATTCGGTAGAGTAGGTGCTCAATGATCAATTTGATAAGAGGCCATGGCTATAAATAATGTCATTGGTGAGAAATGTTTTAATTTATTAATTTTTTGACATGGATTACTAGTTGCATTATTATTTATGTATTTATTGATATATATATGGTTTGAGATATATATACATGAGATTTTATGTATACTTGGTTTTTGTTTTATATGATCATATGGGGATCCATTATTTTTGTTACACACCATGATATTTTGGATGGGTTACTATCACATTATTAGCTATCCACCTTGGTAGATCCTATGGTACCATCTTCCTTAGTTTATGCTAGTTGGTTTAGATTGGTGAAGGAGGCTAATAGATGTTGTAGGTGTCAGGATATGGGTCATAACCACCTTTAGGGGTAGGAGAGGTAGATTCTTAATCTTATTAGGTATTAGCATAGGAGTGAATCACTCATATAGTGACCACTATAGCACTTGGATGTGTGTAGGCCTAGCCAACCAATTTATAGGGTTCAAATTGATGGCTTACAATTTTGGACTACATCATTATAATGTACCATTTAGAGTGGTCAGTCATAGGCATCCATGGGTAGCATGGCTAAACCACAAGATAGACATGATAGAGCATAACCTTAGAGTTGTAACTATTATATTTTGTATTGATATTGTATGAAACTCATGTTATATATATATATATGGAGATGGGAATTTATTGGTCTATGATTTGCATTTATGTATGGATGGATTTGTAGATATATTTCCTTTCTATAACATGTATTTTACTTTGACCTTCACCTAGTTGTGCAAGGATTACACCAATGGTCATGCCAAATGAATCAACATGGACATGGAATAGTTTTGTCCAATTTGGGAACTAGAGGATAGGATTAGTGACCAACATTTCCTTTAGTGTATCAAAAGCCTCTTTACAAGAGAAAGTCCATATGAAATTCTCATTATGCTTTAGAAGTTCCTCCAGGGGAAATATTTGATGTATGGTTTCTTTTTAATCATTATGTGATACACATGCATGGTTAAAAATAAAATCTAAATGATTTGGAAATTTATAAATAATCATAAAACATAGTACACACATTATCGCAATGGGAAATGTGTAAAAACAAAAGATGAATAAATATAAGAAACCAAAAATGGTAAAGTAATAGGTAATAAAATGTTTTAAAACCATTTTAAATATTTACACCAAATTAATATAGATAAAAGTCATATTATGTCACATTGGGAGTATAAAAATTTGTAAGAAAGTGTAAAACATATAAAATACAACTATATAATAACAAACAAACAATAAAATCAATCAATCATACTAAATCAAGATGGGAAGTATGAAAAGAAAAATGAGATGTAAGTATAAATCAAATTAATCATACTAAATCATGTTGTCATTTGAAATGTGCACCTATGGATGTTATGTGGTATGGGGGGGCTTTATGATGGGGTGTTGAGTGCAAAGGCCTTGTGTGGGGTGAAAGAGTTTATGATACATGTGTAAGCATTGGTTGTCTCATCACAATGATGGGAACATCCCTAAGGCATGGGACCCTTGTGATCCTTAGGATGATCCTTTAGAGTAGGCTAGATTCCTTCTATTCTAAATGCATCTATATTAAGACTAGCACATAGACCTAAAGAGTAGAGAGGTAAATATACCACTAGCCTAAACATAAACTTTGAGGGATAAAGGAGGGATAAGTTAAGAGATGCTGAAATACAAGAGAGGTGATGCACCTAGAATAGAGTGAGCACTTCTACTACCATAAACTAAATACAAACCTTAGATAAAAATACAATATCATGTATCTTCCATCAAAGATAATTTAAATGCATAAGTGTTTCACATGGAGGCATAGGAATACAGTGCAATACTGAAAGGGATGACAAATGGTCCACAAACAATATTAATAGAGACCCTGGTGCACATAGAATATGCCCCGTAAGTGAGTTTTAAGTTCAATAAAAAGGTGCTAGGAATGGATAGTGGTGATAGGGGCAAACGTTACCCATATTCAAGGATAAATAAACATAGATAGCACATAGATCATTAGAAGAACAGAAAGAGGTGGATTTAATTCTCATTAGTATGCAAGATTTAGCCAATACAAGTGACCTTGGAGGATAAATTTCAATAGCATGAGGTTACTAAAAATGTTATCCCTTTTACAATTGAAGAACCAAGATTTTATAGTGAACAAGCCTATTTTACAATAAATTTTCCACTTAAAGAGGTGGGTGCATCTTTTAATTCTTTTATAGAATTGTATCAATGATTTTCAAAGTTTGGTGATTTGGATTTGGGAGGTGATATCAAGATCCTACCAAATTACACATGTGTATCAATGGGTGGAAGGTTTCCCTACAATGTTAAAAGGATGGTGTGTACTCATATTCTGGCATTTGATAGTTATTTCTACATTTACTAGCTCTAACACATTTTAAACCTCACTCAACTACCTCCAACTAGCTCTTTATTTCTCCTCACCACTTGGCACTAGTTATGTTAACCTCCTTTTTAGCTTACCATGTCATCATTGTGTATGGTTTGAAACTTGGCACGTGCTCCTTTCTTTATACACTACATGTGCATAGAGTTTGTGCATGCACCCTTGAATTGGAATTAATCTTACACCAATGATGTGCGCGAGAGTCCCTTGAATAAAGTGACATGTAGCTTTAAATTTTACCCTATGATGTTTAAGTGTTTGAGGGTAAGATCCTACACTCTGGTGTAAAAATGTGTTAGATAGGTATGGGGAGATCTTTAAATGATATTGTGTATGGAGGCTGAAAGTATTTGGTGCATTCTTCATGACTTGTAACTATTCCTTATTCTTTTCCTTTAATTAGCATTCTAAAATTAGGGAGCCTTGGATAAGAGTGTGCACAAAGATAAAATGTCTTAGGAACATCCCTCTAATTTATAACTACTTCTTATGTACCTTCCTTACTCATCCATTTAGATTATGGGAGTTTTCATCTTTAGACTTGTACACCTTTTGGATTACATGTTGAAGGATCTTGTGTTGCAGTGCACATTAAGGACTTATAATAGGCACAAGCCATCATTATATTATTGTGCAAGCCTATGCTTGAATACATACGCATGGTCATGAATAGGGAATATTTTCATAAATTATACTTGAGCACCGAGGTTTTCACAGGTATGCTACTTATCTATAGGGTCTCTATGTCCTACATCAATTAGGGGGTGACTCAGAAAGTCAACAATTTTGGTGACATCTATGGGAGACTTGCTTGCTAAGTAGAGATATAGTAGCCTTAAGTAATCCATTGGGAACATATTCTTAGAATTTATAACCTACCTAGCCTTGTACCTAAATAAAATAAATTGAGTCCACCTTCAACAAACAAAAAATAGAAAAACAAGAAATAGATGTGTAAAATGCACTTAGAGGAAAACAAAAATAAGACTATACAATGTGTGTAGGCACTTAGGGGAATTTAATGTGAAATAATCTAAAAACATGCACCTTCATCCTCTTGGATCAAAAAAAAACCTCTTAGGTCCTTTACATTATGCACCTTCGTATTGTTGATATGTGATGGGTGGAGGTCAAAGAGTATATGTTTATTATAAAGGAGGCATGCCCTAGTTACTTTTTAAGAGTGTTCAAAGAAGCTAATCTACCTAGGCTCCCTTTAGATGAATGAATCCATCATGTTTCACATAAATTTTCCTCTTGAATGGTTGATGTCCTCAAATTTAAACCAATCCCTCCTAGATTTCTTGGTGTATAGCCACACTCTCTACTCAAATTAAGCCTTTTAGAGTTTGGGAGGCTCACACTTGATAATTAGGAAGCTCATAAACTCATAAGGCTTCCCTTACTCATCTTGTAGCTATTTATCTAAGTCCATTATGTTATTTTAAAACATGTGTGTGATGTGCCTAGGTACATAAGGATTGATAGTGCTCATTACCATATCTTCTTTGGTGTCTTCATGTTGCTCCTTGACCTCAACTAGATGGAATTTATCCTAGTTTTAAAAAACCTTTTGATGACTCATTTTTTCTTGGATGTGCACTTAGATCCCTATAATCCTCTATCATTTGTGAGGTTATGACTACCTCTATGTGTGCACCTTGCCTTTCTTAAATATGTAATTGAAATTGGCCATTGGTGCATAATTATGAATGGATATGCTCCTGAGAGGATGTTAGTTTGTCATCTAGACCTAAGTAAAATTCCTATAGCTCATCCCAAAATGAGTCCTCCTATGCTTGTGATTGTGCCTACAGGCTCACCTTGGGGTGATCATGGTTGCGGTCCTTAGGCATGTACTCCTCTTGAAGTTTTGATCCTTCTTCGAGGTCTTCTTCCATATGATCAAATGGTAACCCATCTACCCAAGAGAGGTCCAACCCAAGCTTTTAGATGCATTTTGGAGTGGCATGGATTGACTCTTCCTTGCTTGAGTCACCTTCCTCTTCTTCTATGTAGACTACCTCTCTACTCCATGCAACTAATCCTCCTTTGAAAATAGAGATCGTATACAAGAAAAGAGTCTCCACTGGCACATTAAGAGTGGTCTTGACCAAGGTGGACATCTTGAAGTTAGAGTGTGGGGTCCAAGAGGGTTTCCATGACTATGCCTAAGGCTCCTAAAGAAGGATGGGCTCTTGAGATGGAATGAGCATAAGCTTTTTGAAGCTTGGTAATTTGAAAATAGGGGGTTTACTAGGAGGTACAAAGGAGTTATTTTTCCTAAAGCTAGGGACTTTGAGCATAAAAACCTTTTACCCCACAAGTTGTCTTATAAGCATAGGGGGAGCCTACTTGAAGCTAGGAAAGGAAGGAGTGGAGGTAGTTGGTTGCACTTTAATATATTACATATGCATAAGTAGATGATGCATCTTCTATTCTTTGGATGTGATCTTCTTATCCAATCATTACTCTTTAAATATGTGTTGTTCCATAATCTCTTGTTATTGAGTGTGAGCTTGATGAGCAAGCTCCTCTTTTCACCTACCATACCCTTATTCTCTTTCAATATCCCTCATCTATCTCTAGAAATCAATATTTATATTAATAATGTTATTTTTGGGATAATTAGGAGGGAAATAAGTAGGTTTCCATAAAGGTTGAACTGGGAGAAAGTTATAGGTATTCATATGATCTTGATATGAGAAATAAGAGGGCACAATAGTAGCATTTTCATGGAATAGAGGGTAGAAAGACATATTTTTAAGCACTCAAACTACTTAAACTAGTATATTGGACATTCAAAGTCTCCAAGTGCTATGTAGAGTGTCTTTAACACTTGATAGCTAAGGGTAGCATAGATTCCCTAGCTCTTTCTTCAAACTGATCCCATTAGGTGTGCTAGAAACTATTGTCATTTGAAATATGCACCCATGGATATTATGCAGTGTGGGGGATATTTGGAGTGGGGAATTAAGCATGAAGGCCTCATATATGGTGTAAGATTTTATGGCATTGGGCACGAAAGTATTATCACTTAACTACATGAATGAGCATCAGTTGTCTCATCATAATGATGGGAATGTCCCTAAGGTGTGGGACCTTTGTGCTCCTTGGGATGAGCCTCTGGAGTAGGTCAAATTCCTTATATCTTAAATGCACCTAGTTTAAAAATAGTACACAAGCCTAAAGAGTAGAAAGGTAAATCTACGGCTAGCCTAAACCTAATATTTTTAGGGAAAAAGGAGGGAAAAGGTAAGATATGTTGAAATACAAGAGAGGCAATGTACCCAAAATAGAGTAAGTGTTCCTAATATTATAAATACAATACAAACCTTTGAAAACAAGACAATATCACATAGATTCCACCAAGGATGCTCTAAATGCATGTGTTTTGCATGGAGGTGTAGGAATGCATCACAATATTGAGAGGGATGATAAATGGTCCACATATAATATTAAGATAGATTTTTATGCATACAAAATATGACCTACAAGTGAGTTCTGAGTTTAATGAAGAGGTGATAGGAATGGAAAATATTGAGAGGGGCAAATATTACGCACAATTAAAGATCAATAAACACAAATAACACATAGATAATTAGAATAATGAAAAGAGTTGGACTTAATTCTCATTAGTATGTAAGATTTATCTAATATAAGTGCTCTTAGAGGAAAAATTTTAGTAGTGTGAGGTTACTAAAAATGTCAACCCCTTTACAAGTGAAGAACCAAGATTTTATAGTGAACAAGCCTACTTTATAATAAATTTGCCACTTAAGGAGGTGGGTACAACTTTTAACTATTTTATGGTATCATATTGACACTTTTCAAAGTTTGGTGATTTAGATTTGGGAGGTGATAGCAAGATCCTACCAGAGTAAACATGTATATCAATGGGTGGAATATTTCTCGAGAATGGTTATAGGATGGTGTGCACTCATATTATAACATCTAATAGTCACTTTTATATTTACTGGCTCTAACACATCTCAAGCCTCACTAAACTACCTCCAACTACCTCTTTACTTCTCCCCACTACTTCACACCTAATAAATTAACCTCTTTTTGGCTTACCATGTCATCACTATGTGTAGTATGAAACTTGGTGCACACTCATTTCTTTGTATGTTGCATGCGTGCAACGTTTGTGTACACACCCTTGATTTGGAAGTACTCTTACACCAATGGTGCACACAATATTTGCTTGAGGAAAGTGGTACATAACTTTAGATTGTGCCTTGAAATGTTCAAGGGCTTGAGGAAAGTGTTACATAACTTTATATTGTGCCTTGAAATGTTCAAGGGCTTGAGGGTAAGCTATTGCACTCTGGCACATAACTATGTTAAATAGGCACTGGGAGATATTCAAATGAGATTGCACATAGAGGCTAAATATTTTTGACACATTCTTTAAGACTTATGACTGCTCCCTACACATTTCCTTTAATTATCCTTCTAGAATTGGGGAGCCTTGGATAGGAGCATGCATGAATACAAAATGTCTTAGGTGGATCCTTCATGATTTATAACTACTCCTTGCATGCCTTCCTTACTCGGCCATCTAAATTCTAAGATTTTTCATCTTCAAACTTATACACCTTTTAGATTGCATATTGAAGGATATTATAGTATAGTGTACATCAAGGACTTATAATAGGTGTGATCCATCATTCTATTATTATGCAGGTCTACACTTGACTATTTAGGCATGGGCACGAATAGGGAACATCTACACGCATTCTGATTGAGTGCTTAAGGCTTCATGAGTATGCTAATTCTATGTAGGGTCTTGGCAAATCTTATGTTGACTAGGAGAAGTGACTTAGAAATTCAAAAAATCAATATGGTAAGTATGATAAATTTAATAAAATGGTTGTAAACATACACATAATCAAAAAATAAGAAGATTAAAAATGAAGTGTTTATGAAGCATAAAACATACTAAATCAAGATGGGAAGTATGTAAATAATGTGTAAATCATAATGTAACATAAATTATCTCAAATTTTAAGCATGTAATTTTATTATTACTTGGTTATAATATGAACTTTTTATTGTAATATTTAGTGAGGAGGGCCTAGTCCTATCTAATATCTTACACTGAAACTCACAAAGGTAACACTAATGAAGTGGATAAAATGTGGGAATAGTTTTAAAAATGTTTTAATGTGGTAATTTATGTGGAGATCCTAGTCCTATCCATAGTATTACACTAAAACTCACAAGGTGAACACTAATGAGGTAAACTAGAATAAGGTAAAAATATGGAAATGTTTTTTTGTGGTGATTAGTGAGGAAAGCTTGGTCTTATCTATGGACATACATTGAAATTCACAAAGGGAACCCCTAGGGAGTATGTTCAGTTAATAAAATATTATTCCTTAAGGTGAAATATTAGGATTATTATAATTAAATATGGAATGTTAAAAACATTAAATATGAATTTATGATAAAATCTTAGTAAACATGAGGAATATTAGGTAAGAAGGAAATACATTAAGAGTCTAGTGACCATCAAAATACAAAGGATACCTTCTCACAATAAGCACAAAACTATATGCAAATATGTGAGATACTATAATTAACTAATGAAGATTATATGAATAAGGAAAGTACAATTGACCTACCTTCCCACAACATGTTCCCCATTTCTTAGGACCTCTTATAGAGCCATCGATCTACTATGAATATTGGTTACTTGTGTGAAAAATTAGGTAGCACTTATAGATTTTTTTTGTTCTCCTATCCCAATCTACTGGACTACCGCACCTTAATGGACCTTGTCTCTATCATGAGGCCAAATTTAGAGTTTGAGATTCAATTAGAAAATAGGAGATGTGCTAAAGATAGTAAATCATGTCTTTTGGTGTGATTAGACTTTTGAATTATATGTTGCCTTTTAAATCATTGCATTTTGTTTAGATGATTTGGATTTTAAATTTTTTATGGATTTTATGATTCATCATCTATATGAATTTGTAATAACCATCATCAGTGATAAAATTTATACACACAAATGAGATTTATACTTTGTTTAAAGGACACTAAGTAACTAGAGATATGACTAACTAAATAACTTGGGCTTACCTATGAGCCAGTATGTAATCTCAAGTTTTAACCATATGTATCCTTAGTATGTAGAAGTAAAATAAGGGAAGAAAGGATATCTAAATAGATTGATGTATAGTATTATTACAATAAGAAGTCTTGTTTGATAATTGATCATATGGTAGAGATAAAATACTAAGGGAATCAGGGTTGTATAACCAAGTCACAATAATAATTATATTTATTTGAGTGTAAAAGATAGTAAATAATTATTATAGATAAAATAAAGGAATCCATAAAAGAATTGAAATCATAAATATAAGTTTGCATTCATGAAGAGAATAAATCATAAGAAAAAGTGAAAGAGAATGAAACCATGTAAAACACATAAAGCATAATATAATGGTTCATACAAAAATAGATGACTAAAATCAGCTTTGATAGATATTCAAATGTATAAGATATATAAATAGATCATAAATCTAATCCAAATCATAAAATAGAATAATGTGAAATAACACCATGCTTTGTTCACAAATATTGATATATTTGACCATAATTTTTATCCATCACATCTAAAATATCCTTATGTAGTTGAATTATAATGTTAGCCAGAGTCTCATCAATCTTCATGGAAATTTATGAAAAGACTTCCTTCTATATCATCTCAACTAAAATGGTAGGAGTAGAAAAATAATAGTAATGCTCATGTGGTATCTCATGTGTGGGATACTCAATACAATTAATGGATGTCTCAATGGGAATGGTATCTTTAGAACTAGGAGGAGGTGAAATCAATGGATAATGAGGAGCTTTCTTGCACGGATGACTAGTAAGAAGTGGAATAACTAGTACTAGTGTCAATTATGGGAAATCACTAAGATGATGTTGAAACACATAGCATCAATCAATATGATGGGTAAAAAATTATTTATAAAGACAATAAACTTCTCCATATTTAGGGATATACTTTATAATTATCTTGAGAGGAGGTATAGTCTTGTCTTTGAGCTAGGAAGTGTCTGATTGTAATGTGTTGATGTACTACCTAAGTTTTCAATGGTGGGTAGAATAATAGTTGTTTATATCATGGAAGCAACAAATACATTTATTATTAGACTATAGGTTCTTACTAGCTAAATGGGTAGAAGGAGAAGCCTAGGGATGTTGATATAAATGGAAATATTTTGTCTAATGACCAGTAATGCTATGAATATCATAATAAGGTTAATTTTCCATTTGTGTGGGTAATAGATCAAGTTTTGGTAAGGGAAGAAGACCATCACCAAAAAGAGGAAGGGGTTGGTGTAGAAAATATATTGGGATCATATTTAGGTAGGGATATTTGTGAAGTGGGTCTAAGCATGGTGGTTATAATCTCAGGTGGAAGTAGACTGTAAGGGTCATGATATCTAGCAAAATGATAAGGTCTTGTCATGACATGATCCATGAGCATACTGTTGAGGAGTTGTACTATGACTAAAGGTGTACCATGTGAGTGATCTATAGTTACCCTATGAATAGTAGTGGAAAAACTAATATTATTTACTATAAATAAGGAATGTTATAAGAAGAATGAAAAGACTAAAATAAATAAGAGTGATATCTAAAAACTTTAGCATTTCCAGTTTTGATAAATCCAGCTAAAAATGGGTCATCTAAATCATAACCATCATCATAATTAGGTGTATGCATGTCAATATTACATTTATGAATTATTTTATCATTAAATGAAACATGATGAATTTAATTTCAAGTTTTGGTTAAGGTAACTAGTATGTCATCAGAAAGTTGTTGATGGGATCAAGGTTGAAGAGAAAAAGTTAAGCAATGATGTGAGTGGAAGATATTAAGTTTTGATATTTAGGATTATCTCATATAGATATTAATAATTTGAGTCTAATATATTATTTTTAATATTCCCAATTAGTTTTGGGTGACCATTATAAACTCAAGTGGAGTTGACTGGATAGTTGAAGTGTTGGGATTCATGAAATCAAAATGTTGACAAATTTTTCCACCATTAGTCAAAGTTACTTATGTTTAGGTTTCTAATAAGACTCAATTTATGTATTTAATATTTAAAAAATGTATATAACACATATTATATCCTTCATAAGTCCTAAACCATGCTTAGGAACAAATCATAGGTCATAATTTTGGTAGAGGTTTCTTATATTCCTCTAACTAACTAGTTACAAGCTAGTGAGGGTAATTTTCAAAAGTTCATTTCATAAAGGAGAAGAAAATTTGGTTATAATATTATTATTTAAATATTTTTTCCCATATTCCATTAATATTATATGAATTTTTTTTAGGTTATAGGGTCCTAAATTTATAAACAATCATTAAGAAGGAAAGGTGTTCTAAAACCCTTAAAACCTAATGGCTTGATTTTAAGCAATATGTTTGCATTTTTGAGTTTTTTGTGTGATATATTATGAGGAATAAATTAAATTATTACAAATTATTCAATAAAAATCTTAATGCAAATAATGGATAAAGGTAAAGGTATGGGTTATAAGTTTTTAAGCAAGCAAGAGAGACAGTTAGAAAAAGGCATTTTTTGAGAGATTTAAGAGATTGTTTGAGCATATACAAAGGTTGGAATGATTATATGGGATATTATATGTCATAATTAACAAATAATTTTATTTTTAAGCTTCATAAAATCAATAAAATGGAAAACATCATACCTATAGGCATTCAAAAATGAAATTGTGCAAGCTAGGAAACACCAAAAAGTGCATATTTTGAGTTTTACTAAATGAAATATCTTAAAATTTTACATGGATTTATATTTTGATGTAATTTAATGTTTTAATTTTTTTTAATTTCCTTAATATACATAATAATATATAAAATTTCAAAACATAGGTTTGTTCATGAAGGAAATCAGGGTTTTTGACCAATTTGGTCACAAATGGAGTTATAAATGAGTGTTTTAGATCATTCCAAGGGAAAAAAATTATTGGATAGGATGTATAATTAATTTTTAGGTATTAATAAATTATAATATACTTAAAAATAATTCAAAATAGACTCATCTCATTGAAAAATATCTCTAGGTTGTGGGCAACAAGCAGGGTTTTTTGTCAGTTTTTATTTGGAAGTTTGGTGAAGAGTTTTCAAGATTTTAAAAAAATTTCACATATTCCCAATTTATACCTATAAAATTATTATATAATTAATATTATTTGATTATTTTAACTCATTTTAGATCCCAAAATCCAAATCAAGGTTTCTTGAGGCCTAAAGATCATAAAAGAGCATTTTTTAAAGTTGTACATGGAGTTTGGAGCTTAAAAATTGTTTAAAGGTATGTGAAAATATTAGTAAAATGTGTCCCACATAAAAAAAATTTACCTAGATAGACTAATTTATTATATTTATTGATTTAATTATGATCAAATTATGGCTTGCACAATCCTAGAAGATTTAGACCATCATCACACATCACGCAAGGACAAATAGGCTAGTTTGGTTGAACATTTGATAAATTCACTTAAGAAGTAGACTAGAGTAAAAAGATACATGGAAATTATTATTTTGGTCCCATAAACATCCTCTACAAAAAAATTATCTTGATGAGTTATCTATCTCAATATATAAGCTTCCAAAGTTAAACTTGCAAAGTGGGATGTGCATGCAGACATCAAATTTGAGCCTCATGAAATAGCCATTTAAATTAAAATGTTCCTAAAGGTGAACCTTGAACTAAAAATTGTCCAAATAATTAAATCTTTATTTAATATCCAATGGTGAGTAGGCAATCAGTGATGTCAATGGGTCCATTAGATCAATAGAGTGCATTAAATCATAAATTAAAGATCAATGGTGAGCATCAAGTCAAAAAGTCAGTGTATCATCAACTTGAATGCATATATTATAGGTGGAAATATCTCGAGTGAATATATAAAATATAACAGTGCATAATGACTAACAAAGATAGTGGGTCCAAGTAGATTTATAGTGCATGATCCATCATATCAAAGTAGATCAATGGCAAGTGAAAAGTCAACTAGTCAATAGATCCTGAGGATGAATGAAAAGTTTCGAAGTGTCATGACCATGGAAACTATTAGATAGATAAAAAATACATGTTTTATCTATGCAAAGAAAATTAATGGTGCATGTAAGGTTAAAGTTTCAATCAAGCTCAGGATGAATGTGAGGCTACTACATGGCGCAAGTGCAAGAATCCCTAAAACTAATAGTAGGATCCTAGGAATGAATGAGGAACTGAAAAATGGCATAATTATGAAGCCTAGATCAATATTAATGGTCAATATTAAAATTTTAATACATGATACTTTGAGTATAATTTTAACATGTGACCTATGTTAAACAAGAGTAATATTTTTAACAGCTAAGGTCTTCATTAAAACTTAGTCTCAACCTCTAGTTCAAAGATGTAGAACATACAAGGTCCATTTTTTTGAGGTTGCATTATTTTTTCATGATTGTGTTTTTTATTCTTTAAAGAAGACATGTGCATATGTAATAATTTCTCATCCCTCATAGGTTTTAGAGATAGAATAGGTTTATTTAAACCTAATTTAGTTTAGAATATGACTATATAGCCTATAGGTTTTCATCAATATTATAGATATATGAAAACTAATAAATGGATTGGTTTTCAATCTATAGTAAACCTATATTCAGGTTGGGTAGGTTTGAAGTGTTTCATCTTTAAACAAAGCTATAGATTCAATAAATAGGTACCTACAACCACTAAAATCAAACTTAAGCATGGCTCTTTCAAGTTCATAGATATGAGGACTTTATCCTCATAATGAAAAAAGTGGGATATGGTGTAGAAGATCAAAGCAAGGGGATTTGGGGATTGGAGAGTATAGTGGAGCATTCAATTCTTTTACGATGCCTTTAAATATTTTCTCTAATAGCAAGATCATGACTCATCATCCTCAATAGATTCTTGACTTCTAGTGCATTTCTTAGCTAATGAGAAGAGTTTGAAGACTATTGGAGAAAATGAAGGTTAGTTTATTGATGAAGGATTAGTCCTAATTGGATCAAAAATGGTTCAAAATTCAAGAAATGTGGTGGTATTTTATTGATTGTTTTTTATACACATGTTTTTTTTATTTCTCTCTTCTCCCTTTCTCTATATTACCCATTCTTTCCCATTTGTAAACTCTCTCTAAAAAAATTTATTCCCATAGCGACTCTTTGATTTTGAAGAGCAAGGGGTTTTTTGAGATATTAAAAGATATTCTCCTCTTGATTAGGTTAAACCCTATCAATCATTTATAAGAACTACCTCTTGATGCAATAAAATACTTTTTTTACCTATCTCTTACCATATATGTGTGTTATGTGAGTTGTGCATGATGTCATTATGAAGGATAATCTTCCTCATATATTTTCCTCCTTTTTGAACTCATTTAGGGTGTTTTCAAGCTCTTTTAGGTATGGATTAGTATTTTTCATGAACCTAGTCTATGAAACACTTATGCAATCAGCTAGATTTGGAGGTTGTGTGAGCTAGCATTATCTTGAGTTAATCTAGTGTGGGTTAAATATTATGGGAGTTTTCCCTTTATATTTGGTGAATCACTTGGTTAAATTTATTAAGAGCCCTTTTACCCTTTCTAACCCTTTTCCTCTTAGCATTAGTTTAGTTGATCCATCAAGAGGAAGTTGGCCTTCTCTAGAGGTTTAACCCTATTATAGGATACCCACAGCCTGGGGTTATTCCCATATTGTTATTGGGAGTGGGGGAGACTGAATAACTCCTTCACAAGGGTGTAATTTCACATCATAATAGTTTCTAGCACACCCAATGGGATGTACTACATTATTCACTGGTGAATATTTTTGGTGTTCTCTTCATCTAATTAGCCTTTGGAGGCATGTGTATAAACATCAATGGTGACTCCAAGTATTCATCAACTAGTTTAAGAAGCCTAAGTGCCTAATCATTATAATTTTTTATGTATAATCAGTCTTCTTTTGATTAGTACGCTTATTCTCTATCTCAGCATCACACTTATCAAGAAAATAATATTTATGTGTTCCCCCTAAGTGGCCCTCAAACAACCTATAGTTCCTATTAATGCCTTTTCCCTCCTCCCACCCCTATTTATGGCAAAGGTCAGCCTCCTTTAAATTTAAATCAGTACTCTAATTCCCCTTGTCAAGACCAAGTTTATTTTATTACATCCTTGTTAGGATTCAAGCAAGCATTATCAATTTATATTTAATTAATAAGGGATATTGGTAGGGTTTTTGAGTTTTTTCTAGTCATCCCTATCCATGTTATTCAAGAGGCAAGGAGTATTCTTCAATTGGTCAAGAATATATGGTCAATTTTTAGGGTGAATAATGGTCATCTAATGAGAATGAGGACATAGTAATGATGAGAAGCATGATCCATAACGTAGACAATGTGTTGATATCTTATGAAGATCAACAAGATCATTTGGATCAATCTTATGTGTCCTCTCCCCTCCAATAACCTCAAGCTTAGCCTTTAAGATCCCCTAATCATCCCCTAGTCAACCTTGTCAAAGTCCATCCTTGACAAAATTTAGAGAGGTGATATTGGACTAAGGGAGAACAATCATGAAAATCAATGAGGGGTTTAAACCTAGATAATAATTCCCCATTCATGCCATGGAGGGGATTAATATATTCTTTAAATATTTTTATAATGTGTGGGAATCCATTGAAGAAGATGACTATCCATAGGTTGAGAAGCAAGAATTACAAGGGTGGGTGTTATCCATTGAAAAGGTGTTTGAGTAGTGGGAGAAAGAGTATGTAAAACCTAAACCAATTAGTTTTCCCTCTCCTACCCCTACACCCATTCCAATTCAAGATCATGAAGCTATCTTATCATGGATCTTCTCCAAAACATTTGACCTTGGCTATGTCATGCCTTCAATTGTGAGATAACCCCTCCTATAACCATTCAAAAGGAATAAAAGGCATCTATTCCCTACTCATTTCCATCATGGAAATTAGTTTAGAAAGGTATAAAGAAGGAGGATGTGTTATTTGAGATAATTCCTTGAGAGCCACCAAAGAGACCCTATAAGGTACCTAGCTAGAAGGACACTCTCTTAAACTAAAAGCAAGGTGAACTTATTCACCCTCCCACCATATCCCTCTTGTAGAAAGAGCCTATTTTGAAAATAATATAGGAGCATATTGTAAGCATAGGTGAACTTAAAGAAGATAAAAAAAAGTGTCTATGATGAGGAAATCATGATAAGTAGCCCACTTCATAGGGAAGAGCATGTTCCAGCTTTCAAGTTGTAGGAGCTTGATGAGAACCAAGAGGATAGCCTTAATGAACCTATTATGGAGGTCAAGGTTAGATCAAAAAACTTAGAAGATCAATGGAATAATTTTTTCTCAAATTTCTTGAGTGAAGTGAAGTAACTTAATGTTGTAAACTTGCCTAAAGAAGACAATCCTCAAGTTGAACATGGGGCAGACCTTAGATGGACTACTGAAGGTCCATTATATATAAATGAAGAAGAGGAAAGAGGATTAGACCTTGAGAAAGACAAATGTGATGTTTTGGACACTGAATGTTTAAGTCAACCCTCATTTTTAGTTAAAAATCAAGATGAAATCTTGAGTGATATTAATGAAAGAAACATCTCAAGTGCTCAGGTGATGTAGTTTGAGAAGCATACTAGTGAAGAGCCTAAATATTATGGCATCAATTCAATCCAATAAACAAAGAGTTTGAAGAGGCTAAGAGACATGTCCTTCTTATAAGAACCTATGAGCATGTTTCTCTAAGCATGATCATTCCTAATTTTCACAAGGATAAGGTGGAAGGATATGGTATTTTTAAAATGAACCAAGTGTAGTTTCTCCCAAGGGCCTAAATGAATTATTCATGCAAGGCTTTCTCAAGGGTGATGAGAAACATCAATAAAGTGCTCCTACAGTCCAACATGAACCAATCTTGGAAGACTTAGACTAGTATGTCTACATTAGTGACATGTTTGTTTGATTTCATCCATTAGATATCACATCAAAAAGGATTGGCCATCAAGCTACTTGGTTCACCATTTTGGGTACCTCCAAAGCAAGGTATTTTTCATCTTGGTTTGTTACAAGTTAATGATACTAAAATTTTCCCATTTTACCTAGGAGTGAGGTGTTTGTAAATTTTTGTATAATATTGTATATACTAGATTAGATTTCATGCTTTTCTCTAAGTGCCTTTGTGCACATTTATTTAGTAGGTTAGTTGTTGTTTTTATTTATTCCAAGTGCCTACATGCACTTACCATTATTTTTTTTCTCCTTTTGGTCCTTATTTCTTTAAGAGTAGGTTTTCTAGAAAGGTGTAGCCTTGTATCAATTCAGATCAGCTTAGAATAAATACTTGTGACTCCATGCCCAATGGATCAAACAAGGCAACTAGTTTGGGTTCTCAAGCATAGCATGCATGCTTCCCAGCTAAGTCACCCAATATGTTGGACAAATTTGGCCCACATAATTTTTTTTTGCCTAGATAGATTAGTTGAGCAAAGTTCCTAATTTAATGATGATCAAAATATGGCTTGCACAAGCCTAGAAGATCTAGACCATCATCACACATCATGTAGGGAAAAATAGTCCAGTCTAGTTGCATATTTGATAAATTCTCATAGGAAGTTGACCAAATTCAAAGGATGCATGAACATGATTATTTTGGTCCCATAAACATCCTCTAAATTTTTTTTATCTTGATGAGTTCTCTATCTTAATACATAAGTTTCCAAAGTTAAACTTGTAGAGTGAAATGTGCATGCTGATGTCAAATTTGGGCCTCATGAAATAGCCATTTGAATTCAAGTGTTATTGAGGGTGAACACATCTAAAAAGTGTCAAAATCATGGAAGCTTGAGTCAAGATCCTATTGGGCATTTTGGCCCACATACCAAGCTTCTGCCTAGTTTAAATAGATGAGAAATGTCCCAATTATTGAGAAAGACCAAGTGGTTAAGAAGTAGGCTCAACATTGCAAGTGGAGGGATCTAAGTAGGTTTTCATGGTATTTAAGCAAGTTCATGAACAAGTCTGAAAGAGCCTACAAGCCAAAAGGGCTAAGTACAAAACCCTTATTTTTGGCTAATTCCTTACTTAGCACATTGCTTTGGGCTCTCATTTGGATAAGCTATTTTCTTTCAGAACTTTATTTGACTAAGTGCTAATTCCTTTGGGAGAAATGTTTCAATATTTTTGAATAAGTGTTCATTCTTTTGATAAATTTGTTTTGGTTTTTTTTGGCTAAGTATCAAGAATTATTTCAAACATTTTGTCTAAAACAAAACTCTTGAAGGGTCATTTTTCATGGAAAGTATCCTAGACAAAATTTACAAAAGGTATATTTTAGGGGAAATGGTCCAAAACTAAATCTTGAAGGGTCATTTCTTCAACAAAGTGCCCTAGATAAAAAGCTCAAAGGGTCATTTTTCAAGAAAAGTGTTCAAAAAAAAAAGTCCCAAAGGGTATTTTTGTTTCAGGAAAGGGGCCAATACAATTCTTTTGAAGGGTCATTCTTTAGGAAATTGTTCTGATATAAAAGTTTTGAAAGGTACTTTTTCAAGTAAATTATCCTATACATTTTCCTGAAAGGTCATTTCTACAATAAAGTATCCTAAACACTTTTTTTTAATGGTATTTTTTCAATCAAAGTGTCCTAAACATTTTTTTGAAGGGTCATTCTTTGATAAAAAGGTCCAAATCAAAAGTTCTGAAGGGTCACAAATGCCATTTGAAAGCAAAAAGTATGATGCCAAAAAGCTAAGTATTAATTTATTTTGAACAAATTATTTGAGATGAAAATCCCAAAAGATGAAAGGCCAAGCATAATTCTTTTAGTAAAATTTTCTTGAAGGCATGAATTTTTTTAGACATTTTATCCACAATAAATTGTCCAAGGCAAACATAAATCAGACTTAATTATTTTAAGCAATTATCCTATGATAATTTCTTGGACATTTTGTTTGATGTAAAAGAGCCACAAACAAATTCCTTTAAATAAAGTGGCTGAGACATAAAACCCATAACAAGTTATTTGATTCAAAAGGCCTAAAAAAAATAGATCGATGAAAAAGTCTTGAACAAGTAAATTCTTTTATTTTGGAAAATTTGATCCAATAGGATCCCAAGATCAATGCATAGATGACAAGTGGCACAAACACATGGGTCTTAGCAGAGGATCTATAGATTGTGTTTTTTCACATTAGGTAGATCAATGGATCAAGATGACTCAAAAGAGGTGAATGGTCCAAGTCAATTTTTGATAGCCAATCAAACAAAGGCAAACACATAGATTTCAATAGCTTCACCTCCAGATCCAACTACATGAAAGTGATCTTTCTCTCTACTCTTGCATACCTCGATGAACTAGTAAAGAGCAGTTAACAACAAGACAAAACCCTAATAGATTGATCCTATCATTATAATTATATTGATGTTATAACTTAGCTTGAAACAACTTCATCCTACCATTGCAACTGCCACGGAGAATCAATGAAGGAATAATGTAATGATATAAGTGATTGAGTGACTTGGATCAATTAGGAAGCTTGAAGGAGCATATTTGTAGAGGTTATTTTAACTATAGTTCAAATGTAATTATGTTCATTTGATTCCCTTTTTTAGTGCCAAAATCCCTCTATCTTACACTCCTTTTATATAAGCCTTTGAGATATTTTTAAACATCCCTTAGGATGGTATAACTAGACTCTACCAAAATTGTATTTTACACCTCTTAGATTAGTGAATAGAGAATGTTATAGTTATTTGCTAATTTGTATTTAATTTTTGTGTTTATTTGATATGCAAATTTGGTTGTTAGTTTCCATTTATAATTCCAAGCTTAACCTAAGTGCTATCAACTTTATTTGTAGGTCATATAATGTGTCTTAGCATTGATCTCTCAAGGGTATAGTGGATTGTTGGATGTAAGTGTCTTTAACCAGACCTTATTTTCATTTCTCCCTAGCTTGAGTGTATCAAATTGACCTCCATATGAAATATTATTATATAAAAACTATAATAAGCATTGCATTAGATTCTTTCATACTCCACTAGTGTGTTAAAGAATCTAAGCTTAATAGTGGATCTAACAAATTCAAGGTGCATCACCACATAGTACAATAGTTTTCATTTTATGCAAATATTTTAACTCTTTTCACCCCAACTAGTTTAGGTCCTAGAAAGAAAGGTCTAAAATATCATATCTGAGGAACTATCTTGATTAAAAACCCTAGAGCTCTAGTCTAAATATAAGCATCACACATCCTTAGATCATTCCCATGTTAGTCTAAGTATGGGCCAGACTTGAACAAATCTAACCTCTATTGGGTATCATCTTAATAACTAATAGTTATGGCATGCTCGATGGGATGACAGTTGGGAAGAGTAGAAGGATCTTGGTGTGTCTTTCCTCTAATCAATTTTTGGAAGTAAGTGGTTAGCACCAATGGTGACTCTAAATCAAAGCTTCTAGTTATGAGTAGACAAGGTATCTCTCACTAAAAAAATTATTCATCTCTTGCATCTCATTTAATAGATGAGGTTAATATAAATAGCTATGGTGAATATCCCTATTATCCATCTCCTTATTAACACCCCCAATTCGGTCCTCATGATCCATATGAGCCTATTCAGCCCTACTAATATTTAAGTTAAAGCTATGAGGAGCCTTGTCAAGTTTTTCATGATATTTATTATCAAGGTAATGGCTCTTGCCTTAATCATGATCCTCATTATCATTTTGAGGACCAATATCAATCATACATGCAAGAATATTACCTTGATCTTCCATATGGACAGAAATCCCATCATAATATTTCTCCTCATTAACCCTATCATGAGCCATCCATACCAGCACTTAGGCAAACTCTAGTGAGCCTTGACAATTATGCACTAGAATTGTGCTCACAAAGTATTATGGCCAAGATGTCCCTACTCACTATATCCATTATGTGAGGGAGTCATTGCATCAAGTGAAAGAAGAATGGGCACCTATTGAGAGAGTAAATTAGAACAATATCATAGGTGAGATGATGGATGTAGGAGGTTACATTCAAAGCATTGAGGATAAGCTAAAAATCCTTGGACAACAACTGGTCCAACCTCACCAACTTTATGTGTCCTCATATGCACCATATGTGCCACCTATTATTCCCCAAAGGACCATCCCAAGTGATTCTTTTGGTGTATCTCAGACCTTCCCTTCTTGGATTTCAATCCAAGAGAGCTATCAAAGAAAGGAGATTGTTTTAGAGTAACCTATTATTGATATCTACGATCCCACTTATCTTCCTCAAGAATCCTCTTATATCTCATACCAGCCCTCTTATGTCCCTAATATTCATGAGGTGACTGACCATCTTAAAGAGAGTATTTTTAAAAGAGAATATAGATAGACAAATCAAGGAATTAGAGATAAAAATGAGGAAAGATGAAGAGAATTAAAATTAATAAAAGGAAGTTATTTCATACATGTTCCCCTCATGGAATTCAATCAATAAATGTATGAAAAAAAAGAAGGAAGTATTAGTCATGGAGGGCTAAGAACTAGTTCAAGAAAAAGAAGATACTTCCTACACTTTTCCCTCATGGAAGTCAATTCAGAAAGGCTTTTAGAAAGATGAGGTGAACTTTAAAGTCCCTAGCTGGAAGAATACTCTCATAATATAAAATAAAGGTGAACTTATTCACCCTACCACCATCTCCCTCTTGGATAAAAAGCCTATTGTACAAAGGATAGAGGAGAATCTTACAGTCATAGATGAACCTAAAGAAGATAATGCAAGTGTCTATAATGAGGAGATCATAATAAGTAGCCCATTTCATTTAGAAGGGGAAGATTAAAGTTTAAATAAACCTTCTTAGCATGAATTTGATATGAATAAACTATATCCTAATGAGGACAATCCTCAAGTTGAAAATGGAGTAGATCTTGAATGGACTTCAGAAAGTCTACTCTATATAGATCAAGAAGAGGATTAGAATCAGGAACTAGTTGATGGTCCACTTTAGGGTGAATTATCAAATGAAGATAACCCTGATAGATTGGAGATAGAGGAAGATAAATCAGACCTTGAGAAAGACAAAGGTGTCTTTTTTTACCTTGGATGTTCAAATCAACCCTCATTTGTAGTTGAGGAACATGGTGAGATCTTGACTGAGGTTGATGAGGAAGACATTTTAAGTGCTCAAGAAATACATCTTGATGAACCACCACCTTGTGTGATAGAGGATAACCTTAAGGATGAATAAATTTTTCCATATGAGCATGTGCTTCAAGAGGACTATGTTCTGACTATGCCTAAGGAGCATGATGATGAAACAATAATGTGCAGGAGTGAGGATAAATATGATTGCTCAATGTTTGTATTGACAAGAGGATGTCTTATCAAGTACCTAGTTTGGTTGTAAGATGCCAAGGAGGAGACATCATAGGTTGTGCTTAATTTATATAATAAATTTGAGCATCTAAAGGAGTAAGATCAACTTGCTTATCCACTCTAAAATGGTTGTATGTCTAATAAATCAGATTGGGTGGGTAAGTTTATTTTCATTCTTTTTCTTAGAGAGGTGTTTTATCAGTATGTTCATTATTCACTCCTTCTCCGTCTTTGTTTGGTTTCCCTCAAGCATGTAAATCATATTAAATTATTAAGAAAGGTTAGCTATTTTGTGTAACCAGTTAATGGTTTTGTATAGGTTCTATTTTAACTAGTTAGTTTAGGGTAGGTAGAATTTTTATGCTTTTCTCTAAGTTCCTTGTGTAATTTTTATTTTCTATTGTGTGTTTCCTTTCAAAGTGCCTTGGGAAATTTTTTTATTTTTTTTATTTATTGCTTCATGAGAGGTTCTAAAAAAGGGGTAGCCTTGTATCAGTTTTAGTCCAACCAGGAGAAAGACTTGACTCTGTATGCCCAATGGATTAGATAAGGAAAATGCTTTGGTTCTCCAAGCATAGAAAACATGCTTCCCTATGAGTCACCATAAATGTTTTCCATTTTATCCCACATACCAATATTCTATTTGGTTTAAATAGATGAGTAAGGTCCAAATTCTTGATAAAGACTAAGTGGTTAAGAAGTAGGCTCAATATTACAAATGGAGGGATCCAAGCAAGTTTCATGGTGTCTAAGCAAGTTCATGAACAAGTCTAGAAGAGCCTGCAGGCCAAAAGGGATAAGTGAAAAACCCTTGTTTTTGTATAAGTCCTTACTTATCATTTTGCTTTGAGATCTCATTTGGATAAGCTATTTTCTTTTGAACCTTTATTTGACTAAATGATAATTCCTTCGAGAGAAATGTTTCATGCTTTTTGACTAAGTGTTCATTCTTTCAAGAAATTTGTTTTAAGTTTTTTATCTAAGTATCAAGAATTATCTTAGAAATTTTGTCTTAAAAAAAACTCATAAAGGGTCATTTTTCATGGAAAGTGTCCTAGACAAAAGTTCATAAGGGTATCTTTCAAGGAAATTGGTCCAAAACAAAAACCTGAAGGGTCATTTCCTTGACAAAGTACCCTAAATGAAAAACACAAAGGTTCATTTTTCAAGTAAAGTGTCCAAAACAAAAGTCTTGAAGGGTATTTTTCTTTTAGTAAAGGGGCCAATACGATTTTTTTGAAGGGTCATTCTTCAGGAAAGTGTTCCAATATAAAAGTTTCAAAGGGTCATTATTTAAGAAAGTGGCCAAAGAAAAAGTTTTGAAGGGTAATTTTTCAAGCAAAGTGTCCTATACATATTCTCAAAAGGTCATTTATGTATCAAACTATCCTAAACACTTTTTTTGAAGGGTCTTTTTTCAAGTGAAGTGTACTAAACACTTTTTCCAAAGGGTCATTCTTTGAGAAAAGGTCCAAATCAAAAGTTTAGAAGGGTCACAAATGTCATTCAAAAGAAAAAAATTTAATGCAAAAAATATAAGTATTGATTTATTTTGGACAGATTATCTAAGACAAAAATATTGAAAGGCAAAATTCCAAGCACAATTCTTTCAAGAAAATTATTTGAGACAATTGTCCTAAAGGCATGAATTCGATCAGACATTTTTTCCACAATAAATTGTCCAAAGCAAAGATAAAGTAGACTTAATTCTTTCAAGAAATTATCTTGAGACAATTTCCCTATACATTTTGTCTAATGTAAAAGAGCCATAAATAAATTCCTTTAGAGAAAGTGGCTGAGACACAAAACCTACAACAAGTTGTCTGATACAAAAGGCCAAAGGAAAATAGCCTGATGCAAAATTTTAGAACAAGTAAATTATTTTAAAGAAATTATTCTACAATAGTTTCTCTAAAAACATAATTACATTAGCCAATTTGTTTCAAAAAATTTGATCCAATAGGATCTCAAGATCAATGAATAGGTGACAAGTGGCACAAGTGTATGGGTCATGGTAGAGGATTTACATATTGTTTTTATTCACATCAGGCACATCAATGAAGTGAGATGAGTCAAAAGAGGTGAATGATCTGATTCAATTTTTGATGGCCAATCAAATAAAGGTAGACATGTAGACTTTAACAACTTTACCACCAGAGCTAGCTACATGAAAGTGACATTTATTTCCATTCTTGCGTACGTCGATAAACCAATGAAGATTAGTTAATAACAATACAAAACCCTAAAAAATTGATCTAATTTTTGTAACTACATTGATGTCAAGAATTTGCTCAAAACAACTTGATCCTACCATTACATCCACTAGGGAGAATTAGTGAAGGAATAATGTAATGGTGTAACTGATTGAGTGACCTGATCAATCAGGAAGCTTGAATGAGCATATTTGTAAAGGCAATTGTAATTGTGGTTCAAATGAAGTTATGTTCATTTGATTCCATTTTTTAGTGCCAAAATACCTCTCTCTTGCTTTCATTTTCTATAAATATAGCCTTTGAGATATTTTTAAACATCCTTTAGGCTTATATGACTAGACTTTGCCAAAATTGTATTTTGCACCTCTTAGAGTAGTGAATAAATAATTTTGTAGTTATTTGTTAATCTATATTTAGTGTTTTATTTATTTTTTATATGAAAAATTTGTTGTTAGTTTTCATTTTTAGGTCCAATCTCAACCTAAGTGCTAGCAGCTTTCTTTGCAGGTCATGTAATGTGTCTTACCATTGATATCTCAAGGGTATAATGGACTGTCGAATGGAAGTGTCTTTAACCAGACCTTATTTTCATTTCTCCCTAGCTTGAGTGTATCTAATTGACCTCTATATGAAATAATATTACATAGAAACTATATTAAGCATTGCATTAGCTTCTTTCATATTCCACTAGTGTGTTAAAGGGTTTGAGCTTAAGAGTGGATCTAATAAATTCATGGTGCATCACCACATATTAGAATAATTTTCATTTTATGAAAATCTCTTAACTATTTTCACCCCAACTAGTTTAGGTCTTATAAATAAAGTTCTAAAATATCATATCTGAGGAACTAGCCTCATTAAAAATGCTAGAGGTTTGGTCTAAATATAGGCATCCCATAGTGTTATATCATTCCCATGTTGGTCTCGATATGGGTTACACTTGAAAAAATCTGACCTCTATTGGGTGTTATCTAGATAGCTAAAAGATCCAATGATAAGCAAACAATCAACAATATTAGTGGGTCCATTAGATCAATAAATCACATTAAATCATGTATCAAAGATCAACAATGAGCATCAAGTCAAAAGGTCAATGTATCCTCAGGTTGAATGTGCAGATGATAAGTGGTAAGATCTTATGTGCCCATATGAAATCTAATGGTACATGGTGATTGATAAAGATAGTGGGTCCAATTAGATCAATGGTACATGATCCATCATACCAAATTAGATCAATGGTGAGTGAAAGGTCAACTAGTAAATCCTAATGATGAATGAGAAGCTACCAAGTGTCATTACCATGACAACTATCAAATAGATCAATGGTATGCATAAAGTTAAAGAGTTAACTAAGCTTAGGATGAAAATAAGGCCACCATGTGGTGCAAGTGTAGGATTCATTAAAACTAATAGCATGATCCTAGGAATGAATGAGGAGCTGAAAAATAGCATAATTGAGAAGCCCATATAAATATCAATGGTCAATAATAAAAGTCAAAGACATGAGACTTTGATTAGAGTTTAAATATATGACCTAAGTAAAACTAGAGCAATATTTCGAAGGGATAAGGTCACCATTAAAACTTAGTCTCAACCTCTGGTTCAAAGATGTAGAAATATAGGGTTTATTTTTTTGAAGTTGCAATATTGTTTAAAGACTGTGTTTGTTATTATTTAAAGAAGACTTGTGCATATGCAATAAGTTCTCATCCCCATAGGGTTCATAGATAATAGTTTTATTTAAACCTAATTTAGTTTAGAATAGGACTATATAACGTATAGGTTTTCATCGATAGCATAGTTATATGAAAACTAATAAATGGATTGATTTTTAATATATAGTAAACCTATGTTTGCGTTGGAGTAAGGACAATTTTGAAGTGTCTCATCTTTAGACAAATTTATAGATTCACCAAATAGGTACCTATAGCTGCTAAAATCAAACTTAATAATGGATCTATAAATTCTATGGATATGAGGACTTTGTCCTCATAATTAGCAAGTGGGAGATGACATAGAATAACAAAGCAAGGGGATTTGGGGATTTGGGAGTATAATAGAGAATTCAATTCTTTTATTGAGCCTTTAAATATTTTCTCCAATAATAATATCATCACTCATCATTAACAAATTCTTGTCTTCTAGTGCATTTCTCAACCAATGAGAAGAGCTTGAAGACTATTAGAGAAAATGAAGGTTATCTTGTTGATGAAGGATTAGTCCTAATTGGATCAAATATGTTTTATAATTAAATAAATGTGGTGTTAGTTCATTTTTTGTTTTCTATACACATGATTTTTTCTTTATCTCTTCTCCCTTTCTTTATATTACCCATTTTTTCCCATTTATAAACACTCTCAAATTTTGGATTCCCACAAGGAATCTTTGATTTTTAAGAGCACTAGACTCTCTAAGATATTTCAATATATCCTACATTTGATTAGGCTAAACCCTATCAAGCATTTGTAAGAACTACCTCTTGAATTAATAAAAGACTTTATTTACTTATCTCTTGCCTTGGATCTGTGTTAAGTGAGTTGTGCATGATAGAATTATGAAGGAGAATATTCCTCATTCATTATCCTCATTTTTGACCTCCTTTAGGGTGTTTTCAAGCTCTTTCAAGTCTGAATTAGTGCTTTTCTTGAACCTAGTCTATGAAACACTTATGCAATTAGCTAGATTGGGAGGTTGTGTGAGCTAGCATTGTCTTGAGATGATCTATGTGGGTTCAAGCTTATGGGAGTTTTCCCTTTGTATTTGGTGCATCACCTTATTAACTTTCTTAGGATCCCTTTTCCCATTTTTAACCCTTTTTCCATGTGTAACATTAGTTTAGGTGATCCATTAAGAGGAAGCTAGCCTTCTCTGAAGGTTCAACCTCACCATAGGAAACCCACATCCTGGGGTTGTTCCCATATTGTGACTTAGTTGGAGGGAGCCTAAAGAACTCTCTCCAAGGGTGTAGATTAATTTCATAACATAAACCATGGTGATGATGTTACAATACTCTTTCCACTCCTTATATGTTAAAATAAAGAAAAATTATCAAGTTATAGGTTCTCATGGTACACTTAAGAAGCTTGTCAAAACATAAAACGTGTACATATCCAAGAAGAACCAGTATGAAGAGTTGTAATTTTTCATCATCAAATGAATTTTTAGAGAGAATATTTCATGAAGATAAATTCAAACCAACATTAAATAATATATATCTCTCCTACTACACCCCATTTGAGCTAATTTTAGACAAATTCAATTCAAATAATAAGAAGCCTTCAAAGAGCCCTAGAAAGGTGGAGAACTAACATGCAATAATAGAGAAGTAAATTAGAAATATTTATCAATTAAATCAGCCCTATTTTAATGTATGATACTCCTTATATAATTATCATGCAATCTCTATCCTACTATGACCCCTTGGGAGCTAATTTTACAAAATCAAGAAGTCAAAATCATTGATGTAATTTAATTAATGAATGTTTTTCCTATGTTTATGTTTGAGTTTTTCATCTTTATGAATAAAATTATAACTCTTAAAGGTAATATAAAGTTTCTAAGTCTAATTTTTACCTAATTTGGAAGTGAATTCAAACTCTATCTATTCTTTCCATGCTAGTGTGAATATTTCTTAAGACCTTTGTGTGAAATACTAATGCAAGAATCATTGTATGAAGATGAAGTGAATTTGTGAAAGTTATTTAACTTCAAAAGTGTGTCAATTATATTAATAATTGACCTTAACTTTTGTGCATCACCCCAAATTTTCAATTTTCATGTTCATTCCAATTTGATTATTTCTCTTTTTCTCCTTTTCCTAGTCAAGAAAGCACAAAATTAGAGAGTTTAAAGAGAAGTAGGTGAGTATACCAAAGATAAAAATCCCTCCATCTATATATTTTATCCAATATAATGTCACCCATACCTTAGATAGTTTCCATTGTATCAACAGGAGTGAGAATAGTCACACATTATTGCAAGGGTGCACTTCTAAGTGATAACAGTTTATGGATGCCTTATGGGACCATAGCTTAGAATATTGATATAAAATTTTAGAAAGAAAATTACTGAAGTACTCATCATTTGGTGACTCTAATTTAAATTCATTTGTTTTAAGTAGTTTGAGTTCTTAAATAACATCAATTGATATGTATTCCAGTCATCCATTTTATGAAAATGCACTTTTCATACCTACATATCTTTCATATCAAGATGAAAATATTTATGGATTCACCTCAAATATCCTTAGATAAGTAGAATATCCATATTATCATGATATTTACCTCCCTCCCACCCCTTCTCATGTTTCCAATTAGCATTGGCAAAGTCATGGTTTTTTCAATCAACCTAAAAAAATTGTGTAAGAGATAAGATTTGACTTTGAGAGAAAATGTATAGAGAGTGATAGGGAAGAGGAATACAATATGTATCAATAATATCTTACATATCAAAACTATATACATCATCAAGATATATAATCATTTAAGAGATATAATAAGGTTACAAGAAAATAAATGCAGCAGTTATCCATGATAGTACAAAGAATTGAGTCCAAAATCCCAAGTTGGAAATAATAAGAACCCCTTGAACCTTTAGAAGAATCTAATTGCTTCAATATTTAATGTTTTTAGAGTCTTAATTATTTGAAATATCATGTTTTTTTGAAAACTCCACCCATTCTTCCTCAATATTTTCAATCAAGGAAGTTTCCAATTTTCTCATATACTTCTCCTATGGCAATCCAAAATCAAGAGATGGATAAAGTTGCAGAATCCAAAACAAGAAATATTACAAGTTTCTTGAGCCCCTTATTTAATGCCTCTTCAATCCCAAATCCCATCCAATATTATCCCATAATTACCTAAATTACTATGCCACCAAATGGAACCTCTTTCCCTCACACCATCTCTTTTTTTTAAGGAGGACCTATTATATGGAGGGCAAGAGAAAAACATTTGGGTGAGGAGGAGAATTTTTCAAAAGGGGATGATCAAGATTTGTGTTGGTTAAATGAGAAATTTGCATAGAATAAGATCATTTTTCATCCTTTGAGGATCAAAATCAAATTGCATATGAAAGTGAGACTCAAAAATTCTATCAAGAAGATGTTCAAGATGACATGGCAACAACTATTGAGATTGCAGTCATGGCTTCACAAGGTAATAGCCCTGTACATGAACTAATTAAATAAGATAAATATATAAGTGAAGATAAATAAGGTTTTGTTGGAGAGTGGAAACAATACCTTGATTTGATTCGAAACACTAAGAATATTTATAGTCCATCTCTTTGTGAAGACATTGATAAAGTAGTTGTGAAGGTTATAACATATGTTAAAGAAGATGTTGATCAAAGTAAATCTCAAGTAGGCCTTGATGAAGCTAGAGAGTAGTATTTGTATCTCCTTAAAGAGATTTAAATTTTTTTAATAGTTTAAAATAAATATGACATATCTAAATATTTCATAGAAATCCAAGAATATTTTTCTAATGAGCCACTAAAGGATGAAGTTACAGTTGTTACTATGGATCAGAATGTGGTTATAATGGAGACCCTTCTTAGTGTTGAAGAGAAACATGTGGTGATTATTGAACCACATGATGATTTTTTTTATATTGGATATATGTTTGCTTCAGTTGATTCACTTGGATATAAGCCAATTAGGTTGACAATCAGGAAAAGAGTTAATCCAACCATCATGGCACTTAAACAGTAGTTTGTTCCTCATCTTTGTCAACCACCTGGAGAGGACTTGAAATGTTTTTACTTTGATATAGGTGTAATGTCATATTTTACATAGTATTTTTATCTTTTCACTTTCCTCTAAGTGTTTTTATGCACATTTCCAATTGGTAGTTCTATTAGTTTTCACTTTCTTGTAAGTGTTATCTTGCACATTTTTTTTCATTTGGTAGTTGTTCTAGTTTTCAATTCCCTAGGTGATTATGTAAAAAATTTATTATTTATTGAGTTAATTTTAAGTTTAATATTTTTTGATTATTTCATAACTCCATATCCCAATGGTTAAGGCGACTAGTCTTTAATGTTTAGCAAGCAAACATCCCAGCAGGGTTGCTAAGAATGTTGATAAATTTTACCACTATGGGTCAAAGTTACTTATGTGTAGGTTTTTAAGAAGAATCCATTCATGGAGTTAATATTAAATAAATTTTTATAAAACATAATACATCTTTCATCAATCCTAAACCATTCTCATGAATAGCTCACAAGTCAAAATTTTGGCAGAGGTTTCTTTTATTCCTCTAACTAGCTAGTTCCACACTGGTGAGGAAAATTTTCAAATGTTCATTTCATGAAGGAGAATAAGATTTGGTCTAAATTATTGTAGTGGAATATTTTGGAACCTATGAATTAAATATTTCATTCATTAGTTTCAAGTTAAATTTTCCTAACTTTATGAACAATCATTAAGAAGGAAAGGTGCTCTAAAACTTTTCTTAAACCCCAATAGATCAATTTCAACCAATATTTTTACATTTTATAGTTATTTTCTCAAAAAATAAAAGTATTTTAAGATATTATAGGTCATAAATAATCTTCCTACACATTTATAAACCAAAATTTTAAGATAAATAATGGATAAAGCTAAAGGTATAGCTTATAGGGTTTTAAGAAAGTAAGAGAGACAGTTAGAAAAGGCATTTTTTGATAGGTTTAAGATATTGTTTGAGAATATAAAATGGATATAATGCTTATGTTGGATATTATATTTCATAATTAAAAAACATTATGTATTTATTCTTCATAAAACTCAATAAATTTTCAAAACTCAGACCTACAGATATTTAGAAATGAAATTATACAAGCTAGAAAACACCAAAAAGTGCATATTTTGAGTTTTACCAAATGAAATATCTTAAATTTTTAAATTAATGTATATTTTTATGTAATTTAATGTTTAAAATTATTTTCATATCTTTATTATACCTGAGGAGATATAAAATGACAAAACATAGGTCTGTTCATGAAGAAAATCAATTTTTTTGACCAATTTACTCACAAATGGAGTTTGAAATGAGTGTTTCAGATCCTTCCAAAGTCACAAAATTATTGGATAAGATGTATAATTTAGGTATTAATAAATTATAATTAAATAAAAACCAATTAAAAATAGGCTCATCTCATTGAAAAACATCTCTAGGTCACCCTAAGGGTAGCAAGCAAACACTTTATTGTGAATTTGTTTTTGGGAGTTTGGTGAAAAGTTTTTAAGATTTTAAAAAATTTAAAAGTATTACCCATTGATACCTATCAAATGATAATATTATGAGTTTTTTTTTTGTTTTATAACTCATTTTATACCTCCAAATCTAAATCATAGTTTATTAAGGCCTAAAGAGCATAAAAGAGCATTTTTTTAAGTTGTACATGGAGTTTAGAAATAAAAAGTTGTTTTAAAAATAGTTCCACCATGATGATGATGTTAAAATTATATTTACACTCATTCTCTATTGAAATAATTCAAAAAAACATGGTGCATTTAAGAATCTTGTCAAACCATAAAAGGTGTACACATCCAAGAAGAACCAGTATGAAGAGTTATAATTGTTTACCATCAAATAAACTTTTATCAAATATATTTCATGAATAAAAAGGCAAACCAACATTCAATAAGATATCTCTCTCCTAATACGTCCCATTTTAGCTAATTTTAGACAAATACAAATCAAACAAGAAGAAGCCTTCAAGGAGACCTAGAAAGGTGGAGAACCAACATGAAAGAATAAATATATAAAATTGAAGTCTTGATCAAGTAAATCATCCATATTTTCATGAAGGGGACTCATTAAACATTAAACATGAAATCTCTCTCCTACTACGCCCCCTTTGGAGTTAATTTTAGAAATTTGAGAAGTCAAATATGCATGCAATATACAAGTGAGATAATTGAATTCAAACTTCAAGATGCATGCAAGATCAAAAGGATTTAAGTGAAGATCAAGAGGATTTCAATGCAATATCAAAAGGATATAATTTAATATGGTCAATCTCTTCAATAATGAAGACAATCAAAGCATGCATGAGGAACCTTTGACTTTTCAACTCCTTAAACAAACTTCTCTCTCTCTCCTGCACCATTTTTCCAATAAAGAATGTTTAAACTTGAAATATATTATGTATTAATTTGGATGTTTGGTTTTTTAGTTTAAGATTGAGTTGAACTAGGATTAAAGTTGAGCTAGCATGAGGATTTATCCCTAGTTTAGGATTGTTTTGTTTCCTCTCTCTCTTCTTCCTTTTTCTATATGTAATTTCATTTTTAGAGATTATGGGGAGATTATGATTTTAGCTTACATAAACCCTACCAAAATTTGTACTACATCATTGTTATCAATCTAGAGAGTACCCTATTTGAAGATGTGTAAAACACACCCTCACTCTAACTAATACAATTGGAACTTCTCAGATTGTGGGTGACTCTATACTGAGAATAACCTCCAAAGAGGGTAGGTTCCCTTAATATTTATAAATTAAATCTGATCTACTATGATTTTTGGAATGAAAAGGGAAAGGGAAAACTAAAATGAAATCCTATCTAATTGGGTGACGTACCTAAATTGTTTATATTCTTTGGAAACTATTGAAACTGATGCACACATGTGATTCAATAAGAGTTCTATATTGCCCTTAAACATAAATATTTTAGAAGAAGGATTAATATAACTTTGGATTACAAAATTCCCTTTTTACCTCTTCGAATGACCTAAAAAAGGTGAGATAGAAATCAATAGGTGAGGAATGGACCTGCCAAAATGAGATATAATCTCATTGATATGTTGATACACAATCAATTACACTCTATTATCTATCAAAACTCATATGCAAAATAAAAATCTCTTTTATTGATGTATGGTCCAGATTACAATTTATGCTTTAGCTTCAAGAATAATCAATAAATGGATTGAAAAAGCCAATATATATGTCTATAAACCTAATCCAATCCCTAATTGGCATTTAAAATTTATAAGGCATGGTTTTGGTTGACTTAACTCAAGACAACTCCTTTTACAAAGTTTAATTAATTGAAAATTCCTTTAACTCCACAAAATTTGCATGAAGAGCTTCAAACTTTGGCATAGGAATATGGTTGGCCAAAGTTTGGAAATTAAATAATATTGCATTAATTGTATGCAAAAATCCAAAAATTAATTCCACTTGAAGTGTTTGGAATCTAAGTTAGAACATGATAATATCCCCCTTTACATGGAAATCAAGGAAGATGCATGATAAGCTTTAACTAGTCAACTCCAACTAACTCCATCTTGCATGAAAATGGGACTTTAAGGCTGAAATTTTCATGGATATTAATTTGAATAGAAGATACATGGTGTAGAAACTCTTTTTTAACTCTATGATAACCAATCAATGCCAAACTCAAACTTTGAAAATTTGATCAATTAGGCCATTTAGACCAAATAGGCCTAAAGGCTAATCTATTATTATGGTCACCATTAGTCCTACAATAATAAGAAATTAAACCTGAAAAAACCAATAATTATACCTAGAACAACTTTCTTCATCATCAAATATGTGATTTTGATGTGAAAACCTTCATCATTCAGTCAACAGGGTTGACTAGGCCAATTTTACTCCATTTTCTAGCAGATTGGCAATTTTGATTGAGTTGGTAGGGACACTTTTGGGATGATTTCTGACCATATAAATATTTTATGATGAATAAAAAGTTATATTCTTTCATCTCCATTCATTAGATTCCTTTGAACTACCCTGAACTTAGTTTTACATGATTTTTTCCACAAAAAGCATGATTTCTTCCCTCACATGTACATATTCATGCATTAAATTTAAATTTTTGGAATAATATATTATTTTAATTTATGTTTGAAAAAAAATTAGGTTTATCCATGGTGATTTTATACTAATAAAATCCACTTTTATCAAAACTATTTTTTTAGGGGTTTAGGAGGGTTTTTAAGTTGAATCTTCAAATTGATGATTCATGAATTAAAAACCGCTAAATCCAAAACCATTTCCATTAATTTATATCAAATTTACCCCTATGAAATCCCTAAAAATATTGGGCTCCCATGCAAAAGATATGAAAATTTACCACATAAATGAAATTTGTCTACAAGGTTTAGTTTGCATTCTAGGCTACCTATGCTCTTAGTGATTGTTCATAAAGTATATCCTCTCAAATAATATCAATTGTTCATTAATTATAATTAACTATGGTTCCTAAAAATACACTAATATATTTTTTCTAAACTCCACATGTGATGAACAAAATGAGCATTTGAATAAGAGGCTTGAAAAGGTACCTAGAACTGCAAAAGGTGAAAAACTTCACCAAAATGAAAAAAATTCCTTCCAATATTCTCAAATCCTAAAAAAAAAATTAGGACTTTTACCATGCTATCAAAACACTTATAAAGTCATTTTTTCTTAAAAATTCCAAAAATGCCCTTTTAGCCTATGTGCATATTTGGTTTTAAAAGCCTGTATGAGCATGGTTTGCATAAAATTTGGAGTTTTTACACTCTTTATAGTTCTTATTATGATTTATAAACATCATCCCATTATTTTAAATTCTTTACTTAGGCTTAGAATCTTTTGTATCATTCTAGAATGAAACATGCTCCAATTGTGGCCTCAAACAAATAGGCTGAGGTCTAAGATAAAATAGTGAATATGTACACTTTTATAATGGCCATAAAACTTGGTCATATGGTTATCCAACTCATTAATACCTTTTATATCAGATTTTGAGTCTTGATTCCACTTTTAGCTCCTAGAAAGCTCAATTTTCCCTCAAAAATGACCTATGTGCATGGATTGTTTGCATTTTTGACTGAGTTTTGGTGTTTTGAAGGTTAATTCAATGTATTTTATAGGTTTCAAGGTAAAATTCATATTTTTTTATCTCAATATATCCTTCAATAGTTTTTAAAACTCCTCTACCCCTGTTCAAGCATGCTTTGATCACTATAGAAGGCATTTTTGACCTCCACACTGGGATAATATGTACGACAGTTGTGTACTATGATCCTTAATTCATAATTATTAATGTCCTTATGACCTTTAGAAATTATTTGAATATTTAACCTCCACCTAAAACTATCCAAGTCATTTCATAGGTCATCTTTTGACTTGAAAGCTTTTGACCTCTCACCTTACAAGTATGGGACTATGTTTTTTATTATGTTTAGGTGTTTGATTAGGGTGTTTGGTTTCTTATAAATATTTATGATCTTGTTTTAAGCCATAATAAAACTCCTATTATTTCCTTCTTACTCTTTATGATCACGTTTAACCCTCCATCCTAGCCTAAGCTACATTCTACCTCCTCTAGCTTATGGGTAGGCTTATAGGGTGATTTGGGGCCTTTTATAGCCCTTGAGCTGATCCATTTTATTTCCTTAAAATCACTTGTACTTCAATATAACCTACCTTTTGGAAACTTCACTATCTTTGAATAATAAACTCTCTTAGCTACTCTTCCTACTAGTCACCAAAATGAAAGATCCTAGAGGAGAGCTTTATTACCATGATAACTGGAACATGGTGTTTCAAGGGTTTTTTGCTTGACTGTAACAATGCTTTAAGGTTTCAAAATGAGATGACTATAATCTATTTAACATTCTCATTGATAATTTATGTTACCTTCCTAAGCATGAAAATCTCCTATAAGATGTTTGAAAACCCTCATAGGTGGCTACAGGCATGTTTCATAAGATAAGCCTGATTGTAGATATGTACAGACAAGAAACTTGTGAAATTACATTTATATAATTTAGGTCTTTTATTATTTTTAGCTATGACATTTCTCATATCCTTTCACCTATCATCCTTCTAGGGTCTTAGTGTCTTTTTTAGTTCCTTGCTCCAAAACCCTACATGGTTATAGGTTCCATTTAGAGGGCTAGTTGTAGGTATATATTTTAGCTTTCCTTATAGAAACCTAATATGCCCTCCATTTATCCATCATACTCTTCATATAATTGCATAAATAAATTTTTTATTGTGCTTTGATGCTTTATATAACCTCTTTGCATGGTAAAACCCTCTTTACTACCAAAAGGCCCTTTAAAGTATGGTATAAGCCTACCTAAACATGATTGTTGACTATACTAGACTCCTTAAGAAGCTCCATGGATGTATTATTGATCACCCCAATTATTTTATATATCTATGGAAACCTCCTCACTCATTGATGGTCTTGACCTTAAAAATACCTCATGTAAAACAAAATAGGTCTATGTTCTTCCATCATTGTAGGTTTATTGATGGCTAATTGTAGATTAAAATGGTGGTTTAGGGTGACATTCAAGTTCTTAAACCCTTATTATTCTCCATTCCATAATCATGATAATTATTTAAACACAAAACCCCTATGAAATTTTAAAACCCTTGGCACAAAAACCCTACTCACAGTCCATAACCCTTAACTGAAGCTCCTTAGGGAATGACTATAGGGGTCCTTTCACAAATTGGTTGTAATTGAGTTCTCCCTTGTTGCTATTATTTCATGTCTTATTATCCCCTCTTCATGAAATTTATCTAAATCCATCATTGTATTTTCTCACCAAACTTGTTTCCTTGGGCCTTAAGAAGTCCTTCCAATTACTCATTATGCCTTGCTACAAGACACAAGCCTATAGGTCACAAAAAATGATGGCTTTAGGGTGATTTTATTTGTCTAAGGTCTCATATGCTTATTTAGATTTATTTATAATTGGTGATCACCTTAAAACCTCAAAATATTTATAACATATATTATACTTTGCCCATTCTCTTTCTTTGTCCCACTAAATTATCAATTCAAAGCCTTATGATGACCAACCAGTCCTTTGCTTTCAAGGTCCCACCCTACCTAGCAAGTAGGCCCTTTTGAATATAATTTAGGAGATTTAGGGTTTTTTTCTCCTTGAATAACCCTCCTTTAATATTATGGTGTACTTTAATATCCTCCCTCTTCATAAGGTCATTACTTACTATGTCTATGTCTTGACCAAATTAGTTTTATTGAGCGTTAAGAGTCCATGTAGATCACCAAGTAGGTTTTCCTCATAAGGCACAGGATTGTAGGTGTATTTTTGTATGGAAGGAAACTGAAATATTTTTTTATAGGTCATCATGATGGACTAAATCATTGATAAGGTCTCCTACCTACTTGATTAGGTGATGGGCAAACATGAACCATATGAGACATCTCATTGCCACCTTGACTTGATGTGTATCATGAGCTCATTATATGGACTATCAACTGTAAGGTGCTTGGAGGGTTCATTTGGTATGAATATGACCCCTTCTCTACTTCTCATATGGTTGATAATACTACTTGAATACTTTACTACAACCATGAATGAATTCATCTTAAGATGATACACCTGAGACTTATATGATTTCACTTGACTTCCTTGACTATATGCATCTGTAGTAAGTGCCTAAACTAGTGCTATGGTGTCAAAAAATACATTTAAATTTCCATACTTATCCCACCTCCTTATCTTGATGTATTTTTTACTCTCATAGGAACTTGAGGAAGGTCTCTCTCCTCTTGTTGATCATACAACCCTATTGATTGGTTATTTTGATGACTATATTTGATACTTTGACTGTCTATCTACCCCTTTGTCATGCTTTTGATGGATTTATTCTATTAAACCCTTGGTTCATACTAATTTAAATGGTATTAATTGTGATAGGGATAAATTATGGTGAAAATTAAGGGAAATCATGGAAGGAGGATGTGGAGACACAAAACATAGTGATAAATTTAGTGATTTGATAGTGGTTTGGAGTGAAAGAGATGGAGGTTGGAAAGGAGAACCAAGAAGCATGCCAAGAAAAATTGAAGATCAATACACAAACATAAATATATATTCATCATATCACATGAATTTTGAGGCCATTGGAGGAGGGGAAGAGAGCAAAATTGAAACTTGGTTTTCTCAAAAAACCTAAATATTTGCAAAAATTCCTTAAAATATGTTAAACTAGATCTTTGAAGACACCTTTAGAGCATGGATATTGGAATTATTGGCCATGAAAATTGAAAAATATATAATAAAATGATTTAAAATAATTAAAACTTGATTTAAAACCCTACAAACACCATTTTATTGAAAACCTGAAGCTAATTTCTTCTTTCATGACCATACAACTCCTCCTTGCAAGCATGCCAATTGTACATTAACTAGCTGAGTATAAGATATTTTGTTGACCTTTAATTATATGAATAAAACCTTTATATTTCCATATAAAGGTATATAAATTCCTCAATATTCTATAAAAAGTTGAATTTGCATAAAACTCTACCCAGGTGAGGAGAAATTAGAGAAAAATAGTGACCTTTCTGGTTGTAAGGTAGCAAAATTTACCTTATCTTCAACTGGATGGTTCATGAGTTTAGAGAATATAGTTTATAATCCACTTAGACCATCGAGAATCCCTCTGATTCTAATTTCTTCACCCCAAATTTTAGACCCTCACCCTCCTCTAGTAGTTTGTACCAGGAGAAAACCTACAGGTAGGTCTCTCTCTACCAACTTAGCAATTAATAGAAAAAGGATAGTTTATGGATTGTATGGAAATAAATATCCATGAAACTCATATTAAATATTGAATATTCCCTGTATAATACTTCTCTTATCATGGATTGTACAAAATCCATATGGATTATGTACTTATCTTGCAAAATAGGTGAAAAAAGAGTCTTTTTGCCCTTCTAAAAGCTAAAATTCACTCTCCACCACTTAAAATGGAATGTATAAGAATTATTACGTATTAATCATGAAAAATTAGACTTTTCCATGTTTTAAACTTGCAAATTTGGCATGTGGGAGCTATTTTGGGGCCTTTTTGGCTTAATTAATAATTGAGATGACCTTTTTAAAGTTTGAAACTTTAGACTTAAGCTATTTTCACCTTTTTGAACATGAAAAAATAACTTTTGAGATAATTTAATGACTTTTAAAACCATTTTTATGCTCTTTTACATTTTTTTTGATGTTTTTGACCAAAATTTGCATTTTTAGACTATAATTCACCAGTTTGACCATATACAAAGGGGTAAAGACTGGATTTAGGAAAGTTTCAAATGATAGGGGTATTAATCTAGCATTGATAGACCAAATTACCAAAAATATCTTTTTAATCAATAAAGAGATGATTTTCCTTCATTTTCAAGTTGTTCATGAAGTGTGTGTCTTATGTTTATTGATGTAACTTAGTAAATGATTGTTTTTCTATGTTTATATCTAAACTTTTCAACTTTAAATATAAAATGAGAAATATTATAGGTTATATCAAGTGTCTAAGTATGATTTATACCTAATCTAGAAGTGAATTCAACCTCTGTTTATTCCTTCCATGATAATGTGAATGTTTCTCAAGACCTCTATGTGAAATACTAATGCAAGAATCATTGTATGAATATGAAGTGAATGTGTTCAAGTTATTTAGCTTCTAAATTGTGTCAAATATAGGCACAATTGACCTTAACATTAGTTCATCACCCCAAATTTTCAGTTTTCATGTTCATTCTAGTTTGAGTATTACTCTTTTCCCCTTTTCCTAACCAAGAAAGCACAAAATTGGAGATTTTAGAGAGAAGTAGGTGAGTGTAACAAATGGAACTAGCCCTTCATCTATATATTCTCTTAAATATAAGGTCACCCACACCTTTGAGATTTTCCATTGTATTAATAGGAGTTAGAAAATACACATTCTTGTAAAGGGGCACTTTTGAGTGATAATAAAGACACTAGGTAAGGATTCAAAGGTAGATATTTTAAAGACACCATGTTTTTGGAATTATTTGAAATTATAAGGATTATTTTCCCCTTTAATATTATATATATCTCCATTATGAGTAAATTTGACACATTGGCATGTGGATAAAGCAATTACTTTCATATAATGAGTCCAAAGTTGACCAAGTAAGATATTATAAGAAAGTGGAAAGTTAAAAATCATAACTTTCACATGGATGATAACAAGAGGAAGGGTAATGGGAAGCCAAATAGAACCTAAAGGAGCCATTTACCTTCTATCATATCCATGACATGTATTATGTGTGGATTTGAGGCTACATTCAGAATATCCAAGTATATTAATAAATTCAAGGGAGGTAAAATAAGTGCCTAAACCTTCATCAATTAAAGCACACTTAACATGGATATAACCTATTTGGATGCTAATGAATAAATGAGGATCACCTGCATGAATAAATATCTCATTGTGAATCATAGAAGAGATAGGGAACTTAAGTGAGATGGAAGTGTCTACTATTTCATCAACATAGATGGACATCTCTTCACATTGTTGAGGTTATCTATGGATCTAGATAAGGTAGATTCTTATCCTATAGGAGGAGAATGAGAGATGTTCATTTTGAATAATAATTGCATTAGATAGTTTTGATGATGGGGAGAAGTTCTCATTATCTCTAAGAATGTGATTTGAGATGGGATATGGGAAAGTTATGCAATAGGATCCCATTCATTAACCCATGTGAGGATTGTTAAATATAAGCACATAGGGTTGTAATATATCTTGGGAAGGAGGGTTGGAGGAAAAATTAAACATATGTTGATGGGTATGGTTGGTTTAGGTTAGTTACAAATGGGTTGAGTTGATGTGATGGTTGATTGAGGTATTTCTTGTGGTTGAGTAGAATAAATACTATTGGAAGTTTGAGGTGTGTTGTCTTATTTTTGAGAGCTATGATAATAGTAGACATTATATCAATGGTATGATAGGTATGTTCAATTTGTGTTTTTGGGAGTGGTGATTATATGGTTATTGGCTCATCTTGACCCAATTGAATGATATGGGATGGGTAAGTGTCTTGAATGATGTGGAATGGTTGAGAGGTGTGATGTGTAGGTGTTGGATTTGGTTCAATAAAAGTAGCTAATCTTATCATATTATTCATATTAACCACATTTTCATCATTAGTGTTAATATATATAAGACTTTAAACATTGTTAGTAGTAGGATTAGGTTATTTAATGTTATATTAGTGGTTAGGAAGGGATCCTTGTAGATAGTTAAGTGATCATTAGCTTGGTTTAAAGCTTGAATTTTATTTTGAGTCTCATGATCTTTAAGAGCTATATCATAAACTTGTTGACCTTTTCAAATAATGGATTAATGGTCAAAGTTAGGACCAAGAATAAAATCAATAGAAAGATTTCTTAATTATCTAAAATTCTTATGATAATGGTCCCAACTTGCATGAAAATAATTAATTTTTTTATATCATACCATGATTTCATAGGATGAGTGGGGTTAATATCTCATGGTAGAGGTCTTGGAAAACATTTTATAATTTCTTCTAGGCACAATGTTTTGTACACATTAGTGTGGTTTTTTTGAGAAAATATGGGAGTAGGATTAGAATTATTGTTAGGGGGAGGAACATGCTCCATTGTGTTATTTTAAGTAATGTCTTGGATGGTGTGTATGGTGTTTAAGTGTTGGTAACACCATCATTGGTTGCATGAGGGTTTTTATTTTTTGAGCATGCAAGTGCTTGTTCTAGGTTGAGGTGGTTCAAATTTATGCATGAGGAAGTCTTGTCATTTGGGTTAGTCAAGATCTTCTTCCAAAGTTTTTATTGAGAGGATCCTAACATGATATTATAATTTAGGGTGGAGAGCATTGGTAAATAGGTGGAAGAGGTTGTCATCCACTATATTATGCTTAGATTTACTAGATAAAGTTTTCTATAATTTGATGAAGACTTGTGATGTTTTTCTTTTGAGTTGTTTACAATTTATAAAATGGGCTAAGTTATTTTTGGGGAGATCACTAGTTTGGAATTCTTGGACTAGTGAGTTGACCAAGTCTTTTAGGCTATTGATAGAGTGGGGTTTTAATCAATTGTACCAATATAAAGCATCTCCTGAGAGAATTTTATCCAAGAGTTTGGTGGTATAAAAAATATTAAGCTTAACCCAATTTTTGTAAAGGTTGCCAAATGTTTTTAAATGTAAGGTAGGATATTTAGATCCATTATAAGTGATGGTGGGGGTGATACCTCCTATGTTGATGTTCAAATTTTTAGGTACTATAGGTTCATATTGTACATGTTAAATGGTTTTATTGATGAGTGGAGGTTTTTTTATGAGGTTATCATGGGAATCCCTAAGGGGGGTGGGGGGCATTTTTATTTTTCACTCCCCATAGAATCTAGTGAGGTTAGTTTTGGAGATGTATGAGGTGATTTTGAATTTGCATCATCTGATTTATAGTATTAGTTTGAAAAGTATTCATTTAGTTAATAATTTTTAAGATAATTTGATTAGTTTTAGCAAAATTTTGGCTAGTGGATGCATCATATGATGCATTAATATATGCGAGTTAGTAGGATCTTGGGATACATTATGAGTTGTGATAAGGTAGTAGCATATTTTGTACTAGTGACATGATTATCATTGGTAAAAAAGGAATAATTGGAATCAAAGGAAACATTGGTGTAAAAATAATCATTGGTAGCATGGTTAAGGATGTGGGTATTTTGAAGATTCCCTCTAGAAGTTGAACCTTCCATGTTGGTAGAAATACTTGGCATAGAGGATGAAAAAGACATAAAAGATGATGTCATGGTTTGAGAAGGAGATATATATAAGGGAATGATTGGGATGCAAAAAAAGAGATTCCCCCAAATCCTTGGGAAAAGGTAGGGGAAGGTGAATGGGGTCCTCCCATATGAGGTCCCATCATGAGATTATAAATGGTTGTAGGATCTTTTCCTCTATGTTGAGGTTTTTCATTGATTAAAAAGAGAATTTTTTTGTATTAAATATCACACTCATCTTATAAATAAAATAAGGGGTCAAGTGTCGAGTAAGAATGGGAAGGATTCCCATAATTAGTAGTGTGGGTGGCAACATGCACATTTCTTTGATCCATAGTGGGTGCCACAAGATGTGTCTTAAGAAATCTATTGGGATTGGTAAAACTCATCATGTTTGTTTGATTCAATTCTATATCATCCTTGAGTAATAAATTAATGATAAATGAGATAAACTAAAAACTTGATAAAACTAAAGGTCAATTGGTAGGATACTGAGTCAAAACAATTGGTACAGTCTTGTAGGATAGTAGATAGGATATTTTATAAAAGACACAATTAAATTGGCCAACTATGTTTTGTAGATGGTGAAATTGAGGGAGTCTGAAAGACACATAGTTAGATAAGTTGACTATGTGTTGAAGGTAAATAGAACAAGTAGTCTATAAGAGATTGGGTCAAATAGAGAAACTATGTTCTATGAGAAAATAGAGACCTTAAGAGAAATAATTGAGAAGTTCAACTATATTTTGAAGGTAGAGATAGGTTTTGACAATTATGACTGTAGATGATCTAGTGTTATTTTACAAAACAATTAAAATAAACCCACAAACAACTATATCAATCTAATCGATCTAGTTATGGCACACAACACAAATTTTACACCAATGCTCATTGATATAAATTTTAAATATAACATATAATTATTAGAGGGTAAGTAATACAAATAGAAATGCTAATCTATGTGTTCATTCTTAAATGTTTTAAATTATAATAATTTTAGAAATAAATGTGTTAGAGACTTAGCTACAAATAAGGAACTAGAAAGACAATCTAAGGATGGTTTCAAGAGTTAAGGCTAAAAGGGATATATATTGGTGATGGTACTATCTTGGTATTGGGGCCTACCCCCTCACTTCATAATCCTACAGTGATAAGGGTGTCAAGTGATTTTCTAATATATATCATCAACCATGTATTTATACTTGGTCAAAAAATTGAGTTGACTTCCCCTTGGTGATGAAATCCAAGTAGGTAGACATTGGGTAGAAATGTTTTAATTCTTTTTGATGTTATGTGGTTTAAAAGTGTGTGAAAAATAAGAATATTGTGACTAAATTGATAAATTCAAACTTTCTATTTAATCTATGTGTGCTACTCTAAGAAAGCAATCAAAAAAATGAAAAGTGAAATAACTACTAACAATATGAGTTAATTCCTTTACTTGAAGAGTATAATTTTGGTTAAGATAACCAAGTATGCAAGTAGTATAGAATAGAATTGACTAGGTCAATGTTGTCTGTTGAAGTAAGAGTTAGAACATAGTCAAATGAATTAACTGAGTTTGTTAGTCAGGAAAACAAGTTATATAACTATGTTGATCTAATCAACCTAGTTTTTTGTAGAGTTATAGTTTTATAGATTGAAAATTATGAAAAATAGGACTGTAATTAAAGAACAAAAATGACTAAGATGGTGAGAATGAATATGATCATTTTTAAAGATGCTAAAAATGCTATTTTTATATTGTGTAGTCTAGATGAATATTTTTATCCTATTGATAGAGTTGAATGGGTCAACAAATTTTTAAAAACTATATGTAAAGTAGTGAATTAAGTCGATCCAATCGATCTAGTTACCTATGGTTGAAGATAACCTGTACAAAGAAATAAGGAGTCAATAAAAGTGACTATGTGTTAAACCTATGTACATAATGTTAGACTAAGTTGATAGATTTTATCCAGTACTATAAAAATGAAATAGATAATAAATGATAATAAATGAAGGCATGAAGGAAAACCTATAAGGTTTAATTCATATGAGGTTCACCATAATATATACAAGGGAAAGTGAATCAAATATACAAATCAATCCTATCTTGAAGAAGATATATCACATTATCCCTTTTTCTTATTGGTACATTTAGACAATCAGAGTCATGACCAATATAGATCCACTAGACCTAACTAAAGGGTCCCTTACCACATAATATCACTAGATAGGGTTACAAATCCTTTATTCAATCAATACCACACAATAACCTTAGCTAGTTCATATGTTTTCTTATCAAAGTAAATGACAAAGTAAATTAAATATAATCAAGTGCTCACCAAAGCTTGTGGCACAAAATGGGGATCATAAACATAAAATTAAACATGCAAAGAATAACTCTACTCAAGTCAATGTAGAGATAATCCTAATACATGGAGAGAAAAAATATTCATAAAATAATGAATTTAAATCTATATACTTAATAAATAGAAGCAAGAGTTAGGAATACTTACCTTGAAGATGAACTCATTGAGCCTCAATCTCTCTTTGGCCAATGGTGTTTTGCAATAGATATTTATGGTTTGTAAGGATAACAAAGATAGGTCAGCTCTAGGCTACATGACTTATCATATGCATCCAAAACACTTATCCCACAAGATAATATCCTTCTCTCTAAGTGTATTATGAAACCCTAAGCAATGGATCCTCAAGTAGAATGGTGGGTAAGCAAATATACAAATAAATGATTAACTCTATCTCTCTCTAATGAAAATGGTAAAAGGATGTGTTTATATATTTGGATATAACCCTAAACCTTTATAAAGTTTCATCTGATAGAGTCATCCAAATTGACCCTATTCTTTAATAAATAAATTAGTTAGGTCCTAGACTAGGTCAGTCAGTGCCAACCTAATCTCATAACATGCTTATATTTTAAAAACAAGGTCAAACTAGGTCAACTTTGTTTGGTAAATGATAAAAAGAGATTTTGGATTAGGTAGGTGTTGTTTGAGGTGGTGAAATTCTTGGCGGAGTGTATGAGGGAGGTGTTAAATCTTAAGTAAATGTATAGGAGAGCTTTGTTCTACTTTCAAGTGGTGGTGTAGGGGATAAAAATATTTCAAAACACTAATGATCTACCCACCCCTTTCCTAGTGCACCCTTTAAGGTGTGCACTCAGAGAGATTGAGTCTCGATGGGTTCTTATAAGAGATAAATCATTAGTAATTGATAAAGTTTAAAAATAATGTGTGTATACACAATATTTTATGGATAAATGAAAAATTATAGCTTAAGGTAATCAACATAATCACACTGCCAATATTTATAGTATTAATTCAAAACAATAATAATAACATATACATATTTTATTTCTATGTATTTCATCACTTTAAGATAAGATAAAACAAAATTTAAAGCCTCAAAATGTTATATTTAATATAATAACTCCTCCAAAACAAGTACAAGTCAAAAAAATGACATAATGTGAACAAGAAAGGTTATTAAATGATAAAATCAAAAGGGACCAATTATAAGTATAAAAATTAAAACAAGAAATATTATAAATAGAACACAATGACTGAGAAAGGTTACATAAATATAAAATACAAATGGAACCAATATAAAAAGATAATTCATAACAAGAGCAAGTAAAAAAATATAATTTTAAAAAATAAACTCAAATTAATAGAGAAAACATCTTCAAAAAAAGGTTTATTATAAAGAATATTCATAAGAAAGATACACCAAATAAAGCCAATATGGTTCCAAAATATGTAGTTAAAAGTGTTCATATTACTAGTCTTTGATTTTCATTCTCCAAATTGATGGTAATAAATGTATAGAGTTATATATTTACTCTCATAATGATGATGATATGTGTAGCATGACACTTATTCAATATTTGGGGTATGAAAAACAAAATGTGTGTGTGTGTGTGCATGTGTGCATGTGTGTGTGTGTGTGTGTGTGTGTGTGTGTGTGTGTGTGTGTGTGTGTGTGTGTGTGTGTGTGTGTGTGTGTGTGTGTGTGTGTGTGTGTGTGTGTGTGTGTGTGTGTGTGTGTGTGTGTGTGTGTGTGTGTGTGTGTGTGTGTGTGTGTGTGTGTTCATGCGCACACACATGTGTGATGCATGATTGGGTTTCATGATTGAGATAATCTCAATGGCCATGTGAAAATTCACCTCATAACCAATGTTAGGGGAATTTTATCCACCAATATATACATATATGTATACTTTAGTGTATATCATGCCCCCAAGATTGGAGAAAAGGTGAGTTTTCATATGGCCATTTAGATTATCTCAATCATGCAACCTAATCAAGCTTATAACCTAGTGAGTTTGAGTGATCCAATAAAATAACACTATATATATGGTGAGGGTGGATGATTTAATAAATCCATCCTATAAATATGGTGAAGTTATATTAAGTGTTCTCTTGCATCATTTTATTATAAATTTTCATAAGAATGCCTCTCATTGTATCCCTACAATGGATATCACAAGACTCTACCCATTTGTATTATTAGATTTCAATCCTTTTAAATCAATATAATATTGGTTTTTACCTTATTAATGATGATATTATTGTGATATTTTAATACTTTATTGATATACATATGTGGTATAAGTCTTTCTCCCTCTTGTATGTCCTTTGTTCTTCACCTTACTATCAATAGGTTGAGTTTATATGGGCCATATATTGTGTTGAAGCTGATTATGTTAATGCCATATCAAAAATAAAATAAAACCCATTATTTTTCTTATAACTATGATAATGAAAGGACTAATGACAAAAATTCAAGTATAACTAAACATGTTGATAATCAAGGCATTATTTCATATGGTTATGAGTGTGGTTTTGAATGTGAGTATGAGGAGCCTGATTCTCTTATGTCTTATGTTTCTAATAATGAAAAGCCTAAAAGGTTAAAAATGATAAATTTTGTTAGTTCCTCACATAAATAGGATACAATGCACATGCAAGAAGTTTAAATTCATGAGGTTTAAAGTTAAAATGTTCATGCATACAGTCTCTAGATGTACCAAAAATTGAATGCTCATTTTCTAGTTTCAATGATGTAAACATTGAACAAGTTAAATGTGTTCCTTATTTTCAAAAGAATGTCAATATCAAAAATATTTACTATTGTTCTTCCATTTCCAAAGATGCCAATGTTGAAAAATATGAAAGTGTCTTTTCTTTCCAAAATGATGCTAATCGTTAAAATATTTCTCCTTCTCGAGGCTACTCAAATTAAAATAATGAAATTACTCCTCTTTATTTAGCTTTTAATGATCAAAATACATGCACTACTTCCTTTCCTATATTGTTTGATTGGAAAAATGAAATTGCATGTGAAATTCCCAATAGATCAATTATTAAAGATGCATTGTTTAGAGATATAGTTAAAATTTCAAGTATATTTTATTCATCTCTTTTCAAACTCAATAAATATAACTTGAAAACCAAAAGTGCATCGCATAATAGAAATTAAAAGGTTTCACTAGATGTATCTTTCTCATATGATAATGACATACCAAAAATATAAAGTAGTATTGCATTTTCTACCCCTCCTTTGGAAAGTAAAAATGAAAGTGGAAATTACATCTTTCCCTCTTATTATTTCAAAATAAGTAGAAAATATTTATTTTCCTCCCTCATTTGCATTTTATGCTAAAAAAGAGCATGTCTTTATAAGTGAAATTATTTATCCTACTTTTGTATGTCATGATATTTAAATTGATGTATCACCTTGAAATAATAATGATATCAACCTTATCACTATTAAAAATTATATACTTGTCTCTTTAGACATGGGTTTTATTTTACATAATATTTAAAAATCATGTGATTATCCTATTTTATGGGATGGTAAATAATATATCATTCCTAAGTTTCATATGGATGGTAGGTTACAACCTCTAAGCAAGTATTCAACTTATTTACCAATCTCTCCTTGTGATATGCTCTTTATCATGATCACCATGGGAGAGATATTCAACAACAAGTGAGCACCCTTAAGTTGTAAGTTTATTCTCATGAGGATAGCTTTAAAGAGAATATATTAGAGGATCAACCTATTACTCAAGATATTTTTTAATATCCTTATCCTTCAAACTTTATCATGTCTATGTTATCTTCCTTCAATGGTCATCAGGATCTTACTACTCATTTGAAATAATATATACATTCTTTTGAACATTGGGCTAAATATGGACACTTTTTATTAAAATATTTCCATCAAATTTTATCTCAAGATGTTCTTGATTGGTTTTATAGCCTCCCAAATGGTTCCTTATCAACATTCAAAAAACTTAAATATGTATTATTTTCTAATTTTCATAGATATACCTTACCTAAATTACCATTGGAACATTTGAAAATATTAGCACAAAATGAGGATGAGTCTATTCAAGGCTATACTATTAGATTTAAGGAAATATTGTATTCCTTAAACTACACCCACTCAGATTTGAAATACAATTTATATTCAACAGGGGTATTCCCTCTCCACTTAGAGAAAGATCATTGCACAAGCCCTTTACTTCATTCAAAACTTTATATTGGGATGTGCATAAATATGCATGTGCCTTAATAAATACCAAAATTAAATTACCTATTTTTCCACATAAATGCAAACATAGTACAAACAATGCTTTCAAACCAACTAAGGAGGTTCATGAACCATTTAAAAATATTTATTTATAATTATTAGTACATAAAACACAATAAACATTAAAGGTATTAAGCAATAGAGAGTAACATAACTACATAATACCTCCTATAATTAAACCATGTGCCTCTATAGAAAGGAAATCACTTTAGTTTTATTGGATTTGAGATGGGCCATTTCAAAATCATTCTTCAAAATTAGTAATATATACAACACCATAAACACTAAATGTATCAAGTAACAGAAAGGAACATAAATACATAATACCTCCTACAATTAAACCATATGCCTCTATAGAAATGAAATCACTTTAGTTTGATTAGTTTTGAGATACACCACATGATATTGCAAATACTATTTGATGAGTGGATGATAAACCTTCCTCCTAATTACCACCATACACCACATATATTTGCAAAGGTAAAAGGAGAAACATTTTTCACATACCATGGTATAATTGGTGTTATGACATTAACCTATAGTGCATCTAGGGATATGTGTGGCAAACTTATGGCTTACATACCTTCATATTATCTTATTACATTTCTCAATGTTACTAGTATGGTCAACCTATGTAATAACCATGGATTAGTATAGTATATATAAGAGGTATTGGTCAGTATTTTATGATCATATTGTGAATTTTATTCTTATTTAATTCTTGTAAAAGTTACCCCCTTAAAGTGGCTTGGTCATAATATTTAAGTATTCTACTCTTTCATCAATTATTATTATGGATTTACTTATTTTGTTCTTATTTTTGTCATACATAATTATATTTCTATGAATCATCTAAGTAATTTCATTACAAGTGGTATCAGAGCTTCGATTTAGACAAGTTTCTAGGGCACAATTTTTTTTGGATTTGGCATCCTAAGCATTAAAAGGTAAAAAAAAACATAACTTGTGATCTAAGATGAATTTAATTTTTTTGTCATGACATATTTATTTGTGAGGAAATTTTTTTATGTTGTGAATTTTAGTAGTCATTAGATTCATCTCTAAGAGATTATTACAGTGGTATATTCTACTAGTACCCTTTTTTTAGGCTAAATTTTTCACCCTTGTGCACATTACCAGTCATTGGATTCATCTTGTTAAGGTGATCACAATAGTATCATCTGCTAGTACATTTTTTTAGGGGTTACAACCCTCCTAGGTTTTATGCATGGTGAGGCCTAACACTCTTGGTCATGGGAAAGGGAAATAAATTCCTAAAAATTCTCAAAAATATGACATGGAATCATAAAATTCTAATAAGTATTTTGGAGGAAGTTTAGTAAACTAAGAGTATTTTACTCAAATTTTAACTTTTTTCTTTAATTTATGAAGGAAGAAAGTAAAACTAAAATAAAGGGGTGTGTAAAGGTACCTAGTTGAAAGTGCACGTGTGTTGATCCAAATGAAGGTGAGTACTCCTCTTTGGCTAGGGAGGAAGACCTATAGATAATAAGGCACTAAAATAAAATTATTGATTAGACAATAAGATGGGGGGATTACCTACCATATGCTAGATCTGAGAAAGCAACAACTTGTTAGGATGGCTATAAATCCCCTTTCTGATAAAAGGTTTGGTATAAATAAAAGAAGGAAAAGTTTCATAACATAAAAGCAATAAATCTAATGAAATAAATACTTTTTAAATAAAATAAATTGGATTAATAAATTAACATTAAAGAGAATGCTAAGTATTAAAAAAAATATTTAGGTCAAGTTTGGTCTGGTCTAGTCTAGTCTAGTTTATGATGGAAGGCAAAAAATAGAGTTTGGTCAAGGGTTTGATCAATAGATAAAAATGTTGTTGGTTTGGTTACAGACAAGTAACCAATGAAAGTTGGGCTAACCATCAAAATTTAAGGTAACCGGTGGAAGTTGACTAACCATCGATGGTTTAGGTAACCAGTGGTAGTTGGGCTAACTATTGATGGTTGCCTACCAAATTCTATAAATGTAGAAAATGAAGGTTGTAAGTTGGGTAAATGGTTAGAAAGAGGTTTTGATATGGGTTTAGGTTAAGTAGAGGTCTGATGCAAGATTTAGGTAATAATAATAGAATACAAACATAATCTGATCAAGTTATAAACTTTAGAGAAGAAATAAAGAATAGACAAGAAATGGAAAATACCTATTATCAATGAGATAAAGAGATGGTAGAAAAGACATGGAGGAATTCTACCAGCATAATGGTGCTCTAGCTTTTAAGAATGGTTTGGGTAGCATATTGGTAAGGGTGGATACTTGAAAAAATATCTTGGTAGCATGAACTTATAGATTTTTAGATACATTCTCCTTCCTATATCTCTCATTTTATAGCAAGAGTTTGCCAAAATGGAGTGGAAGAAGTTGTTAATTAGGTAAGGGATAAAGATGATAAGTTGGGTGCTACAAAGTTGATTTGTATTACCAAATAGAAATTTGTTATGTTTGGTGCAAAGATGATTTTTCACAAAGTTAAAAACTACTTAAATGTAGGTTGGGGAGCATAACCATCAATCATTAGGCTTAACCATTGGTAGTTACCCTAATCATCAATGGTCATGGTCTGAGAGGAAGATGGGTAAAAAGTGGTCAAAAGAGGTGTGTTAAAGAGGTAAAGTTAGTAAGTTAATAAAAGTGGGCTAGGTTAAGGGTCCAAAGTGTTTTGACATTAAAAATGGAGTAGTTATTGAGTGTCTACATTTTATCCCTTTTCATTATGCATCTTTGGGTCAATAAGCTACAAAATAAAAATAGAGTGGGTTTCTAGATGATGGTTGAGTTGACTCTAGATGATCTAGGCAAGTGAACGCTACCTACATAGTTCCATGGATGTAATATCCAAAAATAAATTTAGGCCAGATGTAGTTCTTGAATGGTTCATGGGTAAGTTGTGGAGAATAGGTGTGCTATGAGGGTAAGGTAGTGATACTAAACTAGGTTGCCCCAAATTGAAGAATTACATGGTTTAGTTTGGGTGAAGGATTATAGAGAAGGGTCATCTCTAAAAGGTTTGATTCCCCTAAGTATGGGAGGAGGTATTCCCCCTCAAACCAAGATTCAATGAGGTAAAGGTCAAATTGGATCAAGGTTTGATAAATGGTGGATGATAAGTCACAAGGTGGGTGATAAAAAGGTGAGGTTGGGCACTTTAGATGCAAACAAGTGCACAAAATATAAAGAGGTGTGATAACCAAGATCATGCAAAGATAAATATTGACATGTTGGTAACAATAAAGTTAGGTTTTAAGATAAATGACAAGGTAATCGGTCCCCAACATTGGTTAGATCTGATTAGGTCACACTTATCAAGTCTCCTAGATAGGGTTGGTGTTTACTCAGGTATCTAGGGTAGGAAGTACTCCCAATAAAAAGACAAATTGTCTAGTTGTGCATGAGGTGGTGAAAATTCAAATGTTCAACATGGTAAAAGTGGTTTATACAGTCAAAAGGACCAAGGCAAGGTTATCATAAACTATGCAATAGGTTGGGTCAAAAGGGGCCAATGTCAAGGTGGATACGGTCAAATGGTTGGGTAGTTTAGTGGAGAAGGGTAATATCTAAAATTTAAGGGAGAAGGTGACTCTCAAATATTTTGGTGGATACCCAAATGGCTTTCCCCACTTGGATGTACCACTTGGTTTGGTTTGGGTGGATAGGGTTAACAAATTTGATAATATGGGTAGATTTAGATTTGATAAGTTAGGTTGAGTGGATAAATTTTATTGATAGGTGGTTGGGTAGATAGGTTTTTTAATATGGTAGGTAAGGTTTAAGAATTTTGATTGGTAGGTAAGGGTTTGATTTGGTAAGGCTGGTTGAATAAGTTGATTAAATAGGTTGGGAGAGGTTAAAAAGATTGTTGGGTTTGGTTGATAAGGTAAGGTTGGGTGAATGGTTGGGGGTGGATAACTTAATAGTTGATGAGGTTGGATAGGTTGAAGTTGAGATTGGTAAAAATAATTGTTAATTTGGTACTAATGAGTTATTAATGGTCAAAGGGTTGGAAAATGTAGGAGAAGGGTAATCTTCAAAAGGGTGGGTTTAGTTTGGTTAAGCTGAAGGTTTGTGAGGGAAGGAAATCCCTAAAAATTTGATGGTTAGGGTAAGTGAGTTATTTTAATGGCTCAAAAGTATGAAGACACATCTCCCTAGATTAAGTTAATTGGGTAAGGGATGTCTGAGTTGACTCCTAATGTGTTAGGCAAGAGGATGTTGCCTATATAATCCCATAGAAAGTGGATCCAACATGGACTTCAGGCTAGATGTAGTTATTTCAATTCGGTGTTTCATGGGTTAGATTGGAGGAAGATGAGGTGATTGGAGAAAATCAACCTCTAAAGATTAGGTTTGTTTTGGTTTTGGTTGGCTAGGATTACAGAAAAAGGTAACCTTTAAGGTTTAGGGAGAAGGTGGCTCCCAAAGGTAAAAGGTTAAGATACTTCATTAGTTTGTTGGTTTGTTATGTTAACTTGATTAGATGGGTTGGGTGAAAGTGATTAGTAGGTGATGGTTTGGGTGTTAGTTATTGATTTTTTTGGATAAGTTAAATAAGGTTGGTTTTATAGGTTTGATGGGTTGACTTTGGTCTGGGTAGTTTGGTTGATTAGGCGATTTTTGGGTTTCAATTACTCTAAAGGGAGAAGACATGTATTCCTAAGTGATCATGAAAGTATAAAGGGGGAGGCTAAACACTCTAATTGACAAAGACCATGATGCCAAGATAGGTGGGTTTATTAACATAAAACCCTTATCATGTTTTTTTATTATTATTAGTTTGATGGTTAAACAAGGTAACTTGATTACATGGTGTCAAGTAAGCTCAATATCCCTTGATTTATGGAGGGAAAAAGGGGAAATGGATGGTAGGTATTGGGTGATAGGTATGGTAACCTTATTTTTGGGATGGCTTTCCCCTTCTATAGGTGACCTAGGAACCATGATAAATAAGTCTATGTCATATTCTAAGTGTAGACTGATCGATTTAGGAAATCTACTGATGAAAATTGATTGTAGTTTTTTTAGGATAGCATTTTTTTAATAGGGTCTTATATTGATTATTTTGATATGATGGTGAAGTTTATCAATGTGGGAAGCTTCAACTAATTAATTATGAAAAAGATAACTTATCCATCCTTTGAGGGAGTGGTCTAAGTTTGGATTTGTTCATATTTGATATTTGTCCTTCAAAGGAGAAATCTATTTTAAGTTCAAGCAATTTTGATTTTTTTTAGTAGTTATCCTTCAAGGGAGCATTATAAATACTAAAGATGTTAACCCAAGTGATATTATGGTATACCAAATGTTTATATGCTTATTTATACATGGACCATCTATATAGGCCTAAGGTTTTCCCTTATGGAGGTAAAGCCATGGCACAAGGAGGATGATGATGGGTGGAAGAGGTGGCTCTAAGTGACAACGACCATGGGATTCCATCTGTTTAGAGATGAAAATTATCCATAAGGATCATGTCATGGGTAGAGCCATGGTATCCATGCTTAGGATTAAATAAATTTAGTGATGGATAATCATATGATCCCATTTTTAATCAGTTGTCCTTAAAGATAAGGAGATGAAGGCGATTGAAAATAAGGGATGAGCTTAAGTTAGACACAAAATGATAAAAAACTTAGTTTAACCAAGGAATAAACATGAATGAAAAGTGATTCAGAGGCTCAAGCTTGATATGCCCCAAATCCATGCTTGTGTGGATGGTTAATGTCAATTAGAAGAGTAGATGTCTCCTAGTTACTTTTTGAATCTTGGGTATATGAGGAAAAGGTATGGGTTGACAAAAAAAGGGGGGAGATGTTGGTTAGGTGACATGTAAGGTTCAACTAATTGTGGTTGAGGTTGGGTAAGATTTATAGGTAGGTTATAAGGTGAATTAGATTGATAAGATTGATTTAGAGAGGTTGGGTAAGGTTGGTTTGTTGGATAGTTTTGATAGGTTGGGTAGATTTTATTAGTTGAATAGGTTAGGTAGATGCACTTGAGGTGAAAGTGTTAGTAGTTCATTGCGTTAATTGTTAAGGTATGGTTTGGGGTTGATAAATGGTGAGAGGCTTATGGAGGGAAAGCTCCCCCATTTTGCTTTTTCCATGGATGGTCAGAAGAGGGGATGGTTAGTAAGAAGGTTTTAAGAAGGGTGAAGATGACTTCACCCACCTCCCCAAGGGTTTTTAGGTGTTAGTGGTTAGTGGTTAGTGGTTAGTAGATCAAGTTCGTAGTTGGTGGTTCTGGTGGGATATCCTCTAGTGTACCAAATCTAGGAAAAGGCAGTTAGGTTGGATTTAGGTAGGGTAGGTTAGGCTTTATAAGTTTGAAGGGTAGGTTTTGGTTTGGGTTGTTAGGTAGGTTAATTATGGTAGAGTGGAAAGGTAGGTTGAATATGGTTGATTAGTGAGGTGCAGAGGTTGGTTTGACTGGTTGAGAGAGGTAAGATAAATGGTTAAGTTGGTTTGTTGGTTGGGTTGGTTTAATTTTTTGGTTTGGTTTGGTTGTGAGGTAAGGTTGGGTGAATAGTTATAGGTAAGGTTAGATTAATGGTAAGTTTGGTTTGGTTGATGGTCATTAAGGATGGGTTAATAGGTTCCATAGAATTGGTAAGTGGAAAAAGTGGGTTAGTATGTTCCACATGGGTAAGTAAAATATGTTGGTTAGTTTGTTCCATATGATTAAGTGGAATAGTTTGGTTGGTTAGTTCCACATGGGTAAGTGGAAATTTTTGGTCAGTTTCTACATGGGTGAGTGGAAGAGTTTGGTCAATTTCCACATGGGTAAGTGGAATAGTTTGGTCGATTGATTATTTGATGATGTTTAAGGCTAGGTTGGAATAAACACAAAAAATATCCTTTGAAACCTCTTTATGGTTGATAAGGTTTTGGATGAGCCTCTTAAAAAAGACACATCTATCTATCCCATGTTTGTGGGTGAAATGATAGGCACAAAATTCATCTTCTATGAACCAAATTTGTTTTGGAATAGAATTATTGATGGGTTTGTTTGGAGGAAGGTTAATGATAGAAGCCTTTAAGAATTTATCAAGGATTGAGGGATACAGTTCCCCTAGTGAGGCATACTACCTAAGAAGAGGGTACACCAATGGATGTTGAGTTGGTGAGCTAGCTAGTGGGTTTGATGAGATGGGTTGGTTTGGTGGGTTTGATAGGTCTAATAAGTTAGGTAGGTTTGATAGGTTTGGTAGGTTTGATAGGTTAGGTAGGTTTGATAGGTAGTTGTTGGTTGGACTTGATAAGGTTGATAAGTTGGACAAGGCTAGAAATTTTGATAAGGTGGGTTGGTCTGATTGGTTTGGTTGGATCGATATGTTGGTTTGTTGGTTGTTTATTAAATTAATAGGTTTATAGGTTGATGGGTTGGTTAATAAGGTGGATATAGGTAACTGATATGAGGGTTAGGGTAGATGGCCCAAGTTTTGACAAGGTTGGGGTGATGGATGTGATATATTTTGATAAGTTATTGGTTGGGTAATATAATGGTTAAAGGGTTATTAATAGGTTGTTGGTTGGTTAAATTTGAAATTTGATTAGTTGTAGCTAAGGGTTGATTGCTTATGGGTGTCAAAAATAGATAACTCTACTTAGCTTATCTAGTCCATTAACATTGTAACCATTTCAGGTGGTAGTTGATGGTTTGGGAGTTGATTGTGATAGAAATTTGATGGGTGATAGGTAGAGTTGGGTTGATTATAAGTAAGGTAAGGATCATAGCTAGCTTGAGATGATAGGCAATGCTTAAATGCAAGAGGTTTGTGGTCTAATATTCTAACAAAGCTAAGATCTCTAGAAACGGTTATAGAAAGGCTCTCCATTTCAACAAGGTAATGGTGATGAGGGTAAATGAGTTCAAAATGATGGAAGGTTGATGGTAGAAGGTTGATTCCTCATAACTCGAACAAAGAGAAAACAAGAAAAAAGTCTGGAAAGCAATGCATACACTAAGTGCATTAGCTCTTAGGATAAATTTTATCTCATGTCGGCTTATGCCTTAGTTAAATGTGTGAGGTTAGTTTGGCTTACAAATTGGGTACTAGATAGGAAAGCTAAGGATGGTTTTAGGTAATGTTTAGGCACTCAATAAAATTCATACTAGACCAAGTATGTGGCCTAGTGTTAGGGGCTTGCTCCCCACACTTCATGATCCTAAAGCCAGGTTGAGTTGTTTAGCCAAGATATATTGTCTATCTAGGGCTTATGCTCTACCAAAGAATGGAGTAAGCTCTCCCCTTAGTAATGAAATCCCAGTGGGATTACTAGGTGGGGTAAGGTTATCCACTAAGTGGTAAAATACTAGTTGGTCCTTATCTCAGGTATGTTATGGTGTGTTAATTGATTATGTGGTTTAGGTTTTGTGTGTGATATAAAAGTGAAGCTATGATAGATTAATTACCTTTTAATTATTATATGAACTAAAATTTCAAGAAAATAATGGATGTAGTGTTTATTTTAAGCCCAAAAGAAAGATTCAGATTTGTTTTGATGAACAAACAATAGAGAGAGAGAGAGAGAGAAAGCATATAATGCTAACTAAGAAAATAAAAGTGGTAGGTCCCACAAAGCATGCTATTATGTTTTACTCAAATTTCAACTTTTTTCTTTAAGTTATGAAAGAAGGAATTAAAACTAAAAGAAAGGGGTGTGTAAAGTTACCTTGTTGAAAGCGTGTGCATGTTGATCTAGATGAAGGTGAGTATTCCTCTTTGGCTAGGGAGGAAGACCTATAGATAATAAATCACTAAAATAAACTTGTTTATTAGACAATAATATGGGGGGATTTCCCAGCATATGCTAGATCTAAGAAAGCAACAACTTGCTAGAATGGTTGTCAGTCCCCTTTTTGATAAAAGGTTTGGTATAAATAAAAGAAGGAAAAGTTTTATAACATGAAATTAATAAATCTAATGAAATAACTATTGTTCAAATGAAATGCATGCATTAACAAATTAACATTAAGGTAAAATCTAATTATAAAAAAGAAATATTTAGGTCAGATTTGGTCTGGTTTGGTCTAGTCTAGTTTTTTATGGAAGGCAAAAAATAGAGTTTGGTCAAGCGTTTGATCAATGGATAAAAAATTTTCTAGTTTGGTTATAGATAGGTAACCAATAATGGTTGGGCTAACCATCTAAAGTTAAGGTTTTCGATGGTGGTTGACTAACCGTCGATGATTGCCTGCCAAATTTTGGAAATGCAAAAAATGAAGGTTGTAGGTTGGGTAAATGGTTAGAAAGAGGTTTTTATATGGGTTTAGTTTAATTAGAGGTCTAATGTAGGTTTTAGTTAATAAGAATAGAATACAAACATAATCTGGTCAAGTTATTAAACTTTAGAGAAGAAATAAAGAATGAAAAAGAAATGGAAAATACCTATTATTAGCAAGATAAAGAGATGGTAGAAAATACCTGGAGGAATTCTACTAGCATAATGGTGCTCTAGCTTCTAAAAATGGTTTGGGTAGCATTTCAATAAGGGTGGATACATGTAAGAATATTTTGGAAACATGCACTTATAGATTGTTAGATCCATTCTCCTTCCTGTAGTTCTCCTTTTTATAGTAAGAGGTTGTCAAAATGGAGTGGAAGAAGTTGCTAATTAGGTAAGGGATAAAGATGTTAAGTTGGGTGCTACAAATCTGATTTATATTTCCAAATAGAAAGTTGCTAAGTTTAGTACAAAGCTGATTTTTTACAAAGCTAGAAATTGCCTAAACATGGGTTGGGAAACCTAACCATCGATGGTTACCCTAACCATCGGCAATCATGGTTTGAGAGGAATATGGGTAAAAATTGGTTAGAAAAGGTGGGTTAAATATGTAAGGCTAGTAGGTTAATAAAAGTGGGATAGGTTAAGGGTCCAAGGTGTTTTGACATTAAAAATGGGGTAGTTTTTTAGTGTCTACATAGAGTTATAGGGCATGGTGTGGAGATGATCTTAATGTGGTTAAAGGAGACCTCATAGGGCTAAGAGGGAACTTGAATGGCTTATGGGATTAATTATAACAAATCATTATGGAATTGGCCAACTTTTTAGCTTATCAATTGTAAAATAACCCTCCACCATTCTATTTTGGTTCTCTTCCTCAAAATAATCATAATGTCAACCATGGTACAAATTTATTATTTCCAAAAGTAGACCTATGAAAGTTTCATGGTAATCATCCACTCACATGGATTAATCAAATTAAAATTTTCTTTTATCTACATCAGACTCCTTGTTCACAAAAGATGGTCATGGCCTCTCAGTATTTAAAACCTAATCAATTCATTTGGTAGTGTTAGTTGTGTGATCAAAATAAAATGAATGGTGTCCCAATTTCATGGTCAATATTTTTTAAAGATTTTCAAATCCACTATCATAATAATGTCTATGAAAACTAATTCATCTAACTAGCCAAGTTTTGTCAAACTGGCTTTATAAAGGATTACATTCATGAATTTCAAAATCTCTCCTTATGTGTGGCAAACATTGTTGAGGAAAATTTGACTGACTTATTTTTAGGTGGCCTAAAAGATAGCATCTAGTTGGAGGTCTACATGTTTCACCCCAATAATTTATTTAAATCCATACCAAGGGCATGTCTAACTAAGGAAAAAGAGTTGATCAAATGTAGACCATTCACTAATGTTCATGAACACACATTCCCAACACCATCATTTTTATAGCCTACCTAATTAACACCTTAGAAAATTGTATAAAAGTATGAAAAAAATTTGTGTTTTAGATGTGATAGAAAATGGAGCAAAGGACATAGATGTGCTAAAAATAATTTATTTTACATTGAAGGTGCCAATGAGGAGGAAGAAGATGATGAGGATTTAGGTGCAAGTTTGGAAGAACTCGAGGATGAATTTGAAGATTATTAACCTGTTATTTATTGTAATTCACTTTCAAGAATTAGTACTCCTTAAAATATTAAGGTGTTGGTTTTCCTAAAGAAATAGAATGTGTTAATTAACTCTAGGATTACACATAACTTCATCAATAGTAAGTTGGCTACTCGTTTCAATTGATTCATTGACCAAGCTCTAAAATTTTAGGTCATGATTACAGATGGTGGTACTATCAACTATTTTTTAAAATGCCATAGCATTAATCTTGATATGGGAGACTAATTTTTATATTCCCATATGTTTTTTATTCCCATGGGAAGAGCTAACATTATTTTGAGAGTGTAGTGACTCACCACTTTTGGCACTATTGAGATGAATTTCTAGGAACTATTTATGAGGTTCCATTAAAAAGGCAAGACCTTTTAACTACATGAATTATGGGCTAAATCTCCATAGCTAGTTAATTCCTAATAGATGATGAATATTCTTAGAAAAGGTGTTGATGAATTTATGGCATGCTTATTTTCCATATAGGTTCAACCAACCAAAGAGTTTACACATCTTGATTTGTAAAGGGTGTTAGATGACTATTATGTTATTTTTGGTGGCATGCTAAAAGGACTTCCTCTAAAACACATGTGTGATCATGCCATTAGGATCATTCTAGAAAGTACACCACCCAACATCAAACCCTAGAGGTATCCCTATGCCTAAAAGAGTGAAATTAAAAATATGGTATAGGAAATGTTGGAGGCAGGAATCATTTGACATAGTCAAAGTGAATATTCCTCCCCTATGTGCATGGTGAAAAATAAGGATGACACTTAGAGGATGTTCCCAAAATATATAGAACTCAATAAGTACACCATCAAAAATAAGTTTTTTATTCTATTAATTTATTATTTACTAGATGAATCACATGGTGTTATTTATTTTACCAATTAGACCTTCATTTTGGGTATCATCAGATTCAAATCTGCAATAAAGACATACCTAAAACATCTTTCAAAACTCATGAAGGCCATTATGAATTTATGGTAATGCATTTGGCCTCATGAATGCACCATTTACATTTCATATTTTTATGAATATTACTTTTAGGCCTTTTTTGAGAAATTTTGTATTGGTGTTTTTTGATAAATCTTTATCTATAGTAAAATTGGGATGACCATTTGAAGAATTTCAAACAAGTACTTTTAGTTCTGAAACAACATCAGCTTTATACCAAACCTTCTAAATCTGATTTTGGTGTCCAAGAGTTGGAATACTTGGGTCATATTATTTAACATGAAGGATTAAAATTTGATCCCAAAAAAATCCAAGTGGTGATGGAGTGGAAAGTTCCTAAGACCCTCAAGAACATTCAAGGATTTATGGGGATAACTAGTTACTATCATAGGTTTGTCAAAAATTGTTATAGCATTATATCCCCACTCATTTCTTTGTTTAATAAATACTCCTTCTCATGGATTGATTCAGCTACCAAGGTGTTTGAATAGTTAAAAATGGCTATGTACACACCTTTAGTTTTGGCTACTCTAGATTTTTCAAAAACTTTTGTTGTGGAGTGTGACACATCAAGATATGGCATGGGAGTTGCACTCATACTATAATGTAGACCAATGGCATTTTAAATTTTCCAACTAAATGGAAAAATGGGTTCAAACCAATCTATGAGAAAGAGATGATGGTTATTTTTCATGTAGTCAAACAATAAAGACCTTATCTAATGGGCATCACTTTCAAGTAAAGACTAATCATGATAACCTCAAATATTTTTTGGAACAATGATTTTCATCTAAAAACTAAAAAAATGGGTTACTAAAATGTTAAGCTATGATTTTAAAATAGTCTATAAGAAAGGAAAAGATAATGTGGTGGTAGATGCACTATCCTAGAGGGATGAATCAGTTGAGGCATTATTATGTGCAATGACTATTTGGTAATAAGATTGGCCAAAAGATGCAAGATCAAAATGGGAGAATGATAGTGCAACCCATGATTTGATTCAAGATCTTAAGTAGGGTTCTACAGGGGATAAAAAAATTACATGGAAGGGGAATGCATTATGTTATAAATAAATATTATATCTTTTTAATCATTATTTCAAAAATAAAATGCTTCATGAATTTCATGCATCTACACTAGGAGGTCGCTCAATATTTTTGAAAACATATCATATAATCAATCAAGATTTTTTTGGGAAGGAATCAAGGGGGATGTCTAGAAATATATAGTTGAATGCATGATATGTCAATAGAACAAAGTTGAAACCATTAAGACCCTAGGTATTTTGTAGACTTTATTCATCCCATGCAACATTGGAAGGAGGTTTCCATGGATTTAATTACTGGGTTTCCATAGTCTGAGGGTAAAAATTCTATCATGGTAGTTATGGATTGACTCACTAATTATACTCATTTTTGTTCCTTATCATAGCCATTTGCTGATAGTATAATAGCTTTTGATTTTCTTAATACAGTTCAAAAATTACATTGTACTCTAAATATCATTTTAAGTGACTTATATCTTATATTTAATATTAATTTTTGGATTGAATTATTTGCATGTTTGGGTACCTAGTTGGCTCATAGCTCACCTTATCATCCTCAATATGATGGACAAATAGAGTTCTAGACTCATTATGTTTTGGAATGATACATCTAGACCTATTTCCACTACTTCTAGAGTTTATTCGAAGAGGTTCAAAACATCCCATACTAATCCTTTAGGAAACATGTGGTTCATCAACCTTTGTGGAAGGCAACTACTAGTAGAAGTCCTTCTCCTAGTGTACCCTCTAGTAATATTGATCTTTCCCACACTAATATTACCAAGGAACCATTAGTTGATTAGATGATTCATAGAGGGAGACATTAAGGAGACATACCTACATGTCATATTTGGTTACCTAAACTTGAACCTATAGATACATGGGATATTTTTATTGATACATCAGTTACAAATATAATTAAAGTAAAATTTCCATTACCAAATTTTCATTATAGTTTATGTTTCTTATTTCCAATTGGGTTTCATTGCATATGATGGCTATTTTATTTTCAATAGATTGAAAATTTTGTCAAATTGAAATATTTTATACTGCTATGAAAACTTATTATATCCAAATATTCATTAATTAAATAAATTCAAGTAAAGCACACATCCATGTGAAGCCAATTATATCATGCAAACATCATCATCATCATCATCATCTATATATATATATATATATATCAAAAAGGTTAAAAAATTATATAATATGAAACATCAATCATATGTTGGGGGCATATCCCCAGGTGTATATTCCTTATCATTATCTACATCCATAGGTCCATCATATCTCATTATCAATGCACCTAGATATTGCCTAGGCCTGCTTGATTGAGATAACTCACATACTCTCTCCTATAATAACCTTATATAATGTATTCTAGGATGGGTGTTGGGTCAGAATATTATTAGAGAAATAAAGGAGAATTTCTCATTGCAAAGGGATCCTAATCCAACCTTTCAAATTGATAGTCCCTTAAGATCAGAAAGGCCTAATGTGAAAACTGAAAATCCAAGATTAGGTGTTAAATGGAATGTCCCCCCTTGTGGATGGATCAAAGGAAACTTTGATGGAGCTGCTAAAGGGAACCCAAGAAAAGTAGGATGTGGAGGAGTCTTGAGGGATCATGTGGGAAACGTAATTGATGCTATTGTTATTCCTATCGATAAGTCAAATTGTCATATTGTTGAAGCTTCTACATCCCTTCAAACCATTAAATTAGCTGTTGAATTGGGATATTCTAAATTATGGTTGGAAGGTGACTCCATGAATATCATTAATATCTTAAATAACAAAAATTTAGTTTCATGGTCTATAGAGGCAATGGTGTTGGAAATGAAAGCCTTAATTCAAAAATTTGAGAAAGTAACCATAACCCATACTTATCATGAAGCCAATGGGGTTGCTGATTGGATAGAAAATAATGCAGTTTGAACAAGACACAAGGTGAGTTGGCAGGATACATTAAATAATAACATAGATCTTAGAGCACTTATTAATTATGATGCAATTCATTCAATGGAGGGAAAGATCTGATTGGAATATAAATTCAATGATTTGGTAGAGTGGCCTTATGGAGGATGGATTACATTCATTGAACAAAAATAATCTAGAGAACGTGAAGTGGGTTTTGTATGTGCTAGAAAATAGGTGAGTTTCATTACAAGCTGATAATAGTTGGTCTCATTGCTTAGTAATTAGTGTTTGGGTGTTACTAGATAATTTTATGGTGTGCAAAATGAAAGGAGAACCAAGGAAGCAGGAACCTAAAAGCTGCAAAGATTGGAAAGCAAAACATGATGTCTGGAAGATCCTTCAGAGAGGGAAGGTTGTGAGTTACTTGGAATAGTTACATGGCTCGAAACCTCATATAATGATGGCTTTTTTCAAAAATTGGGTCGATGACAGGGTAACCCTTAGTGAAGCTCACTGAGGAATTCATAGCAGAGGTCACGGGGCTTCCAATGGAGGGAATAAAATTCTCAAAGTAGACCAGCATATCTAAAGAGGCATTTAGCAAATTCCCAAAGACGGATGCTGAGGAGCAGCAGTTGGAAGAGTGGGGATTTTTTTGACCTAGATCAGATTAAAGGAATCTAGAGAGACATCTTATGTTACATCCGTAAGTATTTCATACTTGATGTAAGAAGCAAAAGAGTCCATAAATTTAATTTGGTCTTTCTTAATCATTTTAGGCACAAAGTTAGAATCTCCTTTCCTTTCTATTTGCGCTTCTCGCTGCTCTAAAGAATATTCACTCATAGAAAAAAGGAGTCTCATCCTATATTGCATGAGGGATTAATCCTAATAATTGAAGGCTTCTGTAAAAATAAGGCCATTGTCCAAAATCCTTATTCAGATAAAAATAAGGACTCACAGAGTAAGAAGAATGAAATAGTAAAGGGGAAATAAAAAGCTAAACCCAAGTCCTCCAGCTTCAAAAAATAGGTTGTTGATGAGGAAACAGAGTGAGAAAGCACTGATAGTTCTGAGGAGGAGAGTATAGAGGAAGAGGAAGGAACAGAAAGTGGGGAATCCAGCTCCAGCAAGGAAGAAGAAGATAAAGGCAAGAATGAGAAAGAAGGGGTCACTATAGAGGAAAAAACTGAGAATAATAACTATGATCTTGAGGAAAATCAGCAAGTGCTAGGGGAAACTGAAAAAGATATGGATGTTCAATTTGAGGATCCTGCATCAAAAATAGAGAAGGAACATCTAGTTCAGGATGCCTATCATGCAATGGAAAGTAGAGATCAAGTAAAGGATTATCTAATCCATAACGAAAGCCCTGTTGAAACTAAGGAATAGAAACAATTGGAAAGGGAGGATTATATGGAAAAGGATGAAGACAATCCAAAAGAGAACACGGAAGATTTAAGTGAAATAGGGCAGAATGATAGGAGGCACCCATTTATGAGCTCAGCCAAATGCAAAGTAGATGATATCCTTCAAGTTGACTTGTGGATGTATAAGGAGATAATGGGCCTCAAAAAGAAAATGGAAATATTGGAACGTAATCAAGAAGCAGATCAAAATAAAGCCAATAATCTAGAAAAGCAGATGAGGGATATTCCTATCAAACTTAAATACTATGAGAACAATCTTAGGGAGCTCATTAAGGAAAGTAGAATGAATATGGAGGAGGTAACCTCTAGCATATGTGCAGCTACTGTAAACACTGGAAAATGAGCAAATGAGGAAATTAAATCCTTGGAGGGGCCTAGCAAGAGAACCAGACATAGCTCAAGGAAGAAAGCAATGCAAGAGGTTGTTATGTCAGCAGCTATATCTATACAGGACACTTTTTTGATTGGTAAGGAAGTGGTGAAGATGATTTTGGAATTAGAAGAATAGGTTCTTTGAGTTCTTACTATCCTGGTCCTTGTAGTTGGTTGCAATAACTAGTTCCATTTTCTGGTTTTTTGTTTTCTTATCACACTGGAGTTTCCAAGTCTCTGTAAAACCTTGGGTTTGTCTTTTTATGTTATTTAATGGTGGTTTCAAGTCCCTATAAAACCTATTTTTGATACTACTTAAAATTAGGTTAAAGGTTTCACTTGTGGACGTTATTGTTATATCTTTCATCCTTTGTTTCAGGGTTTCGAGGTCCCTTCAAAACCTATTTTTACCTTAATCTAAAACCTTATATAATGTAATGTCTCATCATTATCATGACATAGGGTGTCATACCAATCAATCATAACCTACATAATCCTAGTATAATTACATTTCAGGATGTATCTCCTATCAAGCTATGCATGCAACTCCTCGCACTTATTGGCTACACAATGATATGTGGCTCTTATTTTATCCATAGGATAAAATAATGGTGCATAGGCACCTAAATTTTTTAAAAACCTATATATAACCCCTCTCTATTAAAATCCATTAGAACAATATGTGTCATGCCTTACACCACATGGTCTACCATAATAGACCACTCTTGATTACCTATAGTCAATCAAAACAAAATACAAATTAACTGATTTTACTATACAAAATAATATATCCATCCAAGATAAACTAAAACATGTTACTTAAATTTGGCTCTAGTGATAGCCTCATCTATACGTTTTTATCCCATAGGGGCCCCATCACATCCATCTCCTTCTACACCTCCCTATGTTATAAGTATGGCATCAAACATGGTAACTATAACTAGAAATAATAATGGCCAATGGGCCCCTATCCACCATTTCATATAGGCATTTATGTATCCTACATCATCTCCTACTACTAAGGGAATAATGATATCTCTCTCGTTACCTACTCAAGGGGCTATGTCTATAGGTGTTAGGTTAGTGTATCATTGGGCCTATGCCCACTCCTAGCTATCTAATGCCTTGGGTATGGAGCTAATGGCACCCCTAATCTATATCAAACTACCAAAGTACATGATTATACTACAATAACTCATCAACATTAGGAAATTAGTCAACTAACCACATGTTGACCCTGATCCTTTGTAGTTTATGCCCATGCTTGGGCAACCCAACAAATGTCATGTATGAATGCCATGTAACTTGATCTAAGGTCAATTGATCCAAAATGGTATGATACTCCATCATGGTGTGTAATCTACCATGAGGGAGTACCCACCACTCAATAAATATATGTATATGGGCCCATCCTACTATCAGTATACCAATTAGCCATACCATTATAATATGCTCATAATCCCAAACGTGTAATAAAGTATCATCTCTAATACCGCTACCATTACTCTCCAAAAAAAAAATATAAATGGGCCAGTCTTTTGTGACCCCAAGAATACCTGGTACCCTCCTTAATATGTCTAATAATTTGAAACATGTGATATGAAATTGCCATCATGTCACCTCTACTAATACAAATGAAGCTAATAGGACATAAATAAATTTTTGTAGTCATAAAATGTCACCTATATTAATACTAGATAGTTGTATCATGTTATTCATTTTTGTATTTATGGATCACTATCTAATGAAATATAGATGGGACCACTAAATATATCCATGACTACCATCCCTAGTAACTTGTGCTCTCTCATCTCTGATCAATAATCAAAAATGTGATAAACATCCTCCAAAGTAACTATCATCTCCCCTATCAAGAGATAGAAAGTACAAGTGTCTTGATTCTACCTCTCAACTAAAGTTTTGATGATGTGGATATCATATGGAATATGCCCTAGTCGGGTCACATGACCTGACCTAGATTAATAAATCATGCCCTAGTCAACCAAATCTAGAAATATCACTACCATGGTGGGAAAATGTCTCCCATGATAGAACTCCTATATTTGCACATCTTTCTTCAAACTAAAAATAGAGCAAAAAATTAGGCATTAGTCATCAAATTTAAGCATGCAAAAGTAAATTTTTATAGTCAAAAACTCATAAACATAAATAGATAGTATACTTAGATGTTATTATTGGTTAATAATACATATATTGGATAGTTGCATCTAAATTTAAACACTATGATTAAGGTGTCAACATTACTATCCAAAAGTCTGACAGAAGTGTCCGTCATCTCATAAAAAATCAAAAAAAATCTAAAATTACCATAATTTTTAAAAAATAGAATTACTATATATATATCATAGGCAAACATACTTACCATCTCATCAAAATCTCAATTGGATAAGGTTTTCTAAAGTACATAAAATCAAAATGGTTGTGGAGCTCTCTCATGCGTCATTATGAAATACTCTCCACAGATCAAAATTCCAAAGGGTTCAAAATGTAAATGAAATGAAATTTCTATTTACAACTTCTAATGTACAATTCTATAATAACTTAATAGGGAAATATCTTTAGCATCAATTATCCAAACTAAAAACCAAAATTTGTGATCCAAACAATGATCTCTTCTATATTATACCAATTTTGAAATTTTTTATGAAAAATGAAAAATCACCTAAATTATTATATCATACCCAAGCATAATTCAATTTTACAAATATTATTAAATTAATATTACACTCACTCTTACATAATTACTAAAGCACATCATTTATATATAATCTAATTTTACATATTTGATATATAAACATCATATCCACTTAATTCTTTTATGATGTGGTGACTACTAGATTATATTCCTTCACCTCAAAAGAGGGGCATGTCATAGAGGTAGGACTTTCACACTTCCATAGTTTAATATTTATGTGGGGGAATGCCAAAAATTCATGGCCTCCATAATTATTTAGTACTCAGAATCTCCACATTATAGTGGGGGCATGTTATGAAAACATGTCCTCCACACTTACACTTGTTCTCATATCCTCCAAATCCACTATGGGCATTTTATGAAAACATGTCTCCTCCACACTCACATTGATCTTGACTATCTTTAGATATTATTCACAATGTATAGATTTTATGTATATTTGGGTTAGCATTCAATATTGTGGTACTATCACTACATAGATTACATAGTAGTGGTACTTGTGTTAAGAAAAATACACATATATACATAAAATAATTTTATTCACACCAGATATGATAGGAGGCATGGAAAGAGTTCATCCCTTCTATGCACCTAAACATTGAGTTATATATAGATTCACCATATTAGTATGGACTTCTACTATATCATGTAATTTTATTGTACTATGGATTGTTACCACACCCAAGATGGAATTTTATAGAATATCATTTAGCCTTATCTACCTATAATAATAAGTTTTATTTATAGATTGAAGTTATTTAATCATCTAATATCACCAAATTTATATGATGAGCTTGAGTAAATCACTCATCCTATGCCAGGATATATTTTTTTACACTCAAATTGTGTTGGTTAAAATGTGATACTCTTAATGGCCAAAATACCACTTTCTTATACTACGTTGGGGGCATGATCATCTCCCATCTCTCTTTACTCCAGATATAGCATCACCATAGTGTAACCTAGTCGATCACTTATGAACTCATTCATCTTCCTATCTATAATATGGATGAGGCCTCAATTCCTCTTTCACTTTTCTAGTCTCCATGGTGGAGCCAACATTCTAGAGCCATCACTACATGACACATACACAAGTGTATTATATCCATGCACTTTATTTATTTTAATTTCTATTATTTATCATTTATATATTGTATACATTGATTACTTTGTGACATGATATTATTTGTAGGTAAAAACATTCAAAAAAAGTTTCAAAGATATCTCAAGCAAAGATAAGGTGTTTTTTACACAGCAAGGTATGCATTTTCTTTTCATTTAAACTAGTAATTTCAATTGCATGCATTACTATATTAAAGGGGGTAAATTTTTATACCCATATTTAGTACAAGTAAAATTTCATAGTATTTTTTTCATAGTTTTCACATGTGTAGGTCTCTTGACAGAAAGTTATATGTCTAGTGGTGCGATCTCATATGGACCTCTTCGATTCCATCTTATTTCACTTGATTTATCTACCCCTTTAAGCCTATATTTTTAAAATTAACTTTTATCAATATATGCCATGGATCCCTACCTAAATTTATTTTATCTCTTTGTTTTTACCCTTTGAACACCTATGTCTAGGTTAGACACCTACATTGATGCAGGTGTCAAACCACAACACAAATGTCTAGACTTATCTTTTGATCCTTTTCTATACTTTTCACATTATAACCATTTATTTAACCCCATATGTTTATTAATTTTTATATTTTTTCATGACATAAGGTCCTAATTCAAAATCAATAGATCACTATATATACAAATCTATAGTTTAGTTCATATCATCAAGCATCACTAAGTAAGTCTTAAAATTAGTAATCACTTTACATTCCAAACTCTTAAATTATATCATATTACTAGAACCAAAATTCTAAAGCATTAAAAAGGTTAATTTTCACTTTAATTTATTATACCATGGGTTTTAATAGGAAAAATATCATATAGTTACGCAATCACCATTTTACACACATACCTAGGAGGGAGAAATACATGTGAATATGAGGCCCTCTTAGAAGTATATGTCTATGTAAGCAGCACTTAGAAATAATTTGGGTTGCTATGGTTATCTCAACTCATGTGTTAACCCATTTTACCAAAGCTGCAAGAATTTAAGAGTAATAGATCTAATATTTTACCTTTTGGCTAGACTCAGCACACACTCTGATGCATTCTGAAGGACAAAACAAATATATAAGTGATAGCATAACTTTAGAAAATATTTAGGTCCATTACTATATATATTATATACTAGACACTTGTATTTAACCTATACATATACATCAACACTAGTGTTAATAAATTGACACAATCATATATGAGGAAAATATAGGAAAACCACAAAGTGAATTGATCCCAAAACTTATTCATTGTCATGAGATGATTCCATATCATTTCCATAGTCTAAAACAAAACATAAAATAAGATATGATCTCTTTATCCCTTGATTGCATAATATTTTATTATATTTTTTGTACTATGTAAATAGATAATTTTTCATTAGGTAGCATGTATTATTGAATTCTCAACATCATCATATTGCATTCAAATAGTTTTATTTATTAAGTGTGTTTGTCACACCTAAATAGCATAAAAACAAAATCATATGATATCTAATTTATGTGAATTTGTTTATTATGCATCATGCATAATGTGCTAGCTCTTTCTTTATGCTCATGTGACCTTTTGAATATTGTACCTTTTTAATTCTACAAGACTCTTCAATTCGTCTCACTCACACATTAAGTATTGATTAAGCTTGTACAATTTTATTAAGCACAAGTGTAGGGTCAACAAATGATTTAATATTTTATCTTACAATCGTGCATTTAGCTTCCTTTTTTTTTTGTGATTTAAAAATTCATTCCAAATTTCAAAATGGGGACATATATCCCACTCATTGTCCAAACTCCAGCTACTCCTATAAAGGGGAGACACTCAAAACAACATTCACTCGTATAAAAATAGGTATTCAAACATAAATCACTTTTATAAAAGGATATACTCAAGACATACCACTTATTGTCTCAAAGGGATATGTTAAGGATATTATTTAACATTGTTTTAGATATTACTCTTAATTTTTTTAGCTTTTTTTTTTTTTTTTAATTTTACTTAGTTCTAATTGTGTTAAATATTTGCATGGATTTGGAGATGTTTGGATCTACATGGGTATTATATCCACATAACAATTAAATTAAATATGTCAATTTTAGTTTTTAGGTTCTATCAAATTATTATTATTTGGCACTCACCCATTCATGTGTATAAAAATAAATAGATATATTTTTAGATTTCCTAGTACATTAAATTTGGTTCAAGATCTCCCAACACAACTTTTTATATGTGTATGTCTTCCTTTACTTTAGTATGTATGCACTCACACAAAAGCTAGAAAAAATAATTTTTATATGTGCATTTCTTCCTTTACTTTAGTATGTATACACTCACACACATCAAAGTGAATAAAAATGTAAGTATCTAAAAATATACCCTATTCATTTTTTAGTTGTTAAATTGCATGAATTTAGCATGTTTGTGCACTTGTTGATTATTGGTTCAAATTAGATGTTATTGGTACATTATTTAGACTTTAAATGGTCCTTGGTGTATGCATGGGATAGGATAACCTATTACTATCATCTTTCTCTCAATATACTAGGACCTAAATAAGGTCATAACAATAGAGCCTACATATACTTGGAATGTGGATATGGACCTAGAATAATTATAGACCTAGTAGAGGGTAATATACACTCAAATTTCAAGAGGAAGGGGTTACAAAGCCTAATATTATGACATGGGGTATATCTCTCATAGGGGATAAATATAGATGAATTATTATAACAATTATTATAAAGGGTTGTATTTATGATATAATAAGGATATTGCATGCAAGGAATTGACAAACAAGGATAACCTAGATCTAAGATAGATGCAAATACTAAACTAATAAGAAGATATGTGGTGTAATGGTCAATGAATGGTGGTATATGCAACCTAAGTTGATAATTTCATTCAAAAGCACCCTATATATATACCACCTTATTTGGTAAAAGAAAAAGCATAAATAAGGATAAACACATACATTTACAATAACAATAAACAAGTAATATCAAATCTACTAAGTAAATAAATGAAAGAGAGTGGGATTAGAGATATTTAACTTTGGGTGGATTTTTTCTTAATATCCCCCTTTATCTCAATTGGAAATTTTCAATATAAGTTGTAGGTTAAAGACCTAAAATCATAAGATCACTTTATCACTTTACTAATATTTTTTACTTTATCACTTAACTGACATATTCTCTATCAAACCACATTAGCTACCCTATGTTTGATCCTTTGATGTCCCCCATATTTTCCCCCTTTATTTAGTGTGTATGTAGGATTTTAGGGCATGTATAGAGCATTCATAAACTTTTAACATGGTTTTTTGTGGCCTATTTTGGATAGAGTGCACTCATTCCTTGGTCTTGCCATTTTCACTTTTTGACCACTAGAGACCAATTTGGGCCCTAATACCTAGTCTTAATTTGAATTAAATTTGTTTATAAATACATAGTGATTCTAGTTCATTTAAGTAGAAAATAAATTATAGATTAATCATTATTCATAAGATTATATTGAATAATGAAATTATTTTATAAAATGAGGAAGCATTCACTAAAACATTTATTGAAACATTCAATATTATAGTATAGATATTATACAATATTGGTTCACATGATTGAATTATTACAATTATTAAGATATCTTTTTGATATTATTATCATTGATGTGCTTAACAAAATTCAAGATAGTTTGACTATCCTCTGGTATGATGCAAAGCCCAAAACACATTTTATTTTCCTTATGGGTTTTAGGTTTTGCCACATAATTAGGGCAAGAAGAAGAATTTAGGTTTGGTAGGTGATCAAAGTGAAGTAACAATAATTTAAATGAGGTTTTAAAATATAAAACTAGATGGACATGGTCTTCAAAAAATTGGAAGTTTGTTTACAATTTTGTCTAGAGCGTGTTGTGCCCTAACACACACACCCCATTTTATGAATTCAAATAGGGACCCATTATTATTTGAATATCCTTATTCAAGGCCCTATAAACCTTAAATATCCATGATATTGGCTTTAATATAAAAAAATTTAAGGTTGTCCTTAAATATCTAAATTTAAAAAAAAATGAATTATAAAAATCAAATTTTGGGCATCAATTATGATTCATTTTAAGCCTTGGACTTTCATAATTTTTCTTGGAAATTGACTTTTTGATTTTTAGACTAATAGAGCTAATATGTCACATCCTAATGTTTATTTTCTTTTTATATATTTTGAATACTATTTAAAAATAATTATAGACTATCTACATGATGTTTTTCATCAATCCATTCATTTAATCAACTAAGTTTAGTTGATGTCATATCAAACCAAGGTTAGTGTCCAATGGCAATCTATAATAAGGTATTAAGACAAGTAATAACAATTATGTTTTGGGTCGGAGAGTACTGAGACTATCTAAATTATAGAAGAGGATTTTGAGTTGGAGAGTACTGAAAGCTCTGAGAAGGATGTCCCGAAGGAAGAGGAAGGGATGGATGTTGGGGAGTTCAGCTCCAATTTGGACAGATATCTAGAATCTAAAGGAAAATTTGAGAAAGGGAATGAAGAGGATACAACTGAGGGAAACTTAGAACAGAGCAATTCTGATAATGAGGGTAATCAGACTATGTCTGGGGGAGGTGTTAAAGACAAAGATATCTTAACTAATGATCTAGTTTATATGAGAGAGGAAGATCACATGGTTTTGGCTTCTACTCCTGCTATGGAGACTGGGGGACAAGAAAAGGAGGACCCTGTTAAGCATGAAGACCCTGTTGAGACTAGAGAGGAGGAACTGATGGATAGGGAGGAATAAATTGAAAAGGTTGATTCCCCTCCACATGAGATTTCAAAAGACATTTGTGACTCTCTGTAGAGGGAAACCAAGCTTTCCTTCTAACATTCTACCAAGTTCAAGGCCGACTCTATTCTCCAAGTTGAATCTTGGATCTATAATGAGATAATGGGGCTGAAGAAGAAAGTGGAAACAATGCAACACAATCAGGATGTTGATCAGACCATAATTAACTGCTTGGAGGTGCAAATGAGAGATATCCCAAAAAAACTTAAAGATTATGAGCATAATCTTAGAATGCTCATCAAGGAAAGTAGAACAAAGATGGAGCAGGTAACATCAAGCATCTGTGCTATTGTAGCTAGCCTTGGTAAAAGAGCAAATGAAGAAACAATATCCTTAGAGGGTCTAAGTAAGAGGACAAGGCAAAGCTCAAGGAAGAAAGCCTTGCAAGCTGCTGCTACTACGGCTGCTAACTCCATCCAGGATACTACTACAATTGGGAAGGAGGCTGTTAAGATGATCATGGAATTGCAATAGAAGCCTAGGGTCTTCTTTGTTGGTTTTGTTCTTGTTCAGGTCCTTATTGCTAGTTGTTGTAACTGGTTCTTATTTTTGGTCTTGTTTATTGGTTCTTGGTCTAAAACTTTATTTGAGGTTCCATGTCCATGTAAAACCTGGGTACTTTTATTGGACTATGTTTGTGGTTTTAGGTCCCTGTAAAACCTGATTTTGATGCTGCTCTTCAGTAGGTTTCAGGATTGCTTTTCCTGGTGGTGGTTAATGTTTTATCTTTTTTTATTTTGTTAAAGGGTTTTAGGGTCCCTTCAAAACCTACTTTTACCGTAATCTAAAAACAATTATGTTTTGGGGGTTTCTTATGGATCAACTATTCTAAGGTTTTAATATACTTACTTGAATAAAAATCTAGTTTAATGCTTATAAAATAAAACTTTTTTAATCTATTTACAGAAATACAAATTATAGAAAATGTAAACACACTTTTAATATAAGTTGCTAGAATGTAAAATCTTCGAAATAGAAATGCTTGAAATTTAAATGGTTGAAAGTAAACTTATTGGAAACACACATTAACATGTAGACATGTAGGTTTAAACATATAAAAAAATATTTTGCATAAATAAAAGAAAGATCAAGCATACAAAAATATAAACATAGAAATATCATAAAATATCATTCTTCCTTGGTTGAGTGGGCCCTTGCTCTCCCTTGGAATATAATTAGAACAACACTACATTTGTATAGACTTCATGCAATCATATTTTTATTAATTATGGAAATGATTACAATCTAAAAAATTCTTGATAGCTATGAAATCCATGCTATATCTAACTTTACTAACTCTTAATCATGATCTACTAACTTTCTTAACTCCCACAATGAATAAAAAGGTTGTATTTATATTAAAACTTATCTAAAAAACCATTGTTGGAGAGTAACAACTTGATTTTCTAATCTTAATGACCCATAAACTCAAATTATTATTCTAAAAAACTAAAATATAAATTTGGAATTAGTTTACTAACCTCAAAAAACTAACAAATCAATTTTATAATTGATTATTATTCTAAGCTAACAAATAAAAAATGTTATTCTTATAACAACTTTGATGTGTGAGATATTCATAGTAGTTAAAATACTATAAATATCTTATCTTCTTGTAAATTCCTATTTTTATAAACATTATAAATATATGTCTAAGAATAGGTAGAAACCATCATTTGTTTACATGCTTCCATAATTGTAGACCTTTTTAGTGTTGATGTCTATTTTTAGAAGTTCTATTTTTGACATTCTATAAATAGAAACACTATAAAACAAGTTCCAAGGCATGACTTCATGCATTCTTTAGCCTCTCAAATATAAAAATTCATTTTTTCATCTTCAGACTCAAATATGGATAACTTTGGATCTTCATTTATGTACTTTAGAGCTAGACTGATCAACTTTGGATCTTCATTGTTATACTTATAACTTTTGCATACAATCTCGAGTCAAAATCATTATTTTTTTAAAATTGTCTATTTTTTAAATAATAATCTAACTATCAAATTAGATTTATGTTTATTGATGTTTTTTATTACTATTTTTTATATTTTATATAACATGTCAAATATGTCTTTACACATGCATAGCCAAAACATCAAAAAAACTAACACAAAAACACAAGACATATGTTTGGTTGATATGAAGGTGTTTGAATATATTATATGATCATGCATAAATAGTACATCCATATAAATAGTAACTAAATAACCTTGAAGATTATTTACATGAGACTCCAAATCTTAGTGAGGACCTCTGGAGCTACATGAAGAGTGTTCCTTATTTTGTGTTTGAGAAGTTCACACTTTGTTATCTTCTTTGATGACTCATTTCATCCTACATGTACAATATTTGACATATTTTTTCCAAAATTTTTTTATAAAACAAATAAAATTTAATCTACAATGACTTATAAATAATATACTAAATACATATCATATATTTCATTCTAAAATAAGCACAAATTCTTAAACTACATCTAAGACCACTTTTAGAATATGGTTTATGCGATAGAAAATGGTGTCATTTGTTGATATAATGAACCATTTTATGGATTCATAACTACATTTAGGCCCTAATTTCATTATGTTCCAAAAACTTTTAGAATTCCAAGATCAAGATAAATGGTAAAATAACATTACTCATATCCCTTTGGCCATAATAAAATCTTAAATATTTCAATTTTTTGGGACATATGGCATTATCACATTACTCATAATTCACCATAGTTTTTTTTTTTTTAAAAATTGTACCTTATATATAGTAAATTTATTACATGTTATATATGTTTAAATACCACACTTATCAAGATAAATTTTGCTTCACAAAAACTCCAAATCCTTTATGTTTCTTGGGCCTTGATACCATGCCATATGGCACATTTCCATTAAACAAAAAACATGGAATATCAAAGCAAATCCTAATGTTTATGTGCCTCTTAGTATAATTTCCCTAAGTTTTTGAACTTTAAGGGTTTTATAGTTGGAATAATTTCATTAACCTAAAACCCAAAAGGTCAAATCTAAACCTAATGGCCCTATGGCCCCATAGTCTAATTGCCCTAAGGTCCTGAGATTTGAATTTTTGATAGTTGTCATATTTACATTAACCCAAAGATTTAAAGATAAAAATTAATTTAATGTCCCTATGGTTTTGAGGTTCTAAACCTTTGAGTCTCCACAGCTCTAAAATCATGCCATGCACCAACATTCCAATACCTAAATCCCTCCTAAAAGACTACATAGTTCGAATTTTAAATAGTCATGGCCATGATTCTTAAATTTATTACCGCCTCTATATCACTCCATGTGGATCAATTTTTTTAACTCATAGCCTTGAAGAATATAAAATAAGATCATAAGTCTGAAGACCCTAGGTGAATGAGAAATAGACAAATGTCACAATTAAAGATATTTATGGCTATAGTACAAATAAATAATTTCAATAGTTAGGAAAAAGAATGATAAGTAAGAGATTAAAACATGTATTAAATGGGATGATTGGACACATATGAATTGATGAAAAGTTATCATTTGGTAAATAAAAGAGTCTACCAAAGCTAACTAGAAAATTTAAATCCAAATGGGAACAAAATAAAAATGTTGTTATTTGTATTAATGTCACATGATTATGAATTTAAGGCACAATATTTGACAATATATGTGAAACATAAACAAATTCACTTTTCCATTAATTTAACATTACAATCCCAAGCTCTCAAGTGACCAAAATCCCTAGTTTTTTTCAATGAATTTACAGGAGCATTTAGATATATTATAAATAAAATACATAGTCTGAGATTACTCAAATGACATATCCAAATATACCATGCATTCAAGCTCATTTAATATACTCCATTATTGGAAACACCAAATATACAAATATTTTCTTCAATAAAAGTGTATAGATTTCAAAATTATTTACTATTTAGCCATTTTGAATGTAGTAGAGTTAATAGTTGCATACTCTTCATAAAATCATCTATCCAAGGAGGACAATAATTACATTGATGACATGTATACAATCAAAACTATGAGGCTCCATCAAGTGATTACGATATCATAGCTAATGTCATGTATCAATTTGCTTTGTGATTTATTTTTTAATGGTACTTGTTCTTGGGACTAAATACATCTTATAAAAGGAAAAAATTCAATTTCATATGTTTTATAAGGGCATTTGAGATTTAATTTATGATTATAGGGCTTGAAGTTGCCTATAACCATGTCTCAATCAATGTATGTCTCTAGCACAACACTCTAGAGGGTAAATTAAAGTGATGGCTAGTGAAAGGCCAAATATTGAACCCCAAGGGAGGTATTTCCTCCAATATTATAATCAAATTCATACATGGTATTAGAATATCCATGGCCCTTATGAATATATTGTATGGTTTTACTAGTATTACTTATATAAAAGTGGAATTAGTCCCATATCTTGACATTCTCTTGACTTCTGACAAAATTATTACTGTAGGAGAGATTATTAGTGTCAAATTGAAGGCATAAATGTTTAAACATGAATAAAAGATAGTTGGTAGAAATTTTTATATGATATCATATTTATTAGATGTATTTCTTGAGATGGTCCACAAATCCCATAAAGAATTAGGGTGTCTATCTATTTAATATGTGGATAATAGAATCTATGAGGATTATTCTTTCCTATTTATCTATGGACTCAAGATTGAGATTACAATAATTTGTGATTAAATTTATTCTCAAGTATACCAATCCATTCATGCCACTTAGATACCAAAATATTTGATAATTTTAGAAGAAGCATAGCCAAAATGGGGGACTACTTGTACTATCCAAACTGTACCATAATAAAAATTGAAGGGATAAGGGCACCCCCTCTATTTTTACCACACCATCTCCCAAATAAGGTGGATAAACAATATATTTCCCATGAGTTATAAAATAGTGTAGATGATGGTTTGGGATTATAAAATCAAGCTTATTACTATAATAACCCTCTGAGCATTGAGCAACTTTAGTTTGTGGTGAGGGCACATTTCAATCAGGTGAGCAAAGTAAGATCCATTACAATTTAAATGTGGCCCAATTTAGTGAATAGGAACCCAAAGGAAAAGTTATAAATATATTTAACTTTTTAAGGATAGAAATGGAGTGATCATTACATATGGTCACCAAGAGTATGAACATGATGTTATTTTCTTTAATAAATCAGATGATTTTGATGTTTGGACCCTTAAGAGGGACAAAAAAATGTCAATTATTATTTATAAGCCATTTAATATGACCTAAAAATCACCAAAGAATAGGAAAATGAAATGGTAAATTAGGAAAAACAATCTTGGAGTCACTAATGGCCTCAATAATAACCACAAGATCTAGCATAATGGGACCAGCCTCCCTCTCCTATAGAAGGAGAGACCAATCTATAAGAGGGAGATTCTAGTGGTCAAAGGGAGGAGAAACTCCATATTAGAAAAGAATATATCATAGGTATTAATAATCCCCATCTTCCTTCCACCCATTCATCTAATACTATCATGGGCATAACCACTATAATTGAGAATATTTCAACTCCTTAAGATAGACAAAAGATCACACTCTCTTTGGCACCACTCCCTCCACTTAAATAGCTACATAGGTGAGTCTCAAAAAATTTATGTAAGCTTCCTTATCATCTATTCAATACACTCCTCCATCCCCTTAATCACCTCAACAAGGTCCATCTCCATCCATTCTTCCCTCCACCACCCATGTTCCACTTCCTATTCCTTTGCCACCACCTATAGTGGTAGTTACTAATATTGTGGTTCCTTCACTATTTTCACATTCTCCACATCCTATTCCCCCCATATAAACCTACCAAATAAAATCTAGAGTCATCCTTACCTCCTTCAAGTTTCAACAATTGAAGGAAATACCATCATTAGGTCTTGTTATACCAAGAGTATCCCTTGATCAGGAAGCAGAAGAAGAAGAACATGAACATGTGATATCACTAATGGATTATCCTATTGATGAAGAGGAAGGATCTATAAAAATAATTAATGGACCATAAAAATGGTTAAGATAATAAAATTCCCAAGATGAAATAGAAGAGGAGGAATAACTAGAAAAGGCTAAATAAATGAGTGTAGGAAGCTTACAAGAAGAAGAAACTCTATCTCAAACATTAGGCCAATAGATCCTCAATGAAAAATAAAGATAAAATATTGATAAAATCATTTATTCACTTAATTATTCTATTAATTTTATAGATACTACAACTAAATATTTTCCACCTGTCATTTTAAAGCCACCATTTTCTAGTTCAATTGATTCTTTTATTCTTTCAATATCAATCCAAATAATGGCTCAAAAGAAAAGATTCTATTTTAAAATTTGGTTTTAGTTTTAATTTTTGATCCACAAGGTATATTATTCCCCTTGAAATATTCATCTCAATTAGAGATACAATTTCTAGAATAATCACCTATATATTCAACCATAATGATAGTTTTGAGAACTCTTGGCTTGACTAGGTATGTATATGAAGTCCCCCCTCAAAGGGAGACCTTAGGATGGAAAATAATTATTCAACCACCCCTCAAACTTCATATTTAAATAAGTGATTCATCAACACCTCTAGTAATAACTCCCCCTTTAATGATCACTCCACCCTCTACTTCTAAAGACTCAAGTCAAACTCAAGGAGAAGGGGAACTTGTTGTTACCCAATGTGTCAAAGAGATAAAAGGTTGAAAGGATGATAGAGAAAACTTAGTCCTCACTAGACCTATATCCAATATTATAAATAAAATGGTACAATTCAAAGGGTGAGAAAGAGTAAGGTATTGAACATAAGTACAAGGGAAGATATAGAGTTTGAACAAAGAGAAAACTTATTTCCCTTGAAAAAAGGCCAAAAAGAATCCAAATTGCCCTTCATAATATGCATAATGTTTTTTTAGTCTTTTGTATTCGACTAAAGAGTCTATGAAGGATAGGTATAGGACTAAGGAGGAATCACAACAGTAGCTACTATAAAGATAGATCATCCATACCACTCAATAAATTATAAATAATATCTAGAGTACAACCATAAGGTTGTACAACATTTTGAATAATATTCAAGTCTCTAAGGGAGAAATTCAACCTAAGAGAATGAAGGTGCTTAAAATTTGGAACAAATTAAAATAATCTAAAAAATTCTTACCTTTTTGGTTCAGTGTTCCAAAATTAGTGCATTCAATCACATGAACTTGATGTCTAGTCAAGATGTTACATGGGCTCTAATTTATGTAATTTCAAAAAGGAATGGTGTCATTAACTAGAATACACAAATGAAGAATTTTATAGGACATTTTTCAAACTATGAGAATGAGGCCATAGAAATTTTGAGAGATATGAGGGTCATAAATGTGATAACCTCTACTAGAGAGTTAGTAAATAGGCATAATTTGAGACACTCCTTAAAGCAGTTGCATATAGTCTTAAGGAGGAAGTTGAGGGAACTATCTAAAAAACTAATGACAAGATTCTATAATTAATAAAGTTTTCTAAAGATAGAGTAACCATGGTCAAAACCCTTGGAGCAAAGTTTAAGATCCTGGAAGTAGAGCACATAAGGTTGATGGCTAAATCCATCAAAATATGTAAGCCTATCCTACTCAATTTTGATATTATTAATAAAGAGTTTGAAATATCACCTGTATTATTTGAAAAATTCATAGCCACAGAGGGAAAATTAGGTTTATTACCAAGCATGCATTCAAATACAAGTTTTTCTACATCATCATAGGGTCCCCTATTTTATGGATATGTAATAATACATACTCTAACAAGACTATTTTTGATCCCTTAAGGAACTACATCGGATACTTCTCTCTCCATGGCTATCACACAACCATTTTCTTCTTCTAGAAGTACCATATTAGCATCACCCTAAGTATGTATATATATTTTCATGTTTAAATTAAGTTAGGATACATGCATGTTTTTCATGATTTTGGCATCCAGTTATATTATTATAGATGTAAATTTAAACTTCACTTGGATAATGAGGTGTCCCCTCCCCAAGGCTATATATATATTTGTATCCTCCTAATATCAAAGGGAGGAGAATTTTGGCTTTTAATATTAATAATAAATTCTATAGATTATTTTGCAGTTGGTCTTGATGTGCAAATATTTTTCTTCTCCAAACTTGTAAATCTTGAGAGAAGTTCCAACAAACTGGTATCTTGGTATTTTGGTTTTGCATGAGTATTATTTTAAAAATTTCTTTCATAATATGTTATTGTTAATTTGAATGTTTTATGTAATAACCATAATCTCCCTTTGTATATGTGTAATTGTAATCTCGTCATCACAACAACTTTTGACTATATATACTAAAGTTTATTGTATTATTGTTCCTTTAGAATCTTAATTATGTTTGATTTTTGTTATACCTATAGTATCTTGAAACAAACATTGGTTCCTCAGTGTTTATATGATCCTTAGTTTAATAAATATTTTAGAAAGGTTTCATCTTGTTTGATCTGCAGACCTTATTTTTGGCCCTACCTTTCTTTCTCTTTTTTTAGATTATTTTGATCACACCCACCTTAGGTAATATCCATCATCAATACACCAATCTCAAGTAGATTAGATCCATATCATATTTGATCCATCTAAGGTAAACAACTACTATGATCACTATTATTTCACCAACAAGATATTTACAAAACCTAATACCCCTCAACTCATGCCTTGGAGTGAATCTCTCTTTACTAATTCTCAAACATTAGAGACTACCTCATAAAGTTCCCATAGGTTAATGAAACCCAAATCAATGGTAATTAATTTGTTCTATAAGGAGGGATTTTTATTTTCTTGAAATAGATCACTTGAGTTGCACTAGATATACCCAAAAGATTAATAAGGTCTACCTCATGTATTAACTTGATATACCCACCATTGGAAATCCATATAAAATTTAGGTAAGATAAAGGTGTCTTGAGAAGACACTAGGCCCAATCATATTTACCAAATAGATGACCTTATCTTCTTTTATTCCTAATGGCCCAAGCTTGGGTAACTAGTTCTACTATTGTTATCCCTAGAGATGTTCATGCTCTCCCTAGAAACCCTAAGAAGTATTTTCCTTCCTTCTCTCATTTGGGATGCATATCTAATAAAGAATATTTAAATACTTCCAACATTGATTTATAAATACTAAATGTAACCCAAGAAGATGTGGCCTGTAGACTCTTCCCTTTCACACTATAAGATGTTACTTTAATGTTTTAGAAGATTTGATTACATCTTGAAATCAATTTCAAAACACTTTTTTAGCATAGTTTCGATAAGTCACTATTGTCATATGTTTCAATGAATTTATTGCTTATTGTTGGAAAGAGGCAAAGAAGAAACTAAATATAGGTATGGTTGAAAACCCTAGTTGATAGTGTGCATGTTGAATAAGAGGATTGTGAAGAGATCCTCTTTGGCTTGGGAGGATGACCTACAAATAAGAAATCACTAAAGAAAACTTGTTTTTTAGACAAATAGTTGGGTGGATTGCCTAGTGATAGCTAGATCCTAGAAGTGAGATATTTCTTAGGGGTTGTCAATCCACACATTTTAAACAATTAAGTTTATAAACAAAATAGGAAATTACTTGCATCAATAGATCAAAAGATACTTAAATTGAGTAAAAGAATGATTTTTAATAAAATAGACTATGAATGATTAAAATAATGATTAGTCTAATTAATACTAGTGCTAGAAGGTTGCGATCAATCTCAAAAAATTAAAAAGGGGTCTCTGAACAGTCAAGAACACAAAAAATTAGGTTTGATTAGGTATAGATAGGTGAAATTATCTTGTTGGTTTTCACTACCATAGTGACCATTAGTGGTTGGGATGATCGTTGGAGGTTAAGTTGACCATCAACAGCTAGATGAACTAGTGGTAGTTGAGTCAACCATCAATGGTTACTATATGAGGATTTGGGTTGGTAATTTGGCTAATTAATGAGATCTAAAAGATGGATTCTAAGAGATGGGTAAGGTCTAGATTGATTATGAAATGGAAATAAAGTAAATGAATATTGAGAAATAAATACTTATCTTACAAGAAGTCAATTAGGTAGATGGTTGAGGCAGTTAATCTGTTGGTGGAATCTAACTTGATTTTGATAAAGTGATGATACTTGAGGAATTTGGTGGAGATGTAGTGTAAAATTGACTCTCTGATATGATTTTTGGATACACAAGCTCTTGATAATAGTTGTATATTTGTAGATGTTTTACCCCTTTATTTTCACCTTTTTGATCCTCTCTCTTACAGGCAAGGCTAGAGAGTTACAACATCACGTGAATTAGGCCTTTCAAAATTAACTCATCCATGTAATGGCACAAAACTAAAAATTAGATGGGATATTTTTAGAAAAGTAAGGTGGTTAGTTTGCATGTTATTTGTTCAAGAGGTGCACCCTGACTATTGATGGTTAGGGTGACCATCAATGATCAACGTGATCATCAATAGTCGAGTGCCAAAGGGTAAAAAGTTATAAAAGGCTAGGATGAGCCAGTTGAGTTAAACTAACTATGGGTTAGTTTCAGATAGGGATTAGAGGGTTTAATGGTCCCAAGGGGGTCATAAGGTGGTCTAAGGGAATTATGACATTTAGAATCATAGTGTGTGGATTTTTAGTGTCTATATTTTTCCCCTTTTTGTTATGTAGTTTGAATCAACAAGCTATAAAACAACAATTAATGTCAGTCAAAGGTCTAATTGCCTAACCCAAGTAGGGGAGGAGGTGTTCCCCCTTAAACTAAGAGATGATGAGGTGAAGTAGAATTGGGTGTGGGTTTGACATGGTGGGTGAAGGTGATGATGAAGGTGGATGACCAATTAGGTACTAAGGGGAAAATAGGCATGTAAAGTATGCCAAAAAGTATGATAACAAAGATCATTTAAAGATAAGGTTGATATATTTGATAACAATAAAGGTTGACGCTAAGGGACAAGTGACTAATAGACATCATGACTGCATGTAGGCATGGAAATTGGGTACACCTATTAGTCTCTTAGATAATGTCAATGTTTTCATGAGTATCTAACATAGGAAGTGCTCCCATGGAAAACACAAAAAGGTCAAGTATCATGGGTATCTAAGGTAGGAAGTGTTCCCAAAAGACATAAATAGGCTAGGTAAGCATGAGGTGGAATAAGTTTAAAAGGTGGCCAACATGGCAATATTGGCATTAAAGTCAAAGGACCAGGCAAACGGTGTCACAAAATTCATGACAGTTGGGCCAAAATGGACCATCAATGAGGTGATAAGGTGTTCAGGGTGGGTGGAGAAGGGAGTCTCCAAAAAGTCTAATCTTTAGTTTAGGGGAGATTAGGTGATCTCCAAAAATTAGACACTGAGGTGTAGGTATCCCAAAAAAATTAAAAATGATACTATGACCATCAACAGTCAGAGTCTCCAAGTTTGACCATCAATGATCACCCTAGCCATCGATAGTTAGGTGGAAACCCTAGAACCATGGAATACAAAAAGTGAAAATGAAATTTCATTTTCATTATTTGTCAATTGACTTCCATGCTTCCATGTAATCTGGCAATTTATTGTTTGGAATTTTGCTAAGAGGGTTGATAAGTGCTTGGGTGAGGTGTTGTTTGTAGATTGGTTGAGTAGTTATTATGTTGATTGAGCTGGGACTACACATACAAGGTGGATAAGGATGTGGCTAAGTAACAGGACATGAGCTCTGACCCTGATAGTGATTAAGGAATGAGTTAGGGGTTGCTTTGAAATTGGTAGGTAGTTAAGTTTTGTCAGTTGATAGGTTGAATTTAATGGTTTATGTGTATTTTAGGAATTGGGTTTGGGTGGGTTTGCCCTAGGCTAGGTTTTGGGTGAAATTGGCTTATGTAGTAGGCAAAATTTGATTTTGATGAGATTTTGAGCTAGGTGTGGGTTGTAGGATAGTTGCAAGTAGTTTAGGTTTTTATCATTGTTGTTTAGGTATGATTTAGATATAAGTAGGGTGGAAGGTTTTACCACCAATGGTCACACATAGTGACCATCAGTGGTTTAACCTGATTATCAATAATCCAGCTGACCATTGACAGTTGAATGCCTAGAGAGTAACGTTTGACATGACCATCGATGGTTAGTGAACCATTGGTGGTCGAGCACTAAGGAAAAAATGGGCTACTAGACCATCAATATTTTATGTTAACCATTAGAGGTTGAGTGCCTTTTAAGGAGAGTTTTGTTGAAAATATTATAAATGTATGTGTTAAATGTTAGTTTTAGTAGGGTAACTGTTAAGTGTAGGATAGGTAAATGTTCAAAATAGTAAAAAATGGGTGGAGATGGTAGTGTATTTGATGGTTTTTGGAAAGTGTCATGTAAGAATGTCATGCAAATATGTTGGTTGGATAGATTTAGGTGTCATTGGGATAGGTTTAGAGAAGGTGGTATATGTTAAATTAGGGTGTTAAAAAGTGTATGAACTAGGCTAGATGTTTGCCATAGAAGCATTAGGTGTTAACATGATAGGTTAGGGTAGGCATTTGAAATGATTGAAGGTGAAAAGGTTATTTTTAAAGGTCAAGATGGTTTGGGTTAGTTCAAAATAAGTTGGAAGAGGTGGGTGTAGGTTGATAATGACGTTGATTTGGAAAACTAAGTGTGCATGCTAACATGATTTTATTACAAGCACAAAAGTAGATCTAGATGAGGTATCAAGTTCTTAGGATCTTTGTGGAGATACATGAAGGTATGACTAATGATGAGTGGACACACATGAAGGAGGTTAGATTAAGAGTCATGTGATATTACCAATTCTTGCCATGAGATGTGGTGATGATAGTAGCCCTCATCAAGAGATGGGATCTAACCACTAACACCTTCCTACTACCAATAGGAGAGATCACCATCCTCTTAGAGGATTTCCACAAGATTACACAGCTATTGATCCAAGGAGAGTTAAGCATATGGATTTGTTGTGTAGTGAGGATAGGGCTCATGTGAGGTGGCATTTTAGGTAGTTTTGGTTATGGTCCATTATACCAGAGGGCTCTAGATGAAAGACATATAATGATGATGATGATGATGGTCATGTCCTGCTTTGCATTACTAGATTTGAGCAGTGGATGATTTTCATATCTACTATTAGGAGTATTGGTTGAGATGTTATTAGATAGGATAGTGTTTGGGTGGGCTCTTGTGTTTCTTGTTTAGATTTATAGGGAGCTCTGGGCATTTAGATCCCATAAATGATATGGGATCAGTGTTGGGTTTGTGCTACATTGTTGGGCATATGAGCACATCAAGGTTTTGAGACCATTGGGGCTACCATGGGAGGGGTACACCCAAGTACCCTACATAGTGGGCTTTTTAGAGTGGAGAGGAGACTATGCATTGATAAGTGCAATTAGAGGGGTAAGGGACATAGACTGGTTCCCAGATTTATTAGAGGGTTTGGTGGTGGGGATGTGATCTAGAGACTATACATGGGCTGGCCTAGGTGGGCATATTACATATGGCATATATTATCATTATAGAGATGGCACTGAATCTATAGGAGATGAGATGGGGAGACTAAGATCATCCCATTTAACAGAGTTTATAGGCAATTTGGCCTCATATAAGGGATTCTAGCTACTTTCCCAAGGTATAAGAGGGAGGATGTAAATTTTTTCCTTCCATAACTGTAGCCGTAGGATGTAGTGTTAGATCATGAGCTACTAGCTAGAGCAGCAATAAATGATGCTAGTTTTATTTATAGATATGTGGTATGGTATTAAGCCCTATATATAGTAGCCAATTTTGGATGGGATGATGGGGCCAATAGGCCATGGATGTGGATCTATCAAGGACATAGGTATAAGGTGGTGGCCAAGATAGATAGGTGGTGGTAGTACTAGAATCTGCATAGGCTCAGATCATAGGTTTATATGGATAGGTTACCACTCTTCAAGGCCAAATCATCATTTTATAGGGTCAAGTTGCCACCTTGGTAGGAGAGTGAGATCAGGCTTATACCTCCCTTGGTTTAGTGACTCAAGAGAGGAATACCTTTAGATGGTGGGTAAGGGTAGTGGTAGGATAGGTAGCGCTACTAGGATTCACTCTTATATCCTGATATCTAGCTATAATAGAGGATCTATGGTATTATGAGGTTATTATTCTAGCATAGTGTCCAAATGAACTCAGATGGGGGGAGTACAGATCTAGTCTAGCAAGTGGTCCATTCATGGCTACTCTAGGATAGTAGAACTCTATAGTGAGTGGACATACAGGCATCCTAAGAGGACCAACACCAGATGGTAGTGTAGGTATAAGAGTAGGAGGGGATAGCGGTAGTGGTGTTATAGGGGCATGATATATGTACATGTTTTGATTTTTTATACTGGTCTGCATGTCGATGATGTAAGATGTACATGAGAGAGAGAGATGATACACATTTATTACATGTATTACTTATGTGTATACATTACAATGTCATTTGATTTATGAGTTATACATGTGTGATCTTATTTATTTCCCATGCTCATGGTTTTATGCTTTGATGTCTATGTTTTAATCATCATTGTGCAATTATTTGCATTTGATGTTTATTACTTATGATGTGATGTTTACATTGCTTATGGATTATATTTACGTTATGGTTATGTATACAGTAATGCATGCTTAGTTAGGCATGATTTGGTTGTTATGCTTCCTTATTTCTTACAACATGCTAATATTTAATGAGTATTTTGGATTTTATCATTTTTATACATTTGGTGGAAAATGGTTTAAATGTTTAAATGCTTATGGATGTGATTATCATGTATGGTATGGTTAGGCTTATGGTTATGTTTATGCTTATGGTTATGCTTATGTTTATGGTTATGATTATGTTTAATGTTTATTGTTAATTTTTATGATAACACACATGATGTAGTTTAATTAACAACACTAGATGGGAGAGTAAAGAATATAATCAAGAGATAATATGAAAATATCAACTGGTCATGATAGGATAAGTAGAGAGCATGGTGCTTCTTTGTTTGATAAAGACTAAAAAAATTTAAAGTTGGATTGGCTTAATGAACATAAGCCCTTAAAATTCTTTGCATGAGCATTAGTTAGTTGGTTAAGAGGTATCTTAGCCACATAACATTAAGTAAGCTCAATAATCCCTTGTTCATAGGGGAGATGGGTGAAAACATAATCTTTTTATGAGACTAGCATGCCTCTCCTAGAGGTGCCCAAAGAGTCAATATAAACAAGTCTATGCCAAGCTATGTATATTGATTGATGCAGGAAGTCTACTTGTGAAAGTTGATTATAGCTTCCACCTTAGTATGTTGTTTGAGAGCTGATTATGGCTTTCAAGATTAGTTTGCTATTGTTTGCTTGTGATAATGGGTATTTTGCTTTATACTTGTACATAGGAAGATGATCGATGTGGGAAGATTCTAAGAAATTATTATTCTTTTGACAAATGCTTTACTCAACCATCCTTCAAGGGAGTAGTCTAAGTTTATATGCTTTTTTGGTGCTCTTGGTATCTATCCTTTAAGGGAGTAGTCTACTTTATTTTCTCAGTTTTATTAAATAAAGTTTCAATAGTTGTCCTTCAAGGGAGTAGTCTATGAATGCTAGGAGTGACCCATGATTATGAATGATTGGGATTATATACTTTTGATTTATTTTATTTTTCTTGGCATAGACTTGCTTAGGCTAGCTCAGTGATTCACCTTTATGGAGGTAAAAATAAGAGCACAAGAAGGTTGGTTAGATGTAAAGAGGTTTAGGTGATAATGATCATGGGGATCCATCCTAAAAAGGGGTGGAAAGTACCCATTTTTCAATATTTAGGATATGACTATGATGGATAATCACATGTTTCATTTTTAATCTATTGCCTCTAAAATAGGGAGATGATTGTGGGTAGATAGCAAGGGATGAGCTTAATTAAACAAAAGGTAAACTTGATCCTTCTTAACAAAAGAATATACCTAGATGTGAAGTATTAAGGGGCTCAAGCTCTAGGTGGCCTTTGACAAAAGACAATTGGTAAGCTCATGATCTACTCTTTTGGGTTATGATATAAAGTCTAAGCCAATTGAAGGTGAACTTACCCTACTTTTTTTTTTCCATATTAGTGACATGCTAATTTTACTTCAAGATAAGGTCTCTTTTATTAAATTATCATACTTTAAGGTGCTTATTATAAGCATGTTTGTTATGCTCTTGGTAGATGTGAAGATAGGTAAAGGATACTAAATGATGTTTGCCAAGTATCTTGAGTTGGGCTAAATGTTGCTGATGATAATTATCCTCTGAAATAAGCTCTTAAAAAGATATATGAAGAGAGGGGATTTGGATTTCAAGAGGCAAGACAACCTCTACTCCAAATACAAGATAAAAGGGTCTAGCACCTATAGGGGTTTGAATTATAGTATGATATGCCTATAAGGTGAAGGATATGTTTACATACCAATCCTGACCAGATGCAATGACCATTTTAGTTAGCATGTTATTAAGAGTTTTATTAGAGGCTTATAATTATCCATTCACTTGAGGATGATAGGGTGAGGAGAAACTTAACTTGATTCTAAATGCATAAAAAAGACCTTGGACTTGCTTGTTCTTAAAGGATTTACCATTATTGGTGATAATCTTATGAGGAACACCAAAGCGATAGATGATATGATGGTTGATAAAGTCAACAATATTTTCTACTTTGGTTAAGACTAGAGGAATAGCCTCTAACCATTTGATAAAATACTCGGTCGTGGTAATAATCAAATGGTGTTTCTATGAGGAATGGCAATTAATTTCCCCAATGAGGTCTAGACCCCATTATGAAAAGGGCCAAAAATTGGTGGAAACCTGAAGGCTATGGCTAGGTGTGTGATGCAAATTAGCATTTTATTGACACTTAACACACTTTTTCACATAATCATAATAGTCTTGGTTTAGGGTAGGCTAATAATATCCAAGATGAAATATGCACTTGGCTACAGTGAAGCCACTAAATTGACCCCCATATATACCATCATGCATTTCCTTGATAGCGTGAGAGGCTTCATGACTGTACAGGAAATAGAAGAGGAGGCCATCAAAGCTATGTTTATAAATAATTCCTCTTATAATGGTATAGTGTGAGGTACTCTAAATAAACACTCTTCAAGCATTCCTAGAGAGGCTAAAAGGAACTATGCTAAGGTTGAGGTAGTTGAAGGTTTGTTGATACCAAAGATTAGGTTAGTTCTCTACAACATTGAAAATGGTGGGAGGATCTAGTTTCACATAGGATGGTTGGGTAAGTCTATGGATAATTATAGATAACTTAGATTTTGAAGGTGTATATGATATTTGTGAGTCAAGGGAAGCCATGGTGTCAATAAACTTATTAGTAGATCGTAGGGTTGACTCGATGTGGTAGTGATAAAATGATGTTAGGAGTTCATCAACTAGTGCTTGTACTATTATAGAATGGCATTCTTACACTGGTAGGAGACATTTATTTAATTGACCATAAGTTGGGATTCACCAAATATGTTGATCATTTTGACTCCTAAGGCTAAGGCATTTTGAGGGCCTATCACTAGGGCTTCATACTCAGCCATATTATTTGTACATTCAAAATCAAGATTGAAGGATAAAGGGAGAGGTTCATTATCAAAGGCGATAAGGATGATACTCACTCCCCTGCCATGTTGACACTTTTATCTAATAAAGAACATGGTGACTTGATAAGTGAAATCTACTTGAGAGAGGGCCATGATAGACTCATCTAGAAACTCAAGGGGAGGGGGCTGGTTATCTACTAAAGGTGCTTCAGCCAATTGGTTGACAATGACTTGCCCTTTAATTAACTTTTGATAGAGGAAATCAATATCAAAATCTACTAAGAGCATGAGCCACTTGGCCATACGCTAGTTTTTGTATGGCTTGGAGTGCAAATACTTGAGTGGATTGTTATTGGTTATGACATAGGTTTTATGGTTGATAAGGTAGTGGTGAAGCTTGGTGGCCATGAAAACTAAATATAAGTAGAGTTTCTCAATATGATTGTATTGAGTTTCCTATTCTACAAGCATGTGGCTAATGTAATATACAGCTTGTTCTCTATGTTGTTCATCATGGTGAGCTAGCATTACCCCTAGGGAATGGTCAATGGCATAAATATAAAGGTAAAAAGGTTGGTCATCTTTAGGAGGGTTGAGGATAGGTGGTAACAAAAGGTATTCTTTGAGTGAATAAAAGGCCTTTTGATAATCACTATTCCACTCAAAAGAGACATCCTTCTTTAAAAGGTAGTGGAAAGGTTGGCATTGATCTAAAAGCTAGGAGATGAAGTGATGAATGGATTGAATCTTTCCCTGTAGGCTATAAAGTTACTTAAGGTTGGTTAGAGGGAGCATGTCTAAGATTGCTTTAATTTTGGTAGGACCAACTTTGATTCCATAGAGGGAGATAATGAAACCAAGAATCTTCCCTAATAAGACCCCAAAGATGCATTTTTTGGGGTTAAGGTAGACATGATAATAGATGAGTCATTTGAAGATAATCTTGAGAACAACCAAGTGATCTTTTTAGAGTTTGGACTTCTTGAGAAGGTCATCCACATAGTCCTCTACAATATTATGGATAAGGTCATGAAAAATGTAGGTCATGACACATTAGTTGGTTGCACCAACATTCTTTAACCTAAAAGGCATGACTCTATAGTAGAAGCTCCCCCATGGGGTGGTAAAGGTGGTTTTATGCTAATCTTTAGGGGAAATTAAGATCTGATTATAGCCCAAGAATCCATCCATGAGAGATAGCATCTAATTTCTAGTTATATGATCAATAAGCTAGTTAATGCTTGGTAGAGGGAAGTCATCTTTGGGGCAGTTGAGATTGAGGTCATGAAATTCCACACAAATGTATAGTCCCCTTGTGGCTTTAGTGATAGGTATGACATTTGAGACCCATTAGGAGTAGTCAATAAGTTGAATAAAGTTGATAGATGGGAGACATTGAAGCTATTCTTTGACAAGAAGAGCTATGTGAGAATGCATGTATCAAAGCTTTTGCTTGACAGGTTTGGCATCACAATAAGTGACTATGTTATGGGTAGTGATGACGGGGTTAATTATGGGCATATCACTATAAGACCAACTGAATGTTATGTTGTGGTCTTAGAAGAAAAAGGGGAAGTCCTAAATTTCCTCAATATTTAATGATTGGCCAATTTTGACAATATGGTGGTTATTCAGAGTGCCCAAGTTGATGTTTGTGGTGGATTCATTCAACATGGTCAAAGTCTTAGGAGGAAGGGATTTATGGATTTAATAATCTAGGGTACCAAAGTAGGTGAGGATAGAATCATCATCCTAACATTATATAGTGTTAATGCTAAGAGATACTTCTCCTATCATATTAGGATGGGTCAAAGGGAGGGTCACAGTTACCCCCTCCTTTTGATAAGTTAGGGGTCCTAGGCTGATCAAGTTGAGAAAAAAAATTAGGTGGGATGATGTCATCATCCTCACATGTGGGTAGGGGAGAGGTCAGTGAGGAAAGGGTATCTTCCTTAACAATGGTGGTGGTAGATGTTTTAGGTTGATTTTTATTGGGCAGTATGAAACCAAGGCCATGATTCTCATGAGGTTTCCTAATTTTAATGGAGACCAAATTATGTGGGCCATTTTCATATCACCAAAGACCAAAGCCTTTATAGGCACACCAATGGAGGTATGTCTTGGCAAAGCTCAATTTGTTTAGGTAGGAGAAACTAGTGATAAATGGCTTAGGGGAAAGAGAGGTAGTGGAAGTGTCAAGGGGTTTGTTGATTCCCCCATAGATAAAATGAGTTTGATGGTGTGGAAGTCCAAAGAGAATTATAGTTCTCACATTGGGGTCATATCCTGATTGGTTGATGAGTTCCTAAAAAATTGCAATAGATGAACCCCCAGAATGGATGGCAAAGTTGAGGGAGGCAAAGTTCAGGCCTTCTAGATTTTGTGTAGCTTTGCCTCTTTAGTTTCTTTGGTCTAGTATTTGGTTAGTGGGCTTGAAGGGATTAAGTCCACTTTCATAAATGGGCTACTAAGGCTTAGTGTAAGGATGATACCAAGGTTTTTTCTAGATCTGGTTGGGATGATAGGAGAGGGTTTGGCAACTTGGGTCTTGGTTGGCTTAAGTGGTTGAGGGTTATTTGGTTTAGTGTAGGTTTTGATTAGTGGTTAAAGGGTTTGGTTATTTAGGTAGATATTATAAGAGGTTGGGTAATTGAAGTGGTGGGTTGGTCTAATTGAGAAAGAGTTGGGGGTTTTGGTTGGGTAATATAAGGGAAACCTAATTGCTACTAGAAGGTGGCTCGATCTATGTTAGGGTTGGAGATAAACTCTAATTTCCACACTAACTTAGAGAATGGTTTGTAGGCTAGCTTAATTCCCTTAATGGTAGATCTAAAATATAGAGGCCCTTAGGTGGAGACACATGGATGGAAACCTCATCTTCTTCCTCAACCAAAGGATGTAGGGTTGAGATAGTTGGTTCCTCTATGGAAGGAGCAAACATGGAGGTTCCTCCTTGAGAATCATCTCCAAAGGGGAATTGGTTCACCCAGTAGCTAAAAGTGAGGGTGAGGTGGCAATGGTTGGTTATTATAGAGTATCAATTAAATGGATAGATATTGACTCCACTACCTCAATAATTGGAGGGGGAGAAGATGGTGTTTCCTCAGATTGGGTATCTAAAGAAAGGGAAGATAAGTCCACTACCTCAATATGTGGAGAGGGTAAGAGATACTTGGGTTGGTCAACAAGTTATTTGGTAATGAGTGTGTCAAGACCCATGTTAATTATATGGGTATCATGAGAATACTCAACATTTATGCTCTCATTCATGGTAGGAGCATGGTTTGGGAAGGGTTGCCTAAATAAATCAAGGGCTTGGTTTGATGATACATTAGGATTATCCAATATAAACTCTCCCTTATCAATGAGGGATTGGATAAGAATATTGAAGGTGTTGCACCTACTAACAGCATGTCTTATCACTTATTGAAAGGCACATAAATCATTCTTATTGTACCAACTATGTGTGAGATAAGAAGATTCAAATTGATGGGGTGGCTTGATAGGGGGAAGTTGAATGATGTTGGCTTTCAATAAATTCTCCAAAATGGAAGCATAGGATTCTCCAAGTGCAATGAGCTACTTTTGGTTTTTCTAGGTTTAGTTCCTCAAACTTTTCTTTAAGGAATTAGAGGGATTATATTGGTTAACAATAAGTAGAGGAGTGTCTTTAGGACAACCACATTCATGGTTCCCTTGTTCTTGGTGTTGGTATCGTATTAGTTGTCAGACTTGGAGGGAAAAGCCTTATTGGTTTTATAGGTTGAGTTCATATTTTTGAGCTTAAGCTTACCTTCATCAATGGCTCAATTCTATAACTTATGCACCATGGTAAAAGTTTCATCAAAGGTCTGAAATCTTTAGACACGTAGTGTGGAGGAGATATGTTTGGTGCATGCTCAAGAAAAAAGCTCTATGAATTCAAGGTGAGGTAGGGAAAAGGATAGTTAGTTGATTAGGCTCATCCATTGAGCCAAAAAAATTGCAATAGATTCATCCTCAAATTTCCAAATAGAATAGAGGTCAGTGATAGACACGTTTTTGGAGATATTTATTGAAAAATGGTCTAAGAAGGTTTGATCCAGTTGGGTGAAGGAGAAGATGGAATGTTTAGGTAAGGCACTATACCAATCTAAGGCTAGACTAGCTAGAGACATGGGGAAGCTATAGATAATAAGGGCATCATCATAAATTATGAGATAGAAATCATGCTTGAATGCATTAAGGTGTTTTTGGGGATCCTCCTTATTTTGAAATTTTGAGAACTTGCGAAGTTCCCATTGGGGAGGATATGACTTGATAGGTACAGATGGATAGATGGGCTCATTACATATTTTGTCATATGACAATATGTTGTGAGCACCCAAAATAGATGAATCTAAGGTGGTAATTTTTTCCATAAGCATCTTCATTGGGTCTATTTGGGGTTGTTCTCCTGAAATATTATAAGATATATATTGTTGCGGTGGTTGGGAGACATAAAGATAGTGGGTATAAGGTTAGGAGGCTACCACAAATGGGTAAGTAGATGTCAATGGTTGTGTAAAAGATGCATAATAGTAGGTAGAGGTAGGTGGTTGGGTAATGGATATAGGCCTTTGTATATTAGGTATGTATCCAAATTTTGGTCCAAAGGGTGCTTGTTGGATAGGAGCAATAGTTGGGCTATTGATTGATGAAAGGGAAGTGACCCTTGTATTGATCGGTGGTAAGGTAGAGGGTATGGACACCACAAGGATTTAAAGTGGAGTGGTGGTTGATGGGTTTAAGGTAGCTAAATTAAGGTTGGTAGTGATAGAGGTAGGCACTCTTATAATGGAAGAGTGATTGGTAGGATTTGAAGGTATAAGGGTAGTGGTAGCTTAGGTTAGTTGGTTTTTAATGGTAGTCTCAAATGGGTTGTTAGTTGATGAGGAGGCTTGGGTAGTTAACGGTTGAGTAGTAACCATGGAAATGAAGGTAATCCCCATGAGGTGGAGAGGCATTCCATAAGGTAGGTCTATAGATGGGGTCAAAATTTGGATATGGTAAGACATGGTTATAAGATAATATTGCAAAGCTATGAGATTATTATCTAGGAAAGTAGAAATATCTGCATCTCCTTGATGAACCTCCTGAGGGAAGGTAAGACTTATCAAAGGGTGAGAAGATTATATTGGTTTGGAGGTATAGTCCATGGATGAAGAGGTGGAAGAGGTAGCTTGGCTTGGTGATGGGTTTTGCTTCACAAGGTCTCTTCATTTTTGGTGAGTGAGAACCATATGAGATAAGGGATACATAAATCACAAATAGCCTCACTACTCAAACATAGATAAGACTAAAAAAGCTCATAGAAATCAAATCACACTCTAGGAGATATATTAAGCCCTAGAGTTTTAATTAATCTCACATTTAGCTTATGCCTTAAGAAGATGTGTGACTAAAATTGGTTTGTAGATTGGGTACTTAAAAGAAAGTCTATGGTTGGTTTCAGGTTATGTTTAGGTGCTCAAAAGAGATCTATATTAGAATAAATATGTGGCTTGGTATTAGGGCCTACCCCTTCACTTCACACATCATAACGATAAGGGTATCATTTGATTAGCCAAAATATATTGATATTTAATGATTATACTCAACCAAAGAGATGAGTTGGTCCTCCCCTTGGTAATGACCTCCAAGTAGGATCATCGAGAAAGGGTAAGGTTACTTCTAGGTGATGAAATCCTAGTCGGGCCTTGGCTCAACTTTGTTTGATGTTTAATTGATGAAATTGGTTTGGTTAGGTATGTGCAATAAGGAATGAAGCTATGATAGATTATTTTGCCTTTAATTTAAGCTATGTGAACTAAAATTTCAATCAATCGATGTATGCTCTTAATTTTAAGCCCAAAATAAACTTTTGATTTCATTAATGAGAAAACAAGAGAGATAATGCAAGTAAAAAAGAACCCAAATAGAGATACAAGGATCCCACCAAGCATGCCATAATGTTTTAATGAGTTTATTACTTATTAATGGAAAGAGGGAAAGAAGAAACTAAATATGGGTATGGTTGAAAAACCTAGTTGATAGTGTGTGCATTAAATCAAAAGACTATGAATATCTCCTCTTTAGCTTAGGAGGAGGACCTACATATAAGAAATCACTAAAGCAAACTTGTTTGTTAGACAAATAGTTGGGTGGATTTCCTAGCAATAGCTAGATCCCAAAAATGAGAGCTTCCTTAGGGGCTATCAATCCACACATTTTAAATAATTAAGCTTATAAATAGAATAGGAAAGTACTTGCATCAATAGATCAAAGATACTAAAATTGAGTAGAAGAATACTTACTAAGAAAATAGACTATGAATGATTAAAATAATAATTAATCTAATTAATACTAGTGTTAGAGGGTTGGGGTCTGTCTCATAAAATGAGAAAGGGGTTTATGAATAATTAGGAACACAAAAAATTAGGTTTGATTAGGTATAGATAGGTGAAATTAGCTTGTTGGTTTTTACTACCATGATGACCATCAATGGTTGGGATGACCATCAGTGATTAAGGCAACCATCAGTGGTTGGATAGACCATTGATGGTTGAGTCAACCATTGATTATTACTGTGTGAGGATCTAGGTTGGTAATTTGGCTGATTGATGATATCCAAAAGATGGATTTCAAGAGATGGTTAAGGTTTGAGTTGATTTTGAAATGGAAATAAAGTAAATAAATACTAAGAAACAAGTACTTATCTTACCAAAAATAAATTGGGTGGATGGTTAAGGTAGTTGATATGTTCATGGAATCTATCTTGATTCTAATAGAGCAATGATACTTGAGGGCTTGGTGGAGAGGCAATGACAAATTGATTCTCTGATATGATTGTTGGATTGCTTATGGAAATTGAACTACAAGAAAGAAACTTCTAGATACACAAGCTCTTGATAAAAATTGTAGATTTGAAAAAAAATTCCCCTTTAATTTCACCTCTTTGTTCCTCTCTCTTATAAGCAAGGCTATAGATTTGCAACAGCACATGAATTGGACCTTTCAAAATTAACTCATCTATGCAATGGCTTGCAACTAGAATTAGATGGGCTATTTTTAGAAAATCAAGGTGGGTAGTTTGCATGTTAGTTATTAAGGTGTACCCTAACTATCAATAGTGAGGGTGACCATCAGTAGTTAACCTAATCATCAATGATTGAGTGCCAAAGGGTAAAAAGGGCTAAAAGGCTAGGTTGAGCTAGTTGAGTTAAAATGACTGTGGGTTTGGTTTAGCTAGGGGTTAGATGGTTGAATGGTCCCAAGTGGGTCCTAAGGAAATCTAAGGGAATTGTGAGATTCAAAATTATGGTGTGTATATTTTTGGTGTTTATATCATATACCAATACTTTACAAGCATGAGGAGAGAATCAAATGAACCAATTTGATCCTTCAATGTAAGATTTCAAAAAATGTACAACCAACTAGAAGCTACCTATAAACCCATTGAAGTATTAGCCCTTGATATGTATGAGAATACCATAGACCTTATGATTTTTTTATTTATCCATTGGAACCTAACATTAAATAATTTTATCTAGCCTATGATGAGGCTATTAAAAATGATATAAATTGAATCCTCAGTCATAATCTCTATCCCTACTTCATACTAGTCTTGATTTTACACCCCTCAACCTAATTCCAAATGCTAATTATAATGTTGTTGCTCAAATTCAAAACCAAGTGTACACCAAATTTCATTTATCCCATGATCCACCTAACCAACACCTTGGCTTCCTTAATGATCATATATCTACATACAATGAACAAAATTTGAACCAATCTTTGACACCAGTCAATACTATTATTATAAATGGTATTGATGTTGATTTTATAAAATCAGAATTAGATGTTATCTAATAGATGTTACAAAATTTTATCAATGAATTATTTAACACACATAAGTAACTAGAAAACACCATGGGAAAAAATTCCAATTAGATTTGCATTTTAGAGGTACAACAAGCCTTTCAATAGACCTAGAAATAATACAAATTTGTGGCCACCTAACAAGATTCCATAGATAAACATATTAGAATTAACCCTTCATAATTTGTGTTAAGACCATAACATAGCACATCATGGTGAGATATATTACATATATTTATACATTTCCTTTGATATTTTTTAGAAGGAAATAGATAGACATGAAGGATTTTTAAATCAGCTAGATCCATCATCTTCTACTACTCCAAGTCCATCCAACACAATCATGGTCTTTGAGACATATGACTTCCCATTCCTAGTGGAGGATGAGAATGAGCCTAAGGAAAATATGATGAGATCTATACTTTCCAATAGTTTTAAATGAACAATTACAATTTTATAAACAAATAACTTGTTACTACTTCCATGCTTCCAAATAACAATGCTATTATTTTCCCAGATCTTGAGGCCAATAACAATCCACCCCCTCCAAAATGGAATGACCAGTTATAAAGTGTGAAGCTAGGATCAGATGAGGGTGAGCTATTATTTAATATGTTAATAATATCAAGGTTAATATCAGTCTTCATGAGCTAGCCTAGATCATCGAATAGAGAGAATTTCTACTCAAAGATTGACTAGGAGATCATCTACTGACAAATCAAAAGATTCACATGAAAATGTGGTTGTTTATAAGGAAAAGATTGAATTACCACCTTTTATGTTAATTTTTATAATTTTATGAAAGTACATGCATAATTTTTTAGTTAACTTAGGTACCTCATCCAATGTGACTCCTACAACTGTATGCAAGAAACTGGGTTTGACACTACACAAATAAAAAATAATGGTCATATAGTTGGACAAGTATTTAATCCTATGTATTGGAAAGCTAATAAATGTTCACATACAACTTACATTTGAACCATGTGTATAAAATTACATATATATTCTAGTCATAGACATTTCATAAGCTTATGGCTTGTTACTGAGTTGTGATTAGTCAAAGACACTGAATGGATACATGGCTATATATTTATCACACATGTGGCTAACTTGAAAAGGAGTATTAAAATATATATAAGTAGATAGATAACCAAAGATAAAGTATATGATCATAGATTATAATACTAATAATGAAAAGGTTAACTTTACAGCCTCACATATAGGTGTGTACACTTTCACTACCATGCAAGAACCTCATAAATAAGAATTTAAAGGTCCTTCTCAATTATACACTCTCTATTTCGATAGATGAAGATCAAAGAAAGGTTCATGTGTAGGCATAACTTTGATTAACCTAGATGAGAAGCAACATCTAGCTTCTTATAGGCTATAATTTCCTCTCACTAATAATTGATTTGAGTATGAAGCCTTAATCCTCATTTTTAGTTCACACTAAAGTATAATGTCAAGTACTTATAGATATTTGGTGATTCAAAGCTAGTGGTTAACTAGATATTAAATAAATACCATGTAAACTCACTTACTTGAAGAAGTAAAATCACCAATCATGGGAACTAATCAAATCCTTTAAAGCATTCAGCATCATATCCATCCTAAGAGAAGGAAACCATATGGTAGATTCACTAACAACTTTAGCTACCAATCCGGTACCACTCCAAGAATCTAAAATGTATAAATTCTTTATGGATTTTGTTTTTTACCCATCTATCCTAGACAATGTTCATAACTTCTAGGTATTTTAGGATGATCATCAAATTATACAATTTATAAATACTTTAGGAGCCTTTGAATCCCAAATAATAGATGAAAAGGATGTTAAACCCATGCATATTGAATATCTAGGAAAATATGGTGTCTTCTAGTTGAAAGATAATCTCATTCCCATGGGTATGGTTTCCTTATAATGATATTTAAGAATGGATCATAATATCATAAGCAAAAATAACTCAAAGCAATTGAGTCTAATTTTGTAAAGGAGAAACTAGGTACTGACTAGCATCCCTAGTATGTAAACATTGGCCTAAATTTCACTAAAAATGAGAAACAATGAGTCTATTGACATAATACAAAGATGTGATCACCTGAACATAATAGTATCTAAAGTTTTTAGACCCTAGGGTCATCACACATACTATCCCACTAAAGTAATAACATAAGTCCTTCAGGAAGAGATATATGCTAGTAAACCCAATTGTATAAATTCTCATCTAAATAAATTTATAAAGGATATTGGATGTTAATATTATCTTTCTAATTAGGCATTCTACCTAGGTAGCTAACTTAGTTCCATTTAGGAAGAAGAATCAATAAATTAGGCTCTATGTTGACTTTAGAAATATGAAACAAACATCAAAAAAGGATAACTATCATTTTCCTTCCCTAGACAAGGTGATTCAAATGGTTAGTGGATCTGAGATGATGTCCTTCTTGGATGGATTCTCATATTGTAATAAAGTTATAGTGAAAAAACAAGATATAATGAATACTACCTTCACCACCAAATGGGGAACTTTTACATATAAAACTATGCCTTTTGGCCTAATCAATGCAGAAGTAACTTTCCAGTGAGCTATGGACTTTGCCTTTTAGGGACTTGTAGGAAAATACATCTTTGTCTAAATGGATTAATTAAAAATGTTTTCAAAGGATGGAGTTGATCATGTTGACCATCTAGAGAGAGTATTTGATAGGTGTATAGGATATGGAGTATCACTCAATTTAAAGAAAAGCATCTTTAAATTCACTAAAGGAAAACTATTGGGCCATGTCATTACTAAGTGCATGATCTCCATTAACCCAAAGTGAATCTATGACATTTCTAAGTTGACACATTTTAACAATATGAAAGAGTTAAAGTCTTTCTTTGGTAAGATAAACTTTGTAAGGAAATTAATTTATGGATTTGTAGAGATTGTCAAGCCATTAAATGCCATGTTGAAACAAGATGCTAAAATAGAATGGACAACAAAATCTAAGAAAATTTTTCAAGATATCAAAACCACCATCACTCATGCTCTAGTTCTGATCGCCCCATATTTCATGAAGGATTTATACCTTTATTCATTTGCCTCAAATAATAATATAGCAATTATATTCATGTAGAAGGTAGATGATAATTAAAATCTAATTGCCTTCATGAGCACCAACTTAAAAGATACATAGTTAAGATATTCCATGATAAATAAATAGATATATGCATTGATTAAAGTTTTGAATAAGTTTAGGCATTGTATTCATATAAATAAGATGTATGCCATCTTTCTTAATCCATCTATCAAGCTCACATTCATCCAAAACAAATTGGGTAAAATAAGAGTCAAGTGGATGGAAAAATTATAAGAGTTTGATCTTGAGATCAAACCATCCAAGATGGTGAGAGGCCAAGGAATCATCCATTTCATGACTAAGGCTAATTCACACATTTATATTAAACAACTAAATGAGACTTGGGTAGCTAGTGGTGAATGGTATGTTCAAATCATCCATTATTTACTCATGGTTACATGTCCCCCTAAGCTAAATAAAGCATCGATATGAGCCCTTAGACTCAAATTAGACAATTATATGATAAATAAAGGAGTCTTGTACTAGAAGAACTATAAAGGCATATATTTGAGGTGTGTTTCAAAATAAGAAGCTACAGACATCCTAGACAATCTACACTAGAAGATAGGTAGTGGATATCCCTCAAGTAACATAATATCCCATAAAATCTTGAGGATGGGATATAATTGGCCTATGATTTTCAAAGATACACATAACCATGTCAAAACCTACCATGAATGCCAATGTTTGTAAAAATATAAGTGAATGCTACTATACATATGAAACTAGTCATTAAAGGGTGCCCTTTTTCTCAATGGGGTCTTGACTTCATACAGGTAATAAACTCAAATTCTTTAGTAATGAATTTTTTCTCCTAGAAACTAATGGTTATTACACCATATGGACATAATTTGTGGCCACTAGGAATTTTAGAGCACTGGATGTTATCAAATTTCTAGAAGAGAACATACTAACCAGGTTTGGCACTCTAATTTATTTAGTTTGTGATAATTGTTTAGCCTTCCAATCTAATGAATTTACTAAGTGGTCTTATAGAAACCAAAACACCATTAAGTTCTCCAATTATTATCCATAAATCAATGGAGTAGTTGAATCTATAAACAAGAATTTAATAGATGCCATTAAGAAGTCAGCATAAGACAAACTAAGAGAATGGCATTTGTTACTAAATTATTCACTATGGGAAGATATAACAAGACATGAGAAATCCCTCAAGGCTTCACCTTTTATACTAGTATATGAACAACAACCATTTATCTTTATCACTCTTAAAATCTCAATGTATTAATTCATGCAATAAAACATGGGGAAAGATTAAATAATTTAATCTAGATTACTTGATATAGTCCAGATGGAAGATGCTCAAAATGAAACACTACATACCTTCAAAAAACACTAGAACATTGTCAAAAAATTGGTTTAACAAAAGGTCTAAAACTAAATATTTTAGGATTTTAAACCTAGTGTTTTTATTGGAGAAGGAACGTGAGAATAAAAAATAGCATGAAAATTTAACTCCTTTATGGATTCATCCATACCATATATCTAAAATTCTAGGTAATAATGCCTTCTATTTGAAGGACCTTCAAGGTAATGACCTCACTTTTCTAGTCAATTGATATATTTTGAAACATTATTTCATGGTTTTTTCAATTGGAGATACTTTTAAATGACTATAAGTAAATATGTAGATATAGGAGTATAATATATTTTTTGCTTTCTAGAATAGATTTCCTACTTTCTAGGTTAATTTTCCTTATTTTTATAGATTAGTGTTTCTTGTTTTTTACATTTTACTTTTAGTATATTATTTGTTATGCTTTCTAAAATAGTTTTCCTAAAATTTTATAATAGACCAATTAACTTCTTATGCTAGAATTACAAAAGACTTGCCAAAAATAAGGAGACAATATAAAAAGAATCACAATTGGTATTTACAAGGATTTATTCTAGTAGTGATTGAGTTTTTGGGATTTAGGTATGTGTTATGAATAAATTAAGTTATACTTGGAATGAGTGAGTTTGTTATACCTTTGGGATTTACTCTAATATACTCATGCAAATTTTAGAAATACTTTGCATTTCCAAAGATCAACTACATTATTTCATGTTAAAACTTAGATGAGAGATAATAAACATATAAATGGATGCGCACTGGCAAGTACATGTTGATTAAAATAAGTTTTCTTATACATACACCAAACCAATGGTGATTCCCAACCCTTCTTCTAGTTATGTTCAAAAAAAATCATATAAACTTACAGAAGATAGGTGATTCAAGTAATCTCTATTGATATGGATGTCTGACTAGTATTAAAGCAAGGCTTAGAGTGGAATCATAAGTATCTCTATCAAGACTATGGATGCTCAACTAGTGGTAAAGCAATACCCAAGCTTCCCTTACTATTTGGTTAAAAAATATGAAGTCAAAATGAAACCTAGAGTGTTTATCAATGACTTTGTTAAAACTCAACAAGGGGAAAATAAATCTCATAAAATCACACACATATACCTTAAGAATTTAAAGGGTTTGTATTTTTCCTGGGGAAAGAGAAGACTTTTTTTGTTGATGGGTTTACTCATTATTTTCTTGATAGAGCTAAAATTTTGTCATGATGTATTACCAAAATTTTGGGTTCTCAAATAGTTAGGAGTATTTCCCCACTGAATCACCATTTGTGGTGCCCTCATACACACACACCCCCCCCATTTTATGAATTCAAATGGGGACCCATTATTGTTTGAATATACTTATCTAAAGTCCTATAAGTCTTAGATATCAATGATATTGGTTTTTATATGTAAAAGGCTAAGGTTGTCCTTAAATGTCTAAATTTAAAAAAAGTTGAATGATGAAAATCAAAACATGGGCATAAATTGTGTTTCATTTTAAACTTTGGACTTTCATAATTTTTATTGGAAATTGAATCTATGTTTTTTTACTAACAAAGCTAATATATCATGTCCTAGTGTTTCTTTTATTTTCATATATTTGCAAGACTAATTGCAAAGAATTATAAATTATCTATATCAAGGCCCCATTTTTATTATGTTCCACAAACTTTTAGAGCTCTAAGATCGAGACAAGTGTAAGGATAACATTATTTAAATCCCTTTATCCCTCACAAAAATTCTAAGTGTTTCAAATTTCTGAGATAAATGAAATTATCACATTATTTGGAATGCACCATAGTTTAACAAAAGTTTTGTTCCTTATCAGCAATCAAGTTATTACAAGTTGTCTATATGGTAAGGCCATATTAACCAAGACAAAGTTCACTTCATAAAAACTCTAAGTCATCCATATTTTTGAGGCCCCAAAACCATACCATATGGCACAATTATATTAACTTGGAACCCATAAGGTTAAAACAAATATTAATGTCCCCATGGCCCTACAGTCTAATTACCTTGCATTTCCAAGCTCTATGGGTTTGACAGTTGACACAATTCCATTAACCAAGAACCCTGAAAGTTAAATCCAAGCCTAATGGCCCCATGACCCCATAGTCTAATTTCCCCTAGGTTTTGAGCTCTGAGAATTTTATAGCTGGAAAAATTCCATTAACCCAGACCTTTAAAGAGGAAAAATCAAGTTAATGACCCTATGGTTTTGAGGTTCTAAGACTTCAAGTCTCTATATCTCTGAGATCATGCCACATGTCAACATTCTGGTACTCAAATCCCTCCTAGAGGATTACATAGTTCCAAGTTCAAATAGTCATGGCCTTGATCTCTAAGTTTGTGTGGCCTAGAGGGCACTCCACATGGCTAAATTATATTAACACATAGTCTAAGAGAATTTAAAATAATAGCATAAGTCTAAAGACCTTAGGTGAATCATAAATAGACAAGTGTCATAACCAAAGAAACACATGGCTAGAATACACATAAATAAGTTCAATGGCTAGGAAAGATACTGATAAGTAAGAGATTGACATTTGTCTTTAAAAGGATGAATTAACACACATGAATTGATAAAAAGTTACCATTTGACAAACAAAATAACCCACCAAAGCTGATTGGAAAATTTAAATTCAAATGGGAACAAAATCACAAGGTCATTATTCATATTGATGTCACATGAATTATGCATTTAAGACACAATATTTGGAAATATATGTGAAATATAAGCAAAGGAAAGTCACTTCACCATTAATCAAATATTGCAATCTCAAGCTCTTAAGCAACTAAAAGTCCTAGATTTTTTTCCAATGAATCTGTAAGAGCATTCTGACAGCTTGTAAAGGAAATACATAGTCTTAGATTATTGAAATGACATATCCAAGACCACCACATGTAAATTATCCTTATACATACTTCATTGATGGAAACACTAAATACATATATATTGTATTCAATAAAAGTGCCCTAGAATTCAAATTTCCATATTATTCAACCATCTAGCATGTAGTAGAGTCAATAACATTATACTCTTCACAAGATTATTTATCCTAATAGGACAAGAAGTAAATTAATGAATTGATTACAATACAAACCATGGGGTTCCATCAATTGGCTACAAAACTAGAAATAATTCCCTCTATTGATTTAGTTCATGATTTTTTCTTCAATGGTACTTATTTTGAGGATTACCTGCATCTTAGAAAAATAAAGAATATAATTACATATTGTTGTTGCCTTCACTAACACACCCTTATTATCTGATATTTTTATATGGGGTTATGATGGTTTATCTAATTGGGCTCTTCTTGATTATTAGTTTACTAGATGCTAAGTTATAAATGATTGTTCGTGCTCATTTCTAATACTTTTGCATTTTGCTCAATTCAATATAAGTTTTCATCTATGAACATTAATGTTTAACTTGCAAGTTTATTTTAAACCTATAATTTATTATTCCTTAATGAAATACTTCAGTATTCATCCATTTGAATTTTCAAAATTAAATCTTAATTTTATGTTAATGATTGGTTTCAATTCCTATATTAAATGATTATTTCCTACATAAAATTCACTTATCAAAACTTAGTATTTTCAAAAATATTTACTTAGACAATTTTATTATTTTATTATAAGTTTTTAAAAGATTCATTTAACCCCCATATTCTTCCATGCATCCAACTATCATTGACACATGGATTCAGAGCCAAATATTTTTGGAAAAATGACTAAATCTTTTTTAAAATCCTTGAGGCCTTAAGAATACGTCACATGGACCCTCCCAAAAATCTAGGAGCATAAAGGATTTAAGTCATTAAGAAAGGATTAGAACCTCAAAACCTTTGGGTAATTAATGCATTAACCTAGAAGCCTTGGATCTTATTTATATTAGAAAAGGATTGTGGCCTTAAGGCCCTGAGAAGATGCCATGTGGCACCATGCTAAAAACCTAAGAGCTTAGAGCAATTACAAAATTAACTCGAGATCTTATGTTATTAATAGTATTGACCCACCAAAGCATAAATAGCCTGAGAGGTCAAAAACAAGCCATTTGGCCATGGTAATGACAAAGATAAACATTAGAGTAAATTATGGGGATGTCAACAAACTGTCAAGTGGTAAAGTGGGACCTGGGGGGCAAAGTTAAAATCCTAGTGAAGGAAAAGGAATACAAAGTCAAGGAAGGGCCATGTGGGAGTGGTGACATCAGAAGATGAAGGGATTAATATTGATGGTCCATTTGACTATCAAAATCCAAGATGGGACTACACATTTGATTCAATATCAAAATCAAGTTATGTCTCAACATCATAATGATAAACCATGGAATTTAAGGTGTTGTAGTTGGTGCAATGATCAAAATGAGGTAGATTCAAATAAAATCATGAAAAAGGCATGAATCATGGGTGTGGATTGCACATTAGGATCAATCAAAGAACATAAGACAAATTTGGCCTTCAATAATCATGGCACCTAACTACATAGAACACATATAAATGGTAATCCCAAAGTAATCCCAATGACCCTTTACTACTAGAGTTTAATTCAATGTATGTAAGAGCATGATCGATCTAGCATATATGTAGAGCTTCAACTTCACCTTCTAATCACATTGATTATTGCTTGTAACCACCCCTATAATGGGATGAATTTGATAATACATAGATTAAATTATCTATATAAGATCATCAAATGCATTGTAATAAGGGTTGGCCCCCTTAGATTAGAATAGATTAGTGGATTAGATAGACTAGCTCCTTTTAATATTAGCATTAGGGTAGTGGTCTAGTCACTTCTTTTCATGCATTTTCATGTTTACAAATTAGTTCATTTTGAGTTGAGGTTGTTTGGAAGCCATATTTGTAATTTGACTGAGTATTGGATGAATCTTTATTTATTCATTAAATGAAACATATTTATACAAAAGATTTGTCAATTGATAAACTAGGCCTACACATGAAATATGGTGGCCCTATTTTCCTCTTTTGCATTGTTATTATCTCCTTTTGACTCTTACCCCATCCTTTAGCTAGAGTTTTGCTAGGTCTGGCTCAGCTAAGGACTAGTTTCTTTGAGTATTTGTCTACTTAAGAGGAATTGACCAACTCCATTAGAAAGTGGAATCTTTCTTAATTTCTCCCTACCTTTATTTATTTTATTTTTATTATCAATTTTTTATTTGTCTTTTATGAAATCTGTGAACTATGAATTTGACTCAAGAGAGGATGGTTAGTATTGTGTTAGTTCTAAAATGAAAAAAATGAAAGAAACACATTAACTGGGATAACATCTCTAGGCCTAGACACTAGGGGGAACTTAGTAACAAACATACATATGAAAAAAACAACTAAAATTTAATAAAAAACCTTTATTCACCTTCCTTGAATGCTTTAAATAGCTTGTTGAAGTGACTTGCTCTGTTTGTGCTCAATGAGTCTTCATCAAAGGAGGCTTGGCTATCTCTTCTTCTACGTGGAAACTTTGTGATGTCTTTGGATTAGGCTTGGATCAATAATTTGGAATTATAACACTAATTGTAATGGATTTTGAAATTATTTATCCATTATAACTTTGCATTATACAAGCTTCAAAATTCAATAGGTAAGGCCTCCTATTTATATATTTTTCAAAATGGTCAAAATGAACCTAAACCATCCATCTCAAGATGAAGATGTGTGGCTAAAAATCCATTAAATTCTTGAGGCAAAAATCACTAAATGCCTTCAAAAATATTTGGGATAGAGAGGAAATAAAGAGGTATGGTGAGTCTTAATGAGGCATGGGTGGCTTAATCTTGATGTTTTATGCATTTATGGCTTAGGGATGACTTTCTAAGAAATGATGTCATTTGATGATGTAGATATTTAGTATTCATTTCCAAAATAAATATTCAAAAAGCTCCATGTAATTCTTAATTAGGCTCATGATTTGAATTAATTAGCTTTAAGCATGATTAGTCATTTTGGTGTAAATTTTGGCCCTTTAGTGTACAAGTTAATCAAATTGGTCAAAATGTCTCATTATTGGCTTAAAATTTACCTGGATTAGATTTGGAAGTTGATGTTAGATGTATTAGAACCATTATCCCATTTAGGATGTTTCCAACATTAAATAACAAAGGCACTTGTCTTGTGCAAGAAATTTGATAGAAAAGAGCAATCCAAAGCACCCAAGTGCAAAAATGTCATTTTGACTCAAAATGATCCAATCAAAGTTAGCTACTTCATAAATTGCATTACCCCATTTAATGATACCTTATCCAAAATCAATACTTGAATATATCAATTTCAAATATTTTAATGTATTTTAGTGTTTTAGGCCAAATTGTGCACAAATTGGTCAAAAGGCTTGGTTGGAGGTTATCGATGGCCAATTTTAGGTGTTTATAGTTTTCTCCTATTTGAGAAGGTGTTGTAAGCTATAATCATAGTAACATATTCTCAAAGAATGAAAAGGTCATGTATGCTTACAACTTTAATGGAAATTGATAAATTGTGTGATGCCCCCTTAAGGGAATAGTTGGCACAAGTATGTCGGCAAACAGTCCCTCAGAAAGAAAGAAGTGAAGGAAAGGAACTGAAGAAAAGAAGATGATGGGGTAAAAACATAATGATATTGAAATATTAGTCCAAAATCACTGAGAATGCAAGTGGGATGGTGTACAAGGGTTTGCCCAAAGGTTTTTATAATCATTATATGTCAATAGTGATAATGTGGTATGTTAACACAATGATTTGCCCAAAGGTGGTTATAATCATTGGGAAGATGGTGTTGCCCTAGTTAGCACAGACAAACAAGATAAAAATATGCCCCTATTTGGAAAAAATAAATTAAATTTGGTGAGAACATAATGATTTACACAAAAGTGGTTATAATCATTGAGAAATGTAGGTGGAATGATGTACAATGATTTGCCCATAGGTAGTTATAATAATTGGACCCTGATTATGAAAAACATGATTGATTGGTTGATGATGATGGTAACTTAACACAGAAGGTAATGATGAATTAGAACAACCTGCTAGTAAGGAGATGCTCATCCAAACTAACAAAGGTTTCAATTCTTTTATGGTTAATTACTTCATCTGGGATATGATTGGGATGTCAGTGTCGAGGAGATGTTGTTGTTCCCTTGATAAGTAGACTTTTTGAAGATAATTTTTGTTGTAACACTTAATGGTAAGTTTCATGATAGAATACCATGAGGACTAGGCTAAAATATGCATAGGGATTGACTCTCGAGATCCAATACTCAAAATAGAAAATAATGCAACAATGATAAAAACCATAATGATAATGTAATCATATGAAATATGGATGGATTTAGGTATAAATACACAAGGAATCCCCTAATGCAAACACATATATTAAATCAAAGCAACAGTGATGAAAGTAAATAAATAGGCACACAAACAACAAATAAAACAAGTAAAAAAATAAATAATAGTTTGTCCTAATGTTAGTACAAACAACAAAACAAACATTGCCCCTAAAAAATAGGTGACAACTTAGCAAACAAACATGATGTGGGGAATAGAAGAAAAAGAAGGGGGTTGCTGAGCTATGTCCATATACACTAGGCAAGTGGATGTTGCCTACATAGTTCCATAAATGATATATCCATCAAAAAAAATAGGTTGAATATAGTTCTCTCAGTAATTGGGAAGAAAATGATAACTAATAAAAATAAATAGAATAGATGTGATAGAAGAATAGGAATGGTCTTACAAAATGGCAAGTGCATGGGAGAAAAGGCCAAAAAGGATGCGAAAACTAAGTGACAAGTGATTTGCTTGATTTGCTTATAACTTAGTAAGGGTTCCCAAAATCCTTAAAGCAAAGAAGTGATCAATGTTTTTGGTTTTTTCTAATGGTTTTACAAATGTTTTTGGAATTTTTTGAGTATCTCAACTCGATCAAGGATGACAAGACACTAAATGGTTTAAGCTCACAAAATGGTGGGAGTGTTATTTAGGTTGCTCACAAAATGGCAAGAGTGTGGTTGAGGCTACTCATAAAATGATGGGAGCATGGCTTAGGGTGACTAAGATAACCTTAAAAATTATCAATCAATGCCTGCATAGTCCTAAAGTAGGACCCCAAGTCACTGTAGTTCCACCTTATAGTGGAGGAATCTAACTAGTATAGCAGCCAATTCAAATAAAACAAGCACAGTTGGTATAAAGGCATAATATGGCATAGAGAATGGTATAGGTACATCAAAGAATTATAAACAAGTGTTATCCCTAATTTTCCTATAGGTGGTTATAACTAGGATATAATGGCATAGGTAACTGAGACTAATTGTCCCATAGGTAGTTATAATTAGGATCAAGACAATGAGAGAATGAAACAATAAATGAAGGATGCAACTGCCAAACATCTGTCTTACTACTCCAAAATATTGATTATATCTAGAATGTGTGAAACAACTACTGAAACCAAATCTGAATGCTCTTATTGAAAGTGGTGATAGAACTAAATAGAATGGAACTAAGGTCATAGGGCTAGGTAGGAAAAGAAAAATGAACTTGGTTGATGGTGTAGGTATGGTAAAATACACATGTGATATGAAAATTGATAGGTTGGTAGGATGATAGGTTGGTAAAAAAGGTATTATACAAAGAAGATTAACAAAATGATACAACTTGACATGGTCCTTATAGACAATACACCAAGTCACTCAAGTGTAGTGCCACTTGAGGTGGATAATGTTCATCAACACCTCAAGTTCATGGTCATTTGGTATGGAAAGCATGTATGTTTCAATTACAAAGTTTGTTGTAATGATGAAAGGACCAATCCTATTGGGTTTGAACTTAGATTTATGGTTCTTTTCGGCTGTGGTATTTTTTTGGTTTACTTTAAGGACAAGATCGTCAAGTTCAAATTCTCTATGTTTCACACATAAATTGTAGTGGCCTCGAAGTTGATTCTAATAGGATTGGAGATTATTCACTACATCCATGTGTTTTTCATCAAGTAACTGTTGTTCTTGTAGGTGAGCAACTCGATAGTCATTGTCATCTAAGACATGCTTAAAATAAATGTGTATATATATCAACTCGACCTCAATGGGAAGGATGGATTATATATCATAAATAAGTGAATATGGTATGGCTCCTATGGGTGTATAGTGATTGATTTGGTATGCCCAAAGGGCATAGAATATATGAAGGTGTTAATCATGACTGACATCATTAATAATATTTTTGAGAATGTTGACAATGGTTTTGTTTGATGCTTTAGCTTGGCCATTACCTTGAGGGTAATATGTCATAGAAAAGTGTTGTGTGATGTTGTATTCAACACATAGCTTGTCAACATCCTTATTATTAAATGATCTTATATTATTAGATATAATGTCAGAGGGGATACCATAGCAGAAAATGAGATGGTTGAAGATGAACTTGGAAATTTGCTTTCTAGTCATGTAAGTGAGGGGTATAGCTTTAACCCACTTAGTGAAATATTCGATGGTGGTAAGGATATATTTATGGTCATCAGATGAGGTGGGATTAATCTTCCCAATAATGTCAAGGCCCCATATAGCAAATGGCCATGGTGTCAACATGGGTTTCATAGTCTTGGCTAGGGCATGAATCAAATTAGCATGTCATTGACATTTCTCACACTTTTTTATATATGCATCCACATTTGCATCTATTGTGGGCCAATAATAACTAGTATGCAAGATATTTTTAGACATGATGGCCCCAGTAGTGTGGGTTCCACATATGCCTTTGTGAACTTCCCATAATGCTAGCATAGATTTTATTGAAGTCAAATAATGAAGCAGAGTTCCATCAAAACGATGATGGTAAAGGGTTGATCTAAGTAAGGTATAATGAGTGGTTTGGTGGATGAAGGCTTTGGTTTGTTTTCAGGAGAGGTCAGGTGGTAAAACTTGGTCATGAAGGTAGTTGTAAAGGTTTGAGTACCAGATAGAACTAGGACCAATAATATCACAAATCATCACAATGGTTGAAGGCTCATGAGCTAGTGCTAGCAAGTTTTCAAAAAGGAACCAATACTCTTTAGCTATGTTTATTTGTCAAATTAAAGATCCAATAGTGGCCATATCATCTATAGTTATATTACTTTCCCTTGGTATATACTCAAACTGAATGTCAATAATTTATTATTTGAGAGTGTCGACCATGGCTTTATACGAAGCTAGCTTGTCATCTTTGGAATAAAAATGGTCTATAACTTGATTGATGATTAACTAAGAATCACCATAAACTTTGAGATGAGATACATTCCATTATACTACTTGATGAAGCCATATAATAAGCACTTCATATCTATACATGTTGTTGGTACAAGGAAAACTAATCCTAAATGACTTAGGGATTAGATCCCCCTATGGTGTAATAAATAAAAGGCATGCCCGTGATCTATATGTTGTGAATGATCCATCAAAATATAGATTCCAGTGTTGTTCCTCAAGAAGTGTGTCAATAATGATCATTATGGATTCATTGGGAAATTATAATGTGAGTGGCTCTATATCGGCAAGGGGTGTTTCAACAAGCTGATCTACAAGAACTTACCCCATAATAGCTTTTTGATTGATGTGTTTGATATCAAACTCACTTAGGATCATGATCCACTTAGCCATGCAGCCTTGTAAAGCTATTTTAGATAGTAGATACTTGAGTAGATATAATTTTGAAACAACCATGGTCTTATTATTTAACATTAACATGTAATGGCATAGCTTCTGAGCTACGAAGACCATGGATAAATAGGATTTTTCTATGGGCATATAATTGTGTTCATACATGACTAGTGTACAACTTAAATATTGTATGGCACGCTCCTTTCCATTTTCATCATGCTGAGCCAAAACTAACCCCAAGGCATTGTCAATAGCTAATAGATACAACAAGAATGGATTTTTTGGCATAAGAGGCAATAAAATAAGTAGATTTGCTAGATAGGCTTTGAGTTGTTTAAAATCTATTTGGTAGTGATCATCCTAGTGAAATGTGACTCCTTTCTTTATAAGATACATAAAAGGATGGCATTTTTTAGCTAATCAATATATGAAGTGTTAGATAGATTAGATCTTGCCTTGCAAACTATGAAGTTGATTTAAAGTAGTTGGTGGTTTTATCTTTGTTATAGCTTGGACTTTGGCCAGATCAACTTCAATGCCTCGATGAGACATAATGAAGCCTATCAATTTGCTTGATGTGACTCAAAAGACACATTTCTTAGGATTAATTCTAACTTTATACTCCCAAAATCTTTCAAATATTTTGTATAGCACTAATGGGTGATCGACATTGGTCTTTGATTTGCCAAGAATGTCATCAACATAGTCTTTAACAATATCATGAAATATGATGGCCATGGCTCTTTGGTAGGTGGCCCCTACATTCTTAAGACAAAATGGCATAACTTAATAATAAAATGTTCCCCATGGAGTGGTGAATGTTATTTTATGTTGGTCTTCTGGTGTTATCCTGATTTGTTTATATCTCAAAAAGCCATCCATTAATGAAAGCATTTCATAACCCACTGTGGATTCAATGATCATGTCAATGTTTGGTAATAAAAAGTCATCTTTAGGGAAAGCTTTGTTTATATCATAAAAATTAGTAGAGATTATGATTCCTTCTATCTTTTTACTAACTGGTACAACATTGGATATCCACTCTGAGTAGTCAATGGATCGAATACATCTTGCTTCTAAGAGTTTTTATAACTCTTTATTTACCAATACATCAATGTGAGGGTGCATCTTATGTAGCTTTTATTTTACTAGTTTAGCATTAGGATTAACCACAAGGTGGTGTAGAACCAAAATGAGGTCCAAACTTGGCATGTAAGAATATGCCTATACAAAAATATCTATAAACTCCCTCAAAAGGGGTATAAGGAATTCATGTTCTTTCTCAGTAAGGGAAGTTCTTAGCTTGATCCACTATGGGTCATCTAGGGACCCAATGTTAACCTCTATCATATCTTCCACTAGAAGGGTCAAACCATATTTAAGGATAGTGGGCAAAGATTTGAACTGGCTGGTAATATTAGAGTCCTTTACTAAGATTGGCTCTTCAAGTTCCCCTAGGCATGATGAATTAGAGTTCCCTAATGGAAGGTTTGGCCATGTAAAAAAACTATTAGTAACTCCTGAATGATTTAATCAAAATCTTGTTGTTATTTAAAACTAAAATTGGACTCACAAACAAGTTTATCATTGGTGGTCTCCTAAGATATGGTTAAATAAGGTTGAATGCCCCCATCTAATGGCACCTAAAATAGGTTTTCACCACTAGACTAGCCTTTTTATTTACTTTTACCCTAGTTAGAAAGTACCTCAAAGAGGTTTTCACTTTGGGACCTCAATATTTTAATTATTTACTTTTGGCTAAGGGTGTTCACCTACTCTCCAAAATATGTTTTAAGCTCCAACTTGATTGATGGTCCCCCAATGGAAAATTGTCTCTAAGTCCTAGAAAATCACAAAAAGACTCATTGTTTTAAAACACATCAATCAGTGTGTTGGACTCTTGTTAGGCCCAGTCTATCAGTTGGGGATAATATAATGGTAGTGGGTTGTGATGAATGGCTAGGGTATAATGGAGATATTTGTTGGGGTATGATGTATTGGTTGGGAAATGGACTAGGAATACACATACACATATTAGGTTTTGATTATTGGAATTTTTCATGTTTTAGTCCAATATTATAGTTAGGGTTGGTTATGAATGTTTGATGTTGAGGATTTTGTGGTTGGGATGAAGGGATATAACCATACTACACATGTTGTGATTGAAAAGGGACATGTTGTCAACTAGTTAAACCTTGTTGTTGAGTGGGAACTTGTGAACCAAGATACTATTTCTGAATGAGTGGCATATTTTGAACAAAAGGAAATTGTTTCCTAGTAGGTACTTGAGAAACATTGGAACCTCTTTGTTGCATGAATCCCTATTGGGAAGTGAATTCATGTTGAAGATTTAGCATCTGTCACCAACCAATATTTATATGTTGTTGGTTAGACATCATTTGGTTTTGAATTGGCACACTAACATGGGACTAAAGAGGTATGTTTATTACTACCTAACATGGTGGAATATTAGTTACCCCTATTAAGGCAGCAACATATTTGACCTCTATTATGTTGGTATACTAGATTGTGCTTGCTTTTGTGAAATACCACTCATCACTTGTTGAGGAGGAGTAGGATTCATCACAAATTTTTGTTGAGGCATGGCATTGGTTGTTGGCTGGCTACCTAATCCTATTGGTTGTGTACTTGATGAAGTGGTTGGTTGAGGATTAGTGGTAGTATTTGGTTGAGATTGGGATGTAGAAACTCCTACTCCCTGATTTTGAGAATCTCTTGTAGTTTTAATGAAAGACACTTTTTTTGGCTAGCTATTTACATATTAACACCACTTTTGTTTGAATGGGAAGTTGCATACACATTATTAATTATGTTTTGGCCATTATTCTATGTAGAAGTAGAAGATACTTCTTTGATGGTTGGTGTATGAAATATTTTATTAACCAGAGTATTCTACATGAATAGGTATGTAGCCTGATTGTCTTGACCAGTCAACTCTAGTAACACTCTAGTTGACAGGACTAAATCTATGAGAGACCTACTTGACATGGTCATTTGGTTAAAATTGTGTGTTAGGTTCAAGTTATTTTGGTATGTCATCTACATCTGTACAAAGTGATCCTTCATGGGGTCCTTACCTTTGACAAGCATAATAGGGTCCTGATACTTTTTTTGGACTAGAGCTAAAGGATTTCTTGAAGAAGTCTATTGATTGTATAATATGTTATGAGGCATTCTCACTAGACTTGGTAAATTCTCATGGGGGAAGTCTATCAGAAACTTGGCCCCTGCCTTTATGGCTCTAACCAAAATATCATCTTTAGTTTCTAATAAATGATGCTCAAATAAATAAGGATCATACATGGAAGGTATATTAATAGAGTATGGTTGTTGGGGAAAAGGTTCCTCAACTTCAAGTACCATAGCTAGGTATTGCTTTATTTGTTCTTAATCTTCTTCTGAATATAGTGGTGTATTAACCAAATAGTTAGCTAATGGATCTTGGTTTTGTGTCCCTATTTGAGTGTTATGAGGTATATAAGGATCCATCTCATAAATAGAATTATCTTCATAGGGTTCTTGCACCATTTCTTCTTATGCAGTCACATGACTAATCCCTAGATTATACATGAGTCCACTACGAGTGTAGGAAAACATGTTGGGATCCATAGTGAATGTGTTACTACAAAGAGTTTTACAAACTTTGAAAAAGGCAATGTCTAAGGAAAGATGATTCAAACATGGTCTAGACTTAATAAAAAGGATGGAAAGGCTTATGAAAATATTTGTGATAAAACAAGCTAATGTTAAGTATCTAACGTTACACATCTTATATAAAAAGATCAAGTAAAATAGACCTAAAATTAAAATGTCAAACTCTATGGTCAAAGTGTTTTGAATCAGTCTAATCTAAGAAAATAAAATTTGTTGGGTCTTTTGGCCAAATGTGGCATCAAAATCTAGGCTCAAACAAGGCATGTACTAGGAATCTTGGCCAATCAGATTCAAAAGCTAGACTTTGAAATAGATGAGATTTTAATCAAATGGATTTGAAACACTTCTAACAAAAATTAGGCATTTTGTTAGGGTGTGGAGCTAAAAGCTTTAACTATTTGCAGACATAAAGAAGAGGATGCTAAAGAACCAGAGGAACCGGCGTCGATAGTATAACCGACATCGGTCACAGACAGTGGAGAAGGAAATCGATGATGGCAGTTAGTCGGCCGACGTTGGTAGCACCAGGCAAGCAAGGACTGGCGTCGATCGCTTGTGCATTCCAGAACTGTTGTTGACAAATAGTCAGTTAAGTGAAGCGAGTGTTTGCATGTCAAATGACTAATTATAGTCATGAGCTGCGTGTCTAATTATTGTAGTTAGATTTCTATTTTTGTAACCATGGGATTCTATTTAAAGACCCATGAGGCATGTATTGTAATGATCAAGAAGGCAAGTAAAAGCATTGAAGCAAGCAAGGTCAAGGAGATCTACAGGTGTAAGGTCAAGGAGATCTACAGGTGTAAGGTCAAGGAGATCAGCTGAAGCATTCAAGGAGGGATAATAACTTAGGCTATAGAGTTGTTGTGTTGAGAAAGAGAGAGAGGGAAGAAGGTCTTGAGGTGTGGCAAGCCTTTGAGGTGGAGGAAGAAGTGGCATCTTCCTTATTATATTTTATTCTAGTAATATCTAATACAAGAGTGTGTATTTTCTCTCAAATTCTTTGTTGTCTCAAGTTTCTAGTTACTTTATCATTCTGGTATAATTCTGTGTTTAATTGCTTATAAGAAAGTAATCAATTGTGCTTCTGTTGGATAAGGGGTCACCTAACAGTTGGTATTAGAGCTACGATTTGTAGGAAGCAGGTTATTGTTTTTGATTACAGGTCATTCACAGGGTTTTCTGATTGAGTGGGAGTTTAGCAATGGCAGAAGAAAGTAAGCTACGAATGGAGAAGTTTAACGGTAAGAATTATCATCACTGGAGGATGCAGATTGAGGATTATCTGTATCAGAAGGATCTGTACTTACCGTTGGGTGGGGTTGCATGCAAGCCCACAGATATGAAGGATGAAGAATAGAATGTTCTTGATCGAAAGGCTCTCGGTTCCATAAGGTTGAGCCTTGCATCATCTGTGATTTCCAGCTTATCACAGTGCAAGACAATGGAAGAGTTGATAAAGTCCTTGGTAAATTTATACAAAAAGCCCTCAGCTTCTAATAAGGTATATCTTATGAAGCAGCTATTTACTTTGCAAATGTAGGAAGGTGGATCGGTACATACTCATCTCAGTGATTTCCATGGTTTGGTAAACCAATTAGCTTCAGTCAATATCATTTTTGATGATGAGGTAAAGGCTCTCTTGATTTTATGTTCTTTGCCTGAAAGTTGGGACAGTTTGGTTATGGTAGTAAGTAATTCTGCATCTACTTCTAAAATCTTAAAAGTTGATGATGTTGTGAGTGTGATCTTGAATGAGGAAATACGCAGGAGAAGCACAGGTGAATCATCAGGGAATGCTCTAAGTGCAAAAAGTAGGGGAAGGCAAAGGGAGAAGATTGAGCAAGGGAAATCAAGGTTGGGAAGGAGATCCGAGTCCAAAGGTATTACCTACTAGTTTTGTGGAAAGAAAGGACATACAAAGAAGGAGTGTTGGTTGCGAGATAAAGAGAATCAACCTGAAGGTAAAGAAGAAGCAAAAGATGCAAATATTGTGGTACAGGATGCTCTCATACTTTCTTTGGATAGTCAGGTAGGATCATGGATTTTAGATTTTGGTTCATCTTTTCATGCATCCCCAAACAGAGATTTGTTTCATGAGTATGAACAGGGAGACTTTGGAGTGCTCTATTTAGGGGATGGTACGCCTTGTCAGATTGTTGGCAAAGGGAAAGTGCAGCTGAGATTGTAGATTGACAACACATGGGTGTTGAAGGAGGTCATGCGTGTTCCAATTCTGAAGCAGAGTTTGATTTTTGTAGGAAGATTGGGTGATGAGGGATGCACAATAACCCTCACAGTGGACTCTTGGAAGGTTACCAAGGGAGCACTTATTTTAGCAAGAGGTAAGAAAGTAGGTACTCTTTATCTATCTACTTTTATTATTGATTCTACTTTTGGTGTAGATTCGAAGATGTGGTCTAATAGGTTGGGTCACATGAATAAGAAGGGAATGGATGTTCTTGATTCAAAAGGTATGTGTTCAGATTTGGAAAGCATAGATAGAGTTCATTGCAGAAAAAGGAAATTTGATGCTTTTGACAAGAATAGGGAAGTCTTGGTGTTTTTGGAGGAGATGAAGGCCAGAGAATAGTTACATGCACTGAATAAATCTGAGTAGGGCAGTATGGACAGAGATCTGATCCAATATGATCTCACGGATGAAGAATTCATCACTCACAGGAACACACAGACACTGACGTCGGTCACTTGGAACCGACATCAGTCAGCCAGACACCAACATCAGTCATGTGCAGACCATCAAGGTCAGTATGTCAGGCAGGAGAAGTCTGATGTCGGTCATCAGGACTGACGTCAGCAGGGGGGACACTGGCGTCAGCTAGGGGTAATGATGTCGACAGTCAGGGTCAGTGTAGGGAACCGACATCGGTCAGGAGCAGACTGGGAGATGGCTGAGATTGGTCACTGGAACAGATGATGGGTGGACAGTTAGTTGTCAAGGAGTCTCAAACACCCATATAGAGGTTAGAAAAGGTATGTGAACCTCATATTCATTGTTCACCTTCTTTATATTGCTTACTGATAGTCAAGAACTATGAAGATGGAAGAAGCAATGTAGGTAGAATCTAGAAACAGTGGGAGCTTGACATGGATGAGGAGTGTGAGTCTTTGGAGTAGAGCCAAATAGGTATTTTTTGGTAGAGTTGTCAGCTGGAAGGAAGCACTGGATAAAGGGATGGATTCCCGTTTTAGAGAAGAGAGTGGATGGACACGTGAGACAGAAGGCTAGGATATATGGTCTTGAGTTAGCTGCAGACAATGGAGGTTTGACCATTGTTTTTTATCTTTACCAGGTTGGATAATATTAGCTACATTATCCTGTTATTGTATTGTGTTACTTTTTGCAGGGTTTCATATACAGGGAGTTTTCTGAGCTAAGGGTAGATTTGGTTCAGAAATATGTCATGAAGAATTTAGGAGTAGCAAAATTCTTGTGGCATAAGTGACAGGTATAGCATCACAGGTTTGCATGGTGGTTGGTCTTCAAGAGTGAATTTGAAGAGGGATACAGAGCCAAAGGAACAAAATATATGGTGTACAGGTACAGGTACAGTAGCAGCTATTTATCTCCAAGTGGGAGATTGTTAGGGTGTGGAGCTAAAAGCTTCAACTATTTACAAACACAAAGAAGAGGATGTTGAAGAACCAGAGGAATTGGCATTGGCAGTATAACTGATGTCGGTCACAGATAGTGGAGAAGGAAACTGACGATGGTACTTAGTCGGCCGACGTCGGCAGCACCAGGCAAGCAGGGACCGGCGTCAGTCGCCTGTGTGTTCCAGAACTGCTGTTGACAAATAGTCAGTTAAGTGAAGCGAGTGTTTGCATGTCAAATGACTAATTATAGTCATGAGCTACGTGTCTAATTATTGTAGTTATATTTCTATTTTTATAACCATGGGATTCTATTTAAAGACCCATGAGGCATGTATTGTAATGATCAAGAAGGCAAGTAAAAGCATTGAAGCAAGCAAGGTCAAGGAGATCTATAGGTGTAAGGTCAAGGAGATCAGCTAAAGCATTCAAGGAGGGATAATAACTCAGGCTATAGAGTTGTTGTGTTGAGCAAGAGAGAGAGGGAAGAAGGTCTTGAGGTGTGGCAAGCCTTTGAGGTGGAGGAAGAAGTGGCATCTTCCTTATTGTATTTTCTTCTAGTAATATCTAATACAAGAGTGTGTATTGTCTCTCAAATTCTTTTCTATCTCAAGTTTCTAGTTACTTTATCATTCTGGTATAATTCCATGTTTAATTGCTTATAAGAAAGTAATCAATTGTGCTTCCGTTGGATAAGGGGTCACCTAACACATTTGACTCTTGGATATAAACTCAATAAAATAAGTATAACGTATGAAACAAAAGGAACTTTTGAGATAGGTTATTTTCTTCTCAAATAATGGCATATAACTTGATTCCTTTTGACAAATAAGCTAGACAAAAACAAATGGCATAACTATGCTAGACAAAGATTCACAAGGTACACTCAGATTTAGCTAGGATGATTTTGAAAAAACTTGTAATCTATGTAAAAAGGTCTATGAAATAATGTTTGAAATGTTTTTATCAGTGTAAAAATGCTAAACTACTCAAAAATATGTAACAAAATGTTTGTTTCAAAAACTCTAAGGCAAAGAGTTTCACAAATTTTGGTAGTGTAACATTACCCTTCGCAAATGATACACACACTCTCAAAGTTTTGAAAAATTTTCTAAGGCAAAGAGGTTTGCATCAAATGGACTCAAGGAAAAATGAGATAATAAAAATTTTCTCATATACTTAAAGTGAAAGTGTTTGCACAAGATGATTTAAGTCTACCAAGTGGTGACAATGATTATGAGTCTTAAATGGCCTTCAATTCAAATGGAAATTCAAACCTAAGTTAAAACAAGTTTAATGTGAAAATGGAAAAACCACTTGACACATCAACCCTTAGAACTTAGAAAGGTTCAAATTTGAATTTTAATTAGAAATGAATGAATTTAAACAAACTTTGGTAAAGGGTCTAGACTCAATTAGGCAACATAATTATGCCAAAGTGGATTATATGACCTAAAGTTTACGATAATTTTGAACAAGGCAAAAGTGATGATTCATGTGGGTAGCATAATGCCTCCTTACTCAAATAAATTAGGGGACCATGTGTTTTGGTTTATGTCATTTTATTAACACCAAGTTTTGACTTCAAAAAAGATAAATTAATCTAGGATAAAACCAAATAATTAGTCACTCTAGGTCCTAATGACAAGGTTGCATTGTATTGTTGGAATCCATCTATACACATCACTTGAGAGGATTTTAATTGTTCATCCAAAATTAAGTATTCATTATGTAGTAGGTATTTTACACCCCCCCCCTTCTCTCAAATGAAAATATTGTGACATGGACCTTAAGGTGCACCTTTCACCAACAATACTTCCACGACAAGTGGGGTTTTGTTAAAAACAAGTTTTCAAATGTTTCTAGATGGATCAATTACATAATTAATTTCATGTCATGATGCAAAAAAAACTCACTTTAATTGGGTGTCTGTGGCACTTGGCTTGTTGTAAAAAGGTCTTATCTTTTTTTCAACCACTACATCCATCATTTTCTTAGTGTAGTATGATGTCTAAAGTACAAATACATCTTGTGTATAACTACAACATTAGAAGGTGGTTTAACCACTCAAAATTTTGATCCTAGTGGGAGTGATGAATTCGATGCTAGGAGATGAAACCATGGGTCAAAGCTTCCCTATATAACTTGTGGGAGGTAATGAAGTCCCCCACACAAGCCAAGTTTGCATTAAAAAAATGACTTAAAATAGAAAGACTTTATGGTTATCTCAAGGTCACCCAATACTATTACAAGTTTTTTTGGAGAACTTTAAATGACATTATTTCTATGCCTTGGAATAGGCATGTTTACAATAAGGACGGTGCTTTTGATTTCAAAAGTTTCTTAAAGGGGATGGATGGAAGAGAATACACACAACATCCCTATTTTTGCCAATCAAAAACTAAGTTAAGAAACTATTGAATAAAAAACTTGGATAAATGAGTTCAATTTTAAACCCTAAATTAAAATTTGGGTGGTGTTCTTTTGACCCCTTGGTCTTAAATTTTAACTTTGAAAGCACAATTATCAAAGCATTCACTTAAGCATCTAAATCTTCCATCAAGCCTCAATATAAGGTTCTTAATTCATTTTAAACCTTTAAAAGATGTTTACGGAGAATAATTTAACAAATTTCAAGTTGGCCTCTCAATGAAAAAGTCAATATTTCCTTTAGCTTTGAAGCCATTTTATGTTTGGAATAATAAACTTTGAAAATGAAGGTCTCAAGTTTACACAATGCAATCCTGCCACTCCACAGAGCAATCCCATGACTCACAGTGAAATACCACTAGTAAGAAAGTTGCACTATTTTCACTTAACCACTAATGATTTAATGACAATCCCATGACTCAATTAGGTAATCCCACGAGTTGGGTTAACAATCCCATGACTGTCTAGTTATGGTATTGCAATATCACTACTAGTTTAGTAGTGAGATTACAATATCACTACTTACAAGTAGCAGTATTGTCAAAATCTATAGATAAAATCAAGGTTAGTGAAAAAATGCAATTAAAATTTAATACCATGACTTATAATGACAATCTTGTGACTTTGTCATAACAAATTTGTGACTTCTAGAAAAACATGTTTTTACTCAATTTTTTCACTTTTTGGGCCTCCTACTCCAAGATTTTATATGGCAAAGGTTAGTAGTTTTCTTGTAGGAGCCTTATGAACAAATTTGTGAGGATAAGTTCCCACCATACATGCCATTATGTGAACTAGGAATTTGACTCAAGAGAGGATGGTTAGTATAGTGTTAGTTCTAAAATGAAAGAAACACATTAACTAGCATAACATCTCTAGGCCTAGACACTAGGGGGAACTTAGTAACAAACGTACATATGAAAAAAATAACTAAAATTCAAATAAAACCTTTATTCACCTTCCTTTAATGCTCTAAATATATTTTTGAAGTGACTTGCTCAGTTTGTGCTCAATGAGTCTTCATCAAAGGAGGCTTGGCTATCTCTTCTTCTCCTTGGCACCTTTGTGATGTCTTTGGATTTGGATTTTCTCAACAATTTGGCATTATAACACTAATTGTAATGGCTTTTGGAATTATTTGTGCATTATAAATTTACATTATAAAAGCTTCAAAATTCAATAGGTAAGGCCTCCTATTTATAAATTTTGCAAAATGGTTAGAATGAACCTAAACTGTCCATCTTAAGATGATGTGTGGCTAAGAATCCATTCAATTATTAAGGAAAAAATCACTAAATGCATTAAAAAATATTTGGGATAGAGAGGAAATAAAGAGGTATGGTGGGTCTTAATGAGGCATGGGGTGGCTTAATCTTGATAGTTATGCATTTATGGCATAGGGATGCCTTTCTACGAAATGATGTCATTTGATGATGTAGATATTCAGTATTCATTTCCAAAAAGAAATATTCAAAAAGCTCCATGGAATTCTTAATTAGGCTCATGATTTGAATTAATTAGCTTTAAGCATGATTAGTCATTTTGGTGCAAATGTTGGCCCTTTGGTGCACAAGTTAATCAAATTGGTCAAAATGTCTCGTTATTGGCTCAAAATTTTCCTGGATTGGATTTTGAAGTTGAGGTTAGATGCATTAGAACCATTATCCCATTTATGATGTTGCCAACACAAAATAACAAAGCCACATGTCTTGTGTAGTAAATTTGATATAAAAGAGCAATCCAAAGCACCCAGGTACAAAAATGTCATTTTGACTCAAAATGATATGATCAAAGTTAGCTACTTCATAAATTACATTGGCCCATTTAATGATACCCTAGCCAAAATCAGTACTTGAATATATCAATTTCAAATCTTTTAATGTGTTTTAGTGTTTTAGGCCAAATTGTGCACTTTGATAGAAATTGGTCAAAAAGCTTGGTTGGAGGTTATTAGTGGTTAGTTTTAGTTGTCTACACAATCTACTCTTAATGTTTAATCTTGATTACTCACTCTGTCTATTATTTTTTATGCATTGTTGAATCCATGTAATAGATATGTTTATTTGAATCAACTATTTATTCATGGTTAAATCTCTATATATTAATTCTTTTAAGTCATAAGCTCTATATTTAGAATGCATGTGATTAGTTTGACATACTCTAAATAGGCCCCTTGAATTGGAATGGTCACAACAAGCCAATTGAGTTACCCTACGTACCAATACCTAATAACCAAGACTTTGGGGAGGTTTGTTAGCACAAATATCATTTTAGGAGAGGCAAGGATTAACAACCCCTACCTATTTTTGGTCATTTCTAAACACATCCCAACACATTTTTGTGTTATAAGGAAGGCTTAAAATATTATTTCAAACTTTTATTTTATTTTAGAGATTTGCCTACTAGTCTAATGGCCTTAGCTTGGATAGGAGGATTTATTTTGCATGTGAATGTTCCAGGACCTTCCCATGACTTTCCCAAGAACCTCCACAAATTTTGTTTAAAGTATATCCATGATGGGGTCAATATTGTTTAGGAACACATCCAAGATTTTAAATAAGCCATTATCATAAGGTAGATTCAGCATGAAGATGTGGCTTGTCACCTATTCCCTCATTTTTTGGATCAAAAAACCTATTCTTTGTACCTTGGTCTACCAAAAAGATGCATCACCTTATGGACTATATTTGAGAATATGTTCCTTAACCATTTTAGTGTGCCCATTGACCCTTTTATATTATTTTATTAATTTACCACATCCTATAAAGAGTTTAGTTAGCTAGCTAGTACATTTAACCATAGATTACATCAAATATATACTAATTTGAAGGATCCATTCTTGCAAGTGTAGAATATAGCCATAGTAGTTTACCTCAATGCTCTAGATATTTGACTGATATGTTTATTATAATAAACCCAATTTTTCTTACATCTTTGGCTTTGACCTATAAAGAGGCTTGCACAATAGAGTAATAGTCAATGCCCTATGGATATGGTGATTATCCTTCTTATCCATTGGGATAACTGAGGGTCTATCCCCAAATTCCATTGAGATACATGCATAAAAATCAGCCCATGAGTCATCATGTGCCATACAATATACTACCCCAAGTTTACAACTAGATTAGTATTCCTCTAACATATAATAACCCTACTATTAGTTATAATGCATTTGATTCTATCAATACAATATATGATCATCAGGTTATTTTTCTTTATGATTATAATTAAATTTATTTTGATTCTTCTCTTAATTTATTTTCATTTATTACAGGAGAACCATAGACAATGCCTACCCAAGCTATGAGTTGCATTCCCAAATGCATAATTAAGAGTCTATAAATATGGATGTGGATCTAAGGCTGAGATGATCATGCATACCAATACTACACCATCTCAAAAACATGATCCATTCTTTGAATGCTATGGTAGAGATGATGAGGATTCTGATGGTGAAGTTGTATTGGAGGTTTCAAGCAACCTAGTGGCTGAGAATCAAGTGGATGGAGAGTTGATTTCCCAATAAGAAGAAGAAGAAGCCTCTTATTATCATTCAGAGTAAGAATTCAAAGGACTAGAAGAGTTAGATGAGGAAGATGTATTTTATGCATCTAAAGCATCTTTCCTTTATGCCACCTCTACCCCTACATTTAAAAATTGATCTAAGATGGTTAAAAACTTAGTGGTAGTAATTTATCCTCCCCCTTATAATTATAATATGATGAACTTAAAGAAGACAATATTAAGCCAGATTGCTAGTGCCAAGAAAAGGAAAACCAAGAAGAAGGTGGTTATCCTTTTGAGGAAAATGAGTTATATGAGATAGAGTAGATGGTCTCTCTCCTTAACTTAGATCTAGTTTCAAATAAATTGAAATTATCCATGCATTTTTCCTAGTAGCAGAGGCAATCATGATATAAATGGGAAGTCATGAACATAATAGCCTAGATGAAGTAATTATACCAATGGGGACACAAGCTAATAGTAATCTAATTCAGCTCAACTCCTCGCATACCTAACCCACTAATGATAAGTTCAAAAGGTATTTAATATGAAAATAATTTGAATTAAACCCATGCCTTCTGAATGATAGATATGAAAAAGAGGATGTTATGCAGGTATCCATCTGTATCCAAGAGTAGCCACCAATTGATTCATCTATTAGCTAAAATGAAGAGGAAGCCCCTATTGGGTTGGTTTCTCAATTATTTTTGGTATGTAATAAAACCCACCCTTTCCCCTTACCATAATTTAATGTTTGGTAGAGGTATTTCTAAAACCCTATCCCTCATGTTTTCTATAATATAGATAATAACTTAATGCATAATTTTACAATCCTAGTTTGTTTGAATTACATGAAAAGAACATAGATAAATATTTATGGGATAGTGTTCATAAATGTGTAGGACAACATAGAAGAAATTAATATTGTCCTTTTCACTTATCAAAATCTTTAAAATAAATAGGTATCTAACTAATTTTTAGCATGCATCTACTTAAGAACCTCTATGAATGATTTATCTTTTCCTTTCTTATTTGTTTTTTGGTTTTTTCCTTCCTATCCCTTGTTAGTTTAGTTTCCCTTTCTTGTTTTTTTTTGTCTAGTCCTTCTCTTTTTGCCTTGAGGTTCCCTCATTATTTAAATAAATGAAATGAAATACATGCTGGTAAGTAAACAACATGGGTGGCACTCCAGGCATAAAATTTAATCTTACTTGAACACTTCCATAAAACTATAATGACTCTCTTGTATAATTTCAGATTGATAAAGACCAATGATTCAAAATAGAATGTGTAGATTTAGAAAGGTTTACTTCTCATTTAAACCCATCTATACACTTAATTGAAACATCTAAATAAAATATAGAATTATCTTTTTTAGGTTTATCTTAACTGATCATGAACTTTCTGAATTTCCCTCAACCTATGGATTGGTCCCCAACCCTTAATGGATATAAAAATTAAAGCCTCCTTTCAAAATAATTTAGCCAAAATGCAAAATATAAAAATCTTCCTTGAAAGGGTGATCTTGGTAACCTCCGCCATAGGCTCTTTGGCATGGTTGACAATGGATCAAGGCCTTAGGAAAGGACCAGAGGTATCTCTATCAGTGTTATAGATGCCTGACTAGTAGTAGAGTAATGCCCACACAATTCCTCCCATGTTAAATAACTAAATATTTTTCCTTTCAAAAGTTTTGATCATTTATACAAATCCAAAATATTGTGTGTGCATGCAAACAAAGTTAATTAATCACTTGATCACACACATAGATGGTATTTGGCAGGATTATAGCTGAGTATGTCACATACTAAGGAATAATTTAATGTTTTTATTCTTATCATTATATCTCAAGTAATCATTTGTATTTAAAGCTTGTTGTTTGGATATAAAAACCATAAATTATGGATTTCTTTAGATATTCATGAGTATCTACCAGTAGGAATTGATATTTATTATTGCCTTTACCAACACACCCTATTTTCAAAATGAAAATAGGGACCCTCTTTTTTATCTAATATTTTTATTTGGGGTTGTGATGGTCTGCTCGATTGAGATCTTTTTGATTGGCAGTTTACTAGATGCTAAGTTATAAATGATTATTCATGCTCATTTCTAATGCCTTTAAATTTTGCTCAATTCAATTTAAGATTTCATCTATGAACATTGTCTAACTTACAGATTTATTTTAATCATATGAAGTCTTATTCCCTAATAAAATACTTCAATATTCACCCATTTGAATGTTCAGGCTTAAAATTTAATTTTATATGAATGATTGGTTTTAATTATTGTTATAAATGACTACTTCTTACATAAGATTCATTGGAGAAACTTAGTTTTTTCAAAAATCTTTACTTAGTTGATTTTCTTGTTTTCTCCTAGGTTTTCAAAATATTCTTGAGATCCTTAGATTATACCATGCATCCAATTCTCATCAATGCATGGCTTCAGATCCAAATCTTTTTGAAAAAATAATTTTTTTTTTAAAAAGCCTCAGAGCCCCAATAATATGCCATGTGGCACCCTACTATAATCCTAGGATCATGAAGGATTAAAGGTATTAATAAAGGCTCATAACCTCAAGGGAATTAAGGCATTACCCTAAAAGCCCAAGGGTTGATCAAAATTGGCAAAGCCATGTGCCCCTGAGGCCCTGAAAAGATGTTATGTGGCATCCTCCCAGAAGCCCAAGATCTTAGAGTAATTACAACATTAACATGGGAGCTCAAGGAAATAATAGTATTAATTCACCAAAGCATAAATATCTTAGGAGGCCAAGAAGAATCCACATGGCCATGATAATGGCAAAGGTAGATAATAGAGTAAAGCCTAAAGACATCAACAAACTTCCAAATGGAAAAGTGGGACTTGACAAGCAAAGCTAAAAGCCTAGCAAAGGAAAAGGAATGTGAAGCTAAGGAAGGGCCATGTGGTAGTGGTGATGTTAGAATATGAAGGGACTAAGATTGATGGCCTGTCAAGCCATCAAAATTGTCAAAAGCTAAGATGGGACTATACATTCGATTCATTAGTATAATCAAGTTATAGTTTAGTAAAATGATGATAAACCATGAAATTCAAGGTGTTTTAGTTGGATCAATGATAAAAAGGGGGTGAATTTAACTTAAATCATGAATAAGGAATGAATCATAAATGTGATGTACATATTAGGATCAAACAAAGAACATAAGACAAATTTAACCTTCAAGAGACATGGCACTAACTACACAAAGCATGTTTAAATGGTAATCCCAAAGCAGTCCAAATGATCCTCTATTACCAAAGTTTAATTTAATATTTACAAGAGCATGGTCAAGTTGGCATGTCTATCAAAGCCTCAACTACACCTTCTAATCACATTGATGATTATTTTTAACCACCCTAGTAAAGGGATGAATTTAAAACTACATAGATTGAATTATCTCTATAAGATCAATGATTATGTTTTAATAAGGGTTGGCTCCCTTATATTAGAGTACATTATAGACCAGATGATTTGGCTCCTATTAGCCTTAAAATTAAAGTAGTGGACCAATCTCTTCTTTTCATGAATTTTCCTATTTTTTAGATTAGTCCTTTTTTATTTGAGGTTGTTTGGAAGCCATGTTTGTAATCTGACTAAGTATTGGATGAATCTTTATTTGTTCATTGAATGGTACATCTTTATATAAAATCATTGTCAATTGATAGATTAGGCCTACAAATGAAATATGGTGGCCTATTTTCCTCTTTTACATTTTTTATCTCCTTCAAACTATTACACCATTCTTTAGTTGGAGTTATCCTAGGTCTGGCTTAGCTAAAACTAATTTCTTCAAAGATTTGTCTACTATAGAGGAACTGATCGACTCCATTAGAAAGTAGATTCTTTCTTATTTTCTCCCTACCCTTCTTTCTTTTGATTTTATTATCAATTTTTTAGTTTAGTCATATATGCAATATACTCTTAATGTTTTATCATGATTGCTCACTTTTTCTATTGTTGTTTATATATTATTGAATCTATACAATAGATATGTTTATTTGAATCAGTTGTTCATTCATGGTTAAATATCTAGATGTTGATTATTTTAAGGAATAAGCTCTACATTTAGAATGCATGTGATTAGTCTGAAATACTCTAAATAGGCCCCTTGAATTAGAATGGTCCCAATGAGCCAATTGAGTTACCTTGCATACTAAGACCTTGGAGAGGTTTATTCTCACAAATCTCTTTTTAGGAGTTAGGGCTTAACAACCCCTAGATATTTTGGCCATGTCAAAACACATTCAAACACATATATTTTTGGAAGGGAATTTGAGAGGTGCCTTAGGCTTCTAGGGCTCAGGTTTTCCTATAACCAAGTCTCAGCCAATGTATGGCTCAAGAAAAACATTGTAGAGGGAAAATTGAAGTAGTGGCTAGTGAAAGGCTAGACATTGAAACCCAAGGGAGGTATTTCCTCCAATAGTATAATCAAATTTAGGAATATTATTAGAATAACCATGGCCCTTCTGAATAGATTATATGGTTTTCTTAGTATTAATTATGTATAGGTGCAATGGGTCCCATTATTGTACATTCTCCTAACTTTTGACAAAATTATTGTCTTAGGAGAGATTATTAGTTTTAAATTAAAGGCATAGATGTTTAAACATAAATTAAGGCTAGATGGTGTAAATTTTTATATGATGTCATATCTATTGGATTTAGTTCTTGGTATGGTCCACAAATGCCATGGAGAACTATGGTAGCCATCTGAAGAATATATGGATAATAGAATATATGAGGACTATTACTTCTAATTTGTCTATAAATTTAGGAATGAGATTACAAGAATTTTTTAGGAAAATTATCCTCAAGTCTATCAAGACATTCATGGCACTTATATGCCCATAATATCTAATAATTTAAGAAGTATAGCCAAAATGAAGGACTACTAGTACTATCCATATTATACCCTAATTAGAATTGAAAGGACAAGATCACCCCCTTTATTTTTCCCAAACCACGTCCTAGACAAGGTGGTTGAATAAGAGATTACCCACCAATTATATAATAGTGTAGATGATAATTTGGGCCTTAAACATCAATCTTATAATTATAAGACCTCTGTAACATCCCCACTGAGATCTATCTACAAATACATGATTTTTTATTTAAAATAATGGTTTATTTTAATAGATTACACCACAAGAATTTAAGCAGTGATCTAGATAAAATACTATAAGTATGATAAATATAAAATAAATATGTGACATCTATCTATCATTGATTACTGACATCATATGAAACACATCTTAATTAAATATAGAAAGTAATTATAAATAAGTAGCCAAGGCTAATACAACCATATAGCCATTACTATCATTATATAATAATTAATTACATCTCATCAAGTATAATGTTTCAATCATAATAATAAATAAAATATAATATACAAGATATAAGATACCAAGATCCATGGAGCATGAGTTTCTCAAACTCTAGTATCTATGGCAATCTCAAGTGTCATCTCCAAATAAGTACTATTGTGCAGAGGGATAGCATCATCTGAGCACTTTTCCACACCAGCCAAGGACCATATATCCCCTACATAATCCCCCATCATGTAATTTTCCTCCCTTCATGGATGAGTAGATAGTGATGGTACAGGAATCCAGAGAGGCAAGGTAGTACCAGTGTGTTGTATGATTTCTAAGAACATGTAGTGTACTATAAATAAATCCATTTTAACATGATATCACACAAATATGTAAATCATACACATGAAATGATAATGTCTAACACTAATGTATCCAAAGTTTTCAATAGTTATTTATCTCTAAGATCAGTCAATTTCAAACACATCACTTGATTAGATTACCTTTATATGGCATTGGTGATACTAGTAAGCTAGTGAAGTTTGTCTCATTACTTACTCTGTACAAGTAATGTGAGATTTGTTAATACATATATAACCAATAGATTCATACATATTACTTCTTACTAGCATGCATAAACATGTTGAACACATGAATAATCAAATTACATATATTTAGTCTATCAAATGTATGAATGAATCTCCAAAATATTATTTATCACATAAATAATAAGCAAATAAGTACAATTTATACCAACTGGGTATAATATATATTAGGCTGTACATTCTAATTTATGTAAGTAGATACAAATACAATACTCTCTATGATAAACAATCATAATCAATCATTTTTAAGTACACACTGCTCAATTTCAAACAGTCAATCATAACAATTTCAAAGAAACAATTAACTCGTAATCCAAGTTATACCTCATATGAACATAGTCTTTCATTTATGTGAATTATTATACTTTTAGGAGGCTTTGTGCATATAAATATAGTACCCTATCCTTTGGGATTCTGTGACTTATTTCACTAGTCAAAATCTATAATTATAGGCATGCATTTCAATGTATATATAAATTATGTATAAGAGTACCTATATTCTCATATAGACATATTTTGTATATTTATGCACCTTGCATAACATATACTACATAATACATATGTTTTAATACATAATTATTATTCTACCATACTAATAGTATTCTTCATTTTTCTAAAATAAAACATATGAGCTTCTAGTAACTATTTATATTTTCATGAAAAAGGTATCAAGATCTATGTAGGGTTTTCTTTCTTTATTTTGACTCACTTATCCTTACACAAAGAATATAATTCAGCTATGATCAAATTCATTCTGATCAGATCTAAAACTAATTCATTGAGAACCAAATACTTCTTGACCTTGACACCATTGTATGAGTGTTTGAACAATGCAACCAGTTCTTATATATTTAATCAATTTTGACACATTTGTATTCACACTTAAAGACTCCAACCACATTAGAAAAGATATATATATATATATATATATATATATGGGTATTTATATATAGACATGTATTCTTATATATTTAATCAATTTTGACACATTTGTATTCACACTTAAAGACTCCAACCACATTAGAAAAGATATATATATATATATATATATATATATATATATATATATATATATATCAAAATTGATTTTATATATATATATATATATATGGCATATACATGTCTATATATAAATACCCATATATATATATATATATATATATATATATATATATATATATATATATATATATATGAAAATATCTATTGGTATAAATTACATTAGTTAATCATTTACATATAGACAATGTATAATGTTATATACCTAATTTATTTCACCATAACATTTGATTTATTCACTATAAATAAATATTATATAATTGTTTCTAAACTGTAGATTCCATACTATAAGTGAATAACACATCTTTAGAAAATAACATAAATAATATATGTCAATTGACATAATGCTTTAATATGTATATTGGCAAAATCATATTATATATTTATGAATACTATTACCATATACGGCTATATCCAATAATACTAAAAACATAATGTTTTAATAATTATGGTATTTACAAATAATACCACATGTATTTTATTTAGATATACCCTTTTACACATTGTATTAAGATTGTATGTCTATTTAAAATATTAGCCTAAAACATTATTGTTGTTAATATAGTAACCATTATTGTATGTAGCATATTTATCTAATATAATCTCACTATAAATGCCTATGCTCTTCGGTCAGTCTTCTATGCAAAAGTGGCAATGATAAGAAGGTAAGTCTCCTTATAAAAATAGCTCATCCATATAATGATTACTTGATACATACTAATATTAAAAAGGTAAGTTTCCTATATAAATAAACAACTCCTCATGTTAAAAAGTAGGACACCTTATCAGATATATAGTTATTAGCTTATCCATAAAATACCTTTGATATAGTATTATTGTTAATCTCCATAATATTGATATCAATACTCCAACACATCATTGAAATATTGATTATAAGATGTTACTTGTGATATAATAACTTCGCATAATAGTTGAAATCCTCTAGTATCTATAACAATACTGAAATACTCTATAGGTGATTTAGGAAATCTTTGGATGGAGAATATATAGTGCATAGGTAACATAGTATTGTATACTACTTACTAGTTACCATAGTTGTGATACCACATCAAATAAATTCATCTCATAATGGCATATAAGTAGTATATAACCATCATGATAAATAAATGTTTTAGCTGGATATTTATATTTTATATCTCTATACATATAACATGATAATAACAATTATAATTGTCATACCAATAACCACTTCACTATACTGGACTCGTATATGTATTTGAATTTTGTATAATAAATATTCTACACTAGTCACTATACTATATGATCATTTATTCATTAATTATCTGTTGTGGTGTATAGTGTTACAGAATATGTAATAAAAATATGGGTTTCAAATATGCATAGAATATGATAGGTAATCATGCATATATATATCCTAGGAGGCTTGTGTAACTTTATATAACATTATACATATTATTTGTTTTCATTATAAGAATAGATGATTAAATCAGGATGTTACATATGATCCTAATTTCATTATAGTGTAATATTATATTCTCATTATCATATACGAGACCATAGATAATAAAATTGTGATACTGAGATTATTGACTCCTAAAACACTCAATTTCTAGTTCACTGCCAAACATACCAATTTTGTTGTATTGACTCTTGAAAATACTCAAATCACCCTAAAACCACACAATCATATGTTACTATGGTATATTCTAATTATTGTTTTAAGTCATTATCCCCGATTATATATATAAATCATTGTATAAGAATAAAGTGAATCATTGTAGAAGAGTAATGTAAGTCATTGTATGTTTTAATAACATCAATGTATATATGTCTCATAAGTATATAATAAAATTACTCTTAGGTCGATTCACTATATAATTCATAGTTATATCATTTTGCTAATTCATTAATGCATTTTACTCATTGCAAGAAAATGAAACCCATCACTAAAACTATCAGATTGATCAATAGATATTAACTACATAGTTCTCTTATACCAATAATAAGTGGATTTTCATAAGAAAATAAAAACTCTACTAACCTGGTATCTATAATAAAATGCTATGTCAAATTTTTTCCTCATATTCACACTCCCTCTCTTCACAGGCTACTATATTCTTCTCCACTCTCTCTCCTCTTCTTTTTCCTACTCTCTGTTATATCTCCCTTTTCCTATTGTGCCCCCTTTTTATCTTTTTCTTTTCTTACATGATTTTCTTTCTTTTTTTGTATTCTTTTAAAAGCAAACTTCTTTCTTTTATTTATTTTTAATCCATGGTTTTTTTTAATTTTTCTAATTTATTTATTTAAAACACTTGGTTTTTTTAATTCTAACTTGCCTTATTTTATTCTTATTATTTATTTTTATTTCATATTTTTATATTTTCTAATTAACTTAATATTAAATATTTATTTAGTATAAAATATTAGTTATAATGACTTAATAAAAATACTATTAATATAAGTCATTAACATTATCTAAGTTTGAAATGGTAATTAACATCTTATTATTCAAATCCAAATTATACAATGTATTCATTATTGTCACTATGCTATCTAGGTTATCCCTACCCTTTTGTCATCTATTAGGTCACATAATGATATTCCCGATATCATATAGATAACCAGTTAATGTCCTTAACCATTACTAAGACAAACTGGTTAGTCCACATATGGTAGTACCAACACAATTCATGCAAATTTACATTTTCAAAAACATTAACAATCATGAACACATTAGCACTACATAACAAAAACACATAAGATTAATTCCATATAAGTATTAAGCTACACTAACACATAATTAACCATGCGTAAACAATTATCTAAATGAAAACGACATCAAAAATGCATTAATACTAATCATTCAACTATGCATATAATGAATGCTATTTAATGTGGTGTGTGCAGGGTTCTAGCCATTCCTCTATCTTCCCCTAATAACTCCATCTACATCATGCTCTCTGATGATTCTCTCCCTTCATTAGGATCTGAGGGATGAATCTCTCTTGCATCTAACTCATGATAAGTATGTAGTTAATCCATAACATCATGACATGATAAAATACTTCTAAAATAACAAGTCAACATGATCATAATATAAAGAATATACATTACACCTAACTCATGGTAATGAAATCATGTAATCTAAGCAACAGACATCTATCCCATAATTGTATATGATTTATAGCTTAATCAAATAATAATCAAATCAAATCACCAACTATAAATATCCATGGATAATCAAGTAAGTTTGCTTAGAAAGGAATCGGGATATAACATACTTCCCCCCTGAAGTTGATCATCATCCCAATGACACTTATTCAAACATAATTTTGGAATTAAAAACATTGTTCAATAGAAAACTAACATAGTATGAAGTATCAAATCAAGTAAATAAATGTGTAAATCACCAATAGAACTCATCATAGTCCTCCCAAGTAATATTATCCTTAGAGTATTAGTCCCACAAGACCTTGCACTGTGACATCTCCCTATTATGTAAATAAAGTTTGTGAGTTTTATTTACTCTGATTGGTTCTACCATGATCACCCTAGGGTCCAAAACTTGCTAAGTATTCTAATCCAACACATATGATGGATCAGCTATATACCCTTTTTATAGATAAGAAACATGGAATACATTATGTAATAGAGTCAGGGCTAGTGGAAATGCAAGCCTAAATGTTGTAGGATTGACCACTTCTAATACCTTGAAGGGTCTCACATATCTCAGTGATAATTTTTGTGACTTATCAAATTTAATTTTGAACTAAAAACACATAAAATCATCAAAATATCCAAAAACAAATGTCCAAGGAGAGTTCCACAAAGCCTCTCAACCCCTCTACACATCTCTCTAACCTATAGAGTATTTTTTCTCATTCTAGAGAAAAGTGTTTAGAGAACCTAGAAAGAATGATGTGTATAATTCAATACCCTCACTACTCTATGTAGTTCCTAATAAGTATGACATATCAGTTTTGCGACTAATTTACATAGCTCCTAAGAATTATGATGATGAATAGGAATTGGGAATTACACATTTCCAATGTATACAAAATTAAGGAATAAGCATTCCCCAATATACATGTGTATGACTATAAAACTGAATTTGACAAGTCCTGCTTGCCAAATCTTGGATTCAACAAGCTCCCCTTGTTAGATCCAAACTCAATAACTATTGAGTCAATGTGAGACTAACTAGGATCCACTCTCATCTCTTAGTACTCATATTCCTAATTCACCACTCATCACTTAGGTATCCATGACCCAATGTTCTCCAAAATGTGTACATGGTTCAATAAATCACAAATCCATATAAACATTTCATATTTACATTAAGTTGCCATTAGCTGAACCTAATTAGTATCAAATTTCACAGCTTAATCTATCTCTATTATATTCATAGCTAGGAGGAGATAATATTAAGATCAACATAACAAACAAAGGCTAAGGATCACATAGTGCTTACAACCTTATAAAGGGATCAAGTGAGACAAAGCATCCCCTCTTTCTCAGTTTAGTTAAATAATAATTTATAAATTTATCTCAACCCCTTAGATTATCAAGATGTTCTGCACATCCTATTCCATACTCACTCTAGGTAAAGGGTACATAAATGTCTCATCAAAACAACATGTTTTAATCAAGATGAGAATAATACCAATCTAATCAAGAGTGAATCATAACATAATGTTTATAATCAACTTATAAATCTGAATATAGAACCAATATAAATTCAAAGTTCATCACTCCACATGGTTAAAGTTTACATAAATTAGCACTGAAAAGTGTGACTCTAAAATCCATAATTGGAAAGTAGTGAACTAACATCTCAATAATAAAACTCTTAAATACCCTCACATGATATGAATAAAACACCACAACTTAATTTTCCAAAATCACTACACACTTACCAAATCTATAAGTATAGTATCACAACTTATTTCCAAAATTGGAAGGAAAAATATTAACCACATAGATATATCAGTCCATTCCATTCCTATAACTTCTCTATCAATAATAAGTAGAAGAAACTATCCCAAAAACTCTAGGGAATATTGTTAAAACCATTACAAAACTAAGTTTCTGATTAAGGAAAGACTAAATCAACATCATGAAAATAGGAATCCACTCAATGGGATTATAATCACGTCAAAAGAGGATGAGAGAGTAACAACACACCTCTATGTTAGCTATGAGATATGACACCTCCTTCCAATTCACATAAACATATGGGGTGTTAATCCATGAGCAAACTCCTAATGCATAAGAGTCCTTAACAAAGATAACTTTACTCCACTACAAGGAGAATTCCCACCGTACTAGGTGGTGTTAATCCACAGGTGATCCTATAGGATTCCTACTCCTAAGATTAATTTACATATGATAAAAAACTCTATCTAAGATGAACATATTTTTAAGTGAGAAACATCCCATGCTTTTTAAACACTCACAAAACAAAACATGAGTCATGAAGGTGACTTGATTACCAAGTAAAGATGTAATCATTATTGAGGTGTTTGGTCTAAGTGATCAAAAAAATTGTAAGAATATCTTATTCATGAATCATGAACTATTATATGCACTCACCTACCCAAACCATGTATACAACCATCACTATCAAGACACTTGATAACCAACCCTCTAACTACTCTAAGAGGTACGAGTGCTTCTAAGGGTACACACTCATTGTACCACACCACACCTCATGTACATTGGTGAACACAATTCTAAGAATCATGGATGTATATTACCTAAAATAATAATCAAGCCACACATGAGGACATACTAAATCTCACAACTCAAAGGTACACTTCATTTAACCAATATAATACTTCATGTCGCTAGGTTCTCCATACATGGGTACAACCTGTAACCTTGCATCGTAAGGGTTTTCCTACTTAGCAGGATGCTCTTCTAGTTCACACTACTGTATTTCCTCTTCATGGCCATGAACTTATTGATCCAAAGATAAAATTTGATCTCTAGTTTCATTCATGGCTATGAGAATCTGATCTAACTTTGTTGCTTGTTCTACGGTAAATCAATTAGGATCAAATGGAGGGTTATTATCATTGTAAAAGACCCTCTCTAGATACTATAACTTTAACCACTCTCCTTTAACATAAATATAATGATACAAAAATGCTAGTGGACTCATTAGGTCCTAGAGTTTGAGCCACATCTTTGATACCACATGTAACATCCCCATTGTGATCTATCTAGAAATATGTATTTTTTTAATTTAAAATAATGATTTATTTCATTTGATTCCACCAAAAAAATCTAATTATTAATCTAGATAAAATACTCTAATTATGATAACTTTAAAATAAACATGTTACATCTATCTATCACTGATCACTTACATCATATGAAACACATCTTAACTAAATATAAAAAGTAATTGTAGATATCCAACCATGGCTAGTACAACCATACATCCACTATTATCATTGTACAATAAGTAATTAATTACATCTCATCCAGTATAATGTTTCAATAATAATAATAATATAATGTACAAGATACAAGATACAAGGCTCTACAGAGCATGAGTTCCCCTAACTCTAGTATCTATGTCAATCTTAAGTGTCATCTCTAAATAAGTACTACTGTGGAGAGGGAGAGCATCATTCAAGTGCTTTTCCACACCAACCATCGACCATCAATCCTCCACACAATCTTCCATCATGGAATGGCCCTCCCTTCATGGATGGATGGATAGTGATGGTGTGGGATTCTAGAGAGACAAGCTAGGACCTGTGTGTTGTATGCTTTCTAAGAACATGCAGTGTACCATAAAAAAATCCATTCTAACATATATCTTACAAACATGAAAGCATGCATATGAAATGACAATGTCTAACTAACATTACTTTGGCCAAATTTTTCAATAGTTATTGATTTATAAGATCAGTCAATTTCAAACACACCACTTGATTAGATTACCTTCATTTGGCATTGGTGATACTAGTAAGCTAGTGAAGTCCATCTCACTAATTACTCAGTACTAGTAATGTGATATTTTTTAATACACATATAACCAATAGATTCATATAGATGACTTCTTAATAGTAGGCATAAACATGTTGAACACATGAATATTCAAAATGCATATATTTAGTGCATCAAATGTATGAATGAATCTCCATAATATTATTTATCATATAAATAATAAGCAAATTATTACATTTTATGCCAACTAGATATAATATATATTAGGCTGCACATTCTACTTTCTGTAAGTAGATACAAATATAGTACTCTCTATGACAAGCAATCATAATCCCTCATTTTCAAGTACACACTACTCAAATTCAAATAGCCACTCATAACAATTCTAGAGAAACAAATAACTCATAATCCAAGTTATACCTCATATGAAAATAGTCTTTCATTTATGTGACTTATTATACTTTTAGGAGACTTTGTGCATATAAATGTAGTACCCTATCTTTCAAGATTTTGTGACTTGTTTCACTAGTCAAAATCTATAATTATAGGCACACATTCTAATGTATATATAAACTATGTATGTATAAAAGTACCTATATTTTCATATAGACATATTTTGTATATTTACGCACCTTGTATAACATTTAATATACAATACATATGTTTTAATACACAATTACTATTCTACTATACTAACAATATTTTCATTTTTCTAAAAGAAAATATACGAGCTTCTAGCAACTATTTATCTTTTCATGAAAAAGGTATCAAGATCTATGTAGGGTTTTCTTCCCTTGTTTGGACTCACTTATCCTTACACAAAGGGTATAGTTCAACTATGATCAAATTAATTATGATCATATCTAAACTAATTCATTGAGAACCAAATACTTCTTGACCTTGACACCATTGTATGAGTGTTTAAAAAATGCAACCAGTTATTATATATTCAATCAAGTTTGGCACAATCATCTTTACACTTAAAGACTCGAACCACATTATAAAATATATTACTTTATATATATAACTATATAGATATCTGTGTGTGTGTGTGTGTGTGTGTGTGTGTGTGTGTGTGTGTGTGTGTGTGTGTGTGTGTGTGTGTGTGTGTGTGTGTGTGTGTGTGTGTGTGTGTGTGTGTGTGTGTGTAACACACACACACACACACACACACACACACACACACATATACTATCTCCACATGAAAACATCTGTTGGTATAAATTACATTAGTTAATCATGTAAATATAAATAGTGTATAACACTATATACCTAATTTATTTTGCCATAACATTTGAGTTATTCACTATAAAAAAATATTATACAATTTTTTCCAAATTGTATATTCCATACTATAAGAAAATAACACTTCTTTAGCAAATAACATAAATAATATATGACAATTGACATAATGCTTTAATATGTATATTGTAAAAATCATATTATATATTTATGAACACTATTATTTTATACAGATATATCCAATAATATAGAAAATATAATGTTTTACTCATGATATTTATAAATAATACCACATGTGTTTTAGTTAGATATACCCTTTTACACATTGTAATAAGACTGTATATCTATTTAAAAAATTAGCCCAATACATTATTGTTGCTAATATAGTAACCATTATTATATGTAGCATATTTATCTAGTATAATCTCACTATAAATGCCTATGCTCTACTACCAGTCCTCTATGTAGAAGTGGTGATGCTAAGAAGGAAATTCACCTTATATAAACAACTCATCCATATAATGATTACTTAATACATACTAATATTAAAAAGGTAATTGACCTATATATGTAAATATATCCTCATGTTAAAAAGGTAGGATGCCTTATCAGATATATAATTATTAGCATATCCATAAAATAGTTCTGATATAGTATTAATGTTAATCTCCATAATATTGATATCAATACTCCAACGCATCATTGAAATATTGATTATAAGATGTTACTTGTGATATAATTGCTTTGCATAATCATTGAAATGCTCTAGTATCTATACCAATATTGAAATACTCTATAGGTAATTTAAGAAACCCTTAGATAGAGAATATACAGTGCATAGGTAACATAGGATTGTATACTACTTACTAATTATCGTAACCTCCCATAGTTGTTATACCACATCAAATAAATTCATCTCATAATGGAGTAGAAGTAGTATATAATCATCATGATAAATAAATGTTTTAGATAGATACCAATAACTAGGTCACTATACTGGACTCATATATGTATTTGAATTTTGTATAATGAATATTCTACACTGGTCACTATATTATATGATCATTTGTTCATTAATTATCTATTATGGTGTATAGTGTTATAGAATATGTAATACAAATGCAAGTTTAAAATTTTAATAGATATAATAGGTAATCATGCATATATATATCCTAGAAGGCTTATGGAACTCTATATAACACTATACATATTATATGTATTCATTATATGAATAAATGATCAAATTGGGATGTTACATATAATCTCAATTTCAATATAGTGTAACAGTATATTCTCAGTATCATATACATGACCACAGATAATGAAATCGTGATACTAAGATTATTGACTCCCGAAACACTCATTTTCTTTTTCACTGCCAAACATACCAATTTCACTGTATTGATTTCCAAAAACACTCAGATCACCCTAGAACCACATAGTCATAAATTAATGCAATACATTTTGATCATTATTTGAAGTCATTATCCCTGAGTATACATATAAATCATGTATAAGAATAAGGTGAATCATTGTATAAGAGTAATGTAAATTGATATATGTTTTTAATAACAACACTATATATATGTCCCATAAGTATATAATAAAATTATTCTCAGTTTTATTCACTATATAATTTGTAGTTATATCATTTTTCTAATTCGTTAATGCATTTTACCAATTGTGAGCAAACTAAACCCATCACTAAAGCTATCAGATTGGTAAATAGATATTAACTATGCAGTTCTCTTATACCAATAATAAGTGGATTTGCATAAGAAAATAAAAACTCCACCAACCTGGTATTTACAATAAAATTCTTTATCAAATTTCCTCCTCATATATGTGTTCCCTCTCTTCACATGCTACTATCTTCTTCTCCACTCTCTCCACTCTCTTTTTTTTTATCTCTGCTATATCTCCCCTTTTCTTATTGTGCCCCCTTTTTATCTTTTTCTTTTCTTGCATGATTTTCTTTCTTTTCTTATTTTATTTTAAAAGCTTACTTATTTCTTTTATTTATTTTTATTCCATGATTTTCCTTTTATTTTTCTAATTTATTTATTTAAAACACTTGTCTTATTTTATTCTAACTTGCCTTATTTTATTTGTTTTTATTTCCTATTTTTATATTTTCCAATTAACTTAAAAGTAAATAATTATTTAGTATAAATTTTTAGTCATAATGACTTAATAAAAATACTACTAATGTAAGTCATTAACATTCCCTAAGTTTGAAATGGTAATTAACACCTTATTATTAAAATCAAATCACCAACTATAAATATCCATGAATAATCAAGTTTTCTTAGTGATGAATCGTGATGTAACAACCTATTTAAACATCGAGTATCTTCAATTTGTGGTGAGGGAACATTTCAATCATTTGAGGAAAGTAAGCTCCCATTACAATTTAAAGATGTCTTAATTCATGGAATGGGACCTCAAAGGAAAATTTAGAAACTATCTCCAGCTTCTCAAGGATAAAAAGGGAGTGACCATTACATATGATCACCAAGAGTATGAACATGATGATATTTTATTGAATGCATCAGATGATTCTAAGGTTTTGACTCACATGAGGGATAAATAAATGTTAATGATTATTTATCTGGCCATTCAATATGACCTATAAATCACCAAAGAATAGGAAAATGAAATGGTAAGGTATTAAAAATAATCCTAGAGTCACCAATGGCCTCAATCACAACCATAAGATTCAACAAAATGAGACCAACCTCCCTCTCTTATAGAAGGAGAGACCAATTTAAAAGAATGAGAATCTAGTAGTTAAATGGAGCATAACCTCCATATTAGAAAGTAAATTATCATAGATCTTCATAGTCCCCATCTGCCTTCCACCCATTCAGTTGCTACTATCATGGACACAACCACTATAGTTGAGATTATTACACCTCCTCAAGACAAACAAAAGATCACATTCTCTTTGGCACCTCTCCCTCCACTAACAAAAAAGAGACATGTGAGTCTCCTAGAGTTTATGTAAGCTTCCTTATCATCTCTCCCATCCACTCCTCCATCCCCTCAAGCACCTCAACAAGGCCCATCTCCATCCATTCTTCCCTCCACCACCATTGTTCCACTTTATATTCCTTCCACACCACCAATAATGGTAGTTTTTACTATTGTGGTTCCTTCACTAGTTTCACCTTCTCCCTTGCCTCATATTCCCCCATAGTCACCTTCTAAATGAAATCTAAAGTCCTCCCTACCTCCTTCAAGTTCCAATAACTAGAGGAAAGACCATGATTAGGTCTTGTTACTCCAGGAGGATCCCTTGATGAGGAAGCAGAAGAAGAAGAACATGAACATGTGATATCACTAGTGGATTATCTTATCAATGAAGAGGATGTGTAGAAATAGTGAAAGGACTAGAACAAGGGTCAAGAGAGGATAAGGCCCAAGATGAAATAAAATATGATGCATAGCTAGAAAAGGCGAAACCAATAATCTTGGGAAGCTTACAAGAAGAAGAAACTCTAGCTGGAGCATTAGACTAATAAATCTTTACTAAAGAAGAAAGTAAGAATATCAATAAGGTAGTTTTTAATCTTGATTTATCTATTAGTTTTATAGATACTAAAGTTGTAGATTTTCCATCTACCATTTCAAAGCCACAATTTTTAGTTCAATGTATTATTCTATTCTTTCAACATTAGTCCAAATAATAGCTCCAAAGAAAAGAGTCTATTTTGAAATTTTGGTTTTAGCTTCCATTTTTGATCCACAAGGGCCAGTAGTCCCCTTAAAATATTTAGCTCAATTAGAGTTATAATTGCCATAATTGGCACCTATACAATCATCCATAATGATAGTTATGATAACTATAGGCCTGACTAGGTATGTAGTTGAATTGAACCCTCAAAGGGAGACCTTGGGATGGAAAACAATTATTCAACCACCCCATTGATTGTCTATTTAAATAAGTATTTCATTAGCAAATCTAGTACTAACTCCCCATCTAATTATCACTCCACCCTCTACCTCTAAAGACCCAAATTAACCCAAATAAAAAGGGGAATTTATTTTTCCCCAATGGGCAAAGAGCTACAAGGCTAAAAGGATGATTACCAAAACTTGGTCCTCACTAAGCTACCCACAGTCTCTACCTAGTTTAATAAAAAGAGTGGTATAATTAAAAGGGTGATAAAGAGTAAGGCACTAAACATAAGTACAAGGGAAGAGATAAATTTTGAACAAAGAGAAAACTTATTTCCCTTGGAAAAAAAGGCCAAAAAGAATCCAAGTGACCTTGCAAAATATATAAAGTATTTTTTCTCTTTTGTGGATTCAACTAGAGAGGCTATGAAGGATATATATATATATATAGGAGTAAGGAGGAATCATAATAGTAGATTCCATAGAGACATATCATCCATGACCCTTGGAAATTATAAATAGTGTCTAGATTGTATCCACAAGGTTGTATAACATTTTGAATAATATTTGAGTCTCTAGGGGAGAAAGTCAGCCTAAAAGAATGAATATGCTTAAACTGTGGCACTAGTTAAAATAATCTAAAAAAAGGCTTACCTTTTTGGTTTAGTATGGTATAATTTGTGAATTCAATCACCTAAACTTGATGTTCAACCAAGATGTTGCATGGGTCTTAATTTATGTAATTGTAAAAAGGGATGGTACCCTTATCTAGCATACATAAGTGAAGGCTTTGATAAGACATTTTCAAGTCATGAGAATGAGGCCTTAAAAATTTTGAGAGATATGTGGGTCACAAATGTGATAACCTATATTATAGAGTTATTAAACATGCTCAATTTTGAGACACTCTTTAAATAATATGTAGATATATTTAAGGAAGAAGTTGAGGGAATTATCTACAAAACTAATGATGAGATTTTGCAGCTGATCAGTTTTGTTAAAAATAGAGTAACCAAGGTTTAATCCCTTGTAGTAGAGTTTAAGAGCTCAGAATCATAGCACACAAGGTTAATCATTGAATCCATCAAAATATGTAAACCTCTCCTACTCAATTTTGATATTATTAATAGAGTTTGAAATAATGCATGTATTATTTTAAAAACTCAAAGCCACAAAGGGAACGTCAAGGTAAATACCAATTACACAATTAACTACAAGTTCTACCACATCATCATTGGGTCCCTAATTTTTTATATATGCATTAATACATACTCGAACATGGTCAGTTTTGATCCTTCAAGGGGATACAATGATTACTTTTGTCTCCACAACTATTTTCTTCTTCTAGTGGTGCCACATCAACACCACCCTAAGTATGTATATATATAAGTCAAGGGATCCTATTTATGTGTGTGTGTGTGTGTGTGTGTGTGTGTGTGTGTGTGTGTGTCGAGGGATCCTATTTATGTATACATTTTGTACATGCATACTTTACTGATTTTGACACCTAGTTCTATTTTTAGAGATGTAAATTTATACTTCACTTGGAGGATGAGACATCCCTTCCCCAAACTTATATATATTTATATCCTCTCAATCTAAAAGGGAGGATAATTTTGGCTATTAAAATTATTAATAAATTCTACAAATTGTTTTGCCATTATCTTGATGTGCAAATCTTGTTCTTTTCCAAACTTTTGAATCTTGTAAGAAGTTTCATCAAACTAGTATCTTATTCTTTTGGATATGCATAAGTATTTTTTTAATACAATTATTTATATTATGTTATTTCTAATTTGAATGCTTTGTGTAATAATCATAATCTTCATTTGTAGATGTGTAATTACAATGTCACAATTGTAACAATCTTTGATTATGTATTCTAAAATTTATTATATTCTTGTACCCTTGGACTCTTAATTGTGTTTGATTTTCAGTATGCCTATAATACCTTGAAGTAAACATTGGTTCCTGAGTGCTTTTTTGACCTTTAGTTCAAGATCCAACTTAGAAAGGTTTCATCTTATTTGATCCACAAACCTTTATTCATGCCCTACCTTTCTTTTTATTTTTTGAGTTTATTTTTATTAGACCCACCTTAGGTTAAATCCATCATCAATCCACTCATCTTAAGTATATCTAGATTGATATCATATTTGAACCATTTGAGGTAAACAACTTCTCTACTCATTACTATTCCACTAATGGGTTATTTATAAAACCTAATACCCAACAACTCATGCTTTGGAGTGAATCTCTCTTCATTAATCCTAAAATTTTAGATAATACCTCATAAATTTTCCTAGTGTGCATAAAACCCACATCAACAGAGCATCCACTCGGTCCATACAACATTTAAAGAGTACAAAACACTCAAGACAAGTTTTTTGTTTGACATAAATTTTATGGGTCAACTCTATTTCACATCTAATATACATTTTCAATATTATAACTGGACCATCATTAAATTTATGATATTCAAGATACATCTATTTTATTCGACATAAATTTTTTTAGTTCAACTCTATCTCATATTTAAATGTATATTTTCACTATAAAATTCTAACAAATATCATTAAATTTTACAATATTCAAAATATATCTCTAAACCTCTTTCCTCTTATTTTAAAATTAATTAATTAAATTTTTATAGGCATGTTTTGGATATTTGTATTTTAATTTAGTGTGAATCCATTTATCTATAATAAAATCCACATATAACACCCATTGTAATATCTAATTAAGTTGGAGGCATCTATATTGGGAGGAACTCAGTGAAGATTCATCCATGAATCTTTTTATGTTATTTTAAATGTGTGATAACTGGTATGGTTTTACATGTTGATCAATCTATAGCCTTTACTACCTACATATTTAATGTATCCACATAAACCATACACTGACCTAGGTCTAATACTTTGCAAAGTTTAATAATTTTTAATAGGTTTGACAATTATATCTCTTTAATTTCACCCTGCATGTTTGACTAGTAGGGAGTGCTCCATAACTCATGATTTGAACCACCAAATTCATCTATGCATTTCTAGCATGGATTAAGGCACTTTCTAAGCACATATAGTAAGTAATCCACAAATTTTTTCTCTAAGTTTGGGAATAAAATGCTTATTTTCCTTCTTCCAATTGCACAAACTGATTGGTTAAAGTCCCAAAAATGGATAAGATTACAAACATATTGCTAAGAAGCACAACTATGTTTCCAACTTATCATTAAATTTAGGCACACTACTAAAAAATACCAATGGGTGGCTACATGGTGGTTAAGCTCTCTAGACAAGGAAGACATGGGTGTTTGAGATACAACGTTGAACTACCAACTTTCTACTTTCTATCCATGTTTTTTCCATTTTTATTTTTAATAAACGTTTGAAGAATGTAACAACCCCACTGGGTTTTACTATAATAGGATATTTTTTTAAAATTAATTACACAAATTCATCCAACAGATCTCATCACGATGAAACCTACAAAAGATATCTTTAACTAAATGTATTATTTTTAGTTAATCTTATTAAAGGTCTATACCAAATCCATTTAACTAATGGTCACCATAAAAATAATATATCAACAATAAGTACAATGTTGAATATACAAATAAAGACTACATTTATACCATAAAAGTAATATTACAAATTTAGCCATGACTGATACAACATTACAACCATTGCTATAAATGTAAATATGAGTAAAAAGTATATTTTTAGTAATAATAATGTCCCAATAATAATAATACAATGATATAAAACTCCACAAAGTAAGAGTCTCAATAAACTCGAAGTATCCATCGGTAATTTCAAGTGTAGTCTCTAGTGTAGTACTATTTTAGGGAGGGAGAGCATCATTTGAGTGATTTTTCACACAAACCATCAATCCCTCACACTATCTCCTAATAAGAGAATGGCCCTCCCTTCACGGATGGGTAGATAATGATGATGCAAGAATTTAGAGGGATAAATGAGAACTTGTATGCTATAAGATAACTAATACATGATGTATACCATAAAGAAATATGTTCTAACTTGACATCGTACAAACATGTAAACTATATCAAACACATAAAATGATAATGTTTAACTATAAACATTACTTTGGCCAAAGTTTTCATATAATTATTGATCTCTAGGATCAATCAATTTCATACACACCACTCAATTGGATTATGCCTCATCTTGCATTAATGATTTTAATTTAGCAAGTAGAATCTCTCACACTACTCATTTATGGTCATTAATGTGAGATTTAGTTTTATATATATATATATATATATATATATATATATATATATATATATATATATATATATATATATATATATATATATATATATATATAAACCAACAAATTCAAATAGAATATTCTCTATTAACATATTTAGAATGTTCTAAACATGGAATATCAAATACATACATTTAGTCTATCAAATGTAATGTAATGAATCTTCAATCATCTAATTTATAATAGAATAATAAACTGTCCTCAATAGAATCATACCATTCAAATAAGAAACATATCTAAATATCAAGTTATAGAATAATGATATGTTACTAATAATTTTATTTCATCCATCTAATAACATTAACCAACAACTTATTTACTTTATATCCAAACAACAAAAGTACCTCAATAATCAATTCAAATAATAACATAATTTGATTTGTATTTAATATTACAAATACATCATATTTAATGCTTTAGAAAAACATTTAACACCTAACAAATCACCCATAATACCTTGCTACAATAAATAACATAATATAAACATCAAACAATATATGCATGTGTAATACATTATACTCTAAATGGACTAGTATTATGCCCATAATTTTCATGAGTATCACGTATAATTGCAGATGCATATACATTTATGTATATGCATTAATTCTTCTTTTAAATATAAACATAAGATAACTAAAATGATTCAATTTTGAACATATCCAACAGACCATCACTAAAGTAATTTAAAAGTGCAATCCATCAATGAATATTTAAAAGCACACAGTCATATACAAATCATCTATATCGATGTATATAATGGTTTAGTTATTTTCCATAATGAACTAAGATTGGTTCTCATATTTTAATCTAAGATAAATTACCAATCCATTCGAAATCCATGCATATATAGCATTCAATTTGTAAACATACTCAGTCGATTATATCTAAAAGGTAGATTTCCATATGCATAGATATATATATATATATATCAATAAGCATGCAATATTATATAAACTCAGGTGTCTACTATTCTATTGATTATTCATAATATAAAGCAATTCCTACATTATTATTTCAACTATTTATACTTAGAATTTCCTAATTGGCATAACCAAATATATACAGTTATATTTTCAAACCCAACTAACTGTATTTCAACATTTTTATTATTTTGGAAGACATAATTCATTCAATTTGTAGACCTAGTCGATGTATTTTAACTCTTAGTTATTATACAAACTAATCTAAGCCTATATAGAATATAAGATATATAGATCTCTAAAATAGTCCAAAATTCACATAATAATTTATACACATATATGTATACAACTCAACCAATTATGTATATATTGTATTCACCATATATTTACATATATTCATTCTCAGTCATAACCTTATTAAGGTATATTAAACACATCAGTAATTGACTATATACCTTATAATTTTATGGCTTTGAAAGAAAAGTTCTAAGTTCATTATAAGTATAATACATGCTACAGGTTTTTCTCCATAGTATATATATAGTTTTCCCATTACTCATAAATAAAACCCATCGATATGACTATAGTAAATACTAGTCGACTATATCATTACCTTAGGTTACAATAATTTAAATACCCATAAATATCTTGAAATAAAACCCATAATTTTTATCATCATTCTTTCATGACACTGCCTTATATAATACAGAGTTATAAATTTGTAAAATTGCATCTTAACATGCAATAACTTTGCATATATATACATGGATTATATATGTATGTGTGTATGTACCATCTAGTCAATTAAATCATTGTATGTATGTATATACCATCTATTCAATTAAATCATAAAGGTTACACACACACACGCACGTGCACACACACACACGCACGCACGCGCACACACACACACGCGCACGCACGCATGCACGCGCGCACGCACACACACACACACACACACACACACACACACACACACACACACACACACACACACACACACACACACACACACACACACACACACACACACACACACACACACACACACACACACACACACACACACACACACACACACACACACACACACACACACATCCTTGTATATTTATACTCCTTTATATAAGTCAATAAATTGAATAAAACCCTAACTATGTTACACTAGTTTGGGGAGGGTTTTTCTATATAAGCTTCCATACTTAAGCTTCGGATTTAGAAATATTTAGTCATTCCCTAACCAGGCATAATATATTCACTTGTTATAATATTCCATAAATCCAAAGCCTATACATAATAGAATTGGCCTAAAAATAATCTTTAATAATTCTGAGTTTAAAACCCTAAGATTTACATTTTAAAACTCTATTGTTTAAAAATCAAGAGTCTTATTTTATCCTAGTGTTTCCATTTGCCTAAAATAAACACACATAATCCATTTCATTCAAACACAAAATTTTATATTTTATTACAAAATATTCACATAGTCCTAGCTATTTAGACTTAGTGTTTCAAGATTATAAGTTTGGTTATGTGGATGGTCGAGCCATCCATAGGTCCAAACTTTTAGCCTTATACATAAGTTTAACAAAATGAAACTACTTAAAACTTTGAGAATTGATTACTATATATCAACATTTCATTCATGTGAAATTTAAAATGAAACCAACCTAGCAAGAAGTCCCCTTTGTTACTTTTACAATCTTTTTTACAAAATTTCTCCAAGCCCTTCTCTTCTCCTTTCTCTGTCATCGAGTCATCATATGCCATCCCACACTAGCCTCTCTTCCTTTCCTTTTATTCTCTTCCATGTTCCTTTCTTGCCACATGAATTCCTCCAAATTCTTTGGCAAAATAATGACCAAATTTATGCATGTAAAGAACAACTAACATAAATTAACAATATCCCAACATTTTCTCATGAAAAAATCCTATACTATGTGATTATTTGCTTAATCACCTATTATCTCAAGTCAATGGCTAGTTTAACCCTAATGTCCCAAATGTTCCAATTTAAACAATATAATAACATTTATAATCCCTTCGAACTATATGCATGTACATTGACTTCATCGAACCCAATAATTACTATAATTATTAACAAAGAGTTCAACCCTTCTAACTAGTTGTTAGCATTATAGAATAAACAATATAACCATTAACATCAACTTAATAAAAAGTCATCCAACTACTATACACAAATCAAACATTAAGATGTCTCCCTTGATCATTTAACAATGAAACTATTGACATTGACTTAGCATTGGATTATGACATTGCCCAAGCACAAAGGCTTTATAATAACCATTAGTCAATAACATTAACATCATAATGTTCATGCAAATATTATAAACAATAATAATCTTCTAAGTATGATAATCACCTTAATCACATACATCAAGAAAAGTAATAGAATCTATCTACTATGATAGAAAAGTATACTAAATAAAATATTGTCATGCCACACAAAGTTATATCCAAAGATAGCCATGAGTAATGCTAAAATATTAATAGATTCACTTATTTTTTAAATCAACATCATACAAGTCAATCTAAGTTCAACAACCATAAATGAAATCACACAACTGAATCAACATAAGCATCAAATAGAGATTGAGATCACAACAGAAGTATATAATCAATCCAAGACATGCTAAAGATATCTAAAACAAACACTAATCAAGATATATTAATCTAATTGTGGTGTGTGCATGGGTTCTAGACTTTCCTCTATCATCCCCCAATGCCTCCATGTACACCACCCTCTCTGATGATGCCCTCCCTCCGTTACACTCTAAGGGATGGATCTATCTTACATCCACCACACAATAATGAAGGTAGTTAGCCCAAAACATATATAATCCATAATATATTGTTGTGATAACTAAAAAAGATATCATCATGTACAAAATACAAAAGTAAAGCTAATTATATAACTAAATTAATCATTTAAATTAAGCAACATATAACTACCCATAATCAGCATATGAAATCAAGCTGAACTAAATAGTAGTTAATCAAATAATAATCATAAAAATCTATGAATCAATAGGTTATTAGGCTTAGAGAGAAACTAGGATGTGACAAAGAATATATCTTTAACTCATATAATCACAATGCCATTTTTTTCCTTCTTAGATGTTTAGAAAAATATGTTATAATTACCCACTTTCTAGTCTAATGTTTTCACAGCACGTCGACGCTTATGATAACCATCTATTTATCTGATTGTCTAGCAAATTGACAACATTACAGGTAGTGTAAAATTCTAAGGTAAGTGTAATTCATATGGATATTAAAATATATTTTATGATACAATCTAACATGTGTTGTTGTTAAGTCATAATTCCCCATTTAATGCTACATGTTTCTTCCAAGTTTATTTTAAACTTGTTAAAGTCCTCACTGAATGATAACTGTATTTTCAATGTTTTTTTGGTAGTAAAGTGATTATTTATTTAAAATTCATTGCCTTCTTATATATAATATGATTTCAATTTTTTTTAAATGTAATCTATACACAATACAAGTTTCACTTAACTCCATGTATCCTTAAAAAAATAAAACAAAATAAAATTTGCTTTCCACATAATAGCAAACACATGGAATGTACAATGTGCATAAACATGCATTACAATTGTAATTATGTTTTACAAGTGTAATAAAACATAATAATAAAATAAACAACATTACATTATTATAAGGCAACATTTTACAATATTATACATGCGTGATTATATATTACGATAATAATATAGTACATTATTAATATAATAATGTATTAATAATTTATCAATTTCATATAGTAATGTATTGAATAGTATCATATATCATGTTCATTTATTGCATACTTAGTTGTACATGGTATTACATGCTTTCAAGTAACCTATGTTTTCAACACAATGGACTATGCAACAAATGAACATGAGATAAATGAAATTAGTGGATAGACATGTATAATGTTTCATTTAATATTTTGGTAGCATTCAATATTTTTATGTTATCAATATAAATAACTATTTATGATGTCATTATAATAATTATATAAATATACTTTTATTTTTATGTTTCCAACTTTTAAAAAAATTATAATAATTAATAATAACATAAATTTACTCACAAAATTATAATTAACAAGGACTGCGTAGAGGCAAGTTCCTAACTCAATGAAAGTATTATATTTTCTTTGTTTGAACTACTACAAGCTAATATAATATAGTAATTATATGTTTAGTGTTTCACATATCTTACTTATCTCATAAGCTCTCCTTAGATATGAAAGGTAATATTGAATAGTTATCCATTATAAACAATTTTCTTTGTTGAAAGAGTTCATCGTCAAATTTAACATTAACTAAGCACCCTTGAATTCAAATTTCACCAAATCACAAATAAAATTATAAATAATGAAAGAAACTTTAATTCCAAATGATTTTTAAAAAAAATCATTTAACTTTTAAATAATATTTTTACTATGTTAATCCATAAATGGAGGGCACACTAATGATTAAACTATAAAATTATTATGATAAGGTGTTATGAATATTTTTAGGGAAATCAAATGGCCTTCATATTTCCTCGTACATTTGTATGTTATGTCGAGGAAGAAATGTAAAAATATGTGATCTATTTAGTGGGACCATACGTTTGAGAAATTAATATAATATAGAAGAGCCAATGCAATCACCGAGATATTTCAAGTATATAATTAGTTTTCACATAGACATTAGCTCATAAGATTGTATTACTAACAATTGCCCCGATGGTGCACGGAATGTCAGGAGGGATTTGTCTTTATCTTTTTATTTTTTTTATTAAGTGCTTATGACTATGAAGCAAGGATGAGTGGTAAAGAGATAAATTTTATGACATGCATTTTTGTGTGTTTATTGAGAAAAACTACATTGCCAATACACCAAAAAGGATGTAATTCTTTGTTTTTAGGGGTCGATATATTGGCAACATGGATAAATGAAAGCAACAAGATCAACTCCAAGACTTCAATATTTTCTTACCACATTAATGACATTGAATCATTGATTCAAGAAACAAATCAGACATGAAATCTTGTTGCAATCAAATCAGCACTTATGACATCCTCACCCTCTATAATAGAAAATGATAAATCAAAGAGTCGCCACCCTAAAAGCTATGGACCCCTTTACAATGGGTGATGCAAATCATGTAGATCCAACCACTACCTTGAATCCAAGTTTGGTGTACAATATACGCCCCATGGCATATGGTATTACTTGAATTACACTATCATTACCACTGATCGTCACCACCCAATGCACATTGAAATATTTCACCACTTGCATGTTCTTTATCACCTTTCTCTTTCTTCTATGGTTTTAAGTTTGGTGTTTCAATATGTTTTTAAGCCTGATATAATTGCTCTAGATGTTACTATATTTACAATATGGATGAACATATGCTACATGATATACTTTTTTATGTCAATGTCTTGTTTGCACATAAACAACATTGTAATGTGGATTCAAGCCACTCATCAGACGTGGAGCCCTATCACAATCAAATCAGTGCTCATGATGTCCTCGTCCATCCTTAATAATTAAAAATGACCAGTCAAATATGTTGTCAAGTTGAAAGTTACATACCCCTTTGCAATGTGTGCAAGTCATGTAAATACAACAGTGGGCCTAAATCTAGGTCTAATGTATGATATGGGCTCTATGTTGGCTAATATAACATGAAATATCCTATCATTACCCCTCACTATCACCACTTAGTTCACCTTAAAATCTTTCACCACTTGCATCTTTTGTATTGCCTAGCCCTTCCCCACCATGTCGCCATTGCTCAAGCTCTTCGAGAAATAAAATGTCTCCTATCTGTATAGTATATTGCCACATTGTGTGAAGGACTACACAATCTCATTCTCTACCATCACCTACACAATAAATATATGATTATTGTTTCTTAATATTATCTTCACAAAAGGTGAGATGGGGGCAATGGTCATGGGTTTCAAATGAGGTATGACTACTGATTTACACTCTTATGCTTTACAAACGACATTTTACTAAAATAAAAAATTACATCTTGTGTGTTATATATTATATTAATACTATAATATAATATTAATGTATAATATTATATTATAAAATTATTATATTTATTATTGTTTAATATATATTATGAAGAAATAATTTATAAACTATATAACATAACGAATTACCAAGTCACTAATGAACTAATAATTGGGTGGTGTTTTCATTCACATTTTAGAACAACACTTAAAATATTTAATTGGCACTCGTCACCACTGCCCAACTCATGTTTGAAATCTTTCAACACTTACATGTTATTTATCACCTTGCCCTTTCCTCTAGGGATTTGATATTGGTGTTTATGTATGTTTGTTAAGCCTAGGGTCATGTTTCCCACACTAATGGTGTCACACTCTCTCACAAGATATGAAGATTTTATTCAATTTTATAGTGATATACACCTCAACATTAGATGGATACAATTTTTCATGCCTCTGGTGTGATCAAGATCATTAGTTCTATTTCAAAATCTTTGCTTTAATTCAAAACTTTGTAGAAGATGTTTTTAGTAGTTTCAAGATTGTTAAGTTCCAAATTAATTTAAATGTTTGGTTCAAAAGTTTTTAAAATTTCAAGGTAAATATTTATGGCCATTTTTCTATTTCCATTTTAAAAATATAATAGCAATCGAGAAAATATAAATTGGCATGAAACCATAAACTTGTTAAGATGATTTAACTAAACTCTTTATAAATATAATTGAGATTGCTTCTCCATGGAACCTCAGGGTAAGAAAAAGGCATCCAAGTGATACAGTGAAGTTTTTTTATAACCTAACTTATAATTTGGAGGCAAAATAGAAAACTAAGTTGTTTCTTAACTACAATTTATAATGAGACTTGTTGTACTCTTTTGCTATATTATATACAAAAATTGATGTTTTTCAGGGTATTATGTGGTACACTAACATGTTTTTCAAGTTATTTATTGAAGTTGGTCTTTAATTAGTGTCCCATTGAATGTTTAACATGGATTTTGGTTGTAATTGAGATTGCTTCTCCATGGAACCATAGGGTAAGAAAAAGGCATCCAAGTGATATGGTGAAGTTTTTTTATGACCTAACTTATAATCTAGAAGCAAAATAGAAAACTATCTAAATTATTTCTTAGCTCCAATGTATAATGAGACTTGTTGTACTCTTTTGATATATTATATACCAAAAGCGATGTTTTTTAGGTTATTATGTGGTACACTAACATGCTTTTCAAGTTATTTATTGATGCTAGTATTTAATTAGTGTCCCATCAAATGTTTAAGGTGTATTTTGGTTGTAATTGAGATTGCTTCTCCATGGAACCTCAGGGTAAGAAAAATGCATCCAAGTATATGGTGAAGTTTTTTTATGACCTAACTTATAATTTAGAGGCAAAACAGAAAACTATCTAAATTGTTTCTCAACTCCAATGTATAATGAGACTTTTTGTACTCTTTTGCTATATTATATACAAAAATTGATGTTTTTCAAGTTATTATGTGGTACACTAACATGCTTTTCAGGGTATTTATTGATGTTGGTCTTTAATTAGTGTCCCATCAAATGTTTAACATGGATTTTAGTTGTAATTGAGATTGCTTCTCCATGGAACTTTGGGGGGAAGAAAAAGGCATACAAGTGATATGATGAAGTTTTTTTATGACCTTACTTATAATTTGGAGGAAAAATAGAAAACTATCTAAATTGTTTCTCAACTCCAATGTATAATGAGACTTGTTGTACTCTTTTACCATATTATATACAAAAAGTGATGTTTTTCAGGTTATTGTGTGGTACACTAACATGATTTTTAGGTTATTTATTGATGTTGGTCTTTAATTAGTGTCATATCGAATGGTTAATGTAGAGTTTGGTTTTAACGATGAGTTAATGCTACATAGGCAGTAAAGAACACTTGGGTTCATCTTTTAACACATAAATTTGGTGTGTAGGCTAATGCCTTGCATATGGCTTCCAAACTGAAATTTTACAAAACCATGAGCAAAACTATCAGCGCATTTATTTATTCAAAATCATTATTATTAATAAGTAATTAATTATATGTTTAAAAAAATGTTTTAAAAAATAGTTTAATATTTAGATATTAAATTTTATGATTGTTAAAAAAAATATACTATTTCAAGTTTTTTAAATATTTAAATTTTAGATGAATTTTAGGGCATGTATGTAATTTGATGGATTGTCATGTATATAATTTTTTGGATTTTCATGAAAATTTTAAATTTTAATGGTAATAATTTTGATGAGGAAATTTCAACCCTCATTTTAATTATTATTTTTTTAAATTAATAAACCTCTATTTTATAATATTACAGTGACATAAGGAGTGTCAATAGTTTTTTAATATTCATTTATATGGTGTGGAAATGAGTTGTGCAACGAGGATACATTTTGTTTCACTAGAAGGGATGTACTTTTTATTTTGGTAAAGTGGAGTTTTGTAAAGTAGAAGAGTGTAAATCGATAGTTGTACCTCATGGTCATTGAAATAGTCACCAAAAAATAAAATTATTATTTGTTGATAAGTGAAATCTAATATTAACTACTCTATTTTAATGAGCTTAATATAAAACTATAATATATAATATAATTATAATATAAATGTGTATATTGTTATATAATATATACTATTATTATATAATTATGTGTAGACACACACAAAAAAATTAGCAGTGGTTCTAAAGGTACAAGTTACATTATAAGGGACATGATTTCATGTTTTGGTCAAGTGGGATTTCATAAAGTGAAAGCATAAATTGCCAATCGTATTGTACTTGAAACTCATGACCACTAACTATGTCTCATATTTTCTACACGAAGCTTTAATAAACAATAATATGATATTTTTAATAGAGGTGACGGTAAAAAATGAGGATGTGTGTTCATTCATATGATATGGTAATGAGTTATGTGGGGAGGAGATGTTTCATTTTATTGGAAGAGATGTATTTTTTTTATTTTGGCAAAGCAGAGTTTTTTAAAATAGAGTGTGAATTGGTAGTTGTGCCTCATGATCATTGATTTGTATCACCTTTTATGCACGATGCAAGCAACAATAAGTTGAAATTTATAGCATCTTAGGCAATGGTAGAAAATGAGGTTGTGTATTCCTTCATATGATAATGATATGTGCCAAGAGGAGATGTTAGTTTCATAGTGAGCTTGAGCAATAGTGAAGTAGTGGGTAAGGGTAAGGTCATACACAGTGTGAGAGGTAAAATAAATCAAGGTGACTTAGGTGGTGATGGTGAGGGGAAATGACAAGGTATTTTAAATGGGAACTTATATGTCTTATAAATTTATTTTTTTGAATGGCTATATTAAAAAATAATATTATAATATTATATTATATTATAATCTATATACAAAATGTAATTTTTTATTTTAGTAAAGTGTGATTTTGTAAAGTGAAAGAGTGTAAATCGGTAGTCATACCTCACTTGAAACCCATGACTCCCAGCCCCATCTCACATTTTTTTGTACATAGTGGTAAACAACAATACTCATATATTTCTGGTGGAGGTGATAGTATAGAATACAATTGTGTATTCCTTAATATGACATTGCAATGAGCTTTGTGGGGAGGAGACATTTTGTTTCATGAAGGGCTTGAGTAATGGCAAATTGGTGGGGAAGGGCTAGGCAATACAAAATATGCAAGTGATGAAATATTTCAAGGTGAGTTAGGTGGTGGTGATGAAGGGAAATGATAAGATGTTTCATGTGATATCATGCACCACCACATAGCCCATGCCATACACCAATCTTAGATTTAGGGTAGTTATTGAATTTACATGACTTGCACACATTGCAAAGGGGTATGTAGTTTTCAAGGTGGCAACATCTTTAATTCTTTGTATTATATTGTTAAGGGAATGAAGACATCATGAACACTAATTTTATTTTGATAGGGCTCCACATCTGATGAGTGGCTCAAATTTACATTATAATACTACATATGTGGGGACAAGACATTGAGGTACCATAGTTTATCTTGTAGCTTATGTTCATCCATCTTGTGAATATATTAACATATAGAAAGATTAAATTAGGATTAACAACATACATGAACACCAAATTGGGATATCTAGAAGAAAGGGCAAGGCGATAGAGAACATGCAAGTGTTGAAAGATTTCAACATGTGTTAGGCGATGATGGTGAGTGGAAATGAAAGACTTCAAGTGTTGTTCTAAAATGTGAATGATAACACCACCAGCTCATTGTTGCATTAGTGACTTGGTTTTTCATTATGTTATATCTCTTACAAATTTATTTTTCAGAATAGCTATATTAAAATATAATAAATACCATAATATATTTTTTTAAATCGATACTATCTTTTGATTGGAGCCTTAACCAGTTCTGGGACACAACAGGAGATCCGGTCTCTTGTAAAATAAAACCAAAATTTGAAGTGATACCCTAAACCTTATGAAACCCTTTGAAATAGTGTGGATCCCCAGTAAACTAAGAAAACAACATGACAAATAAAACTCTATAACAAACCTTCTAGTGAAATAATAAACTTCTACAAAACCAAAAACATGAAAACACTATTAGTCCAACATTAGATCAACCTTTTGTTGATTGCATGCATCTGCCTCTACTATACAATAATGATTCCATCATCTATTGATGTCCATAGAGAATAGAATTTTGAGCATCCAGTTTTAATCTTTCTACTTCCGTTTTCCTGCCTCTCTTCCCTTTCAGGCCATAGTTGGGAGTCTTCTTTTCACGAAAACTCTAAGCAATAGATAAAACCTCCTTACTTACCAGCTCTTCATCTTCTTCCTTTCTGTCCTCTTCCTCTTCTTCCTTCTCTTGTGGGATTTTTACTATTGGAAGAATTTTGTTTTTGCCCTCAAGCTTAGCTTTTAAAACCTTAGCTTCCTGAACCAACTGAGATAATGAATGTTGTTCTACAGCCAAATCAAACAACTTCTCTACTGCCTTTGAAACCTCACTCTTTTGGGAATTATTTTGAAAATCTTGAGAGGCTTTCATGGTAGGGACCTTAGCCAATATAGATTTGGAAGAAACAATCAAGTTGTGAACCAGATCTTGATTCGAACAACCAACCTTCCTAACCCATTTCTGAACAAACACTGAATGGGAACCTTTATAAATCTTCTCATGACAAGAAACAATCTTATAATCCAATTTATTGTAGTTGAATCATCCAGATGATAAACCCTCATAGTTAAAAAAAGTGAGACCAAATACCATGGGAAGAATAAACTCTAACCAAATGATGCAAGGGTTTAGAAAGGTCAACCAATACACAAGCTCTAACAAAAAATTTCTTATCTTTAATGGAGTCATCAATTTTAACAAAAACTCCCAATTTATTTATCAGTTATTGAAAAGATCGAGATCACAAAAATCTAAAGGTAGCTTATAAAATCTTACCCAAACTGGTCTTTGCTTAATAACTACAGAATCTAGATCAAAGAAAGCCCAAGGGAAAAAAAAACACCCCTTGATGCCCTACAAACCAGGGTCCATGAGTCCACACATAATCTCTATCTTTTGGAGATTGAAACTAGAGCCAAAAAAACCATTTGAAATCATGGAAATAGAAGGGGATTTGAGAGAAGGCAAGGTAAAAACTACCCAAAGCTGAAGATCTTCCCAAGATGGTTTTTTCCCAATGCATCTGCCTATCAAAGACTTGTTTCCCCTTTCCACCCCCACTGCAACAATTTTTGAATCTAATATTTCTAGAATAGGAAGAGAATATATTTTTTTTAATGGTATATCACCAAGAAAAGCCATCTCTAGATCTTTAAACTGAGAAAAATTTGCCTGTAGATTCCCCTTAAAACTCTCTTCATTTTCTACTTCCTTTTTTGAGAGCTTATTTGAAAGGATCTGGCTTCTGGGGACAAGAGTTGGATTAAAGCCTAGTTGTGCCTTAAGAATTATTTCTTTGCAATAAGAGCCACAAGAGTGATACGGATTAGAGTTATTAATGCAATTTTAAAAAACTACATCTTTAGCAAAAACCCTAGCCATTTCTTCTCCTTCACTTTTTGCTCTCTCCACAAGATTGGGAACCCCTTTGGATGGTCCCCTAAACCTGCTCTATTGATTAAGACCAAAGGGATCTTCTCGAGGATCAAAACCTAAGTTAAATAGCTCTTTGAATGAGTCAACAGGGGTAGAATCTGAACATTATCCCTGGCCATGACAAGACCTAGCTGAAGACCCATGCTCACCCCATTGAGCCCTAACCCCTTCTGCTCCTCTGACCTCACCTCCAACATCCTCACACCCTTGTCCTACCACCTTGGAAGACCTGAAGTTCTTTGCTTGCCTACAATAATCCTTATCTGAGTCTATATCCTTCGAAGTTGTTGCCTTCCCCCCTAACAAGCCTTACTTCTGACTGACGTTGTCTCTTCGTGTCAACTCTACTTGCATCGTCATCGTGTTCTACACAGCCATCACATTCTTCGCCATTTTCCTTAGGTGTATTATATATACAATAATATTATAATATACTATTATACATTAATATTATATTATATTATTAATATAAAATATAACATACAATATGTATTTTTTTTTGGTGAAGCATGGTTTTATAAAGAGAAAGAGTGTAAATTGGTAGTCATACCTCACCTAAAACCCATTACGACCAACGCCATCTCGCCTTTCATGCACACAATAGTAAGCAACAATAATCATATATTTATGGTGGAGGTGATAATATAAATGAGATTTTATATTCCTTCATATGACATCACAATGCGCTGTGTGAGGAAGAGATGTTTTGTTTCACAAAGAACTTGAGCAATGATGAAGTGTTGGGGAAGGGCTAGGCAATAAAAACATGCAAGTGGTGAAATATTTCAAGGTGAGCTAGTTGGTGATAGTGAGGGGCAATGATAGGGTATTTAATGTGATATCATGCACCATAAAGCCCATATCATACACCATATTTGGATTTAGGGTCGTTATTAGATTTACATGACTTGCACATAGTGCAAAATGGCATGTAGCTTGTAAGGTGGCAACATATTTGATTGATTATTTTCTATTGATAAGGGGATGAGGACATTACAAGCACTAAATTGATTGTGACATGACTCCATGTCATATGAGTGGCTTGAATCCGCATTAAAATGTTATCTATGTGGGGACAAGACGTTGAAGGACCAAAGTCTTTCTTTAGCTTATGTTCATTTATGCTACAAATATTAACATCTGAAGCAATTAAATTAGGCTTAACAACATACACAAACACCAAAATAGGACCCCTAAAATAAAGGACAAGGTGATAAAGAACATGCAAGTGTTGAAATATTTCAACATGTGTTGGGTAGTGATGGCTAGTGGCAATGAAATATTTCAAGTGTTGTTCTAAAATGTGAATGAAAACACCACCTGATTATTGGTTTATTAGTGACTAGGTTGTTTATTATGTTATATCTCTTGAATTTTTCTTCTTCAGATTATACATTAAACTAATATTATACATTAATATTATATATAGCATATAAGATGTAATTTTCTATTTTAGTAAAATATGGTTTGTAAAGCGTAAGAGCATAAATTGGTAGTCATACCTCACTTGAAACCCATGACCACTACCCCCATCTCACCTTTTATGCAGACAATGGTAAATAATAATAATATATTTCTCGTGCAGGTGATGGTACATAATGAGATTGTATATTCCTTCACACAATGTGGCAATGCACTATGCAGGGAGGAGACGTTTTGTTTTCTGAAGAGTTTGAGCAATGGCAACATGGTGGGAAAGGGCTACGTAATACAAAACATGCAAGTGGTGAAAGATTTTAAGGTGAACTGGGTGGTGATGGTGAGAGGAAATAACATGGTATTTCATGTTATATCGGGCAATATAAAGCCCATATCATACATCAAACCTAGATTTAAGTCAACTATTAGATTTACATGACTTGCACACATTGTAAAGGGGTATGTAACTTGCAAAGTGGCAACATCTTTGATTGATTGTTTTCAATTATTAAGGGTAGATGAGGATGCCATGAACATTGATTTGATTGTGACATGGCTCCACGTCTGATGAGTGTCTTGAATGCAAATTACAATGTTGTTTATGTGCAAACAAGACATTGAGGTACCAAAGTCTATCTTGTAGCATATGTTCGTTTATGTTGCAAATATATTAACATCTAGAGTAATTAAATCAAACTTAACAACATATAGAAACACCAAACTCAAACCCATAGAAGAAAGAGAAAGGTGATAAAAAACATGCAAGTGGTGAAATATTTCAATGTGCACTGGGCAGTGATACCCAGTGATGATAGTGTAATTTAGGTGATACCATATGCCATGGGGCTCAAATTATGCAACAAACTTGGATTCAAGGTAGTGGTTGGATTTACATGACCTACTTCACCCCTTGCAAAGGGGTCCATAGCTTGCAAGGTGGACACATCTTTGATTTTTGGTTTTCTATTGTAGAGGGTGGATGAGGATGTCATGAGTGTTGATTTGATTGTAATAAGATTCCATTTCTGATCTATCGCTCGAATCAATAATGCAATGTCATTAATATAAGAAGAAGATATTGAAGTCCCAGAATTAATCTTGTTTCTTCCGTTTATCCATATTACCAATATATTGGACCCTTGAAAATAAAAAATTACATCGCTCTTGGTATTATTAATAATATAGTTTTTCTTAATAAACACACAAAATGTAAGTGGTAAAATGTATTTCTCTTTACTAATTTTCCATACTCCACACGCATAAACAATTAATAAAAGATAAAAATAAATAAAAGATAAATCTTTTGTGACGTTCCTCTCACCATGGGACCAACCATGTCCTTACATCAACCTTAACATAATTCATCCATTGAAGGACAATTTTTTTGTTATACTGAAGCCGATCGTCTCCAACCAGATAGAGGAGCAGTAAAAGAATCGTTTTCATTTTAGGGGAATTACGCACAGAATGTATCATCCATCCAGGGGAGGCGTTCGCGGAGGCCGAGATCGTATGTATATTTCAAGGAGCTGCATGTTAATTTCTTTATTTGGAGTAACAAATTTGGGAGGTGTTATTCCTTAAAATCAATCAGTGTATTTAGACTTCAATACTTTTCACTACTGGTCACCTGTTCAAATCTTGAGAGCCCTCTATTTTTTTCAGATGTTCTTTTTTGGGTCTGTCTAATTCTTTGAAACCCTACTAATTAGGCAGTGGTCTATGTACAAAGGTTTTAATGCCCACTCATGGATTTAATTTAGAACTAGGTTTCTCATCAATGCGAAGCTTTTATTGAATTTTGTATTTAAAAGTGTAAAACTCACTTAACCCTAGCGTTGCCCTTATTATGACAGCACAAGTTTTAGTCCTGCCCTTTGTTTGAATGACAATTAATTTAAACCCTTTTCTGTTAAGATAAATCAGGCTTTTGAAGAGCATTGGTATATTCAATTTTCTCGTTCATGGAAAAAATCTATAGCCTTTGGATCCTCTTGTGTTCCTGGTAAGGCCAATTATAAGGAGCTCCGATCTATAATCCTATCCCTCATCGTGGCCCGGAACGTGTCCTGTTTTTTTGGTTCAAATTGTCTTCTACTCAATATTTCTCTGGAAGCTTTCTTTCTAAGGCCAAACATTTTACTTGGGTCTTTTGAAAGCAGAACTCTTAATAAATTATACGGCCAGATAGGGCGGAATAGAGTGTTTCAATAGGATTTGACAATTTGTTTTTCATCTGGAGAGTTTGGTGGCTAACTTATTGAATGCTATTCTCGACTTGCAGAATTCAGTTGGGATGATGTGAAAGCTGATAAACACAGGGAAAATTATCTTGGTCATAGCCTTAAGGCTCCCGTTGGGCGATGGCAGAAAGGTATTCATTTCTATCTGAAATATAATTTACTTTTGATAGATTTGTTATCTGGTTCTATTATTTTTTTGGTCTGTGAAGGATCAAGTAGAGCTATCTGAGTTGAATGAAAGGAGGATATTTCATCATAGACAGCTCCTCTCTCATGCATATCAAAGGTCTGCACACTTTGAATTATCTGTTAGATACTATACTTACCCTAAAATTCTGCTCTCTCTGGTAAAAGCTCTGTAACATTTCTCAGATGGCACTAGTTTTCTGATTGAGCTTGAAACATTTGGAAGACTTACTACAAAATTTTCCATCCTTGTGTAGACTCATTACAACTGGTAGCACCTTGAGCACTTGCAAAGCTGTCCAATCGTACATGTTCTCATGATGAATTATTAGACCTTTTTAGTATTCATAGTTGGCCAAGGTTTTATGTAGTGACATGGACAGAAAGCATACTTCAGTAACTGTTCTGGTTGTGTGGCATTAGTGTTACTGGTTATTTACCTTATTTGCATTGCTTGGGGCCAAAGTAATTGCATTATTGTTTTAATATTGATCTTACACAGGAAAGGATCTTTTCTGGTACACAAGGGATAAAAAGGCAGGAGTTTCAAGTGCCGAGGCAGAGAAAGATGAAATTAACAGGATCAAAGAAGAGGAAGAGCATTCTATGCAAGAGATTTTAGGATTGGCACCAAAACGTGAAAGACGTCCTCAGGGTAATCGTTTGGATAAAAGGGAGGCTGCAGAGTTACTGAAGAAAGGAAGGAGTGCAGAGGATTTTCCTCCCGGTTATGTTGAAGGAGAACGTGTGCAGGGGCTGGGTTTTACTCGGTTAGTTTTAACTGGCATGTTTCTATCTTTCCCTTAGTTATATTGCTAGATAGGATTTCTTCTGCTTTCTTAGCATGCATCTTCATTTTACAAGATTTCACCTAAGAGTGGTTTGTTAAATGACTATTATATGTTTTGTATATAGCCTTTTTTGGTAGTTTTGCCTGCCTATATGTATTAATTCTCTTGCGTGCAAAATGCAGGGCTCCACATCATTCAGTGAGTGAAAAAGTTCTTTCCAAAGAGATTCAACGTGCTTCAAATGACAAAGTATTAGAAAGAGAGAATGAAACTTGTGCAAAGTCTCAAATGGACGAAGTTGACAAACAGTACGATGAACAAGAATCAGATTCTGATAGGGATGATCGAGAGAGCAGGAAAATGAAGAGAAAAGAGGACAAGAAAAGGAAGAGAGAAGAAAAGAAGGCCCTAAAGCGAGATAAAAGAAGTTTTGAACCAGAGTTGAGGCGAGATAAGAGTAGGCATGAATCAGATCTCAATAGGAAGCAGAAGAAAAGGCGGCATGATTCTGACAGCAGTGACTAAAATGAAAGATGCTCTGCATGTTAAAATCTTCACAACAAATGTTCTCTATGCAATTCAAGATTAAATGTTTGCTATTTTAGTATGATGGAAAGCTCAAGGGCTTTTGTTGCTAACTATTTTCAATTCGTTTTTATTCAATAGTGCAACATGGAAAATATTTGCTTCCTACTGTAACCCAGGGGACTGATTCCAGAGTTGTACTCCTATATGTTCACAAAATCATGTAATTTTCGTGTGTACTGTATATGCTAATAATTACTTTACCTGCATAACAAAGATAGTTAAAAGCAGCCATGCTAGATGTCAGAGTTGATAAGTATGAATTTGATTTTCACAATGAATTCTAAGGTAGGCTATTCGGAGGGTTTCAATCTGATACACAGGACACAGACTGGCCTTTTATTTTATACTGTTAACAATACCATACATGATTAATGTGAAAATAGATCTCACGGAAGTTTTTAATCTTGTACAGCTCAGCAAGTAAAATTTTGTTATGCCAATCTGGGAAATCTTATTCAACATTCTGTTTATTTAGGCATTTGATTGGCTTTGTTGAAATTTGAGTGATTTTGAATGCTGTTTTTTGTCTTGATTTTCCATAGCCTTTTTTTTGGTAGTACATCTAGGGTGCACGGAAGAGAAAAAAGAGGCAGCAAAGAGGAAATGATAACAGAGTTTGCAGAGGACGCAACTATTTTGCTGTGATTTTTGAATATTAACTCCTCATTTTGTGCAATATGTGTTATAATTTGTGGGAAAACTTTGTCTTCTATGTTTTCCAATGTTTGTTGAAGTCTAAAGACTACGTAGTAATTTCAAAAATCAGAGTACATAGCATTCTGCCTTGGAGAGCGGGAGTCAAGAAATGTATTTAGAAACAAAATTGAAAAAGAAACCCTGTCCTATGGTAATTACTCTTCTGCACATAACAGCCATGCCAGCCCAAGGGTTTTCAAACCCTTGGAGATTTTGAGAGCTGAAACTATAACAATTCAGATGTGAAACATATTATGCACTATGAAAACCTCATATCTCTAATAGGTAAAAACATGTCAATGAATTTGGCACAGTGATCGGCGTAGATATTAGAATGTCCTCCTATTCTATAAAACACCCCAATGAATTTGGCTACATATAAGCTTATAGACACCTAATTTTGGTACAAGCCTTGTAATTGCAATTTCGTTTTTGTATTTTGTGTGCATATGGATCATTGGGTAAAATTGGGTTCATACTTGTATTTTCTCGTACTTTTGACTGTATTATTCTTTGTGCACATGTATTATTCTTATTCATTTGAGTTTCTTTCTTCTTTGTGTTTTACAAGTCATGGGATCCCTATTCTTCTTCCTCTTTCTTGTGATTTGTAGTTTCTTAGCATTATAATATTTCTAATACTCATCCAAGTCATTGTGTTTTTGGACGCCTTTGGTCCTTGGGTCTAAGTTAAAGTTGCTTGGCCTCTATTTTTTTGACTCGTATCTTTTATTTCTATATTGGGTTGAACGTCAGTAGGTCCCTAATTTGAATTGAAGAACCTCTCTATATAAAGGTATCCTCAAGCATCTGAGAACCCAGTACTCCGTACAAAAGTACATTGGGTGTTCACACAATGACAAATTTTCTTGCACTTCATTATTTATTGGATTTCTCCATCTATTGAAGTGTTATTGTTGCATTTGTACCAAAAGAAAGATTAATAAAAGAGAATATATAATTGATTACTAGTTTGCATCTTATAGGGATAAGGGCTTGAGACTATTATATACACGGATATGTGTGTTGACATGCACTAGTTTGGATTGCAGTTTCATCATTGAATAAGGGATTGACCAAGGTAGTCTTTTAAAAACAAACCCTGATATTTAATGCCCTTGTAAGATCCGGCTTGAGCAAAGGAGAAGGAATTTTGGCAGCTTTGTACATCAATTGGCTAATCTCTGAGAGGTTTTTTGCAAGTAGACATTGATGAAGGCATCCACAATGTTTGAAAACCCATTTGAGTTGTTTTGCCATTGTTGGGAACAATCGCTGCTACCAAAACATTTTGATACTAGTCTCCCTGTATTGGTCACATCATCAAATCTTTGTCATCTTTTTCAGTGATTTGCACTATTTATGGACCCTTTTCTCAACGTTTTAATTCTTTTTTAGAGTTCAAGGTAGTCAAAAATGAAGGATGTAGCTCTCAACTTCCTTTGCCAATTATCAATCATTAAAGGTATTTTCATTCATTAATGATGGTTTATGTATTGATACCCTTACAATTGATAGATTTGATTTACTTTCCTCCAATGATAAATCTTGTGTGACTCATTATATGATGACTCATTATGAGGTGGATGTTGTAACAATCTAGAGGGGTAGGGCATGCAATATCATGACCCCTCTTTCTTCCTCTCAACATGAAGGTGAGGTTAACCCAAACACCCCTCCTAAACTTCCTCAAGCTCTTATATTTAGAGTGGATGCCACTAAGGATTATGATATCATAGATCAACTTAAGAATACTCATGCAAAGATATCTATTTCAGAATTGCTTACAAAATATAATGTTTATAAGGACATGCTTTATGAGGCTTTGTGTGACACTACTTTACCACACGACACTAAACCGACATACTTTACTTCTATAGTTAAAACCTTGATGGATGGTGAGAACCTTATCTCTTTTGAGTTGAATGACTTACCTTCTAAGGATATTGTGGACCAACATCTACCCTTGTACATTCAAGTTATCATCAACAATAAAGGGATTAAACATGTTCTTATAGACAATGGTTCGGGATTAAACATTTGTAGTGAATCCTTTCTTAGTGCATTGGGAATCAGAAGACATGCTCTAACATAATCTAATATGATTATATAAGGCTTTGAAAATCAACCAAGAAAGGTTTTATGAGCAATTACATTGAACATAATAGTTGGACCACAAATTATAGCTACAAAATGTCAAGTCATATCTAATGATATGAACTATATAATATTTTTCTTGGTAGGCCATGGATTCATGTCATGCATGCGATCACCTTTATGCTACATAAATGCTTAAAATTTGTTTATGGTGGGCTCATTTATATCGGTCTTGTGGATGATGTGCCTTTCTGGTTTCACAAAATGGTAGAACCCACAAAGATAATCATACTCCATCTTAATACACCACAACAATCTATTATGGCACCTAAGCAAGTTATTCCAATAGACCAAATACACACGTTCAAATTTGGTAATTGTAGTAACACTCAGAATGATAGAGAGGAGGATGATTATAATGATTTGTGCGTAATTCTTGCACCATGTTGAGACCTCCTTTACCTCCCTGCGACACACACACACACACTCATGTTGTGCAATCCTACACACTCCTCCATCCTGAGCTTGTTCTCACTCATGTGCACCAATCCCACACTTGCTCGTAGACCTACGCACCTCGATCACACCAGATCGTAGTGCTGCACACTCCTTTGTGCCAAACCAACTTGCAGTCCCGCATGCCTCACTGACACTTGCTCATAGACTCACACGCCTACACTTGTCTTAGCTCCAATACATCCATGTGTCAACGTGCCTTGACCACATGCCTTGTTAAGTGGTACTTCCCTCCCTGACATCCATCAACTATCTAGTTGGACAGTTAGTTACCATATATGTGGAAGCTTAACTGTCTCCCAACAAGGAAGATGAAGCAATTTGTAATTGTCTTCTTTGTAACTGATAGTAGTTGTAACTGCTCTTATATTGCAAATATAAATATGTATCATATGCATTTGTCGAATGGTTGATATGATACATAATCGATGCCATACATAGTCGTATTGATAGATAACATGCTTTGTGTATCTACTCTATCATACATGCATTGTATATCATTGTATTCTTTCCGCTATTCACTCTTATTAAATAGAAGTTGCATTTCTACAAGTATTAGACTTCTGCTCCATTGACTGTGTTGATTGTTCTTTCTGAATACTTTGCATGAATTCACTCTTATGACTGTGACTTATCTCTAGCCCAGAGTTGTCCCCCACATGCCTAGTCCTAGGCCCCTGTAGTCCGGATCATTGGTATAAGATCCTAACTCTTTGGTAATAGAGCATAGCTCTATTTCTATGCTTGTAAACACACAAACACAACTAGAGAAAGAAGGTATCTTAGTCAATTATATTTTAGACTGCCTATAGGAACACCATAGCAAAATCAAGATGATTGACACCTAGAAGCAACTTGAGGTAGCCACAGGTGTTCAAAGGCTCATCACTGATACATTGGAGGCACATCACACCAAAAATTTTGGCCAATTTTGTGAGTTGATGATGCAACTCAACTCGATGCCTTCAAATTCCCCTCTATTGTTCACATAACAATGGTTTCTGTAGCAAACCCCCTTCAAAGTGCAAGCCAATCGTGACATCCTTTTGGTTGAAGGCAAAATCAACTCCAAAACATTGGATGCTTCGATTCGATAGCACGAGGTGTATTTCTCAATCAATCATTTCACTAATGTTGAGAAGCTCACCTTCGCAATGGTGAAGATGTCCATTTAGTGGTCTACTAGTGGGAGAACTTCAACGCGCATCGTGTGTTCCAATTACATCTTAGAATAATTTTGTTGACACGTTTTATAAGTACTACCCTCTTCGTTACTTTGCAAATGAATATATCAAGTTCCAACAATTATGTTAGCACAAGAATCAATCGGTGGAAAACTACATCAACATATTCCACTATTACTCTGTGTGTCTATGAGAGAACTTGAGTGAACAACATAAGGTGATAAAGTACATCAACAAACTCTCACCTTATATTCATGCGAAGATGGAATTATTGACTTCAGAGACAATGGGGCAAGCATATTGGAATGTCACCAAGATTGAAGCGAAGGCAAAGATGAAGCAATGTCTCACCTCTTCATCCAACATTGTGCGCAAGGGCCATTGCTCAAAAAATTCTTCATCACAACCTTATGTGTAGAAGCATAACCCTTCTTGTAAATGAGAGTAGCCTAAGAAGACTACATACAACTTGAAGGCTCTTACACCTTTTGCTTCAGACAAAGGCAAGAAGAAGCCTAGTGACAAGTGGTGCCATTGTCATCTCTCATACACCCATGATAACTCTAAATGTCACATGCAACAATCATTGATATCTTGATCTTCATCAAGTCCCACATAATCAGATGACACATATCTAGATGTGACTTTTCTAAACACTAGCACCATTGTGATAGACACCTTTGAGAAGTGCAAACACCTATTTTGCACCAAGTTTTTGGTAAAGGGTTAGCCTCTCCATGTCATCATCGATAGTAGTACTCAAAAGAACATCATCATGCAATCCATAACACAATGCCTCATCCTTACCACTGCGGCACATCCCAAAACTTACTCATTGGGGTGGCTTCAGTAGGGGAAGGATATATAATTCTGATGATAATGCACCTTCCATTACAAAATAAAGCCTATAGATGACACCATCACTTGTGACATCACACCTTTGGAAGTCTATGACAATTTGTTTGGAAGATCATATTGTATGACCGTGAAGATACATATCATGCCAAGCCACAACGTTGGACTGTTCACGCACAAGTTCTCTTATTCAACCTCTTTGGGTCAGCACCCACGACCAAAGTCACCTTGGTCTCTACCAAGCAATGCTGTAAACTCATATCACACACAAAATTTCATGTTACTCATGGTTCACCTTGATACATCTACATAGAAGACAAAGCAAGGTTTTGCAACATGCACCACACAATCAATGTCATAGCAATAACTCGACAAGTTACTTGAAAAAGCATGATGAAGTGTTCGTGGATCTTGAAGGCCTTCCATGCATTGCACAATAAAATAATGCATTGATTTGGTCCTTGAATCCCCTCATCCGAACAACCCTATGTATTACATATCAGTTTGGGAAAATGATGAAATTTGATGTCAAATACATGAGCTCCTTGATGAAGGCAAGATCAGACCTAGCTCTTCTCCCTGTGGGAGTCTGATAGTCCTCGCACCCAAGAAAGATGGGATCTAGTGTCTCCACATAGAATATCATGCACTCAACAAAGTCACGGTGAAGAATCGATATCCATTACCACACATTGACAACCACCTGGACCAACTTAGAGGTGCACCCTACTTCAAGATTGACTTGAAGTTAGGTTACCATCAGGGTCTAGTCTATCTTGAAGACGTCTGGATGACAGCCTTCAAGAAAAGGGAATGATTATATGAATGGCTAGTTATGCCTTTTGGCCTAGCCAACACACCAACCAGTTTCATGCACTTGATGGATGATCTACTCAGGCCATTCCTTAATTCCTTCATCATAATGTAATTGTATGACATCCTCATCTTCAACAAGACTTGGGAGGAGCATGTAGAACAATTCACACGCATCTTAGACACCTTGCATCAACACAAATTTCAAGCCAAATTAGCAAAGTGCACATTTGGCATTGTGCAAATCCAATACCTGGGCTACATCATTGACCACACAATAATTCATGTAGATCAAAATAAGATCAAATTGATACAAGATTGGTCTACTCTATGCAATCTCACAAAATTAAGGAGCTTTCTTGGACTTGCAAACTTATGCCACAGGTTTGTCCTTGGTTTATCACACATCTCTTGGCCACTTAGTTATGTATCACACAAGAAATCCAAGCTTGAATGGACTCACTCACAACAACACAATTTTTAAGTACTCAAGCAATGCCTCTGTGCAATGCCTATACTCACATTGCACACTCCTTTGAACTTCATAGTGATGCATCTAACTATGCACTTGGTGTAATACTTATACACCATGGACATCTAGTCGCCTACCATTTTGAAACATTCAATGACATGATGCTAAGGTACTCCACAAATGAAAAATAGTTATCTATTGTACAAGCAATTAAGCAATGAGATCACTACATCTTGGGGAAGGAGACAATTTTTCATTCTGATCATAACCCACATAGTTCCTACAGACACAAAGCAAGCTAGAGAACACACTCGACATGAAATGGATAAATTACCTATAGTAGTTCCATATCATGATCAAGCACAATAATGGGAAGGATAACAATGTAATAGATTGACTTAGCCAACCACCGGTTCACATGTTCATCATAGTGTTGGACATACATAGACATAACTTCATAAACTAAGTATCTCTCTACTCAACTATTTAGGTCTTCACAAATACTTACACCAACCTTACACAACGTAAAAGTTTAGGAGTTATACTTGTTCGACCAAATTCTCTACAAGTTCAGGAACCTCTGTGTTCTTGGTGGCATACCTCGCCAAAGACTCATGTGGGAGGTGTACTACACCAAGATATTGGGACACTTTGACATGATAAAGAGTAGTTGCATTGCAGTCACACTTCTATTAGACACACATACACATAGACGTCGAGTGCCACATCAAGTATTGCATTCCTTATTGCATTACCAAGCCCATGAACATGAAGCTAGGACTATACACACCCCTATTGGTTCCATCCAGACCATGGGAATCTATCAACATGGATTTCATGACTAAGTTTTTTGTGATGAAATGCCAACATGACATTGTGTTCATTGTAGTGGATAGGTTTTCAAAGATGGCTATCATGGTCACTTGAAAGAAAGACATTGTTGTAGCTAGCATTGCACAAGCCTTATTCAACCATGTTTGCGTTCACTTTGGACTCCCAACATCCAAAATATATGATCGAGGTCCACACTTTGTGAGTCATTTTTGGTAAACATTAAGTGATTTGATGGGAATGTAGTTGGACCGGTCGACATCATTTCATCCATAGATAGATGGACAAATTGAAGTTGTCAATCGAACACTTGTTTATATTCTTCGAATCAAAAACCATGCACATGCTTGCACTTGGGATGACAACCTATTTTACATTCAACATGCCTACAATAGATAACTTCATATCTCTATGAGGCACAATCCATTCTAGACATGTTTGGTTTTGATCATGTAACACCTCTAGACATTTCCTATTGTGCACCAGTTGGTACTTGATCGTGCACATTGGAATAGGAAGTGGACAAAGTCAATAAGTTTTTGTGTCACATATAATATGTTCATTAGTAGGTTCGACAAATCCTCTATTTCACACAAATAAATTACAATGAGTGACACGACACACATCACACACCTCATGCATTCTAAATTGGTGAAAAATTATGGCTGCGCCTTCAGAAAGAGCACTTCAAAGGTCCACATTGGAAGATCAAGCCTCTATACTATAGTCCTTACATAATTTTGTGCATAGATGGTGAGAATGAAATTGTTCATGATTTGAATCCGTACTTGGGCATGCACCTAATCATCAATGTGCATCTCCTCCAACCTTACATTCCTCCACTTCTTGATCCAACTGTGACACAACATCATTCTGATATTGATCCCAAACACTTGCGTCCTATAGAGAAGGATCAAATTATTTAAGTGAAAAACACATGCACCCACCATGGCACACAAATTTTTAGAGTGGTCAAAGTAGGTAAATGTTCATATCAAGATAAGTGGTACAACTCAAACAACTTCAAGCACAATTCCAATAACTACACAAGGATGTAATGGACGCCATTACTATCCCAGAAAGGGCAAATGATCTATGTGTAACTCCTGCACCATGATTAAACCTCTTTTTCCTCCCTATGCCACACCTACACCTAATACACAATCCTAAAAATTGAGCTTTCTCTCACTCCTATACACTAGTATCTCACTTTATCACAAACCTATGCACCTTGATCGCACCAGATCATAATCTTGCACACTACTCTACGCCAAACTAGCTACTAGTCTTGCATGCCTCATTGGCACTTACTCATAGACTCACACACCTACACTTGTCTCAACACCATCACATCCTTGTGTCAAAATTCCTTGACTATGTGTATTGTTAAGTGGTACTTCACCACCTGATATTTGTTAGTTATCTAGTTGGACAGTTAGTCGCCATGTACTTGGAAGCTCAACTGTCACCCAACAATGAAGATGAAATGATTCATAACTATCTTCTTTGTAATTGACATTAGTTGTAAATACTTCTTATACTCTACATTTATAAATTTGTATTATGCATCTGGCCAAGGGTCAATATGATCTGAAGTTGATGTCATACACATTCATACTAATAGATAACATGTTTTGCATATCTACTCTATCATACACACATTGCACATCATTGTATTAGTTTCCCTATTCATTCTCATTAAATAGAAGTTATGTTTTTGAAAGTATTAGACTTACGTTCCATTGAATGTGTGTTGATTTTTCTTTCTAAATATTATGTGTGCATTCACTCTTACAACTGTGAGTTATCTCTAGGTTGCATTTGTCCCCCATGAGCGCGGTCCTGGTCCCTAGTAGCACGGATCATATAACATTGAAAATATAGATGAACAGGTATCTACATAAAACTTAACTACAATTGGCCCTAGGGAATATAGAGTTGATATGAGTGCATTTGACATTGTAAAAATCTAATTTACGGTGCAAGACAATAGAAATCTAGTAATTTATCTGTGTTGATAAACCATCTTATGATGATAAAGGTATATAACCTATGAAAGATAAATATTGCAACAATGCTAAACCAAAAAAACCTACTAATATTATTGAAGCATCATTGAAACAATATGGATTTGGACTCAAATGTGTATAAAAAATGGGATATAAAGGTCGATATTTAGGAAAACATGAGCAAGATATCATAGAACCTATGATTCCAATTGGTCATCAATTTAAAAAAGGGAATTGGATTTAGTCAAGATTCTCGATTGGAAGATTACCTTTTCAAATGAATAACGTGCATCTCAACATTATTTTAAATTATTTTGGATTTGGTTATCTAATTATCCTAAAATATGTAATTCATATTAGATAAGATATGTCTAAATTACTTAGATTTGAATGTAACAAGAAAATTGAAATTGATTATTTACACTTACTATTTATAGAAACAATCAAGACGATAAGGTACTCAATTTTTTTATATTCTATTTTTGGCTATGATAGTGTATAAAAGTTAGAAATGCTTTGAAATGGATTTGTGGTCACTTGGATAAGGAGAATGGCTACCAAAATCTACCTTGATGGATTTAGTAATGCTTAGACATTTGTGGCTACCAAATATGTCTGCTTTGTGCAAGAATTGTCCTTTGTATTTTCTAGTCTATTTCACCATAAAGGTTTGTGCCTACTTGTCAAGATACTTCATGTGAAAATTCAAAGGTTCATTCCCATTCATAGATTAAAATTTTTCTTCCTTCACCTTGAAACCCTAGATCTACTTTTGACACTTGGCTTGGCCTTTAAAAAAGGGTTATAAATATGGGTTAGATAACCCTAGGCACACGCCACTGTATGTTTGAGTGTTTTATATGTTTCAATACTCCAAAGAGGGTTCAAACCACACATAATTATCCCACCTATGTGAATGTGTACTCAATAGTGATCCACTACTATGTATACAACATGTTTGGATTTGGATACTTAAAAATTGATTTGTAAACTAGGTGGATATTTTACATTGTATATCACAAAAGCAAACAGTTAGCAAGCAAATTTAGGATCCAAATCAAACAAAGAAAAAAATGCCAAACAAATTCACAATTAAAATACCTCTAATCAAGTGAAGAGAGGATTATAAATAAATACCTTCATTTACTAACAAATAAAAATGATCCTCTTAATGTTGATTTGGATTGTAGTTAAAATCAGTAATGAAGACCACACAGACAATTGGGAAAAAGCTCCCCTTACAAGATTGATGATTTGGATTGATAGTTGGATGTCTTGGATGCTATGATTGGTTATAAAATATGCATCTCTTTGTTATCATTTTGAGCTTGTGAATAATGGAGGGGTGAGCTCCCATTTATAGCTTTCAATGGTGATTGTGAGCAATTGATCTTGATTCAAGATCAATGGTGGAGAATGAGTCCTCATTGAATGAGGGGAGTTGAGGCATAAATATGGGAAGTTGGGATGTGTAAGGATTCACATTTATAAATAATGGGATTGATTTGCATTATAATTGGAGGGATGGATGACTTGGAATTTTAAATTAGATTTTATTTGTACACTTGTCCCTTGCATAGGATTTTGGGAAGATTGCTTTGGACTTTATGGATTTAACTTAGGATTTGGGAATGATAAGTTGACTAGATGATGTCATCAAATTGAGAAGACTATTTGATTTTAGATAATTATTGGAATTATAATTCTATATAATTTTTGATTAAGACTAATTAGCTAACTTTGCATGATTAGTTAAATAATTAACCCTAATTTAATAGTTGTGGTATTTTTCAAGGTTCAATTATGCAGATAAAAATTAGCCAATTAATTCACTAGTGGTGATGTAAAATAGTGATAAGTGAATCAAGGATCTACTAGACAAAACTAGGGGTATGATATGGTGTAATAGTGTGATTAGTGTGGGCTGAAATTGGTTAATCGAGTTGATGGATTAGAATGATGAAATAATTAGGGCTTAATCATGCGGTGAAGTGAAATAGTGATTTTGTGACACTAGAGTGGTGGAAATGAGGTGTTTACATTTTTCCCTTATTTTAAAGGCATTGCAAAAGGATGGGTAGAGTAACATATTTTCAAAGAATGAATAGGCCAAAAAACATTGGGCATATAGGGATGCCCCAAGTGATAAAATGAAGATGAGAATTTATTAGGAGTAACAATTTTGGGAAAACCATAAAAAATGGGCTCATGAGGATGCCCTAAATGATAGGTGATGGTGATGTGATGCCCATCAGGGGGTCAAAAAAATAAAAAAATGAGGAGGATGAGTGATCTAAAGGAAGAATAATGTTAATAATGGAGAAACATGAGGAAGATTGGTGAAGATAGGGAGAAAATCAGTAAAACAAGTGAAATGGGAGTTCACTAGGTTAAAAACAAATGAAAATGTGAAAATATGGGGGAAATATTTAAAAATTATGGTGGATGGGGTGAATAAATAGGTGATGGGGGGTGAAAAAAATCCATTTTCACCCTAGCCCATTAAAAATGATTGTTGTGGATTTACCCCAAGACCCCTTTTGAAAATGGCTTGTCTCCCATCCAAGAGGCACTGAAGTGAGCATGTGAGAAAACACCATAGACAAACAAAGGGGCACAAAAAAGTAGTTTTTTTATAATTTTTTTGGAGCCATAAACAGGGGTATAAATTCCACATGTTGTGTAAACACTATTATGAAAATGATGGTTTTACCCCCTAAAATGGTGGGTTCACATAATTTTTTTTCAATGTTTGGTGATTTCACATTATTTGTGCTGAGGTCACCTAGAGAATTTGGAGGCATATCAAAAATAATGGAAAATTTTATATGATTGATGATACCACCAAAAATCACGGTGACTTTTCTAGGGATTGGAGATTTCATCGAAGGTTATGGCAATTTTGTTAGGGATTGGCAATTTAGTTGAAGGTCATGATAGTTTTACTAGGGATTGGTGATTTCACTAAAGGTGATCAAAATTTTAATAGGGAATCAATATTTTAGATGGAATATTTATACACATAATATTTTCAAACTTTATCAATTATTGATGCTTTTTATCTTTCAAGAACTCATTGAATCTCAATCTCTCTAAGTGCACACCTTAAGGGGTGCATCGATAAAGGGGTGGGCAAACCATTGGTGCTTCTTAGGATTATTTTCCATATACTACCACTTTATATCCACATAAAAATCTCCTAAAAACACTCCCCTAAGCTATGTCTCCTCTTTTCACCCTTCTCTAGTCATTTTCTACTTTCATTATCCCTTACCTAGCGCAAAATTCTTTTTGATGGTTTATGTTACATTGTCAGACCCATCAACCCTATATTATAATTTATAAAACTCATTTAGGGTCTAGGTCAGCCCCTAGAAGACCAAGACCAAGACCTATTTTTTTTTGTCAATAACTATATAGAGTTGATTGGGCTGATCCTATCAGCTAAACATTCTAAAAGATATAGGGTTAGATTCAATTATATTCTCACATTCATTTCACCATTTCTTAGAGATAACAAGAGTTAATTATTATTTTGTCCTTATTTACAATAGAATCTTCCACCATTATACTTGAGGATTTATAGCTTAGTGTAGACACCAAAAATCCACACATGATGGTTTTAAATGTCAAAATACCCTTGGATGCCTACCTTGGCCAAACTTCACCCACTAACCCACATTTAACCTAAACCATTCACCTTTGACCTTTAACCCAACATAACATTTTTAAACCCACCTTAGCCTACCACCTTTGAATATTTGATTGCCAATGGTCACCCTCACCATCAATAGTTAGCTTGACCATGGATGGATGGTTAGCCTGACTGTTGATGATTAGCATGATCATCGATGGTTAGATTGACCGTCAGTGGTTAGGTCCTCAGCACCTAAACTTACCAACTTGATCTGTGTGCAAGCTAACACATCAAAATCTTATCTAGATGTCTACCTTCTCCATTTACTAATGCATCATAAGCCTCAAAATCATCAACCAAACCTACTAAGGAACCTTCTACCTCCATCTCTCTTTGCATATAAAAGGAAGGGAGCAGGAGGTGAAAAGGAGAAAAAAAAGGATGGACAACCAATGATCTTAGACTTCTTCATTAAGATTTTCTTTTGTAGGTCTTCCAACCAATCAACCAGTAGAAAAGAGACCTAACACTCTACCAAAATTGATTTGCAAGCACAGGCACCATTACTTTGCCAAAATTCCTCCAGGCTTCATCAACAACTTCAAAACCCAAAGCTAAGTATTTATTTTCATGTATTCATTTACTTTGTTTCATTTTAACACCTCTACCTAAACAAAACCTTTTCCATTAATACTTCTAAGACCCTCTCTTACCCTCATGACCATTAACCAAACCTCTAATAACCTATAAAACCTTTTTTTAACCAACCCATAACCTATTCTAGCCATCCCCACAATAAGGTTACCATACCTATCACCCATCTACCTAACTAACCAACCCTTTTATAATTCTATCTTATTGCAGGTCATCTTCCCAAGCCAAAGAAGAGTATCTAAAACCGCTTAGATTACTAAGCACAACCACATCCAGTTTCTACTAACCTCTACCCCTCTTTCATTTTTACCTTTCTTATATAAATAGATAAAATAAAAATTTGATTAAAACATTTTGGCATGCCCATTGGGACCTAGTTACATCTAATCCCCTTTTTTTCTTTATTCTATGCTCATACAACAAAATTTGAATGTTTTTTGGGTATAGAATTAAATGCATACATTTATTGCTTGCATGTTTAGCTCATTTAGTTAAATTAAAAGTAAAGTAATCAATTTTAACTTCACCTCTTTATCACACACATACCAAACCACTTATCAATCAACACATCTTAACACTTGACATAAGGCCCAACTAAGATTTCATCACCTAGCGATAAACCCTCACCCTTTGGCTATCTTAATTGGACTTCACTACCACGAAGAGAAACCAAAACTTAGGTCTTTGGTTGAGTCTAAACTCTAAAAATTAGTATATCTTGGCTAAGCACCTGACACCCTTATCACTACGATGTGTGAAATGAGGGGGTAGACCCCAATATCAAGAACGTACTAACTTTCAATATAGATTTTGAGAGCCATAACTAACATAAAACCAACCATAAACTTATCTTTTAGTACCCGCTCTATAAGCCAAGTCTTCCAACATTCTTTCTAACTTAAGGCATGAGCCAAAAGAGAGACTAAAAATAACCCTAGGAGGTAACGTACGTTAGTGTGTGTTTTGCCTTTTTGATTTTTTCTTATCTGATCTTTGCTTTGAGTTGTGAGAAACCTAACTTCCACCATCTTGTATCCATTTCATTTTTCAATGGAGAACCAACCTATATTCTCTCCTAGAGATCCTAACTTTACTAGGATCTTGGAGAGCAACCATCTTGCCTTAGAGCGATACCTTGCATCACAAGCTACTTATGATCCTAAACTTACCTATAATTAATCAAATCTCACATAAAACCAACCAAAAACATATCAAAAACCATTTGATCATCATCATACCCAACCAACAACCTTTCAACATATATCATATAAATCACCCCGACCTTGTCAAACTTTGGGATACCTACCACAACCAATGTATCAAGCACCCCAACCATCATATCATTTAACTCAAATTACCTTATCAACCTTACCTAACCTCATAAAAAACTAACCCAACATCACCCATAATAAATTAAATCCTACCTATCACCTCTCAAACCTCAACTACAACCAACCAATAAATTATCAACTACCACTTGAGCTAGTTGCAATGTTAATGGACTGGATAATTAAAGCAAATTCATCTATTTCTGATACCCATGACTAATCAACCCTCCACTACAACCAATCAAATATCAACTACAACCAACCAACAACCTATCAACTACCATTTTTTCATTATCATACCCAACCAACAACCCATCAACACTAACTTAACAATTATCATGACCAACCTCAACTTCAACCTATCCAACCTCATCAACCATTGGGTTACCTAATCCAACCATCAGATTAACTACCCTGACCCATTTTGAGTCAGCCCTCTTTATCTCAACATCAAGATTTGGTCTATCCTCCTGGCCATCCAACCAAAAAATATCAAACCAAATTATCAACCTTACCCAAACTATCAAACCAACCCACCTTATCAACCTTACCTAAACTATCAAACCAACCCTTCTTAACAACCTTACCAACTCTATCAAATAAAATCAACAACTATCAACCAAATTTACCCAATCAACCTACCTTATCAATCCAACCAACCTTATCAAGCATACCCAACACATCAAATCAACCAACCTTATCAACTCAACCAAACCTATCAAACCAACTAACCTCATCAAACCAATTAATTAGCTCACAAACTCAAGATCAATCCATCATTAAACCTCTTTTTTCACCTATTATTTTGCACACCAATAACCAAAGCCCTCAACATAACGAGTCTCATCCATTAGATTTGGTTCTTATTCAACATATACCTAAAGAAACCATAATATAACCCTTAACCAAACCACTTGTTAACCAAGTGGAACCTTCTCAAATTTAATTCAAAATCACAATCAAGGAAACCATCCTACCTTTTCCACTCACTTATGTGGAACCAACCAACCAACCTCTTCCACTCACCCATGTGGAACCAAGCAACCAAATTTTTCCACTCACCCATATAGAACTAACGTACCAACCTTTTCCACTCACCAATGTGGAACCAACCAACCAACCTCTTCCACTCACCCATGTGAAACCAACCAACCAACCTTTTCCACTCACCCCTATAGAACCAACCAACCAATCTCTTCCACTTACCAATGTGGAACCAACCAACCAACCTCTTCCACTCACCCATGTGGAACCAACCAACTAACCTTTTCTACTCACCCATGTGAAACCAACCTACCAACCTCTTCTACTCACCCATGTGGAACCAATCAACCAACCTTTTCCACTCACCCATATGGAACCAACCAACAAACCTTTTCCACTCACCCATATGGAACCAACCTACCAACCTCTTCCACTCACCCATGTGGAACCAACCAACCAACCTTTTCCAGTCACCCATGTGAAACTAACCAACCTATCTCTTCCACTTATCAATTTTGTGGAACCTGCCATCAACCCTACCTTACCTATCATCAACCCAACCTTACCCACCATCAACTCAACCTTACCAACTATCAACCCAAATAAAAGCCAACCCATTAAATCAAACAAAACTTTCCAATCGATCCTTACCTCACCCAAGATCCCTCCTTGGGACAATCATACACTATTATCTAAACTACCTTTATTTTGGGATAGTGTTGTCAAACCTACTCTAACCTACCAAAATTAGGCCCAAAAACATTTTCTTAGCATTGGTACAATAGAGGAAATCCCACCTGAACCACCACCTAAAAGTTTGACCTACTAACCACTAACAACAAACAACTAACAACCCTTTGGAATATGGATGAAGTCATCTTCATCCTTACTAAACCCTATTATTAACCAACACTTCACCTTGGGATCATTTTCCCATCTTTGACCATCCATGGAAAGAGAAAATTGGGGGAACTTCCCTCTATAAGGCTTTGACTATTTATTAACCCATACCATACCTTAATGATTAACCAAACTAACCCTTAGAATTTTTTTCCCTCAACCTATCAAACTAACTTATCAACCTTACCTAACCTATCAAACCAACCTACCTTATCAACCTTACCCAAGCAATCCAACCCAACCAAACCTATCAACCAACCAACCCTAAACTGTTAGAGATTACCTTTCTCCTTCACCCAACCAAACTTATTAGAGAATCACCTTCTCCCCCTACCTAGTGGAGTCACCTTCTCCACTAACCTAACTAACCTTTAGAGACTACCCTTCTCCACATTACTAATCTAACCAACCATTTATGCCTTCTTAGGATCACATCACACCTTGGATACCTGAGAACTCACCAACCAACCAATTAACCTAACCATGACCCATTAAAAATCACCTTCTCCACCAAACCATCAAACTTTGGAGAGCACTTTCTCCACCAAACCAAATCCAACCTTTGGAGATTAACCTTCTCTAACCTACCCTTACCTTAACCATAAACCATTGGAGACTACCCTTCTCCACCAACTTGCTTGGGAGTCACCTTCTCCCCAACCTTTGGAAAGTACCTTTTCCATCAACCCAACCTAGACCAAGTGGTATACCAAATTGGGGCAACCCATTTAGATACCACCAAACCTATTTGAGAGTCACCTTCTCCCCCAACCATTGGAAGATTACCCTTCTCCACCACCCAATGAACTATTGGAGATTACCTTTCTCTACCAAATTATCACCTAACCAACCTCACCTTTTTGTCAACCTAAATATTTTCCACATCTAATCAAGTGTCAAAAAGTAACTGGGGGGCATCTACTCTCCTGATTGACATCAACCATTTATGCAAGCATAGATTTGGGGCATATCAGAACCTCAACCTCCTCAAATGATTTTTCATTTGCGTGCATGTTCTTTGGTTAAGCTAAGTTCCTTGTCATCTTGTATCTAACTTAAGCTCATCCCTTATTTCTAATCACCTTCTTCTCCTTATCCTTAAGGAAAAATTAGTTAAAATAGGATCGTGTGATTATCCATCATAAAATTAACCTAATCCTAAGCATGGATACCATGGCACTAATCATGGCATGATTTTCATTATACTTTTTGCTCATTTTAAGGATGGATTCCCATGGTTATTATCACTTTAACCACCTTTTTTACCCATCATCAACCTCTTTGTGCTATGAATTTGCATCCATAAAGGAAAACCTTAGGCCTATAGATAAAGTCCATAACTAAACCAACATACAAACAATTTGGGATACAAAACTATAATTTGGGTCAATACCTCTAGCATGCAAACTGCTCCCTTGAAGGATAGCTACCCAAAATATAAATTGCTTAAAAAGGTAGACTGTTCTCTTGAAGGAAAACTATCAAACATGAACAAATCTAAACTTAGACCACTCCCTCGAAGGATTGCTAAGTCAACTTTATCAAAAGTAATCATTTAAATATTCCCACATCAATTAACTTCCCAAACCTATCAAACAGATTAATAACATGCCCTATATCAAAATAAAAAATAAGCAATCCTAAGAAAGCTATAATCAACTTTCACAATAGCATCAATAGACTTCTCACATCGATCAATATACACCTAGCATATGACATGGACTTATCTATCATGGTTATTAGGTCACCTATAAAAGGGGCAAACCATCCCCACAATAAGGTTACCATACCTATCACCCACTACCTATCCTCCATCTCCCCTTTTATCCTCTATAAATCAAGAGATTTTTGAGCTTACTTGACACCATGTGATCAAGCTACCTATTTTTAACCATCGAACTAACAATAAATTAAAATCATGATAGGGCTTATGTTCATAAGCCCACCCATCTTGCCATCAATGTATTTGTCAATTAGATCATTTATCCTCCTCATTATACTTTCATGACCACTTAGGAAGACGTCTCTTACCCCTTCTAAGTCATTGAAACCAACCCATCAAACTAATCAATCAATTAAATTATTTGAGAGTCACTTTCTCAACCAACTAATTAACCAAACCATCAAACTTTGGAGAGCACCTTCTCCACCAAACCAAACCCAACCTTTAGAGATTACCTTTTTCCAACCTACCCTTACCTTAACCATAAACCATTAGAGAGTACCTTCTCCATCAACCCAAACCATTAGAGATTACCCTTCTCCACCAAACCTTTTACTTCACCCAACTGAGTGGTACATCAAATTGGGGTAACCCATTTGAACACCACTAACCAACCTTCAGAGATAACCTATTCTATGTAAACCAACCATGAACCATTAGAGAACACCATCTCCAACTAAATAACTAACCATCTAACCACATCCACCTTGACGTTGGCCATTTCTAGCCCAAACTATTCACATATTTTATGATGACCTTGCCTTGGTCCTTTTGACTACACCAATCAACATTTCCATGTTAAACATTTGGATTTGCACTACCTCATGCACAACCAACCATTTTACATCTTCTTAGGAGCACTTCCTACCTTAGATACCTATGAGACATTGACCTTGTTTAGATGACTTATTTATTAACCTAATTAACTATGCTTAATGTTGGGGCCTGGTTACCTTGTCACTTATCCTTCTAAAGCTAAACTTATTTTAACCAACATTGATAACTTAGTCTATGCACAATCTCAACCATCACACTTATTTGCATTTTGTATACATGTTTGTGCCTTAATGCCCAACCTTACCTATAACCCTTGTCACCTACCTTCCCATCCATTTAACCACTCATTAAACCTGAACCTGATTCTATCATGTCATCAACTCTCAGTTTGAGGGGGATCACCTCCTCCCATACTCAAGGAAACTGAACCTTTGACCCACAATATATTTTTATTTTGCATCATGTTGATATAAAATGTAGAACAAAAAAGGGAAAAAGGAAGACACCAAAAATCCACACATGATGGTTTCAAATGTCAAAATACCCCTGTATGCTCACCTTGGCCAAACTTCACCCACTAAGCCACCTTTAACCTAAACCATTCACCTTTGACCTTTAACCCAACCTAACCTTTTTAAACCCACCTTAACCTACTAGCTATGAAAACTTGACCACCAATGGTCACCCTGACCATCAATGATTAGCCTGGCCATCAATGGTTAGCCTGATCATTGATGGTTAGCTTGATCATCAGTGGTCAGTTCTTCAGCACCTGAACTTACTAACTTGATCTATGTGCGATCTAACACATCAAAATCTTATCTATATGTGCACATTTTCCATTTGATAATGCATCATAAGCCTCTAAATCATCATCAAAACCTCCTAAGGAACCTTCTACCTCCATCTCTCTTTGCCTATAAAAAGAGGGGAACAAGTGGTGAAAAAGAGAAAAAAAAGATGGACAACCAATGATCTTAGACTTCTTCATCAAGATTTTCTTTTGCAGGTATTCCTTTTAGCTAACCAACTAGTAGAAAAGAGACCTAACACTCTACCAAAATTGATTTGAAACCATAGGCACCATTACTCTACCAAAATTCCTCTAAGCTTCATCAACAACTTCAATAAGTAAATCTAAGTATTTGTTTTCATGTATTCATTTACTTTATTTCATTTTATCACGTTTACCTAAACCAAACCTTTTCCTTTGATACTTCTAAGGCCCTTTCTTACCCTCACAACCATTAACCAACCTCAAACAACCCATGGAACCTTTTTTTAACCAACTCATAACCTATTCTATCCATCCCCACAATAAGGTTACCATACCTATCACCCATCTACCTAACTAACCAACCCTTTTCTAGTTTTATCTTATTGTAGGTCATCTTCCCAAGCCAAATAAGAGTATCTACAACTGTTTGGATTATGGAGTGCACACCACATCTAAGATATACTAACCTCTACCCTTATTTTAGTTTTACCTTTCTTATATAAATAGATAAAAGCAAAATTTGAGTAAAATAGTTAGAGTTTCTACTTGGAGAAGAATCTTGCCTTGTGAAAAAGTCCTGGATGCTTTGGCCTTTTTTAGTGATCCTTAAAAACTAAAAAAACCTCTTGTGAAGCAACTTTGGCCAAGGGAGAGATTGAGTCTCAATAGGTTCATCTTCAAGGTAAGTATCTCTAATTTTATTCCTCTATTTTTGTAGATAGAAGTAGCATAAGTAATGGCTTTTGAATATATGGCTCTTTCCATGCATTAGGGTTTTACCTATACATAGTTTAATTAGGATTATCTTATACATGTTTAATTTTATGTTTACTAACCCCCATTTTGTGCCATAAGCTTTGGTGAACACTAGATTAGACTTTACTTGTCATATATTTTTGTGAATACTAAAACATAGGACCTAGTTAGGATTATTGCATAGTTTTGCTTGACTAGAGGCTTTGGAATCCTCCCTAGTGATTTTATTATGGTAAGAGATCCCTTAGATAGGTCTAGTGGATCGATATTGGTAATGAACATGAATATAAAATATATCAATAATTAAAAGTGTAAGTAAGATATATCTTCTCTGAGTTAAGTTTGATTAATAGATCAATTGCATTTGCCTTTGTATATATTCTGGTGAATCTGATGTGAATCTAATCCTTGCAGGTTTTCTTTCATGCCATCATTTTGTCATCATATTTTATTTTTTTATGTTTGAATTACTATATTGAATTATTTTATATATTCTAACTTTATATGCATAAATTTAACACACAATCACTTCAAATTGACTATGTTCTATCTATGTAGGTCTTCACCAAATACAAGTTATTAGATTGATCAATTTGGCACAATATTATTCTTCAATTCTAGATTGGCATACATAGTTGAATCTATCTGTGATTCTCTTCTATCAACATATAGGTCTACAAATAAGTTGAACTAATGGATTTTAGTTTCCATTAATTCTTCAACATATAAGGTTTTTACAAACTTGGTCGAACCAGTTGGCCTAGTTAGCAAAATTTTTAGATAACATTTGAGCATCACAAAATAAAATATTGTAATATAAAAATATCTTCAAGCCCATCAAGGTTACTTCCTTTCTCTATCTATCATTTCAATTCTTTTAGTACTATTTTTCACAAGCTTATAGTCTATAAATCTGCATCCCTATAACCAACTAGGTCAACCTAGTTGACATAGTTCTATAGTTTGTCTTCTGTCTAGAAGACATAGTTAACTTGTTTGAATGTGTTCTTATAGACCTTGATTATAAAGAATATTAACAACCCAATCAACTCTATTCTATACTATTTTCATATAATGTTTCCTAAATCAAATTTATACTATTCTCAATCAAGGAATTAACCTATATTTGTTAGTAATTAAATCACCTTTTCCTTTTTAGTTGTTTACATGCTTAGAGTAACTCACATAGATTAAATAGGTGGATTTTCAATTTACCATTTTAGTCACACTATTTTTCTCTTTTGTACACACTACCAAATCAATTTACATTTAAAAAATATTAAACATTTGTCTTCCCAAGGTCTACCTACTTAGATTTCATCACCAAGGGGGAAGCTGACTTGGTTTTATAGCCAAGTATAAACATGTGGTTGATGGTATATATTATCAAAGGACCTGACACCATTATCACTATGAGATTATTAAGTGAAGGGGTAGGCCCTAATACTAAGCTAGTACCATCGCCAATACAGACCCATTTCAGCCCAAATATCCTAAAACTAACCTTAGATTGCTTTCTAGTTCCTTATTTCATCCAAATTACCTATCACATTAAAATTAAACTTTATTATAACTTAATAACACTTAGGATGACCAAATAGTTAGCATTTAATTTTCATTTGCTATATTTTCTTTTATCATTGTATGTTGGATTGTAAAAATTATATTAGATAGCGTTGGTGTAAGGTTTGTGCTATGTATTCTGTTAAGCACAGGATATACTGAGAGGGGGGGGTGAATCAGTATATCATATATCTTATAAAAATTTCCCTTAACTAAATTCCACTTAATCAAACATTCATGATATGCAATAAAACTCAAATAGTAAACACCACACAAGATAGAGAGAGACACCAGATATAACGTGGAAACCCAATGTGAGAAAAACCATGGAGAACAATCTCAAGTATATGAATGAGAACCAACCCAAACAATATTCGCAAGAACCAACTTGTAGGATCACCAACCCCTTTGCTGAGCACCAACTCAACAACTATTCATGAGCACCAACCCACAAGAGCACCAACCCAGCAACTATTCGTGAGCACCAACCCACAGGAGCACCGACCCCTTTACCAAGCACCAACCTAGCAATAATTTGTGAGCACCAACCCACAGGAGCACCAACCCCTTTCTTGAGCACCAACCTAGCAAAAATTCATGAGCACAAACCCATAAGAACACCAACCCCTTTGCCGAGCACCAACCTTAAAACTATTCATGAGCACCAACCCCTTTGTGTATACCACACAACTATCTCTCAATGTTTCTATCTCAACAAATGATAGTTCATTACAACATCTCTTTCATGTCTCTCACTTTGCTCTTCTAAGCTAGATATAACAAATACAAATCATATTCATCTCTCACAATTTCTCTTCTAAGCTAGATATTACAATATCAAATCAACCTCTATCTCTCATATGACAAATGGCTTCTCAAGCCTTTATTTATAGCTTTCTAAATGACCTTTGGCCTTCCCCCTTTGTGACCCTTCAATCCTCATGGAAAATGGTGCCAAAATTGTATGACCCTTCATATCCTTGCCTTTGAAAATTCATGTGGTGACCCTTCATGAGCAAAAACATCCTTCTCTCTTTTGTCCTTATCTTGGTGACTTTTTGTATTCCTCAAAGTGTCCCTTCATGAGAAATTGTGCCCTTCCTCTTTTGTCTTCACTTGGTCACTCTTGGAATTCCCCAAGATGACTCTTCATGGGAAAATGCGTCCCATCCTTCTTTTGTCTTTACCCCGTGGCTCTTTGACTTCTCCATGGGCCCTTCTTTTGTCTCATATGCAACCAAAAATATATTCATTAATATTAAATAAATATTAACTCACTTTAGCCAAGATATATCTATTACAAACATCATTAAATACAATGGGGCCTTTATCACCAATAATGCTAGACCTTTGACATCAATGTCAATATTTCCAACAATCTCCTCCTTTGTCATTGATGGCAACCTCAATCTTGAAATTGCCACATCCTGCCACCTGCACATACTATCATTTAAAAATATACAGTAACTCCCCCTTACTGTAGCAACCTGTACCTATTCCCTATACCTATTTTTGCACCTGTACTTGTACCTATACCTATTATTCTCCCCCTTTGACATCAATGGCAAAGGGCCTACCTGGAGCTAACACTTAGCTCCCCCTCAACTGATGCTGAACATCAATGGTAGGAAGTAATAGAAATTACTCCCAACTCCTCTTGCAGATCTTTGAATGTCCTTTGATCATGCCTTTGAGAAGATATCTGACAATACATACACATTGTTCCCTATCCTTTGAGCATCTGAAATCAACTCATTTGAATCTTTTCTTCTAATCTCACAACCTTCAGCATGGAACTTTAATGTATATATTTGATCACATATTTGACTAACACTCAATAGATTATGCTTAAGACCTTTTACATACAAAACATTTTTAGTCTTAGTTCTACCATAATCCAAACTCAAAGTACCTTTTCCAACTATCCTGGCAGTGGTTTTATCTCTGAATCTCACTGTGCCACCATTGATCTTCCTTAGAGTTATGAACTTAATTTTATCTCCTATCATATGCCTCGAACGTCCACTATCAATTAACCATGACTGATCTTTATTTCTTACATCCAGAGCTGTCTGAACCATCATAAAATCTTTAGGTTATTTCTTCTACCATGAACATGTCTTAACCTTCTTCTTGATGAATGGAGCTTTGAAACTCTAATCCTTCTTAACTGACTCAAACACACTTCTACAATACCGAGCTATGTGTCTGAAGTTATTGCACTTGTAGCATACTATGGTCTCTTCATCAAATATTGATAGAGGAGCAAAAGAGTTATGGCTTCTGCTTGACTCTACTTGATTTTCCTTCTCTTTATTTCTGAAACTGTTAGCTCTTTTTCTACATTCTAATTTTTTGTGACCATATCCATTACAATAAAAACAATAGCCATAAAAATAAGACCTGTCTATATATCTCTGACCCGATTTCCTTTTGTAGCTTTGTTCCTTCCAGCTTTCTCTGTTTGAAATGTCCTCTGTATTCTTCACTTCTCCCCTTTTTGTTTCCTCTTTTGTAAGAGCTTCAACATAGCTCTTCTTTTCAAATCCAATCCCTATCTTATCTGAATTTGATTTTTGACTTTCTAATATCTTATTCAACATGTTAGTGCTATCTTCAAATTTTGAATCACTAACTACTTTATCATTGACTGCTTTCTCAATATCTTCTTTTAAAGAGGCAATTTCAATAACATACCTTTCACATTCTTTTCTTGCTATTTCCAACTATGCTATTAGATCTTCTTCATTCTTCTTGGCTTCTTCCAAGTGTGTTTTTAGATCATCAATAATTCCCTTTGACTCTTTTTCATTTTTCTCGATCTGGCGCATCAATCTTTGATTCTTCTTCTCAACAACTTCTAACTCTTCTAAGGCACAAATGAGTTCTCCTTCCATATTCACTTCAGCTTCCTCCTCTTCTTCTTCTTGATCATCTTTATGTATGGCCATGAATAGAATCTCTTCTTCTTTTAAATCACTGATTCCACTATCTTTGACTGAGCTAGGATCCTTAGAATACAGGTTCTTCTTCTCAAATTCCTTCTTAGATTTGCCTTTGAAATTCTTCTTGTATGTAGGCTTTTCTTCTTCATCATCATTACCCTTATTTGGGCATCTAGCTGAAAAATGTCCAATCTTTCCACAATTAAAACACTTAAAAGGTAATTTTCCTTGATATTTACCTGTTCCTCTTGTTGGCTTACGAATGAAAAGTGCTCCATTGTCATCTTCATCATCACTGGAACTATCACTTGATTTTTGAATCTTAGCTTTCTCTTTCTTTGATGTCTTGAAAGCCACTTCTCTCTTTGAGGGTTTATCTTGTTCTGTCTGCATCTCATATGCCGTGAGTATACCATGAAGCTCATCCATCTTTAGCTTGGCTAAATTCTTCATCTCCTCGATTGCTGAAACCTTTGCATCATATCTCATTGGTAGATATCTCAAAACCTTTTGTACCACCATTGACTCTTCCAACATTTCTCCAAGACCTTGAATCTGATTTACAATTTGATCAACTCGCTAAAGATAACTTGTTATATCTTCTTCTTCTTCCATCTTCAAACTTTCAAACTGTCTTCTAAAAGTCTGAAGCTTAGCTTGTTGAACCTTTTCATCACCTTTGTAAATATTCTCAAGTTTTACCCAAGTTTCATGAGCAGATTTACACTACATAACTTTAACAAATTTATATTCACATAAACCACATAAAATAATATTTAAAGCTTTAGCATTAAATTCACTCACCTTCTTTTCTGCTAGAGTAATTGTAGATGTCTGTGGCTCTTCATTTTCCTCCACCATTGCTTTCCATATGTCGAATCCTAGGGCCATCAAATAAGTCCTCATTGTTATGCTCCAAAAATCATAATTCATCCCATCAAACAAAGGTGCCTTGTTTGTAGAAAATCCTTCCTATGACCTAGCCATCGCATTTTCCCTATCTACCTTCAAGCTATAAAACTTTTCAAAATGGAACCTGCTCTGATACCAATTGTTAAGCATGGGATATACTGAGTGGGGTGGTAAATCAGTATATCATATATCTTATAAAACCTTCCCTTAACCAAATTCCACTTAATCAAACATTCAAGATATGCAATAAAACTCAAACAATAAACACCACACAAGATAGAGAGAGACACCAGATATAACGTGGAAACCCAATGTGGGAAAAACCATAGAGAACAATCTCAAGTATATGAATGAGCACCAACCCAAAAAATATTTGCAAGCACCAACTTGTAGGAGCACCAACCTAGCAACTATTCATGAGCAACAACCCACAAAGCACCAACCCCTTTTTCGAGCACCAATCTAGCAACAATTTGTGAGCACCAACCCACAGGAACACCAACCCCTTTACCGAGCACCGAACCAACAACAATTCATGAGCACCAACCCATAGGAGCACCAACCCCTTTGCCAAGCACCAACCCAACAACTATTCATGAGCACCAACCCACATGAGCACCAACCCCTTTGTGTATACCACACAACTATCTCTCAATGTTGCTATCTCAACAAATGATAGTTCATTACAACATCTCTTTCCTATCTCTCACCTTTGCTCTTCTAAGCTAGATATAACAAATACAAATCATATTCATCTCTCACAATTGCTCTTCTAAGCTAGATATTATAATATCAAATCAACTCTATCTCTCATATTACAAATGGCTTCTCAAGCCTTTATTTATAGCTTTCCAAATGAACTTTGGCCTCCCCCCTTTGTGACCCTTCAATCCTCATGGAAAATGGTGCCAAACTTGTATGACCCTTCATATCCTTGCCTTTGACAAGTCATGTGGTGACTCTTCATGCACAAAAATGTCCTTCCCTCTTTTGTCCTTATCTTGGTGACTTTTTGTATTCCTCAATGTGTCCCTTCATGATAAATTGCACCCTTCCTCTTTTGTCTTCACTTGGTGACTCTTGGAATTCCCCAAGATGACTCTTCATGGGAAATTGTGTCCCATCTTTCTTTTGTCTTTACCTCATGACTCTTTGACTTCTCCATTGGCCCTTCTTTGTCTCATATGCAACCAAAAATATATTCATTAATATTAAATAAATATTAACTCACTTTAGCCAAGATATATCTATTACAAACATCATTAAATACAATGGGGCCTTTACCACCAATAATGCTAGACCTTTGACATCAATGACAATATTTCCAACATATTCCAATTAGGTTAGTCACATTAACCCAATTACTTATGTGCTTACTTTTATTTTATTTAAAATTTATCTTGAATTTTTCTCTATTTCAAAACACTATCATTTTGGTTGATATAGTCTATTATAGACTGTTTAACCTTTTTGGTCTATAATACACAGTCAACCTACATGATCATGTATCCTTATCTTCCTATTCAGTTCCTTGCTATAATACATAGTTGATTTTCATGACTATGTATCCTCATCCCTCTATTTTATGACTTTTCTTTATAGAACTCTATCGATCCAGTTGACTTTCTACTTGTTGGCTAAGTCTATTCTCTATCTAGCCAACTTTTTTCTTATTTTTCACTCTTATTTGTTAAATATCAATTCTTTTCCTCAAGCATCATGAAACCCCCCATTAGAATCTTCTTAGACAACTTAAATCCATTTAGACACTATATGGGGTGATCTTTTCTTCCTCTCTTTAATTCCCAAGAGGATCCTCACTCTTGTATTAATTCTCCTCCTCCCTCATCTTTAGATTACAAAATGGTTCACATCACTCCATAAGATGAGATTGGTGGATCAGATCCTTTTCATACCTATCAAAACAGTTCCCATGTTCAAACATCTCATTAAAATTTGGGGGAAATTGACACAAGTCTATCCAATAACCTCATAGGTAATCCACCATCTAACCACCCTCCCCCTAATACCAATTAAAGGAGTCCTCTTAAACACACTAATATATCATTGATACCACTTAGATTCTTACACATGGTGTAAAAAATGAACATAATGCAAACATATAACACCTTCAAAAGGATGAAACTAAAACATCATTTTATCAACATGGCTAATAAACCTCCCATTCTTCTTCCTCAAAATAATCCAAATTTTATTCCTCCATCTCTTAGAGATGTCATAGGGAATGTCATCCCCCAACCTATCATGCATAATAAGATGATTCAACATATTTAAAATGAGACTTTATCCCCTTTCATTGTTTCTATTTATATTGGTAACATATCTCCAACTATTAAATATTATTGGACTAAAGACCCTTCATATTTTTTTAAAGTATTTGAAAAAATTTATAAGGAGTGGATCCAAACTAATACTTTCACCACAACTAAACTTTTTTTTAAAATTTTTACATGTGAGGTATTAGAATGGTAAAATCAACTTACCTTAAATTACATATAGAAACTGGACGATTTAGTAAATCCTTTAGTTAAAGAGTTACAACACAATGATCTTCTTGAGAATTGCCTTAGCCATTTCATCAATGCTCAATCTCCCACTAAATCAGTTCATGATTTTATCAAATGATGGAAATATCTAGCTCATAAATTTGATATTAACTTAACTAATGATAACTTGATTAAAATATTTATAACTGCATTAGCTCCTTCAATTCAATACAAGGTTCAAGCTTTTGCTCATCAAACACTAAACGAAGTTCTTGACCAAGCTAAGCATCAAGACTTCTTAATAAAGCAGTTTGAACCTAATATCAAAATCATTAAAGGATATTTTTGATGCAGGAGCATCACTACCCACTGTAAATAGTGATCTAGTTTACATGTTTTGAGTCTTTATAAGGTGGTCAAGGTCATAATAAGTCTGTAGAATTCTTTTTGATTTTCTAGTTTTGTGTCAATTTTAAATTAGAGTTGTATTGGACTTTTTGCCAAATCTTTCAATTGAACTTTCATAGAGACTTCAATCTTGTTTTAAGAATTCCAACATTGAATTTGGTGTGGTAAAAATTTATTGAGGAGTTTATGATGTTAAAATACATACCTAAACTCATATTTGAGAAATATGTTAGTGATTGAGTTAGTTGAGGACATTCCCAATGTACAAAAGAAGTTAGAATTCAATTAGGATGGTTATTTGGTAATAAGAGTCTTGCCCATGTCTTGTTTTGTATTAAATATTCAAGATTCATTTCAATTAAGTCAGAAGTGGGAAATGGATTTGGATTTAAAAAATAAAATGTGGTAAAAAATTGAGTAAATGAAGAAAGGTTTTCTTGATTGGTAAGACAAAGAGCACATACCCTATTTTGTACATTTTCAATGAAAGGACTGTGTAAACAAGTAATGGTGGAAATAAAAATAAAGGAAATTTATGATTAGTATTTCTATTTTTTAAAAGTTTTTTAATGATATTAAATGTTCTATAATTTTATGAGTTGGTTTCACATTCTCTTGAGATAATTGAAGGTTTTAAATCCTGCATACCTTGTTTATTTTAATAATTGAAGGAATTTGGAAACTATGAATAATTAGTAAATTTATATAATAATTCCTTAAATATTATTTAGATATTTTATTTTGTTATTCTGATAAGAACATTCTATGTTAAAGAACATAACCCTATATTCTGTGAAAAGGAGATTTGAGTGTGTATTTATTGAGAGAAGGATAAATTATAAACTGAGTGGAAATTCAAGTGGGATTATTGGTGAGTGTTATTTTAAATTTTTATAATGTACATAAATAATATTAATGTATTTTAATGAATGAAACTTTCAAAAACAATGTTTTAGGCATGTAGACAACTATTTGTTTAAACATAGTCAAAGGCATTCCTTGTGGGAAACATGATATAGACATACTAAAGGTGGTAGGGGTTGAAATAAAAAAGTGTGTGAAAATAAATTAAAAAATTTCCAACCCTTAATTTTGTTTGGAAACACTCTTGAAACAAAAAGAGTCAAAGAACCCTTTCTCAAATGTAGACAATCTTCTTGAAACAACATAGTCAAGCCATTTCTTGAGATAAAATTTGAACAAAGGCATTAAAGTTGGATTATATTGATTGAGTAAGTTGTATTAAACTTAAATATAAATTAATAAATTTTTTAATTCATTTATAAGTTGTTAAGAAACTCAAAACTTCAAGATCAACCCTCTCAGGTCACACAATTTGCCTACAATCGTGAGCTAGGGTTTTTACAGTAAATCTGAGTTTTAAAGAGAACTAACTGGTCAAATCTTCTAAATTTTTCATATTAGTTGGGTTTTACCATGTTTCATAGGATTTTAGTGTTTTAAAATTGTTAAAATATGGTTATGTATGATTTGGACTAACTATGTGATAAACAAAACCCTACGAGACCTAAAAGCCTAAACAATGAGGAAAAAGGTCTCAAAAGAGTGACCCAGGGAATGAATCATGGAGTGAAAATTCATAGAAGTCAAGAAGGCCATATAGGGTATTCCAAATTGGTCTTATTTTTTCCATAGAGTACTGTACTAGTATGTACAAGGGAAAAAGACTTTAAAAAGAGTTACTAAAAGGATTGTGTCAAAGAAAGTAGATAATGAATGTTATAAGAGTTCTAAAGAGAAGATTTGTAAATGGAATAAGTTGGATAATGATTTCATGAGGTGAAATAATAGAGTCAATAACCTATCAAAAATATGAAGCAAGCCTATCACCAAGTTATTCATTGAACTTTCATTAAGGGATGAGAATGTTACAAAAAAACCTTTGTGAGGACTGTTTAGAGAATGACAAGTGAGGATGGTATTGATGAAACTAAAGCTGAGTTATGATCATGATTTTCTAAAAATTATATGGTTTAAGTAAGAAAGATGACTTTAGGTGATCAAGAGTAAAGTCATATAATTAAATGAACAAGACAAGCAAAGATCAGAGTTTGGAAACTTGTGTAGGGGTAAGTAGGAATGACTGGGTTTCTTGTTTTCATCAGTGAATGATAAGATTTATGTTGACCTTTGCATCATGTGGTATCAGATCTTGAAAGGTTATTGGAAAGGTATGTTTAAAGTTTCAATATTATTCATTTTATATGCAAGAAGGTTTTGTTGAGTACATATTGAAAGTTGTGTTGAGAAGATGTTGTGATATTCTAATGAAGATTGTAGGAATGAAGTGAAGAGGTTGTAGGTATATGTGAGAGAGAGGTAGTAATAATTAAAATAAAGAAAGTGAGAGGTGTCAAATCCATTAAGCCAAGAAGGATTATAGATAGATGATCTGATGAGAGCTCCAAAAGAGAAGCTCAAAAGTGAGCTTGAGTAAGAGCTAAGAGTCTTAGATAAAGGACAAAAGAAGAGAGAAGAGTCCCAAGTGAGGACAAGAAAGAGATTGACTCCAAGAGAGAGAGTAAAGTGAGATAGACCAAGTGAATGGTTAATAGGACAAGACAAAAGGATTTTCAAGAAGATACGAGATAGTAAAGATGATGAAGAGCTTGATGTGTGAAGAGTGCCACAAGAAGATAGATAAGAAGATGGAAATGAAACAAAGATGGTTAGAGAGAGAGAAGGAGATAACTGAGATGAAGGAGGTATTGACAAATTTAGAGAAAATCTTGGAAGAGTTGAGACCAATATTCAAAGTGTGCATAAAGAGAAAATTTAAACAACCTCTTAAATAGTTGATTGAGAAAAGAAGAAGACAAGTGATGAAGATGAAAGAAAGGTAGTCTACAAGGATAAGTGAAGGGGCAAACAAGCCTCACAAGGTTTTGACTCATGATTTCTTTGAATGTTTGAATATAGGTGATAATTTGCATTAAGGATTGAAGCATGAAAATCATGCTAAAATGGATGAGAAAGTGGAATGGACAAAAAAATATGGGGACAAAATCTTATGTTACCCTGAAGAAGGTGATCCATTGGAGGATGAAGAAGAAGGGAAAGAGGTTGCAACAGTGCCACACCTCATGATGAGCACGAATGAGGTAGATTTTAGACAAGAAAGAATGGAGGAGAACCAAGAATCACAATGTAATAGTTTTTGTGTTGTGTTTGATGAATATTATAATTTAAACATTTCTGAGGATGAATTGTATGAGAGCACAATGAGACTAATGAATGTGATGATAGAAAGACAAGAAGGTACAACATAGATAAGTGAAGTAGTTGACACATGTGAGAGTGAAGCAATAGAGGAAGAAGGAAAAACACATGTTTAAATTATTGAAATTACTAAGTTACAATAGGTTGAGGTGTTTTATTTGGAACCAATGGGAGATTACGGTGATGTGGATGAGTATATGGCAGAGGGGAATGAGATGTGGTAGCATATAATGGAAGAAAAAAATGATATGAGTCTCATAGGACATAAGGAGATCATCATGGTAGCTGAGTTTAAATTAGAGACAATATTGAGTCAAGGATAAGAAGAGATGGCATTAAAATAATAAAGTGCATACCAAGGGAGAAATCAAGATGTGATTTTGATTGACATGTTTGCTTCATGTGCAGGTCTTAGAATAAAGAGAATGAACAATAATTTCTTATGATTGCTTGGAACATATAAATTAAGAGAGGAGTGAATAAAGGAGGAGTTATCATACTTTTAATCAAGCATCAATAAGGACTACATGTTTCAAATAGGCCTTGGGATCCAAGTGGCCAAGAACTTGGAATAAAGATGCTACAAATAACCTTAAAGTCAAATCATTTATAACTTTCATGGGAAAGTTTTTCTTACTCCTCAATAGTATGACGCATGAACATCAATACCCAATGTAAATAGTGATCTAGTTTGCATGTTTTGAGTATTTATAAGGTGGTAAAGGTTATAATTTTTTTGTAGGATTCTTTATGAGTTTTTAGTTTTTTGTCAATTTTGAATTAGAGTTGTATTGGACTTTCCCACCAAATCTTTCATTTGAATATTTGAACTTTCATAGAGACTTCAATATTGTTTCAAGAAGTCCAACATTGAATTTAATGTGGTTAGAATTTAGGGAGGAGTTTAGGATGTTACAACACATACCTAAACTCATATTTGAGAAATATGTTAGTAATTGAGTTAGTTGAGGACACTCTCAATGTACAAAAGAAGTTAATAATCAGTTGGGATGGTTATTTGGTAATAAGAGTCTTGTCCATGTCTTGTTTTGTATTAAATATTAAAGAGTAATTTCAAGGAAGTTAGAAGTGGGAAAATTGGTTGGATTTAAAGAGGAAAATGTGGTATAACCATGAGTAAATTAAGAAATGTTTTATTGATTGGTAAGCTAAAGAGCACATACCCTATCTTGTATATTTTCAATGAAAGGACTGTGTAAGCAAGTAATAGTGGAAAGCATAATAAAGTCAAGTTATGATTAGTATTTGTATGTCTAGTAAGTTTTTGAATGATCTTCAATAGTGTTATAGAATTTTTTGAGTTGGTTTCATAATCTCTTGAGATAATTGAAGTTTTAATTCCTGCATACTCTATGCGTTTTGCAAACTATGTTTTAATTGCTAAGTAAAGTATAAAATTACATTTGGTGGAATTTGGAAACCTATGAATAATTATGAAATTTATGTAAAAATTAATTAAAGAGTCTTTATATATTTTATTTTTTTATTCTACTAAGAACATTTTGTGTTGAAGAACACAACCCTATTTTTTGTGAAAAGGAGATTTGAGTGTGTATTTCTTGAGAGAATGATAACTTATAAACTAAGTGGAAATTAAAGTGGGATTAGTGGTGAGTGTTATTATCAATTTTTATAATTATCCTAAATAATATCAATGTATTTTAATGAATGAAACTTTCACAAACAATGTTTTAGGCCTGTAGACAACTATTTGTTTAAACACAATCAAAGGCATTCCTTGTGGGAAATATGATATAGATTTACTACAGGTGGTAAGGGTTGAAATAAAAAAGTATGTGAAAATTAAATAAAAGTTTCCCAACCCTAAATTTAGTTTGAAAACAATCTTTAAATAAAAGGAGTCAAAGAACCCCTTGTTAGATGTAGGGAGTCTTCTTGAAACAACACAATCAAACCATTTCTTGAGATAAAACATGAAAAAGGGCATTAGAGTTGGATTATATTGACTAAATAAGTTTTAATAAACTTAAAATACCTTAATAAATGTTCATAGTCATTTATAATTTGTTAAGAAACTCAAAACTTCAAGATCAACCCTCTCACGTCACACAGTTTGCCTACAACCCTGAATTGGGGTTTTCACACTAAAATAGAGTTTTAAGGAGAAATAACCAATAAAATATTATAAATTTTGGATATTAGTTGGTTTTTAAAAATTTATAAATTATTTTGGTGTTTTAAAATTGTTATAATATGGTTGTGTATGATTTGAACTAATTGTGTGATAAACAGAACCCTAAGAGACCTAAAGGCCTAAACAGTGAGGAAAAAAGGTCTCAAAAGAGTGATATATGGAATGAATCATGGATTGAAACTCTTTATAAGTCAATAATTACATATAAGGTATTCCAAAATGGTATTATTTTTTCCATATAAGACCATGCTAGTCCATATAAGGGAAAAAGCCTTTAAAAAGTCTACTGAAAGGATTGTGTCAAATAAAGTAGACAATGAATGTTATAAGAGTTGTAAAGAGAATATTTGTAAATATAAAAAATTGGATAAGTATTTAATGAGGTGAAATAATAGATTAAATAACCTAGTAAATATCCAAATCAAGTCTAGCACCAAGTTATTCATTGAACTTTCTTTAAGGGATGAAATGTTACAGAGAAACCTTTGTGAGGATTGTTTAGAGAATGAAAAGAGAGGATGGAATTGATGAAAATAAATATGATTTATGGTAATGTTTTTATAAAAATTATACGGTTTAATAAATAAATAGGAAATTAGGTGATCAAGAGTAAAGTTATAGAATTAAAGGAACAAGACCAACAAAGATCAGAGTTTGGAAATTTGTGCAGGGGTAAGTAAGAATAAATGAGTTTCTTGTTTTCATCAGTGGATGAAAAGTTTTATGTTGACCTCTGCATCAATTTTAAAAATTCAACTAATGAGATAATTTATAATATTCCTCAACCCAAAATAGGATTTGTCAATGTTGATAATCCCCAATCCTCTTATATGCCATTAATGGTACAATAAATGAAACAATTTTTAACACCCTATAAACCATTCACTTATACCAATATTCCTCCTAAATGGTATGACCCTAATCAATTTTGTTGGTTCCACACTAACATCAGTCATTCCCATGAAACATGTATATGGATTACTAAATTTTCTAACTCCTATATGCTTGGTGATTCATTCAATCATGAATCCATGATTCAACTCTATCTTCAAGATTACAATAATGCTTCTCAAAAATGACAAGCTCCCAAAGCTACTTCTTCTAACAAAAAAAATGTTTTTCCACATCTAATGCTCAACCAACCAAAAAATATATTTGTGCAATTGATACCAACTATGACCAATATTACACCAATTCTCAATATGTTAATGCAACTAAGGTCAATTATTAACGTAAACTAACTCACAAAGATCTTGTCACCAAACCTAAGAAACCATATTTGGAAGAGAAAATCCTCAAAGATACTATGAATACTCACTAAACTTTAGAAATCAATGAGGAACCACCTCCTTCTTTCCAACCCCAACTACTTCTCTTCCTCCTAAAACTATTTTACCTTATAAGCCTCATGTCGGTTTCATTGGAACTTCCTAGAAGAACACAACTCCATGCCTTGAAAAATTCCTCTTATAGAGTTAGTTCATACCTTTCCTTATCATCATAAGTTCTTCATGAAACAACTTCAATAAATTTAAGATTCATATCCTTTAGAAGAGGAACCACCTTCTCATGAGCCTTAATGAACTAAAGTTCATACCATTGAATCCATTTGTACCTCTTTGAAACCCTCCATAGAGTTCCTAAAATAAGTCATGATAAATGATGAGATATTATTTTGAGCCAATGATCTACCCATCTTAATAACAATATCCATTAATACCACGCTCATTCACATATTATTAGTAGACAAAGGGTTTGATATTAATGTGACATCTTTATGGCTTATCCTACAACTTGGTTATAACAAAGATCATCTTCAACAAACTCACTTGACATGTCATGGATTTGAAAAAATTAGTCAAAATCCACTTGGTTGTATTTGGATCCCTCCTAAAATTTGACCTAAGACTATATGAACTAAGATTATGGTCCTTGATTTATCCTTATCTTAAAACATACTCCTAGGACACCCATGGACTTATAGAATGAGGGCTACTACTTCTTCTAGAAGCCAATGTATCAAGTTCATTTATAGAGGCAAAAGATATAAACATGAGGCTAATTATAATCCTTAGGGTATTGATATTCCAAATCCCAAATATCAATATTGAATTCCCACCATTCTAAAGATTAACAATGCTCCTTTACCTAAATTTGTCAACATGAATCCATATTTACGTGTCACTCTTTCTAATTTTAATGATGATGATCCTAATGACTTGAAAAATACCTAAAACACTACCAAGATACCTCCTTACATTTCAGAGTGGCTACCTCCCTCTTTATTATCTCATGATCTCACTATCCCTCTCATTGATGAGATCACTATTTTCTCCCTCCATGAAATGCTCAAGAAGCCTATTACATAGAAGATGACTTCACATTCAATGATTATGGAGTGAATAAATTATTCCAAGATACTTTAATCATGTTTCCATGTAAATTCAATGATTTAGGAATATCCCCTTTTGAAGTTCATCCCAAATTAAAATCATGTACAATCTATCCAACTTATGATGATAACTACATCATGGCTCAAGATCAATCATGAGACTTGGCTGTTCAACATTATTAGAAAACTCTAGCTCAAATACATGATTTCAATCATGATGTTCATACCATTTTTGTAGATTTTGAATTAGCACCTGAAGGTCATGTACCTCTTGCTAATTCTCCACTCCTCGATACCCCTTGGGTGGTGGAATAAATCTTACCCTCTAAAACTCCAAAACTTCCAACTTCTTCTATACCTCTTATCAAACCAATCATTATTTTTGATCCTCTCCCCTTTAATAATACTAACAATAAACCAATAAAATTAGATCAACCTTCTTCTATTCCACCTACAACTAAGATTACACTACCAAGGCCATATATGTACAACAAGTAATTTTTGAATATGAAATTCATGGTAATAAAATTATTTATATCAAATTAGATGAGGATTATTATGGTCCTCTTCCCACTTTGCCTAGCGATGAAGCCATTCTTTAATTATTTCATGCCTAAGAACCTCAACTCCATCGACAAAATCATAAACTAGGGAATTTCAAACAAAAATATCCTCATTTTAATAACTTCATCACTAGAATTTATCCTTAAAAAAAATCCCATTTCCTCTTTACCTAATGTGCCATATCATTTCCAAGATAGAAATGTATGTTTATGAAGGAAACTATATGAATCGAATATGGCACCTCATCATGCCCTCAGCCAATCATAGTATCTAGAGAACTTACACCAACTAAACATGATAACTTTAGTTTATTATTTGATAAATATCATGAGAGTTTAACTTGGTTTTATGAGGACATGCCTGAAATTAACCCTAACATCATGGTGCACAATATCATCACCTATTAAGATGCCAAACCCATGTGACAAAATAGTGGAAATTTCCACTTAAAGTTTCTAATTTATGGCATAAAGAAATCATTAAACTTATTGATGCTAAATTTATCAAGCTTATGGACTATTTAGAATGGGTTTAAAACTTTGTCCCTATTTAAAAAAAATCACCATGGTCAATCACATTTACATCAACTTTCATAACCTCAATCTTGCTTGTGCCAAAGACAAATTTCCTTTACGTTCCCTATATGCCATCATCAATTCCACTACTGGCTATGAAATTTTGTCCATTATGGATGGTTTTTTGGGTTATAATAAAATTCAAAATTTCCACAAAGATCAACATAAGATAACTTTCACCCCAGAATGGGGCACTTATTGTTACGTTAAAATGCCCTTTGGCCTCAAAAATGCCAAAGTTACCGATAAGCAGGATATGATCCACATTTTACATGACCTTATCCATAAAATTGTGTAAACCTATGTTGACAACCTCATCACCAACTCTAAAAGCCATAAAAATCATTTTTATAATCTTGCAATAATATTTGATTACAACATCAAATATAAAGTTAGACTAAATCCTTATAAATGTGTTTTTGGTATCACATCTAGAAAATTGATAGGGTTCTTAGTCTCTCTTTGTGACATTGATGTCAATCTAACTAAGATCAATGTTATTGTCAACATTCCTTTCCTTCATTATATTCTTGATATTTGTACTTACCTTGGAAAGCTTGGGGTAATAAGATAATTTGTCCACAAAATGGCTTACCATATTTATTATATTAATTCTTTTCTAAAGAAAATTAATGCTCTCAAATGGATGGATCCTTGTTATAAAGTGTTTGACGATATGAAATAATCTTTGCTTCATCTACCCACCCTTCATCCACCTTATAATGATCATCCTTTAATCTTATATATTATATCATTAAAGGCCTCATTGACTATGAAAAATATTATACAAAATCAGAACGTGATTGCCTCACCATATATTTTACAGTTGAAAAGCTCTATCATTATATGCATTATCAAACAACTTAATTTATCATTCATTCTGATCCATTCCATCACTTCTTCTCTAAATCATTTTTTCTTAAAGACAAAATTAGCAAGTGGATGGTCCTTTCAATGGAATTTGATCTTTACATTATTACACAAAAAATTGTCAACGGATAAACCATTGCTAACCAATTCATAATAGATCCCATACCTACTACCGACCACCTTTAAGATAGTCTCCCCGATGACAATATCCTCTATATTGAGGGTCTTAATCAAGATATATCTATTAAATATTACTTCCATGATTTCACTATTGATATTGAATCAAGTAATCTATAAGAGTCTTCTTTCCTTCCCGATACTACTATATCTAAAATAGCCATCAAAGAGATAACTAAAATCAATGTTGATTTACATAAATATACTTGGACCCTTCATTTTAATGGCACAAAATGCCTTTAAAGATATGGGGTAGGTTGTATCCTTACCATTCATCTTAGTAATATCATCCCTTTATCATTTTGACTTACATCTGATATCACTAATAACATGGCAAAATATGAATCATTAATCCTAGGCATGAGAGCGACACTTGATTTAGACATTACATATCTACATGTTTTGGGTGACTCTCAACTCATCTGTCGATAAGTTAATGGAAATTATTAATGCAAAATAAAAAAACTCATTAATTATCATCAATAACCAATACCCTTTCCAAATAATTCACTTCTTTTACCATCGAGCCCATCCCTCGAGATCAAAATTTTATCACTGATTCCCATGCTTCTTCAACATCTCTTTTTCATCCACACCAAGTTCTTACTAATTATACCTTTATTATATACATAATAAAGTTCCCATCTTCCATTCAACCACTATATTCAATTATCTTCCATATTGAGGCTATCACCATTCAACATAGCCTATGGTACAAAGACATCATTCAATTCCTTGAGCATCAAACCTATCCTCTAAACATAGATTCTTGTGACAAAACTTGAATTCAAAAACAAGCTTTCAAATATGTATTTAGATCTAACATCATTTATTATCATAATGATTAAGGTACCCTAATCTGATGTGTTATGAAATAAGAGGTTCCTCCTCTTCTTGAACAAGCACATGGGGACATTTGTGGTGGTAATTATAGAGGACATGCTACAACACAAATTATTACACATGGGTTAATTTTGTCCCACTCTTAAAAAAGATGACATTGAGTTCACTAAAACATGTAGTTTATGCCAAATTCATGATGATCTAATCCATTTTCCTCTAACCAAGATTTAAACTGTGGAGTCTCCCTATCCATTCTCAATGTGGGGATTAGATCCCATAGGAAAACTACCTATATTTTATGATGGGCATGCCTTTATCATCATAGCTATCGAGTATTTTACCAAATGGGTAGAAGGCATGTGTCTCATCAATGTCACCATAACCACCATTTCTAAATTCACCCTAAATCAAATAATTTATCATTTTGGATTTCCCCATATTATCATTTATGATAATGGAAATAATTTCAAAAATAAATATGTCAAATAACTCTTTACTAAATTCAAAATCTATCACAAATTTTCCATGCCCTACCATCCACAATAAAATGGCCAAGCTAAGGCCACTAAAAAAATCATTAATAAAATTTTCCAAAAGACAATTCATGACACTTGCGTGGATTGGCATCTTCTTATATATCCCACTATTTGGGCCTATCACACTAGCATACACACTACCAATGGGACAACCCCATTTTTTTTAGTTTATGATTTCAAATCATTCCTCCCATTAGAAGTTGAGCTTACCTCTCTTTTTATCTCTCTCCATGGTATCATACCTAATGAATAATTATTTGAATCTTGACTTCATGCTCTTTATCTTATTTATGAACACCATTTATCCACTCTACAACACAACCACCAATACAAGGCTTGCATCACCAAACAACATATTAAAAGGGTTAAAGTCAACCATTTTAATGTTGGTGATCTTGTCCTTAAATTAGGATACACACAAGATAAAGAAGGCAAATACACCCAAAAATGGTAGGGCCCTTACTTAGTAAAAGACATCCTTGGTCTGAGCACCTATCACCTTTAAACTAATGAAGACCATATTTTCAAAGAGCCCACCAATGTAAAATTTTTAAAGAAGTAGTTTTCCTAGATCCACACCTTCTTATCATGATTTTTGTATGCTATCCTTATAGCACTTTTTGTAGGATATTTCCATGAGTCTCACCATTTACATTAGTTTTTCTTTCCAAAAACCTTAGTTCCTTCTTTTTGGTCCTTTGGTTCCTCTTCTCTCATGTGCTATATTGTAAAACCATAGATAAGACCCAGTGTTCCTCATGATTTCATTTTGTTCTAATTGTTTCTTTACTTCCCAATAATTATTTCACCTATTAGGTTTTTCCTTTGTGAGTTTTAGTGTAAGACCATGGATAAAACTAGACCTTCCTCATAAATACCATCTTTCTCATTTATATTTCCCATAGTTTTTCACCCTATTTGGGTTTATCTCTTATGATTTGTAGTGTAATACCATGGAAAGGACTTGGCCTTCCTCATAAAATAACCATCTTTGGTTCAATGTTCCTTTTCTAGAATGTACTTGTAATTATTACAAGTTCATGATCCCTTGTTCACAACTTTAGCTTTTTATTTTTTTATAGATAAAATTTGCACAAACAATAAAGTGTTAGCATGTTTTCCTACACTTCCCTCATTATTATGATAAGGAATCACACTTCCCTTTTATTGAATATATTTTTCACCTTTGTCACATTTTTTGCAATTTGAATTAATTAAAATTGTTCATGTTTCATTTCCCCTTGATTTTATTTCCTTTCATTCCACATTGGATAAACCAAGGTCAAAGTCAAGATAACACTCTTATTTCATCTGAATTAATAAGACTCATAGACACCATGCTCTCTAAGCTCTCTTTCTTAACAGCTAAGTCCAAAGTCTTCAAATGATAGTCAAATTTAGCACCCATGTTTGGTTCTCCAAATTTGTATGGAGGAGAAATAGAAAAATCCATCAAAAGTTAAAAGAGAACTCATTTTAAACAAAAGGTAATGATACAAAAGATAACATATAATTCAAAAGTCAAAATCACACCAAAATATGTGATTAAAATCACATATCCTACCTCTAATCAAAAATTAAACTCTAGAATTGGCCTCATAATAGAGTCAGGGTCCATTAGGATATGGTAGGACAATAGATTAGAATAGGAGAATTCAAAAAAACTCTATGGTGCTACCTACTTTCTCACACAAGTACCTAATATCTGTAGTAGACCAACAACTCTATAAAGGGTTCATGTATATAGTCTTCATGGGATGATATTCACACTCTATTTGTTAATCTAAGATTTGAGTGGCTAGGAGAAGTTCTTCAGAGTCCTTAATGTCCAGATTCTTCTTGTTTTGACAAACCTAAATTAAGTGTCTTGACTTCAACAAAGAGTTTATCTAACTTTATTTTTCCTTCATTTTACCCTCCACCCATTTTATTTCCCCCCTTGATAGGCAAGTGTGATTCTAAATTTGTTTTCCAACTTATATATTCCCTCTTCTTCACATTCTTAAAACATTTTAGCACTATTTTTTTTAGTTTTATCTATCCTTATAACAAAATAACATGCTTGAGGAACTATATTATTCTATTTACACCATTGCTTTACATTTTTAGAGTTACCTTGGTTTATTTGAAAATTTTCCATTGCTGTACCTCCTTTTATTGGACACCTATATCTATTTTTAATTTTTTTATTGTACTTCCTTTTTTTAGACAATTGCATCTATTTATACTTTCACATACTTTTTCCATTGTTGAGTGAGGTTGGATTGTTACTTCTTACTCACCAATGTTTTTTTCCCTTTTATGTAATTTTTCCATTGATGACTTAGTAAATATTGTTACTGCTCACTTATCAATATTGTTTTACCTTTTTCTTGCCCATCTTTATCTAATTAAGTATTGTTACTGATTTCACATCAATGTTTGATTACCATTTTTGACATGTATCCTTGGTTTAAGTTGGTGAGTTTTCCTTTCTTACTCAAGGTTTATTTATTTGATTTTTTTAGTTTTTTGTAGCCTTGGATTTTTGGTTACCTGATTTACTCTAATTTTGACTTGGTCATTTGGTCCTAACTTAGAATTTATCACCCCAAATTACCAAATTTCCAAGTACATCTTATCTATATTGTATCAATTATCTTGTATTTTCTATGTTTATTTGTTTTTACTCTTTAGTTTGCATCCTTGGGTTTGTATAAAGATGCCTTTGTGCCCTCCATGATTAAAACTACAAACATAGTATATAACCATATAATGATAAAGGTAAGTTAATGTATGCATACATTACTTTTATTTTTCGTTATTTCCCTTTTAGTCATTTACTTTCAGTTATTTTATTGTGTTTCTATGATATTTTCTTGAAGCACCATCCCATATCACACTCAAGTGACACATGATGAGATTTGAGTGGGGAATATGTATACACATAATAGTTTCAAAATTTATCAATTACTAATGCTTTCTATTTTGTAGAAACTCTTCAAGTCTTAATCTCTCGGAGTGCATGGCTTAAGAGGTGCATTGGGAGAGTGGTGGGTAGACCATTTGTGCTTCACAAGATTTTTGTCCTTATACTACCACTTGATATCCACACAACCATCTCCTAAAAACACTCCCCTAAGATTTGCCTCCTCTTTTTTACCCTCCTCTAGTAATTTTATGCTTTCATTAGCCCTTCCCTAGACTAAAATACTTTTTGATGGTTTATGTTACATTATCAACCCAATCAAACCTATAATCTAATTGATAAAACTCATTTAGGGTCTAGGTCAAACCTTGATCGACTTAGACCAAGACTTAATTTGTTTTTATCAATAATGATTTAAAGTTGATTAGGTTGACCCTGTCAAATAACTTTTGAAAAGGTTTAGGGTTATATTCATATATATATACACACACACACACACACACATTCATTTCACATTTATTAGAGGTAACAAGAGTTAATTATTCATTTGTGATTCTTTACAATCTACTCTTCCACCATTCTAATTAAGGAGTTATAGCTTAGGGTTTATACTTGGAGAAGAATCTTGTCTTGTGGAAAAGTCTTGGATACTTTGGCATTTCTTAATGATCTTCAAAAACCAAAACAACCTCTTGCAAAGCACCTTTGGCCAAGGGAGAGATTGAGTCTTGATGGATTCATCTTCAAGGTAAGTATCTCTAACTTTACTCCTCTATTTTAGTAGATAGAAGTAGAATAAGTAATGGCTTTTGAATATACTACTCTCTATACATTAGGGTTTTACCTATACATAGCTTAATTAGGATTCTCTTATGCATGTTTAATTTTATGTTTACTAACCCCCATTTTATGCCACAGGCACTAGATTATACTTTACTTTACTTTTTATATACTTTTATGAATACAAAAACACAAGACCTAGTTAGGGTTATTACATAATTTTGCTTAACTAGAGGATTTGGAACCCTCCCTAGTGATTTTATTATAATAAGATATCCCTTAGATAGGTTTAGTATATCCATCTTAGTCATGACCTCAAATATCTAATGTATCAATAATTATATGTTTAAGTAGGATTTATCTTCTCTGAGCTAGGATTGATTAATAGATCAATTGTATTTCCCTTTGTATATAGAATATAGATGAAATATATAGTGAATGATGACATAGGTATGAATAGATGAGGATAATAATGAAAATGAATAAGTATGCCAACACTTGTGATTTTAGGAGTGATTATCGATCATTATTACATGGGAGTGATGATCGAGAGTATTATCGATGATCCATCAAATGAGTGAAGAGGAGTAAAACATTATTGAGGTAATGGGCTTGTATTACATGGCTCACATGGAGATGATTTATGACAAATGGGGTCTAATGACTACATTGACCAAGTTTTGTCACTCACAAAATAACACATTCCACATTTTGACCAATGATATGACTGTGACACTAGAGGATGTATGCCAATTTTTTTAGATTTCAATATATAGGTGATGGATTTAATGGCAAGCCTCAAGGTAGATGGACTTACTAGAGTGATTGGATGGCCATATAAATGTGGAAATATATGATTCTATAATTGAATTAGATGAGTTCCTCATAGAGGAGAGTATTGAATGATTACCTCTTATTCTAATGGCCATTTTAATGGCATATTGCTACCTAATAAGATTGACTGATTATTCCATATGGGGTTATTATGGATGATATTGTACATATGGGAGGGTATAATTTTTTTTTCTTTGGGATTTACTATTTTAGCACTTTTGTAAGAAGATCTGCACATGGTATCATACCAAGGTGGGTAAAGTATCATGACATCTACCTTGTTATAAATATACAACTTGGGAGCACATTGGGATCAATAAAATGATAGGTATATGGCACCACATGTAGATTGATGAGCTTATGGTATATGGATGTTTTAATGTATTAGGTAAATAATGGGGTCACTTAGGCAACCTAGGATTCAATAAATGATCTATCCACAAATTTCTACCTCATGCTATTGATTAGAGGCCATATAAATAGGATTAGTTTTAGTGGCATGATGATTGGTTATATATGGGATCAATGACCACATAGTGTTATATTACTGGGTGATGATATTTTATTATAGAGATGCATAGACTTGATCGAGTGAGATGTCAATTTGGATTTTAGTAGGATATACCATAGGGTCCTCATAGTTTTAGTCAAGTATATAGAGATGTCATGCAATGGGATTCATAGATAGATAAGAAAGTGGCTATGATGGATTAGGATAGTATATAGCTTGTGTAGTGGGATGATAAGGAAATATCAACATATGCAAAAGTAGTGGATGGTGATGGCACATGGTGGGTGCATAGGAGGCTCATCTGATTGTCTAGACTAGTAGCTCCACATGGGAGGACATTACAAGAGAGGATTAAGGTGGATATATGAGAATATATGACATGAGAAAGGTAGGGGAGAAAATGATGAGGGAGGCTAAAGTTAGGAGACATGATGGCCATGGAGATGAGGGACAAGGATATATGGAGTAGGGGATGATAGAGGATAGGGGAGATGATGAGGGTGGAGGAAAAAATGATATATGTCAGGGATATAGGGATGGTGGAAAGAAGAGGGGAGGATATATTATTATTATTATTATTACTATTATTATTATTATAGACTCCCCTGATTAGGAAATATAAACACTAGTGGGCCTAATGGCACAAGTAATTATAGTTTCATAGGTGAAAACATGGATAGAGACACATGGGACCATGATAGGGTTGTTAGGTTTAGGTAGTGGATATGGGGTTAAACCTTCACATCTAGTGACATCAAAATAGGATGAGAGGTTGATAGATAAATTGTGGAAGGAGATAGTGGCTAGGGCAATCAATATAAAAGGCTAGTGTACATATTATTTAGCCAAGATGTAGAGATATAAAATAGAGATAGGTAAATTGATATAATTACTATGGATATAGACTAAATGCCAAATAAATTTATCATGTCAAAATCCATGCATGAAATATGGTTGATAATAATAAATTTCATGATGCCCCCAAGAAATGACATATGAGAAGGAGTGTATGGGGGAAGATATATCCTAAGATAAGTGGCAAGCTTAGATTAGATGGATGGATTGAAAAAAAGTGGGGTCATAGGAATGGCCAAGCTAATCTTAGAAACCTCATGTGACTGAGCACTACCTAAAAAGTCCAAATGGACCTCAAGCTGATGTATTTCTCCCTTTAGGGAATGAATGTGATGAGGAATGAGTAAGATGATGAAAATGAAGATGTTGATGGATGGGATATTAACTTTCTAGATCTAAGGATTATATTCTTTGACTAATTTAGATTATGGATTTTACCCATGTAAGGATATATGCAAGGAAGCATAAGTTTTAAGGTTAGATGAGATAAAATGTATCCCTATGAAGTGGAATCAATTCACTTAAAATGGACCACAAATTGAATCCCACCCTAGAACATGGCTGCTGACTATGATAATTTTGCATTATTTTTAGGGTTTTACAACCTTAAATCTATTTTTAGGATTTTCTATATTTTTTTGATTTTTAGAGTTTTTTTGTTATATGTGTATATGAGGGATACCAACAAAGGTAAAATAAAATCTATTAGTATGTAAGGAAAGTAATGTTCAATAGAGGATGAGTGGGTGGGTAGATCCAATGAGAGCTCTTTAAGGAATGTGAAGTTAAACAAACCATTTATCACTATTCTACTCTAATGCCCTAATGTAAAGATACTTGTTTGATGTTAATCTTGTAAACCATTATATGCCCCATAGTACCTTTAGGTCATCACCAAGGTCAAAATGAAATAGGAAAATGGATATGAGTATGAGGGATATGGATATGGATGGATGAGAGGAAATAGTTTTCCCCCCAAAACACATGGGTAATCATATAAAAGGTTTTATTTTTAAGCATAAAAATGTTCAAGGTGCATGATGTTCATGGTGTTAGTAGAGGTTCTTAGAATTACACCAGAACACATTAATTACAGGGATAAATTGTGCCTTGGAGAGTACATAAAAGGTACCAAAGATAAAACAATAACATAAAGCATCGATGATGTTCTAGAATAGAGCAAAGAACAAGGCAAAGTAGATATTAATATAAATGGAACCATAAATAGGATCATATCAGATAATAGAATAAATAAAAATAGAGTACTCACAATGCATAACCTAGACATAAAAGAAGATACGTAAAACCATAATAGGATAATTCTATTAATATCTATCAACACATTGAACCAGATTGTATTACATCAAAGTGTTATTTATAGCCTTTTAAAATCCTATTGTCTCTTCACATTCTAGCCTTTCAAGATATAAAAGGAAAGAATATTCACAATATTTAAATACCCAATAAGGATTACAAGGATGAATACGTATAATAGACAAAATCATACACTTTGAATATGTGTTTATTTTATATACTTCATGGTTTTAACAAGTTCCATTCTTCATCCAACACTTTCCTAGACTTAAATATTTATCTCATCCTAAGACAAAGTTGCAAGTTGATTTGAACTGAGCTAGAAAGATAAGTCATAGACATAAGTCTTAGTTATTAATCCAGGTGCCATTTACTAGTTTTCACCCTTTTCTCACTACTTAGCCACCCTTTCAAGTTTTCAACTAAGTAGCATACTAGCCTACCATCATTTCAAATTTTTAATAGACTAGCATAACTAGGTGGCCACCATTTATGGGTGTTAAACCATTCTATCCATGATCCTAATGTTTAGACCATCTTACAAAAAATTGAATATGTTGGAAGTTGCAAAATGAAAGTACACAAATATTACTACTATGGCTAGGAGGTTGTTTTACTTGGGGACTATGGAGGTTGTTGCTATTGAATAGATGCTAGCCTATTGTCTTCTAATGTATCCACTACCAAAGGTATCTAAAAAGAATGTGACTTACATATATCTCCCTCTCTTGTATGATTTATTGAAATTGTTGTGGAAGATTGAATTGTGGCTCATATATTATCTATGTAATGGCCAAATCAACTTGAGCAAGATCTTGCTTTAGCATTTTTCAGTTAGTGAGTAATTCATGTATCATTACAAGTAAAATGCATAATGGTACCTAGATCATCATAATGTTTTGAATAAATTCATCTTCTATGATTATAAACAATACTTTGGCATTAGATTATTTTTACTAAATGTCCAAGATGAGCTCATCTAATCTGCTTACTATCTTCTGGGATTGGATGGTTGTAAAAGTGTTTTATATTGTTTCATGATGCCATACTTGTATATTTTATATGATAAAATCCATAGAATCCAACAATTATTTGAGTGTGCTTCTCATTTTCTACACAATTACCATTTGAACCTCCATCATGGCTTTAACTTTGTCAGTAGTGTAAAATTTAGGCTTTATAGTGGTAAAGGATTAATTCAAATGCTATCTCCAATTTATCATATCCTGGGATATCTTCTTGGTATGTGTTGCAGTGGTGTTTAAGACCTGATCATAATCATCCAAGATTTGACACATGACCTCTATTTATGATTTGATAGCTTGTCCTTGTGTGAAAAATGCCAAAATTTTTTGTGTAACTCCCCAACTCTTTGTAATTTCTATTAATAGTGTTGTGAATTGTTTATCTTATGACTTTTATTGATCACCTATTACTTGTGTAACAAAGGTGGGATAGGAATTATTGATAAAATGCCTTAAATTCAATGGCCTTTATTCTATTTCATCCTTTTCATCCCAAAAAATTAATCCTTCTTATTCTAAGTTTGAGGCCTTTTGCATAATGGATTTCTAAAAAGTGGTTGATCCTTCAATCTATTTGGAGAGTTAAAGATGGGTTACATCTAAAGATGTTTCCATCATAGTGGTAACAAGTGCCAAGGATATATTTGTGGATGTATTAGGAGTAGGTGTAAAGTGAGAAAGTGGAAGCAAGAAAGTAGTCTTCCATGTTGATGTAGTAGGGACATCCCATAACCATTCACTAGGGATCTCCACTACTTTGTTTATGCCCTTAGTGTGAGTAGTGGTTGATACGTATGCTTTTGATTACACATACTTGAGCTCCTTAGCCTAGGTTGTTGCTTTCAACTTGGCCTTGGTCTCATCTTCAACTTGTGATTTAGCTTCCTCTTCAACCTTATCTTGAACATTAATTTGGACTTTGGATTTAGCCTATGCCTGAACCTTAGATTTGGATTTAGATTCAACCTTTGCTTTGGCTTTAATTTTAGCCTTAACTTTGGCTTCATCTTCAGCGTTAGTTTAGTTACTTGATCCCTCTATTTCTAATGTGTAGCTTGTACCTCTTGTTGTCACCTTTACACTTCCTCTTATTATTTCTTCTTTACCTCTACTTCTTCAACCTAATTGTGTACAAATTTAGCTTATTGGGCTTTATTCTTTCAGGCTTCAGCTTTTTTAGCTTAGTTATGTGTAACCTCTACCTATTTAGCTTTCTATATAGTAGCTTTCACTTGTTTATCTTGCTTCTATGTAACCTTGGATTCCTCAAATTTACTTTATTGCTCCATGGATATGTCTTTCTACTTCTATTGTGGACTCTACACAACTTCATATTATGATGTTTGGGGCATTATTGCTTGTTCTTGTGTTTCCTTAGTTATTTGTTCTTCTTTCCTTTCTTCAGGATCAAGTATGCCCTATGTAGTTTGTTATTACTCAACTTCCCTAGGCATGGATATATTCATGGGCTCCTCCTTTCTTTTGACATCATTGTTAGATTTAGGCTGCTTAGGTGATTACATTTCTCTTAGCTAGTCTTTTTGTACTAGCTTCTTTCTCCTAAATTTTGTTGGAGTCTTGAGTTTTTGCTTTTATTTCTTCACAACCTAGGATTGAGGTTTTTTTTGAGCTAGCTGAGTGTGCTATGAACTAAATTATTCTTCAATTACACCAAAAAAAACACCCTTTCCTACACTATTTATGATGGCTTCATAATTAGATGTGTGCATGGTTACCTAAACAAAGGTTGAGTAGGGATATATTCTATAGATAAATCCATTGCATGCATAGTGGATGATACTATGGATAGTTCTATTGAAAATATTTTGGCTTCCAAATTTTGTCAAGTTTCTTCCTATCTAATAGTGTCAATAAGGATAAAAGGAGGTGGTTGAGTGATATTAACCCAAAGGTATTATCTTACCTAATTTTTCACTTGGCAAGTGATAAATTCTTTCCAAAAGAAAAAACTCCTTCTCCTCCTTTATATTATACACCTTGGTTTTGATGTCTTCTATTATTGATTAGATCACTTCCAATTCATCTAACCCCATCTGAGGTAGGTCTACACTCAATAACTATTCATGGAACCATGGGATGATCAAGCCAAAAATTCATTTACTTAGTTATTTTCTTAGGTGGAGGTGGGGAGGATTTGCATGAAGGTTATTTCCTCTTTACTTTCTCTTATTGTGATAGATCTTGTGGCTATGATGATTAAGTTGGTTAGGATTATGGCTATGTGGGTTATTGTGAAGGTACCTACTCTACTTGTTATTATTGTGCCTATAGAGGGATGAATTATAATGGAGGTACAGACCTCACAAATATGGATTTTTACTAGTAGACTTCAACCTTCACTTTGAACATCAAAATGAAAAATGGTATTGGTGTGATAGTTGGGGTAGCTAACTCATGAACCTTAATCTATATGCCATTATATAGTTTGGTAATTGAAGCATGTTGACCTAGGTACTACATTACATCTTGAGGAATATTAGGATATGAGTGAATTAAGGCTAAGGCTTCCAACCACCATGAATTGAACCACCCCGATTGTTTATAATATTAGCTTGTTTTCATCCATATAATGCTTGTGAAGGTATTAAAGGGCCAAAAATTGGTAGTTACATTTACTGTCCCTAATAGAGATTCCATTGTGTAAAACACAATAATAGAACTAAAAATTGGTATTGAAAGGTATGCATGGTTCATGTAAGTACATTTTCTATATTTTTGGTAAGCTCAACTGTCAAAAAATTAGGCCAGTTGAAATACTCATGCAACTTCATCATTCAGTAGGCAATGTCAATGATGTCTCTTGTTATTTATTTTGATTACTTTGTAGTTTTATAAAACTATTAGTAATACATTTCACCATGATGTGTAGTGAAACATCCTCAATTGAATCAATAGGAGTTCCTTATCCTACCCTAGTGGTGAATTTTTCTCTAATATATGAGTGAAGTGGTGGTGTTGTAGACTTATATGGCATCAGAGATTTGCCATAATTAGGTAGGCTAGTTGCTCATCACATTGAGTGCACATTAATATAGATTGTAATATCTTGAGATAAATAGATAAATCCATGATTATATCGACTCAAAAATGTCATCATAACTTTGTCTAACTACCCAAATGTCGACAATTTGAGTAAGCATTCAGTGTTGTAGCCTCATAGTGGATGCTATAATGTTAGGGTTCTTGGTTGTGCTACTCCTTGGGGCTATTGAACAAACAAAGTAGCTTCTACCACACCTATGAAATTAAATAGTTTTGGATCATTATATTTAGTATATCATATCCTTATCTTGATTCCTATTTCATGTTTTTGAGCCTCAGATAGTTGAATCAATAGCTGACCTTTATCAATGGCTTGATGAATAATTTGATCTGAATGATTAGTATGAGAAATTTCACACTAGTTTGAAATTTGTTCATAAAGAAATATATTAGATAGGCCAATCACATAAGTCTCTTATTATCTAAAGGTTTTAATGTTTTATCATTGTCCATATCCTTCTCTTTTATAGTTTTTTGGCACCCAATTTTGTGTCACTGCCTCTTTTGAATGCATTGAATGCATGTGCATGAATTTCCCCTTTTGATTAATAATAGATGTTGAAAGTCAACTTGATAAATATGTTTGGTGCCTATGATCTTTAATTTAGTTTTGAGTAGTTTTTATCAGTGAGTATCTATCCTTTTAGTTAATCAATTTATGTTATACATCCAATTGTCATTTTATTACCAAATCTACTTTGAAATTGATGCAATATTTTGAGATGTTGTGTCATTAATGGTATGACCTAACCATTGGACTTTAATTTATCATACTTGTCTTGTCACCACCTTCCTAGAATTAATTACACTATTTGGTGTAGTTAAGGCCAACTATCTTTGATGAGATGTCTCAAGAAGGTTGTCACATCCTATGATGATAACTAGTTTTTGGTGGTTGCAATGTGTTGCATAGTAATGAGAATACTAAACAAATATTTTAACCTAAGAAAAAAATAGAAAAAAAACATTAAATGAAATATTAACTACATGGTACTACTTAGCACCCACTCAATTTTTATCATAATGATGGAGATTAAAGATGATATGGCTTAAGTTTACATCTATTGATTTGCCCTAGTAATATGGTTCCGTACAAATCTTTTAGAACTATGGTACATTGTGGTGATAATTCATGAATTATGTATGGTCCTTTCCATCTTATGTGTAAATTTTTAGGGAATGCTTAACATATGCTCTCATAAATCAATATTGTTTGGTCTAGGTAAAATTTCTTAGATCATAGATTATGATCATGCCATGATTTTTGATTTGTTTATTGATCTATTACATATACTATGATCTTAATCTATTTTATTCCATCCTAGTGAGCTCCATCAACTGTACCTTTAGTGAGTCATGATATCCTAATCTCATGATCATCATAATACATAGATTAGGTACAATGTATTCTATAAGCATTATTTCCTTGAGGCCATATACCAATTAGAAGGGAGTGAATCTGGTAGCTCTCTTATTATGTGTGTCATAGTCCCATAGAATTTTAGGGATTCGATCCTCCTAATCATCTCTCTAGACATTGTAAATTTTTGTTAACATCTTGCCCAAAACTTTATTGGATGTTTCTGCCTATCCATTGGCCTACAGATGGTAAGTCATACTTTTATGGTGTGATATCATAAACTCTTCAGTGAGAGTCTTAATATTATTATTGAGAAAGTGTATGCCTCTATCACTTAATATCTCAACTGGACATCCAAATCTCATGATAGTTTTTTCATTTAAAAACTTGGTAGCATCTTTCACACCATAGTTTGGAGTGGCAACAACTTCTACCCATTTTATGAAATTGTTGGTTGCAATGATAATGTATCTGGCATGATTGTGCTTACTTTGGGGAGATATAGGTGTGAAAAAATATATTCTACATTTATCAAAAGGTTGTTATTCAAGCATATGTACCAAAGGCATTTTGTCTTGCTGATTGGGCTTGCCCATTATTTGACAAATATTGTAGTGTTTAGTAACATTGTGCACATCCTAAAATAGCATAGACCACTATATACCACTTTGATGTATTTTTTAAGAAGTGGATTCTCTTACGAAGTTACCTTCTATAATATTTAATATTTTTGAAGAAGTTATGGTTGCTCATGCTCTAGATCCACCCTACCTAATACATCATCTTTTCCCAGCTTAAATAAAAATCCATTAATAAGACTATATGGTATAACTCTAGTAACCATCTATTTCTTATCTATTTCTATATAATGTGCAAGAAAAGTTCCTCATTAATTTTTTTTTTAATGTTCTCCATGTTATTAGTAACTATAGAAATCCTAAATAAATGCACATTTGAGGATTCATCTTCGAGTTCCTTTGAGTCCTCCCCATTATGAATTTAGATGAGATGATTTAATTCCACATTCTCTTATCTTAGCTTAATATTAATTCAAAACTAAAGTTCTTGAAAGAGTATCAACCACCTTGATAATAGTCCTCCTAGCATTGGTTTATTCACCAAGTATCACAATGCTTGGTGGTCCATGAATAACACAAAAGGACTAGAAGATAAGTAATGCATGAACTTTTGCAATGCAAACACCATGGTTAGTGCTTCTCTTTCTATGGTTGTGTAATTATTTTTTGCATCTGATAGTTTTATACTATAAAAATGTATCAAGTGGTCTAACCTGCCTTTGCCTGGATGCACTAAGATAACTCCTACTATAGTGCCTAAAACATCCACATGTACATGGAATGGCTTCTTCTAGTTAGGAAATACCAAGATGGGCATTATTAACAACCTTTTTTTTAACTTGATGAATATCTTTTGACACTCTGGTCTCCATTCAAATTTAGTATCCTTATGTAGTAGCTTTTCCATGGATGCTAATATAGTTGCATATCCTTTTATAAACTTCCTATAATATCTAGTATGACTTAGAAAAGGTGTGCACTTTAGTGTAGTTAGTAAGAGGTGGCATTAAAATTATAATAACAATTTGAGTTGGATTAACCAAAATTCCATCATTGCACACAACATGACCTAGAAAAAAACAAAAAAGGTGTAAAGAATAGGCATTTTTTTAAATTTAGGGTGATGTGTAAAGCCCAACAATGCTTTAGCATCAATCTTAATTTTTACAAATGTTATGTAGATAGAGATAAGACTGACCAATCATATAGATAGAATTCCAAGAAATCATGAATGAATTATTTGAATGCATTTACCACATCTCTAGAAAATATAATAGGTGTGTTATTTAAACCAAATGGCATTACCTTGTATGCAAATGATACCCATTTAGTGGTGAAGGTGGTCTTGGCTTGATCTTCTTTAGAAATCAAAATTTTGTGATACCTATTGAAACCATCTGTAAAGGAATATACCTCATGCCCAGCCATAGATTCAAGTACTTCATCAGTAAAAGGGATAAGAAATGGATCATTGACACAAACATCATTGAGTGCATGGTAATATCCAAACACCCAAATTTATTTTATCTTCTTAGGTTGTACAACCATAGGACTCACCCACTCTACCTTTTCAATTGGATAAATAATTTTATCTTCTTAAATTTGATCCAATTTATCCTTTAATTTAGTTTTCATAGTAGGATTGAGCCTGTAGGGTCACTTTTTAATTGGGCATGAACATATTTTATCTAGATATGCATTTCTCATAGAGATGGATCTATGTATTTAACCTCTAATAATTTGCTTGGAAACAAATACTAGTAATCTCTTAATAGCTACAAGGTTTTAGAGATCTACTCTTGTCCCCAATAATCTCCCACTCTTGTAATCTTAAGGGTCTATTGTAGCATAAATTTTCACCCTTGAAAAGGTTTATTTAGGATCTCTTCAATTGAGCTACACTATGGGAATAACCCTAGGCTATGGGTCACCTATGGTGGGGTTAGACATCTAGAGAAGGCCAACTTCTTCCTTATGGATCACCTATACTAATGTCTGCATTGGGAAAAGGGTTAAATAAGGGGTAAAGGGTCACTAAGAATGATAAAAGGGTGATGCACCAAATTTAAATGAGAACTCACATAATCATGAATTAAACACTAAGGAAGCATAAGATAATGCTAGCTCACACAATCTCACAAAACTTAGCTAGTTGCATAAGTGTTTCATAAGCTAGGTTCAGGAAGTAATGTATGAAGGCAAAGAGGAGTTATAAGACTCACTAAGATCTTGTATCAATGATAGAGAGAACACTCATTTAGACCTAAAAATAACTTGAAGACACCTTATAAATGAGCAAGATAGAAGGATAATGGGCATGGAAGATTCTCCTTCATAATGCTATCATACACAAGCTTTACTACACACAATCCAGAGGGGAGAAATAGGTAAATAAAGTATTTATTACTTTAATAGGTTTTCCATACAAATTTTTATAGGGTCTAGCCTTATCAAATGAGAGTCTCTTACTTTTCAAAATTGAGAGATAATTTCTTTTTGAAAGTGAGAGAGAGTTACAATGTGGAAAATAATAAGAGATATAGGAGAAAGGGGAAAGAGAGGGGGAACACACCATTCAATATAATTAATTGAGCTACCAAAACCTTTTGATCAAATCATGATTAATACATCATAGAAAATATATTCTTTATTTATCCCAAAAGCCTCTGAATCTTTTCATTGGTTGAGCAATATACTAGAGGATAAAAATGTGTCTGAGATGATGAGTCATGATCTTGATATGAAGAAAAAATCCTTAGATGCCTTTAAAATCCATTAAATTCTCCAACTACTTCCTCAAACCACTAAATCTCTATCTTGGGACTCTACTCCATCTTCCACTTGCTTTCATTATGAGGACAAAGTCCTCATATCCATGAACTTGATAGAGTCATTATTAAGTTTGCTTTTAGCAGCTGTAGGTACTTTTTTATTGAAGCTATGACCATGTCAAAAAACAAGACACTCCTTTATTGATCATAAACTTGCCCCAATTTCAAATCTAAGCATAGTTATTACTATAGATTGAAAACCAATCTTGATTATTGGTTTTCATATAGCTATATCCATGAAGAGCTTATAGACTACATAACATAATTATTAAACCATATTAGGTCTAAATAGACCTATTCTATCTCTAAAACTTGTGGAACCTAAGGACTTATTGTATGTGATGTTAAAAACATAAGAAAATTGAGTCTACATGCTCTGGATCCTCCAATAGATGTCTCAACTGAGATTCAATGGCATCCTTTCAAATATCTACCTTGGTTTAACTTGAATCAAATTTGACCTTGGTTTGAAGTCCATAGATTTTGAATTTTAACAATGGCCATCGATCTTGATTTAGGCCTTCTCAAATTTTGGTATCTATTAACACTTCATTCATTCTCAAGATCCTACTATCATCTCTTTGACTCTTTGACCTCATGCACATCATAGATATCCTTTATTATGAATGAATGAGAGTCATAGATCTTATACCAGTCTAACATAGTTGAGATACTTGTCATCCATGCATTTGCTATTAGGATCCCTTGACCTTTTGACCCATTACTCATCATTAGATCTACTTTATACAATTACACACATAACATTTATCTGCTTGGACCCACTAACTCAAGCTTTGTCTATGTGCTGTTGGATCTAGATTCTACTCCCAATATTATGCCACTTGTCACTTGCACATTCACCCTACAGATCCTTTGAGATTTTGACTTGATGCTTACCATTGATCTTTGATGTATGATTAAATATGCTCCATTGGATTTTGGACCCATTGACATCATTGATCACCCATTTACCATTAGATTTGATCTTAGATTTTGAGGTTTGAACACTTATAAATCATGCATTCATCCTTAGAACATTTGAATTTAAATGGCTATTTTTTACAACTTTAACTTGATGTCCCTACATACATTTCACTCTGAAAGTCTATCTTTAAAGACTTATATCTTGAGATAGCAATCTCATCGAGATACAAAATTTGCATAGGATGATCTTCGCATGAAAAAAATCATGTCCATGTGGTATTTTGGCCTTGACTAATTTCCTAAGTGTATTTATCAAATGTGCAACTAGACTAGCATGTTCATCCTTACATGACATGCTCATGATGGTCTGGTTATTCTAGAATTGTGTAAGAAACTATTGTCCCTTTATAATGCTTTAATGAACTTCTAAGACTTTATGCAACCTGATTCACACCCTTGAATTCTTAAAACATCATAAGAACTTGATGGTCTTTTTTCATTTTATAATCATAGACTTGTTTTCAAGACTTTGGTCCACCCATTTCATCTAGAACTCTGATAATCTATTCAAACCATTCCAAGACCTCTAGAAATTGATCCATATTTGATATATAGGCCAAAATTGGCCAATTTTTTTGGTGACATCTTGGGATTGTATGCCTGTTATGCAAGAGACTAGTAGCCTTGAATTGATCCATTGGGCATGGAGTCTTTTTATATCAAAAGACTCCATCCCTATTGGTAGCTTTGAGAATCACCCTATCAGCCCATAAGGCTTTCCTTAGCTTTGTATTCCATACTTTTTGATTCTCTTTCATGGTCCTCTTGATAATCCTTATCAAATTCTTGTTTGTAGACTCTACTAGTCAATTGCCTTAGGGGTGGTAATTGGAGGATGTAATGAGGTAGATGCCCAATTTAAGTACCCATTCACTTATCTTCATACCAACAAATGCTAAGGCATTATCTGAAATTATAGCAACTAGGACACCAAACCTAGTCACTATGATATCATATAAGTCCAATATTACTATTTCATTAGCTTCTTTAAAGGCAGTTACTTCTACCCACCTGGTGAAGTAGTCAGTTGTAGTGAGTACCCATTTATGTCCTACACTTAAAGGTGGATTTATCATTCTTATGAACTCCAACCCCCATTGCATTAAGGGTTGATCCACCTATATTGGGTTGAGTGGAAGAGCTTATAATCTTTATTTGCCTACAAATAGAGCACACTTATAACATTTATTAACCCATGTATAAGCATCTTTGAAAATTCTAAGCCAATAATAATCAACCCTCATTATTATTGCTTCTATTATTTTCAAATCATAATGGCCTCCTATAGGTCCATCATGAAATTGATCCAAAAGCTTTTTGACTTGATCATAATTTATGCACTTAAGCAGTACCCCATTGAGGTCCCTTTTGAAAATAACACCATCAACTAATGCATAAGGTATAGATTGAAGTCCTAAGTACCTTATTTTTTCTCTATCCAAACCTTGAGGGCATTCACCTGTTATCAAGAAATGTGTCATATCCTAGATCCAACTATTGTGAGGTGGAGGTGAATTTTTCTATGAGTTGTCTTGTGTCACCAAAATAACTTCTTTGTCTTCTTGAAGATCACCTACAATATTCTCACATAATCCTTTGCCTCTTACCATCTTAGTGACTTTAATATTCACATCATACTACATAACTTTGGTAATCTAACCATATCTTTTCTCATTTAAATCCTTGTTGAGGAGAAAGTCCCTAACTCTAGGATGAGACACCATAAGATGAACCTTATTGTTGGAGAGCATTGTTATAAACTTTTTTAGGCTCATTAGAGATGTAAGAACCTAATTTTATATGAAAGTGTACCTCACCTCAAATCCCTTTAACTTTTGACTAAAAAAGGCAATTATCTTCTCAAGTCCTTCACCATTCTTTTGCATCAGCATAGCTGATATGTTATCAACATTAGAAAAGGTGTACAATATGAAATCTTTTGAGAATTTAGGATTCATGAGCAAGGGTGCTTGGGAAATGGCTTACTTAATGGCCTCAAATTCTACCTTATCTTCATTAGACCAATCAAACACTTGGATCTTATTCAACATGATAGTGATGGGTTTTACCAAGTTTACAAAACTAGGTATAAACCTTTTCACAAAGTTTATTTTCTCAAGGAATATTTGGATTCCTTTTTTGTGCTTGGGTAAAGATAAGGCTAGGATAGTGCTTACTCTATCAAGGTCAATGGATAGTCCTTCCTTTAAAATAATGTGACCCAAAAGTTTTCCTTCATGAACAAAAAACACACATTTATTGGGATTTAAAGATATCCAGTACTCTCTGTATATTTGGAAGATAAACCTTAGATGGTCCATGTGTTCAATAGCCTTCTTGGATAAAACTGTGATGTCATCCAATTAAACTAGTACCATCTAATTCAACAACCCTTAGAAATCCATATCCATGGCTCTTTGGAAAGTGGATTTAGCATTTGACAACCTAAAAGGCATCTTTTGGTATGCATATGTGCCCCACTTTGTAGTAAAGGTAGTCTTATACTGATCTTGTTCTCTTAACATCACCTGGTTGTGTCTTGAATATCCATATAAAAGAGAGAAGTATTATAAACCAACAATTATCTAAAGGAGTTACTCTATGGATGGTAGAGGGTAGTGATCCTTCAAAGAGACTCTATTTATATCCCTAAATTCAACACAATATCTGATTTCCCCACTTCTCTTCCTCACAGGTACTAAATTGGCTACCCATGAGGAGTGCTTAATGGGAAAGATGATCTTGGATTCAATTAATTTGGTCAATTATTTCCTCATAAGAACTTAAATTTTGGGGTTTATAGGCCTCTACTTTTGCATAATAGGCTAGGAATTATCCTCTAATTCTATAGTATGTTGGGCTAACTTGGGATTAAAACCCTTTAGGTCATTTTATTAGGTCACTATATTCCCAAGCAAAGATGTTTTCATATTCTTTACAAATTTATATGAAAACATACCTTTCAAATCTAGTGCTTACCTTTACAAGTTTAAGGAGCTTATCTTTGAAGATAAGGACTTTTTCATTGTTCTCTTCACTTGTTGACATCACTACCTTGTCTTTTCTAATATGATCTCCTTCATGGAAAAGACCTTAAAGCATGGCAAGCCCTTTAGGAAGCTTGTTATATCTCAACTAAATAATTTACTCTTGATACTGATGTTGAAACTTTTCCTAGTTTATGGAAGAGAAATATACTTTTTATTGTAATAAATAAGCAATTTGATTATCATTCTCAAAGACCTACCAATGAGATTCATTGTGTGGCACTGATGGTCTCACCACCACTTTGACATGTGGTTGCACCTTGGTCCTTTTTAACTCATTTGGGATATCAAATTGAGATTCTACATCTACCAACCTATCAACATGTCCATTCTAGTTCCTTGGTACTTCTTGGATGTTAATGGCCTCAAAATCCTCAATTAGGTCCCAGACTCTATGTTTTTAAGACTTCATCAAAGGATTCTTAGTGATATTATGGCCTCTAACTTAGTGCACCATTAGCTTATTATCCCCATAAACTTGTAATTATCTGATCCCTCTCCAACTATCCCATTAAAGGCCATGGATAAGGCCCTCATACTCTACTACAATTCAAGAGAAATTGAATTCGAATATGTAAGAAGAGAAATACTTGTCATTTGAGGGGGTTCCCAGCATTACACTTGCATCTACTCCATGTTTGATCTTTTAACTATCAAAGAATAATTTCCATAAACCACTAGGATCTTATTAATTCCCAATTAAGGATGGCATGAAATGATTCTATTCATGTAAGCAGTAGACACCCATGTCCCTTTATTCAACTCCTTCCAAGGGATCAACTAAATGATTCTCTATCCATAGTTCATCCAAGAATATGTCTAGTATCTCCTTAGGGTGAGTGTTTAATTCTTGACCAACTATGAATTCATCCTAATTAAGGATAGTGTAATTGAGGTTTATGTTGTTTAGCCCATAAGGATTTATGTGGAGTTGTGTAATGGGCTCAGCCTTAATAGATACCTTGGTTCCATATCTTATTTTGAATGCCATGTATGACCAATCTACTATAAGACAACCTCCAATATTTTCTATAAATTCTTTGGATAGGTGTAGGGCAAAACAAGGAGGTATATCTAGGATCAACACATCTTGAGCCACTAAGACACTAAGACAAGCATGCAAGGTAAAATTAATGTCTTTGATGATATTAGACAGCTTAGTAGAATAACCATCAAGTTGAAACGCTCCTTTAGACTAGGGCTCATTCTTTAGATCAAGCTAGTCTAATATAGACTTTAGCATTACTAAGGTGCTATCCCCACTATCTACCAAGCAATTATGCACTAAAAAGTCACCAATGATTAATGATATGTAGAAGGGATGAGGTTTGACCACCTTACCTTATTGCCTTTCATTTGGTCCTTTGGTTACATTGGTGAGAACCACAATCTCTTTTTTTGGTTCCTTTTTAGGAACCTTAATCTTTGATAATACTTATTGAAGGGTGTCCATCTATCCAAGCATAGAGAGCATGTCCCACATTTAGACACTCACATTATAATTTTTCATCTATTCCACAATGTTGATGGGTATACCACCAACCTTTGGTTGTGATTTGGGAGCCACAACTGTGCCTTGAGTTTATGAGTTTTGAGGTATAAAGACATTCCCCTAATTTTGATTCTTTGGAGTAATTGGAAACTTTGGAGTAGTAGCAAGTTCATTTGGCTTTGATATTAAAGGATTAATGGTAGGAGGTGCCTTGATTACTTCCTAGTTACCATCTACGTTTCTTATTTTAAACCTTGTATTTTTTACCACTAAAATGTATGCCTAGCTAGAGCTAGCCTACTGATTGAGTACATAACACTCTTCTTGCTCATAATTCACCTTTGTAGCACCCAACTGGCTTGATCCTTTATTAGGGCTTTGACCTTGTTGAGGCTTTTCTAGTTTTGTCATCATGGGTACCTCTATGTTCTAAGTCATAAGAGCTTGATTTTACCCATAATTAGTAATATGCAACCATTGATCATTAAAAGCTTGGTTGAAGTTAGTGTTTGAGATAATAGATTTCCCAAAAGACTGATTCCAAGGCATGGTACCCTTATCTTCTTAAGCAATATTATTCTAGATGGGGACCAAAGTGTTGGAAGTGCTTAAATCATTAGGGTTATACTTGTTTTGCCTAACATAGTTACGCTACACTTGTCCTTGGATTTGACCTTGGCCTTAGCCTTAGAAGTTTCTTTTGTAGGGTATCCTATTTGCTTGATAAGATTGTTGATGAGGTTGATATGAGGCTTGGTAAGGCCTATTGAATGTTTTCTACCTCTTAACATTCACTAGTTCATTTCCCAAGGATTGGAACATGGTCTTAAGCTCTTGAAAGTTCTTTTATTATTGGGAATCACTAGATTGACTAGTGGAAGCCTTTTCTTGCTTAGGTGAGGGTATGGTAGAAATTTTCAGCATAGGAGGAATGATAACAAGGGGAGGAATAAAAATAGGTGGTGGTCTAATCTCAGGGAATATAGGCATTTTTGGTCTAAGTGTAAGCTTTCCAGCCTACACCAAATAATTTTCTACTTTGATTGCCACCTCATATGCATTTAGAAATGTGTTTCCTCCCATGGACTAGATCATTATTGTAATGTCACTATTTAGGGCCTTCAAATAGTATATGAAGGAAAAGTTAGGGGTAGGCCTAATAGAGACTAGGATTCTATCCCAAGTCTTTTGAAACCTTGTGTTGAAGTCTTGCATGACTTTATGAGGGGCTCTTTTAATTATGGTTAACTACTCTAAAAGTGAAAAATGGTCACTTTTATCCTCAAATATCTTACATAATGCATCTCATAATTGGTCCCATGATGTAATAGAATTATAAGCAAGGCTTCTATACCAATCTAGGGCTTTACCTTTAAAAGAGATGGATAATAACTTAATTGCTACATTTTCCTCATTGATATCATGAATTTTGTAGAATTTGGCTATATGCATGAGGTGTTTAGAAGGGGCTATATCTTGGTCTCCAATAAAATAAGGGGAACTTTTGAGAGATACTACTAGAATAGGATCATACTGAGGGAGGTCCAGAGGAATTTAACCATTAAAGGACATAAAGGGGAAAACTCTAGGGGTTGCCATGGCAATGAAATGGTTTAACAAAGATCTTCTTGCATGAGTAGGCCTTGGAATTGACTTAGGAATAAATTTTCCTCTATATGGGTATGTATTAGTAAATATTAATATTTTTACTAAGTTCAAAGGAAATTCAACAAATTCAGAGGGAATACCTCTAGAAGATGACCTTGTAGTCACCTTTGGCATGAGATGTAGTCATTACTATACTACTAGAATGTTGGATATTTTTTTTAATTGTCAGATGCTATTGTTTGAAAGCTATAACTACTAAAAATTAATCAATCTAACATAAAAATTTGACCAATATTATTTTAACTATGTCCCATTGGGCATGCTAGAAACTATTTTAGAATCAATTTGTACCCTTGGAGAGGGTTCTTCAGGCTCTCTCCAATTGAACTACACTATGGGAATAACCCCATGTTATGGGTCACCTATGGTGGGGTTAGACATCTAGACAAGGATGAATTCCTCTTGATGGATCACCTATACTAATGTTTGTATAGGAAAAGGGTTTGAGAAGGGGTAAAGGGTCACTTAGAAGGATAAAAGTGTGATGCACCAAATTTAAATGAGAACTCACATAAGTATGAAGTAAACATTGAGGAAGCATAATATAATGTTATCTCACACAATCTCAAAAAACTTAGCTAGTTACATAAGTGTTTCATAATCTAGGTTTAGGAAGAAATGAATGAAGGCAAAGAGGAGTTCTAAGACTCATTGAGAGCTTGTATCAATGACATAGATAACTCTATCTTAGACCTCCAACTAACTTGAAGATGCCTTAGAAATGAGCCAAAAATAAGGACAATGGGCATGAAAGAATCTCCTTCATAATGCCATCATGCACAAGCTTTGCTACACATAATTTATAAGAGATAGATAGGTAAAAAAAAAGTCTTTATTTCTTTAATAGGTTTTTCATACAAATTTTAATAGGGTCTAGCCTTATCAAATGAAAGTCTTTTGCTCTTTATAATTGAGAGAGAATTTTTTATCAAAAGTGAGAGAGAGATACAATATGGAAAATAATAAGAGATAGAGGAGAAAGGAGAGAGAGAGGGGGAAAACACCATCAAAGATCATTAATTGAGCTACCACCACCTTTTAATCAATCAAGATCAATACATCATAGATAAAATAGCCTTTATTTGTCCCAATAGCCCCTGAATCTTCTCATTGGTTGAGCAATATACTAGAGGCCAAGAATGTGTCTAGGATGATGAGTCATGATCTTACTATGAAGCAAAAATACTTAGTGGACTTGAAAATACATTAAATACTTTAACTACTTATTGTAACTACCATATCTCCATCTTGGGACTCTATGCCATCTTCCACTTGCTTTCATTATGAGGACAAAGCCCTTTTATCTATGGACTTGACAAAGCCATTACTAAGTATGATCTTAGAAGCTATAGGTACCTATTTTTTGAAGCTATGGCCATGTAAATAGATAAGACACTCCTTTATTGATCACAAACCTACCCCTATTTCAAATCTAAGCATAGGTGTTACTATAGATTGAAAACCAATCTCATTTATTGGTTTTCATATAACTATATCCATGAAGAGATTACAAACTACATAACATCATTCTTGAACCATATTAGGTATAAATAGACCTATTTTGCATTTAAAAATTGTGAAATCTAAGGAATTATTGTATATGACATTAAAAACATAAGAAAATTGAGTCTACATGCTCTGAATCCTCCAACAAAGGTTTCAACTAAGCTTCAATGGCATCCTTTGAAATATCTACCCTAGTTTGACTTGAGTCAAATTCAACCTCTGTTTGAAGTCCTTAGATTTTTAATTTTAATAATGGTTGTTAATATTGATTTAGGCCTTCTCAAATTATTCCATTTATTATTTATTAATTCATTCTCAATATCCGACTATCATATCTTTGACTCTTTAACCTCATGCATAACATAGATCTTATTTTTTATGACTAAACATGAGCCATAGATATTTGGCTAGTCTAACATGATTGAGACTCTTATCATCCACACATTTTATATTTAGATCCACTAACCTTTTGACCCATTACTCACCATTAGATATTATTTGTATAATTACATCCGCACCATCGATCTTCCTAGACCCACTAGCTTGAGCTTTATCTATGTGCCATTAGATCTAGATTTTGCTCCCAAGATTATGACACTTGTCACTTACACATTCACCCTGGAAATCATTTGACCTTTTGACTTGGTGCTCACTATTTATCTTTGATGCATGATCAAATGTGCTCTATTGGATCTTTAGGACCCATTGACATCATTGATCACCCACTCACCATTACATTGGATCTTAGCTCCAAGATTAGGACAATTGTTATCCACACATTAATCCTTGGAACATTTGAATTCAAATGACTATTTGTTGTAACTTTAAATTGATGTCCCCATGTACATTTCAGTCTATAAGTCTAGATTTAAAGAATTATATATTGAGATATCAATATCACTAAGATACAAAATTTACAAAGGATAATCTCATCATGAAAAACATCATGTCTATGTCTTCTTTTGGCCTTGACCAATTTATTGAGTGTATTTATCAAATGTGCTACCCTCATCCATATGTTATGTGCTCATGACAGTCTAGTTCTTCTAGACTTGTGTAAGAAATTATTGTCCCTTTAGAAGGATCTAATGAGACTTTATACAACCTGATTCATACCCTTGAATGTTTGAAACATTAAGAGACCTTACTGGTCTTTTTTCATTTTGCAATCCTGGATTTGTTTCCAAGCCTTTGGTCCACTCATTCCACTAGAACTCTGATAATCTATTCAAACCATTCAAATACATTTAAAAATTGATCCATCTAGGAAAATTTCCATATGTATGCCAAAATTGACCAACATGGATACTTCTATCCCAATATTTACTTGAGTCTTTTATAATAGTTCCTAATATATCTTGCCTGATCCACTAGGCATAGTTTCTTGTAAAATGTGTTTGCCTTCTTATTGTGGAATGTTAATATTTTGCAATTTCTCCTCTACTACTTGTTCTATTATTTGTACTATTTTGGACTCCTTTTCATGCTATGGTTAAAATAATCCTTCTAAATCTATATCCCCATCATTATTGGTCTCACTAGATTATGTCAAATCATTGATTATTCTATTACATGGCTAAACCTAGAGTTGTTCTTTTTTATTAGCTTTATAATTTTATAGTGCAAGATCTAAGTCCTACATAACTTCCTGATGAGAGGATGATTCAAAAACATTTTTAAAATTCTCTACACACCCATGACATAATTTTTTAAATCTTTTTCAATGTATTATGTACTAATGGGTTATTATCTTCAAACATAAAATTTTGAATGAAATCCTACTGAAGTTACACCCAATGTTTAGTTGACCTTCTATGCTATTGATGCATGTACCAAGTTTTTGGAATAGTTTCAAGGGTGTGATTGAATATATACACCTAATATTAAGGATCTACTCCTTGTGTGGTCCATATATCTATGCATTGATGGATGTGCAATTATAGACATTGACCCTTTTGAAAGAAAGGCCATTCTACTTTAAATACTAGATGGTCATTGAAACCTTATACACAATATTTCATAAGCATCCTCCCAATACATTTATAAGTTTTTGTGCATGGCCCACCATGTTGCAATAGTTTATTTCAGTGCATAGCTGAGTGCGTTGACTCATTGTTCCACCTATGGTACATGGTGTTCAAGCCTCAATATGAATGGATTGAAATCCTCTGTCATAAAATATTGAGGTATTTGGCATTTTTCAATGAATGCCATATGTAGAGGTCATAGCTCATGATATCTATGAGACCAATTTAAGATGTGTGCATCTGATTCACCACTTATGGATGATGCAAAATCCTAGGGTAGAATTCCTTTAGGGATAGGTTCAGTGTAATCCATCATAGTTAAATTATTATTATAAAAAATGTCTACCTTAGATCTTGTCAAAAAATGTACTGAAGGATAAAAACATTCTTTGATTTGAACCTGTCTAACCGATGACTTTGTTATAACCAATTTGAATACCAAAAATTATTCTTACTATATAGTAATAGGTTTACACTTTTGACATTTTACAGTCTACAGACTAGTTTGTATTTCATTTGTCCCCACTTTAAACCAACTGTTGTCCCCATAAGCATAAGGAGACTCTATCTCTTTATGAATAATATATGGATTTTATTTAAATTTATTTAAAGGTATGACTACTATTTTATCTTTTTGATGAATTTATAACTAATTACACATAGTGTTAATAGTTATTTGGCCATCATAGGCCCATTTCTTATCAATTAAGCTAGGGTAATGGGTTTTTTATGTCTTCATGTCAATGACCATAAAATCCCCTTACAAGCTAAGTTCAGCCACTTTAATTTTAACATCTTATAGATGGCCAATGGGTTTGACTCTATCGTAATCCATTAAGCTTAATATTATTGGACTATAACTAAGAGTTGGTTGACTAATGGCTCTCCATGTTGAGTGAGGAGTCATATTGACTATACTGCCAAAGTCAAATACTACATTTGAAATTTTTTATCTAGCCAACTAAATATCTAGTCATAAATCCACCTACCATGGATTTTTGGTCTTGACATACCAAATTACTTTATTAGCCCTTATTTTTCCCTGCTACACACACTCTATAATATTGTGTAGGAGGTTCATGATATTCTAAGATATATCCTCATTGCATAATGTACTGATTAGTTTCATTAGATCTATTAAATTAGTCATAAATCCTTGTTTTTACATCATACAAATAATTTTCCCATAAATTTGACCATCAATAGTAGTTTTATCCTTATAAAAAGATAGTTTCTATTGTATTTATTATAATACATGTGCAACTTAATAAAATAAATTCATTTTTATTATAAGATCATGATATTTATCCCTCTAAATGTTTATTATACCTTAATATTGAAGCATCTCCAAGGAAGGTAATCCTTGTTTATCTCTCTATTGCCTTGTGATGGCTTGCATAAATACATTTTCCTTTAGCCATGCATTAATCATGTTTACATTGTGCATTGGTTTCTCCTTTCTTTATTTCTTCAGAACAAGGTAGTCTTCCATTTGATGTTGACCTTTGATCCTAAAATATACACAATAAACTTGTATTTGAGGATTTTTGGGATAATTAATTGCATAATTATTATATGCTCTACATAAATAACATTGCATGAGAGGTTGAGTTTGATGATTAGTGTTATTACGACCTCATTAATATCTACCATGATATCCTCCCCTATATCTTCTTCTATATCCTCTTCTATTCTATTGATATCCCATCCTTGGAATTGTTGTCCATTATATCCTCCCTATTGATTCATCTATGTATCATATCCCCCATATTGATGTTAAGGGGAACTTGGATTCCAACTTGCCTGCTATTTTTGAAGATTTGTTTTTTTCCATGGTTGCACATACTGACTAAAATATTGATATGAGGGAGATGATGTATTACTATAGATTTCTTGGCCCTATGGATAGTACTATTATGATGAAAGAATTTGATATTATGGTAATGAAGTCACATGTCTTAGACTACCTTGAGTCACATTTATCATCTCCATGTCTGGTCCTAGAATTACTTGCTTCATAATAGGTATTTTTTGGGCCATAACTATGAAGATGTTCTTTATTATATCTTGATTTAAATCCTACAAGGCTCAATAAATTATCTCATCATGATTTGTATATTTTCAAAAACTATAATACTTACTATGTGAATTTTGGATATATTATTGGAGAAGATGGCACTTGGACATAGGATGTCTAACTACTCTGTAGATTTCATAAAATTCTATTTTAGTTATTGGGCAGTCATTCTTATGATGTCCCTCATGGCCACACTCTATGCACCATAATCCTAATTTAGGATTACCATTTTCAAGCATCTCATTCATCCTCCTCATAAAATCATCTAACTTAGCTTTTAATTTTGATCCCATTAATGGAAGATCTGCATAATCTTCTATTTGTTTAACTCTGATGGTAGTAGACCAATCATTAGCCTTGGTGGAAAACTAGGTTTTTGCAATAGTGAACCTTATTATTGGTCATAATCCTTATATGAACCAATCAAACTTATCTTTATCTTCTAGAATAAAATTTATTTTATTCATCACATCATAGAACCTATGATAACATTTGCCAACCATTTCTCCTTATTTTTGCCAAATTTTCTTTAGATCCTAACTCACTTGACTAGAACATTTTTTAGTTTAAATTTTTCTAACAAAAAATATTTAACTTGTGTGAAATCCAAGACATTGACATTTATTTTAAAAATGAACTCCAAAACATGGCATCCCAAAGCCCCTACTATTTCCTATTTCTTCACATCATCTAATGTTACCCATTTTATGACCCATTTCATCTCATAGGTTACTAAGTATTGTTTAAGATATGAGGATCTATCATATGATATTAGAGGTAAGGACATACGTACATAAAGTATCATAGTTAGTAGATTGCTAGTTGTTGTTATAGATGTCTAAATACTAGTAACTATGACTGGTGGTGTTTATACACTGGTCATTATGTAGTTAAGCAATTGTGTAGTGGTTACTATGATTATAGGTTTCTTCACACTGCTCTTTTTAGAATTAAATATAAATCCTAATTCTTATAACTTCTTTGTTTCTAAAACCCACTTGGTTTATATACCAAGCATTCTGAACTTGACAATAAAGGAATCAAACCAAATTGAATCAACTTCTCTCTCTGCTCTTTTTCTACCTTATATAAATAAAGTGGGCTTGGGATATGCACACCCTTGAAATGAATGATACTTATTTATAACTTATTCTTGATTCAAACTTGAACCTATAATATTACTACCTTCAAATTTAAGATTTTCCCAAGAATTTTCCTTCTTAGTTCTAGACAAAAACCCCTCACTTAAGTATGACCTACCTTTAATTCCTAACTGATCTACCTCAACATAACTACTTCCAACATCCTCTTTCTCATAATCTACATACTCTTTTCTTTCAAAAACTTACACACCTTCTATCAACAACCTTTCTTTTCTATCATCTTTCCATTGTATGTCTCTAGACTTAGTAATTTATTCTCTACTCCTATTATGACCTACAATTAATTCAAGGTCATTTATCTTATTCCACCTTATTTTTTATCGTAGATCTATTTTGAGTCCCAAAATTTTATTTTCTCTTAGAGTCTTTTGTTAAGTTATGGAGCTAAAAGCTTCACTATTATGCAAATTGTGGAGGTTACTGAGTGTCAGAGTAACCGACGTCAATCAGTCCAACTGACATTAGTCATATCCAGTTACATAGTAACTGACATCGGTTAGGGGTTGACCGACATTAGTTAGATAGGAACCGACATCGACAACCTGTGTGTGTGTGCGTTTGCATGTGTTTCCAGAACTGGTCTAATTTTAGACAGACAGTTAGTTTGCATGTAAAGACTAATTTTAGTCTTGAGTTTGCATTTCTAATTATTGTTTGTTTTGGGATCTATTTAATAGAACCATGGGGCTGTATTGTAATCAAGGGACTAAGGACAAGTCTAAGGACAAGGATTAGATCCTCAACTTGAAGGCAAGAACAACAATTGGGTTGGTTGTCTCAAGGTGTGTAAGATCAGTTGATCTATAGGTTGTGCAAGATCAGGGAGATCTACATGGTAAGTAAGATCAGTTAGATCTACAGGTGTGCAAGATCAAGCTGATCTACTTGGAGTACATGGAGTACTTGGTGGACTGGTATTACAAGCAAAACAACCAGTTGAGTTGATTGTCACAAATGACTGGTGGAGGGAACAACTCTGTGTTTGAGTTGTTTTGTAATTGAGAGAGAGAGAACTCTTGAGGGAGAATTACTGTATGCCCAAGAGGTGTGGGAAGAGTGTGATTTCTTCATTGTATTTCCTTCTGGAAGAGTGTTAATACAAGATTGTATTGTCTCTCATATTCTGTGCTATTTTTGAATTCTAGTTACTTATTACTTCTAGTTTAATTCCATGTTTAGTTGCTTATACAAAGGTAATCAATTGTGCTCTTAAGGAGTAGGATCCTAACAAGTGGTATTAGAGCTTGTGTTCTAGATCCTAACATCTTTTTGCCTTCCATCTTTTAAGATTAGGTTCAAGTTCCTCTTAGATATTCATCATCCACTTTCTCTGGCACACCCCCATGGTACTCAAAGTGACTACTCCATATTGGTTGGAGTAGGCACCATGGAATTTTACACAACCAACATCTTGATTAAGAAAGGTAGTTATTATAAAAATTTACCATTGATTCCTTGGATAAATTTATCTTGTGTAGTCTCAAAATCTATGTATTCTTGTAATATGAACTCTATGATATAACTATCTATCATAGTCTTCATCCAGTTATCTGTTAATTGAGACCAATCAATATATAGGTTGCATAGTCTCTCTAGATTGTTCTCAAGATAAACTATAAATTCTATTCTTCTTAGACTAAGTAAATATTATTCTAATTTAGATAACTAGGCATATAAAAATCTAGGGAATTTGCACTAGAAAATTTCATAGATTTCACCATAAAGGTGTGCTTGGATAATCTCCTCTATGGTATTTATAACTCTTTATGCCTCTTCTTCTGTAAAATTATTGATTATCTCATCTAGCCATATTTCTACATCTCTCAGCCCTAACAACCATCTCAACATAGTTCATCCAATTAGGTTTGACACTCACTACACTATTGTTAGCAGAGGTTCTTGGAATTACATAAAAACATGTTAATTACAAGGATAACTTGCATAATGGAGAGTTTATAAAAGGTACCAAAGATACATAAGCATTATAAATAATCATTGTTGTTCTATAATAAAATTAAGAGCAAAGCAAAATAGATATAAATATAAACATAATAATAATTTGGATCGTATTAGATAATAAAATAAATAAAAATAAAGTACTCACTATGCATAACCAATACATAAAAGAAGATAAGGAAATCCATAATAGGATAATTATATTAATATTTATCAACACATCAAACTAGATTATATTACATTAAAGTGTTACTTATAACCTTTTATAATCTTATTGTCTCTTCACATTCTATCCTTTTGAGATACAAAAGGAAAGACTCTTTGCATTCTTCAAATACCCAATTAGGCTTACAAGGCCAAATACATATAAGAGTTATACAAAATACAAAATCATACACTTTTCACATGTGTTTATATTATATACTTCATGGTTTTAACAAGCTCTATTCTTCATCTAACATATGGGTTCATCAAATTCTTGCCCATGTTCTATTGCCAAACTATAGGCACCTGAGTTATACTTATCAATACTGATATAGGAACCCAACCAATTAGGTTCAAATTTTAATTTATTTTCATGATTAACATTGGTTTTCCTTTATCACAAGGTCCCAAATTCAAATTACATGGATCTGAAGCATTTGTCATAGTTATAACATAGCCAATTATGATATACCTTGAGGTAATTGAGGGTGGCTAATCATTTCTCATCCAAGATTTATAGTTCTTGTAGTCATGAAAATCAATACTCTTCATCATCAATGATACCATTTAATAAGATAGGCATAGATGATAACTTATCTCGATAGGGAGGATGGATTAAGATATATAGACCAAGGAATATGGATCGACACTTGTGGGTGTGTGAATATTTGTATGATAAACCTAAAAGACATGGTATAGTTGTAAATTATAGTCATAGCTAATGACAATGACTATATTCTTGAGTATTTTGATGATGGTTTTGTTAGAAACCTCAACTTTTTCATTACCTAGGGGATAATAAGGGTTGGAGCATCTATGTATAATATATAATTGCCTATAAAGGGTCTTAACATCCTTATTCTTGAATGACTTACCATTATCAATAATGATAATGGATGCGATGCCATATTGGTAGATGAGATGGTTTAGAATGAATTCTAATAACTACTTCCTAGTTATGTATGTGAGAGGAATGGATTCAATCCAGTTAGTAAAGAATTTAGTATAAGCGAGGATATGTTTTTGGCCATTACAGGATGTGGGATTTATTTTCCTTATGAGATTGAGTCCCCATGTGGAGAATGGCCACATTGTTGTTATTGGCTGTAAATATTGGGATTGAGCTTGAATTAGATCACCATGTTTCTAACATGGAACACACTTCTTGACATATTTTCAAGCATCCAACTTCATGGTTGGCTAATAAGACCCCATGAAAATAAATTTCTTGGCAAGGACTATTCCATTAGTATGAGCCCCAAAGACCCCATCATGAATGCCTTTGATGTCCAAATCAACTTCTTCCAAATTTAAATAAAGTAACAAAGTTATATCATATCCTTTATGATAAAGTATGCCATCAAGTAGGGTATAATAAGAAGGTTTTGGATAAAGGCTTGGTGTTGGGTTTGTTACATGTCAATGGGAAGTGTGTGATCATGGATGTAAGTGTAGTTATCATGATACCATGGTGAACTGGGACCAAAATCTCACATACCATCTTATAATATAAATGATCATACACTACGATGACAAGTTGTTCGATTAGGAATTGCTATTGTTAAACATATACAAACATTTCAAGGAGTGACTCAATGGTGGCCATCACATCTATTAACTTGTTATTTTCATAATTTACCTACTCAAACTAAATTTCCACAAAGTATTATTTCAAGCTATTCACCATGGTCTTGTATGACACTAGTTTTATCATATTTAGTTTGATAATGATCATTGACCTAGTTGAAAATCAATTGTAATTCATGAAAGACCAAAACATGTTTGATGTTCCATTGGATAACAAGCCAAATTCATGTAATGAGGGCCTTATACTTTGAAATTTTGTTTGTACATGGGAAGTTAATGTGAAAATAATTGGGAATAAGGTATCCCTATGGTGTTAATAATAAAATACCTTTTCTTGATCCACGTGATGTGAAGGATCCATAAAAATACAATTTCCACTATTGTGACTCATCAAGGGATAAAATTGATTCATTAGGAAACCCAATGGTTAATGGTTTTTTTAATGATAATAGAGCTTCTGCTATATGATCTATAAGTACCTTCCATTTTAATGCTTCCTAATTTACATATTAAATATAAATTTACCTAAGTATCATGTCCATAAAGTATTATTTCAAGCTATTCACCATGGTCTTGTATGACACTAGTTTTATACTATTTAGTTTGATAATGATCATTGACCTAGTTGAAATCAATTTCAAGTCACCAAATACCAATAAATGTTTTATGTTCTATTGGATAGTGAGCCAAAGTCCTACAAATAAGGCCTTATACTTTAAAATGTTGTTTGTACATGGGAAGCCAATGTGAAAATACTTAGGAATAAGGTCTCCCTATGGTTTTATGAACAAAATACCTTTACCTAAGCCACATGATGTGAAGGATCCATCAACAAATAATTTCCATTGTTGTGAATCATCAAGGGATAAAATGGATTCATTAGGAAACCTAATGGTTAAGGGTTGTTTGTCTGATAATGGAGCTTCTGCAAGCTAATCTATAAGTACCCACCCTTTTACTGCTTTCTAATTTACATATTCAATATAAATTTAACTAAGTAACATGCCCCATTTATCTATTTTACCAATGAACATTGATTTAGATAGGAGATATTTAAGCATATAAACTTTGGCAATGATGAAAATATTGTTATTGAGCATATAATGTCATAATTTTTGGGAAACAAAAGTTACTGCCAAATAAGATTTTTCAATGGATGTGTTTTAACCTTTTAGGACTTAGTGAATGTAAATCTTATGTTTGTTAAAAAGTTGAGTAGAATAAATTAGGGAAATAATATGCAATAAATACATCCATTAATTTTTTATATAATTGACTAACTTTGAATTTTCTAAAAATAATAATAAATAGTGCAAGTAAGAACTTAGCCAGAAAATAATTGAGATGGGTGATTTGGGTGATGGAAATTGAGGTGGAAGTTGGTCTGAGTGTTATAAGATAAATATTAGTATCAGAACCCATCTTGGATAGTAGTGAAATAATTGGACATTAGCACCATTATTTGAAAAGTGGTAGTAGTATCCTAATATTGGTTGTTGTGTCCTTTATGAATGACTATCTCAAACTTTTAGGTGAACCAGTGTTTCAATCTCTAAGGTTTATTCTTGCATGCACGAGTTTTAAAACCTTATGTTTTTCCTATAATGATTGATTCACTAGGAAAACCATAATCCTCCATGTAATTAGGGAATTTAATTGATATGAGATAAAAAGTGTGTTTATTAGTAGGGTAGGTTAGACATCCTTAGCACCCTACTATGAAAAGAGTTTCCTACATACCAATACTCTAAGGAGGGATCAAGCCTAATGTAGTTCTCCCCACATAAATTTTAGTGAAATTAAAAGTTATTCTAGTATGATAGTGTCCTTGAGTGCCTTGAATGTGCTTGATATTAAAAATATGGGTAATCTAAGCTTATGACTACTATATATGGTAATACACAAAAGTAGGGTAGAATATGGATTGATAACCTTAATTGTGTACAAATTGTTCTAAGTTTGAATCTATATTTTGCATCTAATTTACATCTAGTGGTTATAGGGATAAAATTAATTTATATATACTATTTTTATACTTGTACAAGTGATAAAATATGTCTAAGACAACCCTAGGAAGTTTTAGTTTTGAAAATATATCCATTTGGGAAAAAAGAGGGCAAAAGGCATTAATTCCATCTTTAGGAAACTAGAAAAATGTGACACTAGTGTCATTATTATTGTGTTAGTGTCTATTTAGAACATCATTAGGCATGAAGGGCTAGGACCAAGAAATGGGGATCGAGGATTGCTTTAGGGCTAACTAGGGATGTTTGTGGCCTGTACGAAGACTGGATAAGTGTGACAATAGGATATATGATAGGTTTAGGGATAAGATAGGGATATGTATTCTCAATTATCACTATTATCACTCAAATACCACTTTTATGTGATTATAACCCCCCTTTATTCTATAAATAAAATGAAGTGAAATGAATAGGATAAAGGAAAATAAACATACCTAGTCTTTCCTAAGAGGTGAAACCCATGAAGATGGGTTTGTGTATGTGAAAAAAGATCTAATTCATGTCTTATAAGTTAAACATGCATAAATTAGTCCTTAATTAAGAGATATAAAAATAAAAAAGACTAAAATAAGTAAATAATTAAACAGAGTAAAATTGAGTAGAGAGATAAGAGAGAGGAAAGGAATAAATACAACTCACTAGGTGTGAGAACCAATACATAAACCTAGTGACAACCTTTGTGTGTGGATGTATATAATGATCAATAGGTGAATATATTGGAATGATTTAATCACTTATTCAATCCTCATGTATTGGTGGATCAAGAACTCAATCCATTTTTGACTCCATCATTGCCCACCCTTGTTTAGTAGATCATGACCTATGAATAACCAGGATTGGACTGATAGTGTGTCTAAACCTCTCATGTAGGTGGCTCAAGAAATAAATTAGGATATGAATCCATCATTTCAAACCCATATGTAGTAGATGCATTTGAAACTAAACTATGTGAAGTAACTATAAATGTCTGACTAGGTATGTCTAATTAGGTATGTTAGCTCTAAGACCACTCAAGTACATTAGGTGACTCTGGGCCACTTGAGAATACCAACCACTATATATGGAATAAGGAATAAAATTGGTATGAAAATTAGAATATTATTTTAGGTATATATAATGTAGAGAATGACATGGAATTTGTCATCCATTTGATCAACCAATGTGTAGGTAAACTTACTAAAGTAATGTGCCACACACATGCCCCTAAATCTGATATCTAAGTATATGGATTCTGGATTGAGTTATAATAAACTATATCTAGGTATCTAAATTAAATATGGGAATGGTAATGATGTGCATGATTCCCCCAGTATAAGTAAATTGATATGAATTTGAATTGAACTAGTGTAAATCTAAGTATAACTAATAAATCTTTAACTAAACCTATGCAAATTTATAATGTATCTACTGTACTTTTTTGGTGAATCTGGGTTTTTATAAAATTGAGGATATTAGAAAATAGCACCATGTCTTGGATAGTAGTTCCATTTTTGGAAATGTGGTGCTAATGTCCTAATTTGGGTGTTAATTTGTTTCTAGTTTAATTTTTGTGCAATTATACTACTTTTTAGGTTACTATTTTCCCTCTATGTTTATCCAAGTCTAATTTTATGTAACTGAGCCTATGTGTTGAAAATGTACTATGAGTACAATATAGGAGGCTGATATACTTGATAAAACTCTATGAATGCCACCACTTTTGAGGGGAATTGTTGAACATGTGCAAAAACTATCCTCAAAATAAAAATCTCTATAAAATGTGTGTTAGCTGGAGCATATATGATAAATACATAATAATACAATATAATTTGCATACATAACATCAAAATTTAAGATAATCTAAGCATAAGTATGTAATTTAAGATGTATGTAATGTCTAACATTCAAAAGGGTGTCAAGATAGATATAATAATGTATGTAACAACAAATTTGAGTAAAACTAGGTAGCTACTTAGGGGGATGGGGCATGATGTCCATCATGACACCCAAGTAGGAATTGTAGATGCATGAGGTCCATCATGACATTTAAAACTAGTGTTTTTAATAAGAAAATGCAAATGTCATGGACATGATGCATATAATAAAGCATATATATATATATAACACATGAGGCACACAAAGTAGGCAAGGAACCAAAATACAAGGGACATTGATACATGTCACCAAATCTAAGAAAATAAGAAATACAAGGACATGTTGAAATGTCCACATATGTATCAGCAAGAAATTTGGATTAGATCCACATAAAATGACATGTTCAAATGTACACATACATAATTAGGAAAGCACACACAAGGACATGGGCACATGTCCAAAGCATACATACTTTGAAAAGAAGTGGTGTAGATCTAAAGAGCAATGGCATATTCAAAATCCCTCAAATAAAAGAATCATAGAGATGCAATAAAATATAAACTAGGAAATATATAAATGAAACTATGCAAAAATATGTAATACAAATCGATGTAAGAGCTAGGATGTACAAATGCTGAGTCTAAAATAGTAATAGTCAACAAAAAAATTAAGTATAGCATGATCAATATCAATATATAATAATGCTAAATATATGATGTAGAGTATATAAATATAGAACCTGGTAATATGAACTATGTATAGGGTGTCCCCAAATTGGTAAATGTGTTAAGCGTATATCACACATCAATTTATATACCCCCAATGGGTAGATAATAATAAATCTAGATTAGTGTAGTGGACTCAAGTCCTGTACAAATCTACAAACACTTGATAAGAACAAGTGAAACATATATGTATGATAAAATCGACTATACTAAGATAGCTAACATATGTAGTGTCTAGAAAATATAAGAAACATAAACATAAAAATGTATACAAGCTATATTTTGTGTTTTCTAAGTAAATATTTAATTATTATTATTTTTTTGACATATTATATTATTTTTAGATTTTTTGGATATAAGATATGTATAAGTGACATGAAAATTAACTATATACAAGGATCAAGAGAGAAAGAAAGTATATTAAAGAAGAGAGGAACAATACTAACTAATGAGTCTCATGGGAGACTCACTATCATGGTGGCCTATGTTGAATAAGGGAACTATGATTGTGCATGCTATGTGAAAGGGAAATTGTGGTCCCATAATATACTATATTAAGTGATTTATATCTTGATTTGCATGTATAGTGATGCTAGGAATTTGTGACATTGACTATGGTTCCCTATGAACTATAAGGGTCTTAAGGACCCATATGATAGATTAAACTATTGGTGGCATAAGTGCCCTATGTAGAGAAACCTGAGCACCCAATAAGATTGAACTTAGTATAAATGAGTAGAGGGATGCCTCTAGAATATTTAACATATCTTTGACATAGGGGTATTTTTAATAATGGTATCCATGGGAGAGTATGCATATATGGAAACACTATAAGAGCATACCTCACCTACACTAGTGGCTACACTAAAATCTATGGTGCATCAATAATAACTATGCTCAGAGTTGTAACTAATAACTATGTTGTAACTAATAACTATGATGTAATTGATAACTATGATGTAACTAGTAACTATGATGTAACTATATGTGGAATAGCAAAAGGATACTCAAATATAAAACCCTCAACTATGACCACTAATTTGCATGTATATATTTTAGGCATATGTGCACTATGGATGGGATGGATCATAGCTTATATGTTCATGGCCTACCTAATAACATATCAAACATGCTTATACTAAGTACTCATAATAATTTAGTGGCCACATATGCTAGTCTAACCTATAATGGAAGTATAATCTCCCTGATGGAGATCTTAACATGAGCACTAAAACCACTGATGACTATGTCTATAGGAGATATATTTTTATATAATATCCCAAATGTTGTATAAGTGTGATAGTGCACATGCTAATGCTTAAACTTTTATCAACCATAACACTTTGGATAAGATGATGATCTATGTAGGCTCATACAAAGAGTGCATATAAATCTTTATCATTATTGATAATCTCTTGATCTAAGAAAGTGATGAGTGGTTTAGCTAGAATTGTAGTGTGGTACATACTAATAATATTATGTAAGGGGTCTGTCTCCTCTATAATATTGTGATATGAAGTTGGTGGTGGATGTGCCTGATATGTGTAGTGAATACCTAAAGTGATCCCTATTTCATTCATTATGTGATTTGTAAATGAATTTAAAAATATTTTCAAAGCCTTAAATTCTATTTGTTATACTTTAGGTGCCTTTATGGGTGTGCCCACATCAATAATGTTAGACTCAATCAAATCTTGTATATTATGTTTCAAGATAATGCATCTATTTGTTATATGTCCTAGTGCCCTTTGATACTTCTAGAATGCATTGAAATCATAGTTATCTGGAAGAGGTCATGTCATATCAACCTATTTGATGGTAGGGAGAGATATGACATTACATTCCAAGAGATACTATAAAACTTATGTTGGCAATTCTAGAAGGTTGGTGAAAACTCTGGGTGGAAGATCTGATAAAATTGAGCAAGGAGATGGATTTGAAGCTATGTTAACTATGGAATTTGGTTTACTCTCATTTTTAGTCACCCTTACCTTTTATAGAGTCTTACTATAACTCTTAGCAGTTGATTATGATCCACTAGTATATTTTATTTTTCCCATTGATAGAAGCCTAACTTCTCTTTCTTTTACAGTGTGGGATAAATATGTGAATGTTAGAAACTTATTAAACAAGATAGCTTCATGTAATGTTAGTAGAAGAATCTATTTGAATATCTCCTAAATATTGTTATCTACCATGGGGCTAGTTAATTTAGCTAATATAATCTTAAATAATAATATGTATTCTACAATAGGATCATTTATATTTTGTTTCAATTATGCAACTTAATCATATGAGATCTTATCACTGATGTTTATAGAAAAGTGTGATAAAAACATGTATTCCAAAGGATTAAATGTAATGATAGATTGATTTGGTAAATCATAAAAAAATTATAATGCATAATATTTTAAATTACATGGAAACAAATTTGTGAGAATCCAATCATTGGATACGTAGTCCAAACATGCTACATGAAAATACTAGAGATGGTGCTCTAAGTCATCCTTACCATCATACAATGTAAGCTTAGATTTCATGAATCCAGATGGAAAGGGAGTTGTCACTATGTAATGTGTTAAAGGCATATGTGTTATCACTCAAAAACATACACCCGTGGTTGTGAAGGGATCTCATGCATGTTGAGGTGGGACTCTTTTGTGCTTAACACCGAAGAATCATGCACTGAAGAACTATTCACTATCTTGTTGTAATAATGGATCATCCCACAAGGTGTGGGACTCACACTCCTTGGGATAAACCTATAGAGTAGGCCATCTTTATTCTATTTTAGATGAATCTGGTTTAGTACAAACACATAGACATACAAGGAGTAAAATTAAATCTAAAAATAGTGCTAAAACTAAAACTTGACAAGGGGAAAAGGGAAAGAAAAGCTAAGAGATTGTTGAAAAGTAAAAGGTGATGCACTAAGAATAACATGAGAACCTCTACTACCTTGATAAATACACTACTGATTGCTAAGAATGAGATAGTATCACACATAATCCACCATGGATTCTCCAAATTCAAAAGTATTTCATATTAAGGCATAGGAACATAATAAAATTTTTTATAGGGATGAAGATTATCCATAGTCAAAGCCTACACAAACCCAACTACAAATAGAATGTGACTTTTAAATGAGTTCCTAGTTATGTATAGAGGTGTTAGGAATGGAAAATAATGAAAGGAACAAAAATTAACCATAGACAAATATAAACAAACAAAAATCACACATAAGATGCAAGAAGAATGAAGGGAAGTAAACTTAATTCTCATTAAAGTGAAAGGTTTAGCCAACATAAATTCTCTTGTAGGGCAAGTTTTTGTATCATTATGATGCCTAGAAAATGTTGACCCCTTTTACAATGAAAAACTCAAAATTTTATAGGTAATGAAAGGCTCATGGGTTATTAATTAGAATCTCACACACTATTGGGTAGTTAAAAATTTGAATTATAGATAGGAGAAATAGCTCAAAGAAGTGATAATATCTCCTTGGGATTACTATGGTGATGCCTGCATAACTACCATGCCACATCCCCTTAACCTGAAACTTCTCTTTTATCTACTTGTAGATGAATTTATTCCCATGATGAATTCATCCAGATTTTATTTCCTTCTCATCATTTTACCAATTGGAGTTGAGATACATCATGATTTACATGTCGAGCAACCTTGATTCTATGAATCAATTCAATTATGTAATTGATCTTTAGATTTTGATAGTTTTGATGGTTAGATGGGCCATTAATTTTAAACTAGTGCATTGATGGCATGGTGTTATTTCACTCATTATCTCCTTGATTACTTACTCATGGCTTGTGCACTCAAGGCCTACCACCTCCACATGGCTGACCATCATTAGCACTTAGGTTCCTTAGGTTCGGACATGAGGTCAAATCCTATGGGGCTTCTCAATGGTTAGGTGCCTATAGGTATTAGTATGTACCTATTAGTCTAGGAGGAACCCAAGTTGATAGGTTTCCATGTGTCCTCATTTGATTGAGATATAAATCCTTGGGATCTGGTAGGTCCATGCATCATGCACTCATTAGCTCTAGGCTCTAACAAGTCTGACACTATTAATTCCCTAAGAGCCTAATAATAGGACTGACATAAGTAATTCACATTAATTAGATCTTAGTCTAACACCTCTAATCAATATGTCAACCCAAGAATTTAAATATAGGATTTATATGTCCACATGGTATTCATTGATTAGTTCCCAACTTTTAGAAAATTTTGATGATTCTGACACCCTAAGAGATTGGTTATGGGAGACTAATACTGATAACTCATAAAAAGCTAAGTATAAACCCTTTTATATGCTTTGAGACTCTCTTAGAAGCTACCACATGTCACTATTTGATTATATCAAGCTTGGGAAAGCTTTGACAACCCTAAGAAGATTTTAAAAAGGTTGGGAAGGCCAAAAATATTCTAGGTATCAAACTTCCCTATGTGTCTCCTTCAACCTGATCGATTTTAATCTAGACATAGACATTGAGATTAAAAGATGGGTCCTTTCCAAGTGAATTCTCCTCACATTTTCTACTAGGCTGAGGCTTTAAGTATAATTCCAACTATTCTTTCTATGATGAAGTGAGATTTCACCATATGGCATCATCCCACTCACCTATTACTCTGACACACTATTGGGCTTGCACAAACCACCTGATGCCATAAAGTAGTAAGATTTTGACATGTGGTGTTATCTTGCTAACTTGTTTACCTAGGGGATTCAACATTGTATGAACATATGTGGGATGCTAGGTCACTAGGATTTTAACATGCAAAAGCATCCTGCTAACCTACTTTGTCACTTTGTTGATGTCATTTTCCCTCAAAAAAATTTGAAGAAAATTTAAGTCTTGAAATACTTTTGAATAGGCTCGAGACCATCGAGAGAGTGATGCATGGCACCAAGAAGAATTTGAAGAATAAAATAAGGCATGAAACCTCTTTAAATAGGCCTATGTATATGAAATGATGACACATAGCTCTCAATAAATTTGAAGAAACATCTAAGTGTTTTGAAATCCCTCCTTGAATTCACAAAATTCTATGCCTAATATTTGGACTTGTACTGGTTAATGAAAGAATTGGTGCATAGTTTATATCATAGCCTATCAAACATGGGAGCACAAAAGTGGAATTATGTGATCTGACACTAAAATTCAGCCTTTGAGTGTGAGGAAGTCCTTGAATAATAACATGCAAGATCGTTAATAATTTTGAGCATGCTCTTCATGATTTGGAAATATTCCCCATGCAGTTCTCTTCACTATTTATAGAATGTGAGACTCATGTGCCTAAATATACATACTATTCCATCACTTGGTTGTATTTTACACAAAGGGTGTGCACTCCATGCTACATAGTAGGAATGAAATCTATGGTTATTCAATTAAGGTACAAAACATTAACACTTAGGCATGCAATACTTTTAGGAAGAGAGAGTGAAAAGGAATGAATATCTACACTTTGCATACCTAATTTCAAAGTTTTTATCAAGCGATGGAAGTTTTGTCTTCAACATTATTTTTTGGAATAGGCATTCTAACTTTTTGTACATTTTCGCTTGAACACTTAACTTTGAAAAATGTCTCTAAAGGAATTTGGTCTTTTGAATTTTTACTTGTCATGGAATTCTATGTGCAAAATTTGATGCATGAAAATGGTCTTCGATTTTTTTTTTGAACAAAAATTTAGACAAGATCTATAGTGCAAGATCAAACCCTTATTTTTCCTTCATCATTTGTGTTTAAAATTTGTGTTCAATGACAAAATTCATAACATTTTCCCCTAAGACATTTCCCAAATACCTAAATACTTATTTGAAAATACACTAAGTCAAAGACTTAGCAATTTTTTTGAAATTTGACTGAACTTGGAAGCCTAAAATCAATCTTGAATCCCCTTTCTAAAGTGGAAACTAATCTTCCATGGTGACCATAAATGGTTAACATTCTTGGTGACCTTTAAGGTCTAATTTCCTACTAAGTATGAATCAATTAGCCTTCAAGTAATCCATTAGACATGGAGTCATAAAATCATCCAACCTTTTCACATATGAAAACATAAGCTTGTTGCAATTTCTTAGACTTAAAACTGAATACTAAACTAAATTTAGATCTACCTCCAAAAGGACAACAAAAGTAAAGGAAAAAAAAAATAAACATGCTAAAACACTTAAAGGAAAGAAAAATAATTAAATTAATGTGAAACATCACTTGGGGGAAAGAAAATTCAACTAACCTACCCTAAGATAACCAATCAAAGGGCTATCTAAACAAAGCCATTTATTGGTTTTAAAAAATAATTACCCTTTCTTTTCAACTTATGATTCTTTTCATGTTTGAGAGTAACCAACTAGAGGTAAAGAAGGATTTGGTGATCAATAAACTAATGGAACACTTCCAAAATAATACAAACAAAAAAAAATCATCATTCCATGTAAGTTATCTATAAAAATAGTCATCTTAGAGTGGATAAGTAGTTTTATTTTGGCCTTCTTAATGCTCAAATTTATGCTCTGGATTAATCAAAACATGTGATGTCTTATCCTTCTAGCCTCCAGTTGAGCCAAGTACTTGATAGGGCATATTCTTTCCAAGATAATATAAATGTTTGAGGAATTGTCCCCAAAAGGAGATTAATCTATATTCTTGAGAGGTTGAGACTAAAACATGCTTGCATTATCTTTTAGAAGTGTGAAAATATCCATAGGTTCATCAAGGAGTTGATAGCCTATACTAAAAATATCAAACAAATCAATATCAATTAAACCTAGCTCTTATTTATTATTTTGTTTTAAAAATATGCAATCATTATCCTTATTTATACTATATTCCTCTTTAAGAGTAACATAACCTGCTTCTAGAACCTTAAACAAGTCTTACAACTCCCCATCACTTACTGTTATCACATAATTTTTGCACACATTCCTTGATGCAATAGTTCACTATGAAAATACCTAATGATACAATGAAACAAAATACAAATCATTTAGACCTTGGTGAATTGAAGTTAATGTTCAAATAAATACAACTTTATTTCACTAAATCTAGTGTAATTGATAAAATACTAGTTTTATGGAATTTCTACTCTTTTAGTGTTTTTACTCCTAAACTAGGGTTTGACTAGGAAAAGGGTTTGAGAATGAAACTTGTCAAACTTAAAATGGTGATTACACCAAATATTTTTTAGTGGATTTTAATTTTTGCTTAATGAACACAACAAAATAGAAGATAGATTGAAACCCGGTTGAGCACAAACTCACATAAATTGGAAATCAGAGGTAATATTTTATTATTTTTCATAAAAGGGAAAATATTCTTTTATTTTAATCAAATAATATTTTATAAGGGTATAAAATACCACAAATGGATTTCTTGTGACTCAAATAAGAATTAATCTTCCACAAATATTGAAATAACTTGCATACATAGGGATTTCTCAGATAAAAAAGGCAAAATCTTTAATTTATTTCATTCTCTAGGTTACAGATTGTAGAAAATACATTCAAAATGCATAAATATATTACTAACAACAAAAATATCCATTGGGCTATGGGGTCTACCCATATTTATACAAAATATCTCAAGGATGAGATGTAGTTATCAACAACTTCAATGTTAAGTGGAAAAAATCATGCAAATATGTAACTTAATGTAAAAGAGGCATGATCTCCTATATGTGGAGTCCTTTGACTTGGTAAAATGGTTTGTAAAAATGAATGCAAGAGATGGGCATGGCATTTAGCTTATGGCATGGATATACTTGGAAAAATATTCATGCAACACACTGGATCTTCTTCATATAGATGCAAAATTCTTCAAGAAAATGGGTGGTGCCCAAATTAGAACTCAATATTCAAACAAAAGATAACTTATAAATATCTCAAGTCACTTTTTTCAAAAACCTAACTTGAAAATTACAAGTGAGACATTTACAAATTGAAATTCATGTCACTTTGTCAAAATTTAATTTGCATTTTTCAATATGTTCATTTACAACTTTAAGCAATTATAACTTTTCAAAATTAAAAGTGTAATTTGCAATTATTTTTTTTATAGTTTCTAGCCTGTCAAAAAAATATAGTGTAAAATACATGTGTCTCTTTCCAAAAAAGAGCTATATAAAAGGTAATTACAATTACAAGATATACAAATTTATGATGTTTTTAAAATATTAAAAATACAATATATGAAAATATTTCAATAGAAAGGAATTAATAAATTTCCAAAAACATCCTCTACCTTTTGGTCTTTCTTGGTTTGTGGCTTCTAGACATATGCATCATAGGCCTTGAAAATCTCTTGGATTATATCTTCATTTACCACAAAGGAGTAAAGATTGTTTATCTCATAATCTGATGATGTGTCAAAAATTTCCCACCTCAAAGCCTTGATTTCTTGCATTTATTTAACCATCTTATCCAATTCGTTCTGATACCTGATGTAGTGGTGGATAGAACTTAAGGTAAAGACTATAGTTTTAGCATATTCTTTTTAAACTACTTATTTGAACTTACTCTAAACCTATTATACTATAAAGAGGTTTTATTCATCATCTGATAGCCTACATGATAATTTACTTAACATTTCTTCAATCTCATACAACATATCAATAGCCTTATCATGTGCAACCTTGGCTTTGTGTGCAGCTTTTGTGAACAACTTTATTCTAAATTGTGTAGCTCTGTCTAATTCCTCCTATTCTCCATCATTTTTAGTATCCCTTTAGAAAAGAGGATGTTAATGTCAATAGAGTCTATAGCTATCAATTTTGGATAATAGAGATTAAAAATTTGTATTTATCCCTCATACTTATTGACCAATTATCTCAAGTTAGTCCTTATTTCCCTTAGAAATATATAATGATCCATTATTATAGTAATAATCTTATTGCCTTTGGAAATGAATTACTTTGACCATTATTTAGTAGTCCTTCCCATGCTTGCAATTTTAGTCACCGTATCTATTATTTCCTAATCTAAGATTTGGTTGACTGGTTATGCTGATTCAGGTTATATTGATGATCCATTAGGCTCTATGAATTTGTTCATTACAGTTGTGATTTGATCAAATTTGTTCTTCAAATCATATTTAGTGACCTTGTCACTATATATTATTTAAAAGAGGGATTTAATTCTAGATTAAACATCATGTTTTAACCCCTCCCTTGTTGGTCGTTCAAGGTGAATATTTGAAATTTGATAGTCCCTCACCATAAGATCTTCCTTTGATTTGTCCTATGTGGGGACTGAAATCTCAACATATATTTCCCTTTTATCATCACACAATATTATAGATAAGGTTTGGGGAGTATATTTGGACTTCTTCAAATCTAAAAGGCCAAAATCTAATGTACTTGGGGAAATCATCTGCTTTCACTTTTTTCCCACTATTTATGTTATCTAGCTAGGGGTAGCATCTTTCTATGTAGATATTTCCACCTGATAATCAGTAGCTGAGGTCAATACACTAGTAGGTATTGTGATAAGTATGGATTCCTATGTGGATCCTATCATTAATTTCTTTGGAGATGCCTATGGAATTCCATCTCTATTAGCAGGTTGTAAATCAACATTTTCAACAAGAACGTATATTTCTCCTATCTCCAATAAAGGTGTTGTAAAAACTATAGAAGTGGAAGAGATGGGGACAATGGGAAAAAAATATGTCTATTTATGGTGTGGAATATGGAATTGATTCTATTAGGGGAATAGACATAGGGACTCTAAACTTGGGAACTGGTAGAAGGGTGGAAGACAAAGCATTCAATGAATCAATTAAATGAGTTGGGCCACTCAAAGTTGGTAAGGTAGGGAAGATGAAATGGGATGAAGATGAAACAATACTTATCATAGGAGTTGGGAAGACCAATAAAATTGATCAAGTTAAGATGATTGAGTCTATGACTATGTACTGCTGAGTTATGTTGGAAATCAATGGGGATGGAATGGAGGGAACTATGAATGGAATGGAAAGAGGCAGTGAAATTAGATGAGGGAGTGAAATAAAAGGAAGGGAAATTAAAATTTAATAGAGGGAAAATGGAGTGGAAACTTGAGTATCCACTGATGGGGGACCCTGAGTGTCCACTTGACTTGATTGTACTAGTTGTAATGGGATTATTGTGGTAGGTAAAGTGGTGGGGATGAGAGGTGGAGTGGAAACTTGAGATGCAAGGGGAGTGGAGACCTAAGGTGGAGGTGTTGGATATTTAGGAATAATGTACATATGTGGAGGGTGAATAATATAAATAGGGGTTATCACTAAGATATATATTAGGGTATAAACTATGGAAACTCCAACTACAGTTGTGTCTTCTGATGAGATGTTGATCAATTGATCTAATGTTGACCCATATTTGTTGGATTACCCCTTATTGGAATTAGTTTTCTTCTTATTATGGGAGGTCTCTGTACCTCTTTATTTTTCACCTATTTTTCCATTAGGACCCTCTATTGATGGAGGACCCTCTTCCTTGAGCTTCAATAATTTTTATCTGATACGTACTGTATCTTTTGTTACTTGAACCCCTTTTCTTCTCAAATAATTGATCAATTTTTTGATCACATGTGATGTTATATCAATCAAAGAGAAGTATTTAGGAACTAATTACCTTATTAGTGGAAGGTGTTGTGTGATAATATGCTTATAGTAGTTTGAGTCCACTGAGGACTCATCATCCACCAAGTCATCTAGGACTGGTGCCAAATCATAATATTTGACCTATTTCAATGTAATTATAGAATGATCCTTAAATATAACCTTCTCTTCATCCTATAATTGTTGTATGTTTTTTAATGATGTCTCTAAGGTGACCAAAGATGTTGATGATGTGTCATGTTTGTTAGAATGATAATGACAAAGTGTGCTTCAATAAGCTTCAGTATTATTACATGGTTATTTAGTTTTTGAGTTAGTGAGGTTATTTATGGATGATATTAATGGTATTTAAATGTTTAAAATACCATATTTGGTGATATTATTTCTTGGAGTGCTTATTGAAGTGAACATAATTCATTAGAGTAGTCATATGAAGGTCTAGGTTCAAGTAGTCATCTTGACAGACAAAGCTGAGTAAGCAATTTGGTGACATAATATTTCATATGTGTAAAGGTTGGATTTTTTTTATGAATGAATGGATTCCCATATTATATGTGATTATGTGGTTCAAATTTTAGGTCTAGACATTGATCATAGAAAAATTTATAATAGTGCAAAGTTAATCTCTTAGACATAGTTCACTAAGTTTCTATACTTAACCAAATTTACAAGAAGAGATCTATTGGTGAGCATTCAAAAGATCTAAAAATGAGAATATAATATTATAGATTAATGTTAAATTTTTAGTGTATTATCATGCATATAAATATCAATGGCACATGTTAATTTAATATGTTAAAGGTTCCTGAGATTACACGTGTTAATGACATGTGTCACAATTATGGAGTTTAAACAATAGATCTAACAATGATAATCTAATATGAATAGACAAGGATATAAAAAAGAATAAAATATTGTAAAATAGTGATCCAATGATTAATATTAATTCAATATGTCAAAGGATTCTTATAAGGCACATGGGACTATCAAGTGGTGAAAGTTCATTAGAGACTAATTATAGGGTATGCAGAAGGCACACAGGGGTACCAAGTGGAAAAAGTTCATTAGAGATTGAATATATGGTATGTAAAAGGAATTAAAGGATTATAAGTTGTGGAATTTAATTATATACTAATTACAAGGTACACATAAGGCATGTAGGACTGCCAATTGGTGTAAGAGCGGGGACTGTCAACAATGTGTTCAAAAGGCATGTGAGGGTGCCAATTGTCTTAATCACAGAAGCCTATGTCAAGGATAAATGGTCAGAATTAAAGAGTTAAATTTAGGATAATTACAAGGATATTTATGGAGCATATTTTTTCAAGCTACCATGGATATGAGATGAAGATGCATGTCTGTAATGTTTGCATTACATAGTGACCATTAGCATTTGAATTAACAAAGTGAAAAACTAGTCTATAGTTTTTTGATAATATATTTTGATATAGGATGACTTTATTGATGTTTTAAAAGGAAAAATTTAATAATAATTCAATTTTAATCCATATAATCTATTTATAATGTTTGAATGTTTGTATGGTCAAAATTATTGAGCTCCAAAGTTGACTGTGTGTTTGACCATGTTTTGAAAGTGACACAAGAGGGATAATTGAAGAGTTCTTGATAATATTTTGATGTTTTTAAAATAAATATATATTTTATATTGTTATATAATTCATTAATACCATCTATGTGGATTATTTATGTTTGGATAATCTATATTTAGTATGAACAATTGCTTATATGTTGACTATGTTTGTTGAATGTACTGGCATATTGAGTGACCATGTTGAAGGAGTGAGTTGAAGGTGTTATGAGTTGAATTGAAGAAGAAAATGAGTTGGATATGTTTTATAATTATCTAATACTTATGAAAATTCATTATTTTTCATGATATGCCCCTGATTAGATATGGAGATTCAAAATAGCTTGACTATATTTTGACTATGTGTGACCAGTCTGAGTAGTCATCTTGAGAGAGTGGTTTTTAGTGCTTAAATATTGTGTTGAAGTGTATAAAGAACATGGAGGTGTTTAATATTTATTTAATGGTTTAAAAATGTGATCTAATTATATAGATATGTGAAATAATTGAGTTTTTTCTTCATAGGTTTGAGACTATGTTTTTTGTGTATAAAGACCTAAAGAACAAGGTGACCTAATTGGTAGGTTTAAGTGTTGAGTTGGTGTTCTAGGTGGCATAGAAACATATGAGAGTGAGAAAGGGGATATTATATATAGGGTTTATATGTTGAAATAATTGGTATAAGATGAAGGTGGTCTAATTATTTGTAAGTGTAATATGTGGATGTGAAGGCCTAATTATTTTAGGTCTCATTAAGGCCTAATTTAAGATTTGAGTCTTAAGGACTATGGATGACCTATGGAGTAAAGTGTATCAACCATGTAACATTTATGGAGACATATTTAAATTATAATAAAATTGTGTTAAGCATCTTGGATAACCAAGATGGGTTAGATGAGTGTATGGTATAAATACTAGTCATAATTGGCCTATTTGGAGTGGTGTTAAGAGTGTGAAGAGCCAAGCAAAGGAGAGAACCTTTGAAAGAGAAGGTAAAAGTCATTAAATACTAATAGAGAGTGAATATTATCACTCATGATGTCCTAATAAAAGTGATTAATGTGAACACATTGGTCATTGGACCTAATTAGACTAGAAGAGGTAGATTGAGCAAGTAAGCCCTAGAGGCTGATTGAGTGAGTGTGCTTAGTGGATGGACTAAAGAGTTAAGCAAGTTGAGGATTGTGTGCATGAACTAAATTTCATGTTGATAATATTTTTATAGGTTTTTTGTAGGTTTTATTATTTTATATGTTCTAATAAGTGAAGAGCGATCCAAAAGGGTATTTTGGATGCATTACTTGTGTGTGCAAATTTGTGAGAGTGTAAAGGGGAAGGAGAGAAAGTAAGAGAATTACATCATCGAGTGTAAAAGACATCAGATCAAAAGTGGAGATTATATCAAGGTATATTTTGTGATTGGATATTTATGGGGTTGGTTCCTTTTTGTGGGATGTGTGTCTCACTAAATTAAAGGATGGGTGTTCCTTGATCAGTTGGTACTGCTCTAAATGTTAAATATTGTCTTTATAGGATTGTAGTACATATTATGGGGTAAAATGGATTTTATCACCTAAGAGGGTTTCCCACATATATCATGTGTTATGTGCTTGATGTTTCTATATCTTCTTTGTTCATTACAATAATTAATTTATATCCATCATGATTATATGTGCTGAATATTTAAGAGTTGGGAATTGAATTGGATTATCTAGAATCACTAATTCAACCCCTTCAGTGATTATACCTCTAATAATTGGTATTAGAGTAGGACCTTTATTGTAATTTTAACCAATTTAAGGTGATCTAAGGTACAATATGGGTAAAAAGTAAAGTTCTTCAAAATAAAAGAACATCATGGATGATGAAGAAGTGTTCTATGATAGTGAGAAAGAAGAAGTTGATCTAGAAGCTGAGCTCATGGGTGCACTTTGTGAACTAAAGGATCAAAAGAAAAGGAATCATAAAATGAGGAATATGATAAAAGGTCTTGAAGCACAAGTCAATTATCTTGAGGAGAGTTTTTTAGGTAAGTCCATGGGAGAGGAAAAAGAGAATCAAGAACCGATCAAGTGTATGGAAGAACAAGCATGTATATTGAAGGATGACATGACCAAATAAGATAAGGAGGATAAGAAGACCATACAATATCTAAAAATATAATTATAGGCTACAAGTTCAAGCATGAGAGTTAAAGAACATTAATGTGTTCAATTGAAGGCTAATCTTGTTTCCCTAAAAGATGAGCATTGAAAAGGTCATAATCAAGATAGACAAGATTGAAGAACAAAAGAGATAAAAACAAGTTAAATAATATGGTACCATGAAATATAAAAGTCAAATTAGGTCAAAATAAAAATGATTAATCCAATTAGACAAATAAATGCTTCAAGGTTTGCCAAATATTTTATGGGCCATAGTTTTGTTTGTCATCTTGTTGGTCATAGGATAAAGGACTGTGTAAGAAGAAGCAATAATTCAAAGGGAGATCACTACCATATTCAGAAAAAAGGTATGGAAGATATTGTTTGCTACATTTTTCAAAGAGTTAGTCACATTTCTAGGTTCTATAAGCAAATACTGTCAAGTCAAGACAAGTTCAATCAAGCTCGTAGAGTGCAATAAAGAAGACAAGCTAGACAGATCAATATAATGAGATATTCATCCTAGAGTCATTGTTATGCATGCAATTAGATTGGCCACATTACTAGATAATGAAAGAGGGGAATAAATCACTCAAAGGAAGATCACAATCATCATCAAGCAAAAGGTATGAATGATCTTTTTTTTTTTTAGATGTCATAGAGTTGGTCACATTGCTAGATATTGCAAGAATAAGTTGAATGATTTTTCAAAGCAAAATAAGATGTATGGAGCTCATAGTATACAAGGAAGAAGTCAAAAATGTTTATGAAAACCTAATCTTGTTAAGAGAGATTAGACTGAGACCAAATATGTTTTGTTTGCCATGATAGACATGAAGGAAAGTCAAGAGTTTTTGTTGTCTACATTTGTTGACAAGTTTGAAACAAAGAATGAAGTCAAGAATCCATTCAAAGTTAATTTTATGATGAGGTAGGAATATAAGTCAAATGAGAGTATGGAGATATGGGAGTCTCTTAATTTTTAGGACTTTTGGTCTCACTATGTCAAAGGGGTGTCTCTCTCTAGGCTTCAAGGAGACACTTTATAGAAAGAGGAAGCATGGTAGACTCTTGTTCAGTATTTGATAGTGTTGCATGATAATAAATCCATGAATGTGAGTTGATATATCAGTTTGAGGTATGGCAAAAAAAGTACAATTGTGTGTTCCTTTGTGTTAATTTAGTTCATAAGTATTCATTTTATGATATGCAAGAGGTAGTCGTTGGTGTAAATAAAGAGGTCTTTAAGGACTAATATTGTGAAGACGAGTTGTAGTATAAGAAAGGTATGGAGGAAATTATATTTCATCCATATTTGGTATCTTGAGGTAGCTTGATCTGATGTAGTGCCTTGAAAGTACTTGGAAGCTTGGTTTTAGGTGAGTTAATCTGCATTGTGTTTGTTCTTTTTATTCTAATCAGTAGTATGGTGACTCTTGAGAGAGGACTTGTGGGCCCTAGAAGTTTAGAGATTGGTATGGAGTTGGGGGGGTTAACTCGGATAGTTTGAAAGGCTTGTAGAGATGTGCATGATAGAGGGGAAAAATATGTGAGATGCCTCAGTCATAATGGATATACAAAGATGTCTACTATAGTTGTGATTTCAAGCATATTTGTATGATGACTTGATCAAACCAAGTCATGTTTTTTACAATGTATTGAATCCTCATGCATAAATAAAGGGAGAGATTTGTAAATGGTTAGGTCCTAGGATCAGAGGACTATGTAGAATAATTTGAGAGAGAAGGTATGAAGGCAATTATGTTGATTCATCATTGTTTTCATTGGTATGAAGATGCTCAAAAGGGTGCCTAAGCTTAGGTGACTTAGGGGGAGTCCCTCTTAATGCTTTCAAGGGAAGTTCATGCAGTTTCTAATGTTCATGTATGCTTTATCTTCATAGAAACTATGTATGATCAAAGAAGAGTGTAATCATGGAGCATGTTTGAGAAGCTTAAGGTAAGAATAGGTATGAAAAATGTTAGGGGGATTTTTTATCATCTCTCATAGGTGGTCCTTTCATATTTTTGGTTTTTGAAGTCTTTTCAGGTCCATAGGATCAGAAGTTGATCCCACTTTATCATTATGTCAAAGGGAGAGAAAGTACTTGAAGAGAGAGATAGAGTCTGAGCATAAGTTTTTTATTAGTGTTTAAATTAATGACAAAGAGGGATATTTTTGGATCTTTGTAAATGATGTCTCCAAGGTGACCAAGGATGTTGATGAGGTGTTATGTGTGATAGAATGACAATGACAAAGTGTGCTTCAATGAGCTTTAATGTTCTTATATGGTTATTAAGTGTTTGACTTAATGAGGTAATTTATGGATGATATTAATGGTATGGACATGTTTTATAGACACTATGAGGTGATATGAGTGCTTATGAAAGTGAACAAACTTCATCAGAGTAGTTATATGAAGGTCTAGGTTCAAGTAGTCATCTTGGTAGATAAGGCTAAGTACGCAGTTTAATGACATAATATTTCACATGTGTGAATGTTTAAATATAATTTTGAAACATGGATGTATTCACCTATGATATGTGACCATGTGGTTAAAATTTTAGGTTTGGACATTGAGCATAGCAAATAGTGGAAAGTTGGCCTCTTAGATAGAGTTCACTAAGTTTCTATACTTAGCCAAATTTACAAGAGAAGAGCTAATGATGAGCATTAAAAAGATATAATAGTGATAATATAATATGACATAAAAAGATAAAATGTTTATCATATGATCATAAAAATATATATCAATGGTGCACGTGAGTCAATATGTCAAAGGTTACTAAGATTACACATGCTAGTGATATGTGTCACAATCATAGAGTTTGAATAATAGATCTAACAGTGATCATCTAATATTAGCAGATAAGGATATAAAAAAGTGAATGATATTTTTTGATAATTATCCAATGGTGTGTATTAATTCAATATGTTTAAGGATACTTAGAAGGCACATGGGGTAACCAAATGGCAAAAGTTCATTAGAGACTAATTATAGGGTATGCAAAAGGCATACAAGGTTGCCAAGTGGTAGAAGTTCATTAGAGACTAAATTTAGGGTACATAAAAGGAAAAAAAGGATGCCAAGTGGAAAAATTTAATGGGAGATTGACTACAGGGTATATAGAAGGCACATAGGATTACCAAGTGGTACAAGAGCGGGGACTGTCAGCAATGTGCTCATAAGGCATGTGAGGGTGCCAAGTGTCTTAATCATGAAAGCTTGTGTCAAGGATAAATAGTCAGAATTAAATATTTAAATTTAATATAATTCTAAGGAGATTAATGTATTGTATTTTTTTCAATTTACCAGGGGACATGAGATGAATACATGTGTCTGTAATGTTTGCATTATATAGTGACCGTTATCATTTGAATTAATAGAGGGAAAAAATTCTCTATAATTTTTTGATAATATATTTTGATCTAGGATGAATTTATTGATGGTTTAAAAATAAAATTTGAATATAAATTAAATTCACATATAGATAATCTATTTATAAGGTTTGAATGTTTGTACAGTCAAAATTATTGATCTCTAAAGTTGACTATGTGTTTGACCATGTTCTGTAAGTGACCTAAAAAGGATAATTGAAGAGTTCTTGATGGTATTTTGATGTTTTAAGATGAAATATGTATTTTATAGTGTTATATACTAAATGAGGACCATTTTTTTTATTTTATAGATTTTACCAATCTATCTTCAGTATGAAAAATTGCTTAGATGTTGACTGTGTTTATTAAATGCACTGGCAGATTGAGTGACCATGTTAAAGGAGTGAGTTTAAGGTGTTCTAGGATAAATTGAAGAATAAAATGAGTATGGAGATATTAAATAAGTCTCTAAGTATTATTAAAAGGCATTTGTTGTCATGATATGCCCTTTATTAGATATGGAGAGTCAAAATATCTTGACTATATTTTGATTATGTGTGACCAGTTTGAGTGGTCATCTTGAGAGAGTTGTTTTTAGTACTTAAAGATTATGTTGAAGTTTATAAATCAAATGGAGGTGTTTTATATGTCTTTAAGGGTTAACACATGTGATCTAATTATATTCCTATGTGAAATACTTGAGTATTTGATTCAGAAGTTTAAGACTATGTTTTTTGTGTATGAAGACCTGAAAAGCAAGGTGACCTAATTGGTAGGTTCAAGTGTTGAGTTGGTGTTCCAAGTGGCATGGGAACATATGAGAGTAAAAAAGGGGATAATAGAGATAGGTTTTATGTGTTAAAATAAGTGGTAGAAGCTGAAGGTGGTCAAATAATTTTCAAGTGTAACATGTGGATGTGAAGGCCTAATTATTTTAGGTCTCATTAAGGCCTAATAAAAGATTTGAGTCTTAAGGACTATGGATGACTTATGAAGTGGAGATTATTACCCATGTAACATGTATGGAGACCTATTTAAATTAAAATACAAGTGTTTGAATCATCTTGGTTGACCAAGATGGGTTAGATGAGTGTATGGTATAAATACTAGGCATAATTGGCCTATTTGGAATGGTGTTGAGAGTGTGAGGAGCCAAGCGAAGGAGAGAACCTTTGAAAGAGAAGGTACAGGTAATTAAGGACTAATAGAGAGTGAAGAGGATCATTTATTATTATCTAATCAAGGTGATTAAGGTAAAAACATAGGTCATTGGACCTAATGAGCCTAAAAGAGGCAGATTGAGTGAGTAAGCCTTAGAGGCTAATGAGTGAGTGTGATTAGTGGATGGATTAAAGAGAAGAGTAGGTCAAGGATTGTGTGCATGACCTATAGGTCATGTTTCTAATATTTTTAATTTTTATAGGTTTTCTAATTGTGTATGCCCTAAGAAGTGAAGAGTGATCCAAAAGGGTATTTTGGATGCATTATTTATGTGTGCAAGTTTGTGAGAGTGTGAAGGAGAAAGAAAGCAAGTAAGAGAAGTCTATCATTAGGTGTAGAGGACATCAGATTAAAAGTGGAGATAAAATCAAGGTATATGGGTTGGTTCTTGGTTTCTTAGGGGGTTGGTTCCTCTTTGTGGGATGGGTGTCTCACTAAATTAAGGTATGGGTGTTCCTTGATCAGTTGGTGCTGATCTAAATCTTGAATCTTGTCTTTATAGGACTGTATTCCATCTTGCAAGGTTCATTAGGTTTTATCCCCCAAGAGGGTTTCTCACATATATCATGTGCTATGTGATTAGTCTTGATATATATTTTTTGTTCATTATAATGGTTAATTTGTATGTATCATGATTGTATGTGATGAATGTTTAAGAGTTGGGAATCGAATTAGATTATCTGGAATCACTTATTCACCCCTCTTAGTTATTGTACCTCTAAAAATAATTCCTCCCAATAGTCTTAAAAATATGGAACATGGGAGTATGTAGAAACTTATAGTGTGCTGGTTATGTTTCCATAAACATCAAAGAATGACGTAAACTCCAAAGTTGTTAGGGTCATTTTACACATTTTTTATTCAACACACTTGGCCTTGAGGAGGGAGGGGCATGTGTATCTAAAAATACTAATTGGGAAAAGAAATATAGACTTATGCTTATTGAAAAGGAGTTTATGGGTCTAATTAAGTTGTCTAACCAGCTCCATCAATGCCCACTTACCACTAACATATCTGGGGAGTGTGTAGGGGCAGCCACTAAATTTTATTGCCTTGATATATGAATAGATGGGGAACTAAATGAAGTAGGATCCCCATTTAGTGATCTTTGAAACTAATACATCTAAGAATATTTTTCTCCCAAGTTCCTTATCAAACATGATGATGATGAAATATATGAATGCATCATTGACTCTTCGAAAGTATTATCTACTAGCCTCCAATGTGAGGTCATGATAGTAATTGTATACTTTGATTATCTCATTAGGTATTATATTGAGTCCTAGGAAAGATCTCCCTTTAGCCAAAATTTATACAAGGTAGGAAGTTATGAAGAACTTTCCATTTGTTTGCACCTCCATAAATTGCTTATGGATGGAGTCACTAAAAAACTAAGCCCAATAGATGTATTGGGCATTCTGATGAATGACCCATATGTACTGGTACATCCACTTCTAGAAGCTCTTAGCATCAATACTAAAAGTAATCCTATGCAAAAAAATTATTATATCCCCCACCTCATATTTAAAGTCAATTCTTGCCAATGTCTTTGGCAATCTGGTGGAGGTAGCCTTGAGGGCCTTAGGCCATTATTTGTTAATCATTTTTTGACACCCATCTTTGTTATGTTGAAAGAATTACTCAGATGTCTCTAAAGTTATGTCAAGATAGGTCTCAAACTTTAGTATTACAAATATTGAATTAATGAAGTTGATGTCTAGATTTAAAATCTTTTCCCCTTTGTCATTCACAACCTCTCTTCTATTAGCATCTTAATGTTGGGCTAGTGTCAACACCAAATCAAGGTTTTGGGCCATTAGATGGAAAGATACTAACTATGAAAGTCTAGAGTCATAAATACCTTGGATCCAATCATTCTTAAATTTTACATTAATCTAGGTCCAAAAGTCCCCTAGGTCAATATGACCTAGGTCTGTATCAGTTATTTAGTAGTTTTAGACTTTAAGATGAGAGTCACCCTAGGAAATTTTTATTTGAACTTAATCTCTTTCAGAGACATGGAATTTGGAGAGAATTCTTGTGGAAAACCAAATACAAGAGCTGGTAGGATTTATAGGTGACTGAAGTGGGTATAATCTTTGAAAGAGATTAGAGGTGCTTTATGCAGGTGAAAATTATGGTATAACTAGCAGGTGTTCAAATCAATTGAGAAATCCATGAAACTAAGAAGTGGTGTATATAATAAGAATGCCCAATATAACTTAGGACTATTTTGAGTAGGCTAAAATCCCATGGGGATGGGAGGTGTAAATTGTAGGTGAGAATCCCATGGGGATGAGAAGTGTTTGGAGTAAGTCCAATGTCCGTAAGGACTTAAAACCTTGTAGGGATTCTAGGTGATTGAATTAATAGCAAAACCCATAGAGATTGGAGGTGTTTTGAATAGGTCCAATTTCCATAGGGACTTAGAGGTATCTCAAGGGGAATATTCTTTAGTGTTGGGAATATTATTAGGAATATTTTCCTAGTTATGATTTTGAAAAACCCTAAGTTTTAATTTGAATGAAAAATATTTGGAAAACCCTAAGGCTTTATATGATGTAAAATTGGAAAAATAAAACCAAGAAACCTTATTGTTCAAAAAACTTTGAAAACCCATGACCTAACAGATCTTATAATGATGAGAAAACCCTATGACTAGATGGACAAACCCTAGAAATTTTGAAAACCAATTTTTTGGAAATGGAAATAACTTATAATATTACCAATGTAGGAAAAAAAGGTAAAAAATGCAAGGGAGACCAAGGAATACTATGCAGCTCACAATGGTAGAGTTGTACTTGCAGATGTGTCTTAGGTTTACAAGAATGGCTTGATGCATGGCTTGAGGTTGATAACATGGCATAGGGTCATTGTCAGAGCTCAAAATATTGATTAAAAAAGTTAAACATTGAATAAAAAATCCCAACTGGCATTATTCATACAAAAAACCCTACAATAAATGCCACTACAGAGGTAGGTGGTGGCAAAACTCTAGAGTCTAATATAATTTTGTAAATTGCATGTTGACCTCTAAATTCTATAAGAAATGGAAGGTTGAAATCTTTTATAAATGTGAAGGCATAAATACAGATGCAATTTTTAATTTTGAAAAATTATAAATTGCATTTGGAGTTTTAGATTATGTAGCTTGGGTTGTTGGCAGGATCTAAAACTTGGATTACAATTTACAATTTACAATTTTACAAATTGTTCTGTGAGTTTTAGATTCTAGGTTTGGTGTTTTTTGGGAAGTAGAACTCATGATGCAATTTGAAATATTGTAAATTGCAATCAATATTATAGATACCACAAGAGTGTTTAGTTCTTGGGATCTATAACTCTGCTTGTAATTTTTAATTTTGCAAATTGAAAATGGGTTTCTAGATTCTGCTAGTTAATCGATTACAGGATTCAAAACTTAGGCTATAATTTTCAAATTTGAAAATTTCAAATTATAGTCAGAGTTCCAAATTCTATCATAAATTTAAGGTTAGTGTATTACAAGATGCAAATCTCAAGAAACAATTTACAATTTTGCAATTGTAAATTGCATCCTGAGTTTTGGATTTCACAATACAAAGGAAAATTTAGTTTTTTGTCATTTTAAGGGATTTTCTCAAAAAAATTAGGGGGTCTCCCTTAGGGTAATTGATGTTATGATATTTTTGGAATAAAAAAAAAAAAAAATTAGTGACATCTTTGGGAGGATTGCCTACTGATCAGTTGTTATCCAATAGGTTTCTAGTTCATTGGGGATGGAGCCATTTAAAGGTTAACACACTACAACATGGTGAAGTATAAACTAAAAATTTCCTAAACAAGAACACAATAGAAAAAACTAAGAAAAAAAAAGCTCCTAATGAGTTGACTTGTAAAAAATCACTTATTTTGGAAAACACAACTAATCCTATTATATACAAAATTTTAATTTATTAGAATAAATTCCTACCTCAAAAGCAAGAATTGAGGTATATCCCATTGACTGGGATAGGTAGTTCTGATCTATCAATCTTAGATAGTTAGAATGCATTAGATCATTTTCACTAAGTTATAATTTTTAGACCATTCTATATTATATCAAACTTAGTATGTTTGTTTGGCTTAGCCTTATCTGTATCCTATTTGAGAACCATGTCTCCTTCATTCAAGCTCCTATCAGATGCTTTTTTGTCAAAATTCCTCTTTTTTTGAGCCTAATTTGCTTCTATGAATTTCATCAATTGGTTTTCTAATTTATTCTATGTCCACGAGTTTAGCCAATCTTACAGTCATTTCATTATTATCAATAAAATCCAATTGGTGATTGAGATCTAGAGATAGTAAATCAATTAATAGTGGGACTCATTATTCTCTTCCATAGACCAACATGAAGGGGGAGTTACCAATGGCTCTCTTAAGAGTGATCCTATTATCCCAAAGTGCTGATTTAAACTTTGTGTGCCATGACCTCTAGTTATTATCCATTTTTATTTTGATAATTTTGATGAGGTTCTTGTTGGTAGACTCAGCCAAGCCATTACCTTGAGGGTAATAATTGGAATAAGTAATTAGGTACACATTATACTTTATATCCCATTCACTCACTTAAGTGCCTACAAATTCTTTAGTATTATCTAAGATAATGGTGTGAGGAACACCAAATCATTTGACTATGCCATCCATAAATTCTAGGATAGATGCCTCCATGGCATCTTTCAATATAACTACTTCTATCCATCATGTGAAATAGTCTATTGCTACAAGGACCCATTTATGGCCTACACTTGATGGTGGATTGATCGTACCAATGAAATATAATCCCCATTGAGTGAATGGTTGATCTACTTGAATTGGTCTGAGAGGGAATGTTGGTAATCTTTACTTATCGATAAAGTAAGCACACTTTTCATAGTTCCTTACTCATTGATGGGCATCCTTGAATAATCTAGGATAATAATATCCCCATCTCATTATCTTGATGCTTATAGTTATTATAGATAAATGTCTTCCTGATGGGCCATCATGAAATTCCTTGATCACCTTGGGGACTTGATTATGCTCAATACATCTTAACATGACTCCATTCATATATTTTCTAAACAATATTCCATCAATGAGAACATAAGCAATGGATTGGAGTCATAAATACCTCTTCTTTGACTATTGAAATTCATATGGGTACTCACCAGTCTATAGGAAAATAGTCATGTCATGGATCCATCTATTGAAAAGAGGTGGATTGGTTATCTGAGGTACACTTTGAGCATTTATAGTTTCAAATACTACTTTATCAGTTTTGATATCAGAAGCCAATTGTTCACATAATCCTTTTCCTCTTACAAGATTTGTGATTTTGATGTCTATGTCATATTCCATGACCTTTATGATCCATCCTACTCTTTTTTCATTTATCTCCCAACTTAGAGGGAACTCTTTAACACTTTGATGACTTACCATTAGATGAATTTTATTTTTAGAGAGCATATGTTTGAATTTATTGAGAGTTTTAATCATAACTTATACTTGCTTCTCCATGAAACTATAATTTTCTTCATAATATTTTAGGGATTGACTAAAGAAATATATTAGTTGTTCTAATTGTTCTTGATTTTTCTAAGTTAAAATAGCTTGGATGCTTCTTTCCCTTCTAAAGGCATAGAGAATTAAATCCTTCTCATAGTTTGGGTTGACTAGGGTAGGAGCCTAGGAAATAACTTGTTTGATGGCTTCAAATTTATCTTTTACCTCCTATGTCTAGATGGAGATGATACCTTATTTATCATTATAGTAAGGGGTTTTCCCATAAAATCAAAATTTGGAACAAATATTCTTACAAAATTAATTTTTCCAAGAAAGCTCTATAGTCCTTTCTTATGTCCCGATAGTGCTAATATAGATATAACACTTATTTTTTGGGTCTTTTTTAAGACCCTACTTTGACATAATGTGTTCTAGTAGCTTCCCTTAATGAATTGAAAAAATGCATTTATTTGGATTAAGGGAAACCCCAAATTCTTTGCACCTTTCAAAAAAATTTCTAAGGTGATCCAGGTGTGCATCAACATGCTTTGAGTAGACAATGATATCATCTAGGTATATTAAGATCATTTCATTTATCATACCTCTGAATGCCATATCGATTGCTCTCTAAAATGCTACACCAACATTAGTTAGACCAAATGGAATATTTTTTTATGCATACATACCCCATTTTGTGGTGAAGGTAGTCTTGAATTGGTATAATTCTTACACTAGGATTTGGTTATATCCATAATAACCATCTATAAGAGAAAATCTTTCAGGTCCTAATATAGTTTATAGAATTTCTCCCATGGGGGGAAGAGGATAATGATCCTTTAGAGATAGTTTATTTAGATCCCTAAAGTATACACACATCCTAATTTCACCATTTTTATTTCTTACATGGACCAAATTTGTAACCTAAGATGAGTGATTGATAGGAAAAATAATATTAGCCTCTATTAGTATAGATAAGCCACTCTTCATTAGGGGTTATATTTTTGGATTAATAGGTCATTAATTCTATTTAACAAGCTTGGTATTTGGATATAATTATATTATATACTGGGTTAAGATATGATCAAATCCTCTTAGATCATGATAACTCCAAACAAATTTATCATCAAACTCTTGACATAACTCAAAAAAATCTTGATTTTCAGAATCATTGCATACCTTTCCTATCTTCAATGATTTTCCTTCTGAGATGACCACTTGTTCATAGTCTTCTTCATTCATCATGATGTTCTTCTTCTTTCATTTTAGTTGATCATCTAAATTAAATATGTTCTATAGTATAACAAGACCCATAAGTATTTTATTTGTCTTCAACTGGATATCCATATTGATCTTAGAGTCTTGGCTGGTTCTTATATGAGAGTTTAGCTTTTTGTCTCAAAAATTTGACAATCTACTGATCACTATCAAAGACTTTCCAATTAGTTAAATTATCAAGAATATATGGCCTTATTATTAACCTTACATGTTGACTATTTTTCATCTTTATTCCTTTTGATAGGTTATATTGGGATCCTACAAAGGACATATGATCAACATCTTTATTTTGTGCTCTTGGTACCACTTGAATATTCAAGGCAGTAAAGTCTTTTAACAAGTCCCAAACCCTATATTTCTAAGATATTAAATAATTTTTTTTAGTTACACTTTTAGATCTCACTTGGTGAATAATAATATCACTATCACCAACTATTTATATGGATTTTATCCCTCTCTCTTTGGCCAATTGTATGCCTCAAATCAAATCCTCTTATTCATCTAAATTATTTGTTCAACTGAATTTAAGTCTAAAAGAATAGAAATAACTCTCCTTCTATGGATAAATCAAGATAATGCCTACATCAACACCATTTCTACTTATCAAACCATCAAAGAACAATTGACATATCCCTTGAAGATCCTTGGTTGCCTTTACTAGGTTTAGGATAATTGCATCATTTTCATGAATGCAATATGTACCTAACCATATTTCCTATATATAGTCATAAGGATTGAAATGAAGGGATGATCCCCATTCATCCAGATGAGTGTATGGAATATAGTCTATAGGTGTTTCACTGTTATGAGCCTTTTCTTCTTCCTAATCTTGTAATGTTCAGCTCAACTCCATGGGGATAGGATTGTATGGCTTAATATGATATTTTGTGATTGGCTAAGATTTTATTGTTACTCTTGTTCCATATCTCATCCTAAGAAACATGTGAGACCAATATGAAAATAGATACCCTCCCATATTTGCATTGAAATCTCATGAAATACAAATGGTGAAGTAAGGGGGCAGATATATTACTAAGATATCTTATGAAATTGACAAGCTTAGGAAAGCATGGATAGTGAGATTCAACCCTTTTATTGTTTTTACTATTTGAACAATAGTCTCATCTAACTAAACCACTAATTTATTAATAGGGTTATATTTTATGCCAAGGGTATCAAATATTTTCTTAGGCATCACTGAACTTCTAGCCCTTGAATCTACCATGCAATTATGAACAAGATGCTTCCTTACTATAAGGGAAAGATAGAAAGAGGGAGGCTTACCAATTTTGCTCATTTTAGTGTTAGTTTATGGTTGACATAGATTAATTGTAGCATTAGGCCCCTTTTATATAACCTTATCTATTATCTAGAAATTCTTTAAATCTTCTTGTAGCAAATCCCTTTACGTAGGAATAGATAGTGCTTCCCATATAGTGACATTTAGAGGCATTTGCTCAACAATCCTAAAAGGAATATTACCAACATTTATCGATGATTTTTTAGGTGTTATGTCTTCTTTTAAAATATTTTTATTTGGTAATTTTGATTTGGGCTAGACTATAGGTACATAGGGTGGCCTTTGTATTGTGTGGTTCTTTACAAGTTATGGTATAACTTTAGAAGTTGTAACTTTTTCCACCCTAGGGGGATGATCAATTTATATTTCTCTTTTCTTTGAACATGTGTCAACTACAACTATAATTTCACCATTGTATAATGCTTCCTCTTGATTTACATAATAAAAATCATCCTCTTGCCAGTTTAGAAGAGTTACTTCACCTTGAGTAGGTTCTTGTGTATCTTCTTGTTGGGAAGTGGATTCTTCTTATTGTCTTTGTGTAATTGATATGGCTTGCACCATAAAATCTTGACTGATAACACCATTAGGAAAAGTGTTATAATTATGTGGATAAGAACAAAGATAACAACACTTGTACTCTTGAGCCAAGTTGTTTTGAATAGGTACAATAACTTTAGATGCACCTAGTGTAGGTAAAGCACAAATGTTTGGAGGTTTTGCTTACATACCTTAACCTTATGATTGTGAATTACTTTGGTATGGCTACCTATCTCCTTGTTATGGATACCTATTAGGATGGTATGGTGGGTTAGCCTACTAAAAAGGCTTGTAGTTCTTAGATTTCTACCTTTTTTTTGCTACTAACTCATTACTAAAACTCTTGAGTGGTGACTTAACCTCAAATAAATAATTTTTAAGTGTGGGACTCAAATTTGGTGATTTTATTATAATAGTAATTATATTAATTATAGGTGGTGAAATAGGAGGTATTTATGGAAATAAAGGCATTGGTATCCTTGGGGAAATTTTCCCTACTTGAATTAATTTTTTTTGCCTTTATTGTAATTTCATAGGAATTAGAAAGTGTGGTGGGGAAATTAGGAATAAGGTTTTCATACATCTTAAAGATAAGAAAGCTATATGGGTTAGGGTACCTAGCAAAGTGGTAAGGCCTAGTCATAACATGATCCATAAGCATACTCCTACGTGGTTCTTCAAAAATTAAAGGTGTCAGCACCATCTCTAGCCTGTGATAAAGAGGAAAAATGCTAAAATTAGGAACTATAAATTATGGAACATGACAATAATCACTAAAATAATGAAGCAAAGAATAATGATAATGGATAATCTCAACATTATGGGCCTAAACAAGACTGCCTAGGAATGGATCATCTAAGGTGTAACCATCATTGTAGTCAGGTGTATGAAGATCAATGATGTAGGTAGGGATGACTTTGTCATTCGATGAAGTGTGATGAATAGAATGCTAAGTATTATTTAAGATAATGGGGATATAATCATAGGGTGGTTTGTGATAATGATGTTGTAAAAAAGTAGGAAGTTGAGAGATGAGATGAGGTGAGAGATTGAAAGTTTTAATCTTTAGGTTAATCTCATTAGGCTCATCATCATCAAAATCTAAGAGATTAGGAGGAACATTAACAATGAGATAGAGATGCCCATTATAACCTCAAGTGGAAATGATGAGAAAGATGAATCATTAAGACTCATGGAATGGAACACTGGGCAAAGATTCAAGAGTAGGAATCTTGAAGACACCACAGTCTTAGACTTGTTCAAAATTATAAGGGTTAGTATCACCCTGGATCTTATAGATGGCTCCATTATGAGAGAATTTAATTCATTGGAAGGAAAAATAAGAAACTACTCTCATATAATGAGTTTATGGCCTACTAAAAAAGATGTTATAAGATAGAGGAAAGTTAAATATCATCACCTTCACATGAATGGTTATAGGTGGGGCAATAATGGGAAGCCACACATAACCTAAAGGAGGCATTTATATTTGATCATATCCTTGACATGTGATATGTGTGGAATTGAGATTGCATTCAAAATATATAAGGGTTTTGATAAAATTAAGAGAGGCAACACAAGTGCTTGCACCCTCATTAATCAATGTAAGATTGAATTGGATATCACCTATTTGGATGCTAATAAATAGAGTAGGATCATGTGCATGAAGTAAAATATCATCAAGAATCATAGAAGTGATGGGAAATTTTAAGGAAAGATAAGTGTCCATTGTTTCTTCAACATGGATGGATAGCTCTTCACATTGTTGTAATATGTTATCTTCAAATCCTACCATGGGAGGTTGAGGGATGTTCATTTCAAACAAGAGTTGCATAAAATATTTTTGATGATGTAGAGGGGTCCTCATAAGCTTAATTAATGAAATTTGATATGGGAGATTAGTGAGTTACATGATGGGATCCCACTCATCATAATCCATAAGAAGGTTGTTATAAATTGGTGCATAATGATGAATGAGGTCCTCAAAAGGAAGAGCCAAAGTGTATTAGAATTTATGTTGATAAGAATGAGAAGGTTTAGAATAAGTTTTTAAATTATGTTGATAAGGTGAAGTAGTTGGTTCAGCTGTAGGTTGAGATTTGGTAAAGGAAGTGTTGATAGAAGCTTGATTATCATTCAGGTGAGGTAAAAAAGATCGAGGGATGGTAGAAATAGAATGGGAAGTGTTATCCAAAGGAGGAGTTGGAATTGGTTCATCAAAGGTTATAAGGTCATCTTTCCCTAACTCATTTAGATGAGTTGGAAGAGAATATTGGATAATATGAAATGTTTGGGACAATGGAGGAGTGTACATAGGTTGAGGATCAATAAAATCAACCACCCTTCACATATTAGTCATATTGACTACATTCTCTTTAGAAGTGGGGTCAATAAGACTTTATATATTGTTGGTGGAAGAGGTGGGCATATCTTAGGTATCTTTATTAGGTTTATGATTAGGAAGAGGGTCTTTATAGATAGCCAAATGAGCATTAGCTTGATTCAAGGCTTGAGATTTAGTATGTGTTTCATAATACTTAAAAGAAATGCCATAGGCTTATTGATGATTTTTAATGATAGAGTCATGATCAAAATTAGGACCAAAAATAAAATATATATCTAAATTAAAAAGATACCTATATGTCTCATGAGAATGACCCTAACTAGTGTGAAACCAAAAAAACTTGTTCAGATCATACTGGGAATTCATAGGATGAGTGGGATCAAGTTCTCATGGTAATAGACTAGGTAGATGTTTTAGTAATTCTACTGAGGATAAAGGTTTGTGAACATTGATGTTATTAGGTGAATATAAATTAGGATTGGTGTATTTTTGAGAAGGGGGAGATGGTTCCAAATATTGGTTAGGAACAATAGCTTGGATAATGTGAATGGTGTCATAAGAGTCTATAACACCATCATTGGTAGCATTATAATTTTTGTTCTTGAGTAAGATGCAAGGACCCACAGAAGGTTAGGGTGGCTCAAATTGATGCATAAGGAAATTTTGAGATTTTACTTGGTTAATGGCCTCCTCCAAGGTACATGGAGAGAGAAAGTGTAGACTTGATATTACAACTTGGGAAAAGAGCATTGGTAAAGAGATGGAAATGGTTATCATTAGCCATGTTATGTTCACATTTGTTGGACCATGTTTTCCACCTTTTAACAAAAGCTTGGGTAGTTTCATTTTAAATTTGTTTATAATTTATAAAGTGGGCCAAAGTATTTTTAGGAAGATCACTAGTTTGTAACTCTTAGACTGAATCATTTACTAAATCTTCCAAACTAGTGATAAAATGACTTTTCAGTTGGTTGCACCAATCTAAAGCATGACCTATGAGGGTTTTGGCTAGGATCTTGGTAGTAGAAAAGGTGTTTAATTTGAACCAATCTTTATAAATATTTCCAAATGTTTTGAGATGAAGAGTACATTAGTTGACCCATTGTAATAAATTGTAGGGGTGATACCTCCTATATAAATATTAGAAATTTGAGTTTTAAGAAGTCCATTTTGAAGATTCTTAATGGTTTTGATGACCAAAGGAGGTTGAGGGTTAAAATTGTCATGGGAATCTTGAAGAGAAGGTAGGGGAACATTTTGGTTATGTGTGCCCCCAAACCCTAGTTGAGGATGAGTTTTAAGATGGAGAAGATGATTTTGCATTCTCATAATTTGATTTGTATTATGAGCTTGAAAGGTATTTATTTGATTAAGTGTTTGTAAAAAGAGTTGGTGGGTTTGATTGGCATTTTTAGAATTATTTGAAGCATTAGGGTTGGTGTTAATGGCTTGGGTACCATTATTGGTTTTGGTAGGAGTTTGAAAGGAACTATTAGAATGTGAGGCACTAGTGGCAAAGTTTGCTTGTGTGTCAAAAGATGGACTAGTGAAGGGATGAGAAGAGGAAAAAATAGAAGCATGATTACCTTGGGTAGAAAATGATGCACTAGTGGAAGGATTAAGGAGTGTGGATCTTAGGAGAGGCCCACTAGATGTAAAATATACCATGTTAGTAGATATACTAGGCATGGAGGTATAATAAGTTAAAGAAAAAGAGGTCATGATATGAGAAGGGGTCATAATCAAAGGAAAAGGCCAAGAATAAAAGAAGATATTACCCTTGAATCCATTTGATAATGTGGGAAAAATTGAATGAGGCTCTTCAAATTGAACACTAATCATGAGATGGTAAAGGGTATAAGGATCATTTCCTTGATGTTGATGAAATTTAGAGATAAATAAGAACATTCAGGGTTAGACTCTAATTTGGATTGATCTTCTAGTTAGAAGAGAGGATTATGCTATTAAGAGGAATGAGGAGGGGTACCATAGTTAATTGTGTGAGTGGATATATGAAAATTACTCTCATCTAGGAGAGGATCCCTACTCTACTTATGGGAGAACCTATGAGGGTTGGTAAAGCTCATCATGTCTATTGAATTCAACTTAGTATTGTCCTCAAATAAAATTTTTATGATGGAGAGTGATTGAACAAGGTAAAAGATATGAAAAAATAGGGAAATAAGAAGTGATAGAGAGAGTATAGAGTTGATGGGTTGACCTATCATAGAAAATAGGGCTTGAAAACTGTACAGAGTTGATTGGGTTGACCTAGTATAACAAATAGAGGCTAAAAAAGTGTACAAGGTTGATGGGGTTGACCTAACATAATAGATATGGGAAAATAAATAGTTTGTAAGAGACTATGTTGACATAAATGACTGTGTACTAAGACAAGAATTTTTTTACAAGTACTTAGGAAAGTAAGAAATAAAAGGAAACACACAATCAATTGGATCAATGAGCTTGATCTAATTGAGGCACACAACATAAAAACTTACACCAACATTAGCTAATGCAAGTTTTTACTATACAACATAAAATTAAGCAAAGAGCAAGTAATCAATAAGTGGTCAACCTGAATGTTGTTAGATTATTAGAGTATAATTTTAGATGTGATAGGAATTTGTCTATAAGCAAGGAACTAGAAATTAGTCTAAGGATGGTTTTAGGACATTTAGGCTGAAAGGGATCTATATTGGCAATGGTATAGGCTTGGTATTAGGGCCTACCCCCTTACTTCACATACTACATTGATAAGGGTGTTGGGTGCTTATCTAAAATATACCATTAACCACGTGTTTATACTTGGCCATAAAACTAAGTCAGCTTCCCCCTTGGTGATGAAATCCAAGTAGGTAGGCCTTGGGTAGACCATTGTTAAAATGATTTTTAAGATTTTGTGATTTAGTAGTATGTGAATAAAAGACAAAATAGTGAAACTAAATAGTATATTGAAAACCACCTAATTAAACTATGTGATCTATTCTAAGCATACAAGAAATAAGATATGAAAGTGTGAGCTAATTACTAGCATATAAGGGTTAATTCCAATTTTAAAACATATTATAGTGTCAATTTAATCAAAAGTTTATGAAAATAATATAGAATAAGGTTGACAGTGTCACCTATATACTATATAAGAAAAAAATATGAAAGTGAACTACATCGATAGAGTCATCCTATCTTTCTAAACTACACATAAAATACTAAACTACATTGACATGGTCGACCTAGTTGAATATATAGGGGTAGTTTTAAAGACTACAAACTATAAAAATAGAACTATAATAAAAGAGAGATAAGGATATAAAGTAACCTTGGTGGGTTGGAGGATATATAAAAGTGAGATTGATGTTGAAGAACCTTGATTTATACTTGAAAATTCTAATAACTATGTTGATTGGGTCGACCAAGCTTTGCAAAAACCTATTGCTAACAACATAAAAATGTACAGGGTTGACTATGTTGACCTAGTATGCTGAAATAGAAGTCTAAAAATGTATAAGGTTGACTGGGTCAACCTAGTAGTCTAAACTGGAATTATAGAAAACTTGCACAAATACAATAGATTCATTTTGATGTGACTGCATGTTAAACTTGTGCACAGAAGCTAATACTGTCGATACAATCAACCCAACATCAAAAATATATGAAAAATAAAATTCTGAAATAAGTGAAGAAAAACCTACAAGGGTTAGATGCACATCGAGTTCACTATAATGTAAGCAATTAGAAATGCATCACTTATCTAAATCAATCCTAAATTAGAGAAGATATATCATACCATACACTTTCAATTGGGGATACATTTGTTAAGTAGAAACATGACCAATATAGGGATCCAATAGACCCTATTAGGTGATCTCTTACCATAATACACCATGCTAGGGATGGTTACAAATCCTTTAGTCAAGCACAACCATACAATAACCCTAATGGGGTCTTGAGTTTTGATATTTCACCTAAACTAATAACAAGTAAAGTAAATATAATCTAGTGCTCACCAAAGCTTGTGGCATAAAGTGGGGATTAAAAATAATAAAACTAAACATGCATAAAAGATATATATTCATGTAAATGTATATAAAATCCTAATACATGGAAGAGAAGTACACATGCATATCTATCTACTCTTACAAAGGTGAAAAAAAGTTAGGAATATTTACCTTTGAAGACAAACCTACCAAGCTTTAATCTTTCCCTTGGATAATGTGATTTACAAGAGGTTGTTGTGGTATTTAAAGATGACAAGGATAAACAATCTCTATGCTATACAACCTATCAATGCATCCAAAATACTTCTCCATAAGACAATATCTGTATCTCCAAAGAAAGTATGAAGTTATAAACTTTGCTTCTCAAGTAAAATGGTCAATAAGTAGATGTTCATTTGCTCTTACATATTCTTCTTCTTCTTCTTCTCATAATAAATGATGGAAATGAACTTGTATATATAGGTATATTTGACCCTTAACCCTTCTAAAAATCCTAGCCAACAGGGTCGACCTAGTCGACCTAGCATAGTCGACTAATAAAAAGGGATTAAAGTGAGGAATATGAGGATAAAATGTAGAAAGTGAATAAAAAGGGTAAAATAGAGAAGGATAGTCCTAGGGATAATAGTTTCAAGAGACAAGTGTGTAAATAAAAAGTGGTGAAAGGGAAAACAATCCTATGAAGCACCAATGGTCTGCCTACCCCTTTCTTTGTACACCCCTTAAGGCATGCACTTAGAGATATTGAGACTTGATAGGTTTATGAAAGATATAAAGTATTAGTAATTGATAAAATTTTGAAAATATTGTGTATACACCACCTATAGACTGAATCATAACATCTATATCATTGTTTATGGCTCTTTAGTAATATAGGAAAGCATTATTTGGAGTTGGCTTGACCAACACTAGAATCTTATTCCATATCTTTTAGAAATGGAAATGAAAACTAGTCATGTGCTCATGAGGAGATTATTAAATAGTAATTAGCTATTCAACCAAGGAAAGGTGGTCACTCTTATCTTAAAATTGGGTACATAGTATACTACTTATCTCATCCCAAACCTAGATGGAGTTGGGAGCCATACCTCTGTACCATTTCAAGGCTATACCTTTGAAAGAGAAAACTAGGAATCTGATTACAACATTATCTTATAAACACATTGTGGATTGAACATAGATTATCAATATCGTAGATATGTTCCATAGGAGTGGTGGAGGTTTCACTAATAAAATATGGCAAGATTTTCAAAGTTGAGGTAGGAATATCATCATACTAGGCCAATTGGAATGGGATACGTCTATTAAAAGCTATAAAATTAAAATTTATAGCCATTATGGGAGGTATGAAATTGATGGGAGTAATTGGTAGAGATTTAAATAAAATTGAAATATATACTCAAGTGGTAGGGATGACTAATTTTTATCTCTATTTAGAAGGAAATGATAATTCTTAAATATCAACTCTCTTACCTTTAGTAGATGATCTTGTTTGTTTGCTTGGCATACATGAATCTTGAAATTTTGAATCCATAATCTAGTGGAGTCATTGGTAATTTTGAAATTCGTATGAAGCTTGTATAATTATTTCTAGGAATAAAACCAATCTCTTTATAATTTTTTTGTTCTATCAAGCGTGCCAAAAACTATTATCACATAGGTTTTGCACTCATTCCTTGATGCAGTAGTTCGATGTGAAAATACCTAATGATATAATGGAAAAACCTCCAAAGCATTGGGAACTTGGTAAATTGAGGTTAATCTCCAAATAAGTTTAACTTCCTTTTACTAAATATGATGTAACTAATAAAATACCAGTTTTATGGAATTTCTACTCTTTTAATGTTTTTACTCTTAAATTAGGGTTTGATTAGGAAAAGGGTTTGAGAATGAAAATTAAAAAACTAAAAATGGTGATTGCACCAAATATTTTGTAGTGGATTTTAATGCTTTCTTAATAAACACAACAAAATATAAGATATATTGAAACTTGTTTGAGCATAAACTCATGCAAATGGGAAATCAGAGGTAATATTTTATTATTTTTCATAGAAGGGAAAATATTATTTTATTTTAATCAAATAATATTTAAAAAGGGTAGGAAATACTAAAAATTAATTTCTTGTGACTAAATAAAAATTAAACTTCCACAAATATTGAAATAACTTGTATACATAAGGATTTCTTAGACAAGAAAGACAAAATATTCAATTTATTTCATTCTCTAGGTTACAACTTGTAGAAAATACATTAAAAATGTAGAAATATATTACTAATATAGAAAAAAATTGATTGGGATATGAGGTCTACCCATCTTTATACAAAATATCTCATAGATGAGATGTAGTTATCAACAATTTCAATGCCAAGTGGAAAAATCATGAAAATATAGAATTCATTCAAAAGAGGCATGATCTCCTATTTGTGGATTCCTTTGACTTGGTAAAATGGGTTGGAAAAATGCATACAAGAGTTGGGCGTGGTCTTTAGCTTGTGGCATGGATAGACTTGGAAAAATATTCATGTAATGCCCTAAGTCTTCTTCATGCAGTTGAAAAATTCTTCAAGCAAATGGGTGGCACCCAAAATGGAACACAATACTCAAACAAAAGATAACTTAAAAATATCTCAAGTCACTTTTTAAAAAACCCTAACTTGAAAGCTACAAGTGATACTTTTACAACTTGCAAGTCATGTCACTTTGTCAAAATTGAATTTGTAATTTTCAATATGTGCTTTTACAACTTTAAGAAATTATAACTTGTCAAAATGAAAAGTGTAATTTACAATTATGCTTTTTATAGTTTCCATCATGTGAAAAAAATATAAAGTGTAAAATACATGTGTCTCTAAAAAAGAGATATATAAAAGGTAGTTACAATTAAAAGATATGAAACTTTATAATGTTTTTAAAATATTGAAAATATATTATATGAAAATGTTTTAACAGAATGGAATTAATCATTTTCCAAAACTTCTTCTGCTGTTTGGTCTTTCTTGGATTGTAGCTTCTGGACATATGCATCAAAGGCCTTGAAAATATCTTGGATTTTATCTTCATCTACACTAAAGGAGTAAAGGTTGGTGATCTCACAATCTACTGATGTGTCAAAAATTTCCTACCTCAAAGCCTTGATTTCTTACATTTATTTACCCATCTTATCCAATGCATTCTGATACGTGATGTAGTGGTGGATAGAACTTAAGGTAAAAACTATAGTTTTAGTAGATTCATTTTTAAATACTTTTTAAAACTTGATATGAACCTCTTATAATTTAAATAGGTTATCTTCATTATCTATTATCCTACATGATAATTTACTTAACATTTATTCAATGTCATATGACATATAAATAGCCTTGCCATGTGTAACCTTAGCTTTGCGTGTAGCTTATGTGAATAAATTTATTCTAAATTGTGTAGCTCTATCTAATTCCTCCTATTCTCCATCATTTTTAGTATCCCTTTAATAAAAATGATGTCAATGCCAATAGAGTCTAAAACTATCAATTTGGGATAATAGAGATTCAAACTTTGTATTTCTCCCTTGTACTTATTGACCAGTTCTCTCAAGGTAGTCCTTCTTTCCCTTAGAATTGTATAATGGTCCATTATTGTAACAATAATCTTATTGCCTTTAGAAATGAGTTCCTTTAACCATTATTTAGTATCCCTTCCCATGTTTTTAATTTAAATAATTGCATCTATTATTCCCTAATCTGGGATTTGGTTGACTGATGATCCACTGGGCTCTATGAATTTGTTCAGTGCAACTGTGAGTTGATCAACTCGTCTTTAGTGACCTTGTCACTATCTATTTTTTTAAAGAGGGAGTTGATGCCAGATTGAACATCATGTCTTAACCCCTCCCTTGTTAGTTGTCTAAGGTAAATATTTGAAATATGATAGCCCCCCACCATAATATCTTCCTTTGGTTTATCCGGTGGGGGGAATATAATATCAACATATCTTTCCCCTTTATCTTCACACAAGATTCCAAAGAAGGTCTAAGGAGTAGATTTAGACTTCTTCTTCACATCTTAAAGGCCAAAGTGTAGTGTACTTGGGGAAATCATATTATTTCACTTTTTCCCCATTGTATGTGCTAGCCATCTGGGGGTAGCATCTTGCTACATAGATATTATCACTTCAAAATCAATAGTTTAGGCTACTGTACTAGTAGTCACTTTGATAAGTGTGGAGTCCTATGCGGATGATGCCATTGATTAATCAGGAGATGCCTATGAAATTCCATCTCCATTAGTAGGTTAAAAATCCACATTTGTGTTAATAACTTATGTTTCTCCTATTTCCACTAAAGTTGTGGAAACTACAAAAGTGGAAGAGGTGGGGATAATGGGAAAAAAATGTGTTTATTGGGGGTGTAGAAGATGGAATTAATATTATTGGGGGAATAGACATAAGGACTCTAAACTTGAGAAATAGTGGAAGGGTGGAAGCTAAAACATTAAATGAGTTGGAATACCTAGGGTTAGTAAGGTAGGGAAGATGAAAGGGCATGAAGATGAAGAAATACTTATCCCAAGAGTTGGGATCGATAATGAAACTGAAGTTAGGATGATTGAGTCTAAAACTATGTACTACTAAGTTCTATTAGAAATTAATGGGGATAGAATGGAAGGAATTATGAATGGAATGGAAAGGAGTGCAAGTGGAAAGAAGGAGTGAAAGTGGAATTGAAGGAAGGAAAATTGGATTGGAAACTTGATTATCCACTGATGGGGGACCCTAAGGATCCACTTGACTTGAGTGTATTGGTTGCAATGGGATTATTGTGGAAGGTAAATTGGTAGGGATGAGAGGTGGAGTAGAAACCTAAGATGGAGGGGGAGTGGAGACCTGAGCTGAAGGTGTTGGAGATTCATAATGTACATAAGAGGAGGGTGAACAATAGAAATAGGGGTTGCCATTATGATAAATATTGGGGTTAAATCTATGGAAGGTCCAATTGTAGTTATGTCCTCTAATAAGATGTTGATTAATTGATCTATCATTAACCCCTCTTTTCTATATTACCCCTTCTTAGCCTTAGTTTTCTTCTTCTTATGGGATGTCACTGGCCCTCCTGATTGTTCTCCTATTGTGCTACTGGGACCCTCTATTGATGGAAGACCCTCTTCCTTTAGCTTTAACAATTTCTCTCTAATACCCACTGTATCTTTTATCACTTGAACCATTTTTATTCTCATCCAATTGATAATTTTGTTGATCACATGTGTTTTTATATTAATAAAAGAGAAGTATTTAGGAATTTCTCACCTTATTGGTGGAAGGGGTTATGTGATAATATGTTTGTACTAGTTTGGGTCTGTTGGGGACTCATCATCCACCAAGTCATCTAGGACTAGTGCCAAATCATAATATTTGACATATTACAAGGTCATTATAGAACGGTCCTTCAATTTGACCTTCTCTTTATCCTCTAAGTCCTAATAGTATTCAAAATATTAAACATGGGAGTATGTGGAAACTCCCAGTGTGTTGGTGATGTTTCCTTAAATGTCAAAGAATGGCCTAGACTCCAAAGTTATTAGGGTCATTTGGCACATTTTTTATTTATCACACTTGGCCTTGAGGAGGGATGGGTATGTGTATCTACCAATATTAATTGGGAAATGAATTCCTAACTTGTGTCTACTAGAAAGGAGTTTATGGGTATCAACAAGTTGTCTAATGAGCTCCATTAATGCCCATTTTTCACTGACATATTTGGGGAGTGTGTAAGGGCAGCCACTAAATTTGCTTGCCCTGATATATGAATAGGTGGGGAACTAAATGAAGTAGGATCCCCATTCAATGATCTCTATAACTACTATATCTGAAAATCCTTTTATCCCAAGCTCTTTATCAAACATGATGGTGATGTAATAGATGAATGCATCATTAACTCTTCTAAAGTGTTATATGATAGCCTTGAATGTGAGGTTAGGATAATAGTTGTATACTCAAATTATCTCACTAGGTATTGTATTAAGGCCTAGGAAAGATCTCCCTTTGACCAAAATGTATACAATGTAGGAAGTCATGAATAAATTTATAGTTATTTGCACCTCCGTCAATTACTTATAAAAAGAGTCACTAATAAGTTAAGCCTAGTGGATTTATTGGGAATTTTTATGGATGACCCAAATGTACTAGTACATCCACTCTTAGAAGCTATTAAAATTAGGACTACCAATAATCCTATGTAGGAAAATTATTATATCCCTCACCTCATCTTTAAAGTCAATTATTGCCAATATCTTTGGCAATCTAGTAGAGGCAACCTTTCGAGTCTTAAGCCATTATTTTTTAATCATTTTTTGACACCCATATCTATTGTCTTAAAATAATTGATGAGATGTATCTAGAGTTATGTTGAGATAGCTCTTAAACTTTGGTATTACAAATATTCAATTAATAAAGTTAGGGTGTAGATTTAAAATCTTTTCCCCTTTGTCATTCACAACCTTTCTTCTATCAGCATCATAATATTGGGATAGTGTTAGCACCCAATTAGGGATTTGGATCATCAGAGGGAAATATGTTTCCCATGGAAGTTTAGAGTCATAAATACCTTAGATCTAATCATTATTAAATTCTACATTAATTTGGGTCCAAAAGTCCCCTAGGTTAAGGTGACCTAAGTCCATATCAATTATTTTAGTAGTGTTGGAATCTAAGTTGAGAGTCACCCTAGGGACTTTTGATTTGAACTTCATCTCCTTATAAGACATGGAATTTGGAGAGAAATCTTGTGGAAAACCAACTACAAGAGCTGGTAGGATTTGTAGGTTCTTGAAGCAGGTATAATATCTGACAGAGATTGGAGGTGCTCTATGTAGGTGAAAAGACTAGTGGAACTAGTAGGTGCTCAAAATAGGTGAGAACTCCATGGAACTAGGAAGTGTCAGGACAATAGGAATGTCTAATGGAACTTGGGACCATTTTGAGTAGGTTAAACTACCATGGGGATGGGAGGTGTAAATTGTAAGTGGGAATCCTATGGGGTTGAGAAGTGTTTGGAGCAAGTCCACTATTTATAGGGACTTAGAACCTTGTGGGGATTCTAAGTGCTTGTAAAAATAGAAAAACCTATGGAAATGGGAGGTGTTTTGAATAGGTCCAATGTCCGTAGGGACTTGGAGGTGTCTTGGGGGGAATATTCTCTGGTGTTAGGAATATTCTTGGGAATATTCACCTAGTTATGATTTTGAAAAACCCTAGGTTTTAATTTTAATGTGAAAGCTTTAGAAAACCCTAGGGCTTTATACAATGGAAAATTATAAAAATAAAACCTTGAAACCTTATTACTCAAAAAACTTTGAAAACCCATGAGTTAACAGATCTTATAATGACACGAAAACCCTATGACCAGATGGTAAAACCTTGCATAATTTGAAGACTACTCTTGATGAAATGAAATGATATTAAAAGATTCAAATAATAGGAAAAAATGGTAAAAAATGCAAGGGAGACCAAAGAATACCATGTAACTTACAATGATGGAGATGTACTTATAGATGTGGCTTAAGTTTGTAGGCATGGCTTGATGTGTGGCTTGAGGTTGATGGCATGGAATAGGGTCATTATCTAAACTCAAAATATTTATTAGCAAAGTTAAAAAGTGAATAAAAAATCCCAATTAGAATTATTTATATAAAAAACCTTATAATGAATGTGACCACAGAGGTAGTTGGTGACATAACTCTAGAGTCCACATGCAATTTTGTAAATTTGTAAATTACATATTAACCTTTGAATTCTATGAGAAATGGAAGTTTGACCTCTTTTAGAAATGGGAAGGCATAAATCCACATGCCATTTTCAATTTTGAAAAAATTCAAATTGCATTTGGAGTTCCATATTCTATAGCTTGGGTTGTTGGTGGGTCCAAAACTTGGATTGTTTGCAATTTTACAAATTGCAAATTGCTCAAGTTTTGAATTTTAGGTTTGGTGTTTTACGAGAAGATAAATTAAAGATGCAATTTGTAATATTTCAAATTGTAGTCCAGGTTTTAGATCTTGTGGGAGTGTTCCATTTACAGGATCTAGAACTTCACTTACAATTTGTAATTTTTCAAAATTGCAAATTTCAAACAAGTTTTTGGATTCCACTGGTTAATGGATTATGGGATTCAAAACTTAGGATGCAATTTGCAATTTTGAAAATTGAAAATTGTAGTTAGAGCTATGGATTCTAGCAAAAATGGAAGGTTAGTGTACTATGGGATCTAGAGCTTAGGAAGCAATTTGAAATTTTATAATTAAAAATTACATCTTGAATTCTCAATTCCAAAATACAAAGGAAAAGTTAGTTTTTGGTCATTTCAAAGGATTTTGTCAAAAAATTTAGGGGGTCTCCCTTAGGGCACTTTATTTTATGATATTTTTGGGTAAAAGATATCAACACTTACCAATATCTATAGACTACTTTCAATTTGATTATAATGCTCCTCTTGAAGCACATGTTCTCTTTTACCACTTTGTTCACCCTTGAGGTCCTCTTCCATTATGTAAGGTGGTAGGTCCCAAAATAAGATGATAGTCCAAAATTATCCATCCTCTTTTAATGTTTTATTTGAAATAGGAGGAAATGCACATACATATTCTTCAATGGAGAATGGGATTTCCCCAAGCATATTAGAAGTTTGAAAAACATATTCATGAGGGGAATTTAATCTTTCATCCTTAGAGACTAATTCCTCATAAATAAGGTCAAATATATGCCAAAAAAACTTATTTTATTCTTTTTACATACTATTGGACAAATTTAGCCCACATACCAAGATTGTACCCATATGGATTAAGTTTCTAATGGATGAGCAGATGGAAAAAAGTTCTAGATAAAATGAGTGATCCAAGGATCTCATCTTACCCACAAAACTTTTGAAACACTTTAAGTTTACTTAAAGTGTAATTTTTCAATTTATAAGGATATTAATAGAGTTTTAGAGACCCCATGGTGTGTCAAGAGTTCTTAAAATGAGTATCACAATTCATGGTATTCATCTGGTTCTTCATTGTGTTCATCAAGACACTTGGGTCTAGTGGCAAAATTTTTGAGTAGGATGTTTACTAACATTATCATTTCCACGTGTGGATGAGTTAGGGAGAATTGGTCATATGGTTATGATAAAATTAGTCCCAAGTTGATACATTTCAAATTTTAGGCCACGTATCCAAACATAATAGAAGATACGTGTGTTCAAATTTGGCCTCTTAGGTAGAATTTACTAAGTTTCCATACTTAGCCAATTTGCAAAGAAGCTCAAAAAGAGCCAAGTGATAAATTTGATGGTGATATATCTCACACATGTGGTAGTTTCAAGATAACATGATTATATGGGTTTGTTTAGTTTAGTCCTATGAATATATGATCTAAGTTTCAAGTCATGCGATGAAGCATGATAAAATTTATCCATGTTCAAAGTTGGGCTCTCAGGTAGTTTGATAATGTTTTCCCATACTTAATTTAATGAAATAGATCATCATCAGGGCATCATGAAAAATTGCACAGGTGATCTCACTTGAACATTTTTTAAACACACTTGGAAATCTCCTAGATCTAATAGATCAAGTGGGGATAATATTTTTGTTACCAAGAACATCTCCAACAAATTTGGTCCCTCCATGATTCTTGTGCTTCAAGATATAAATCTTCAAATTTGGTCAAATAATGGGGTACATTTACATAGACATCAAATTTAAGTACTACAAAAATCCATTTGGAGCTTAAGTTTTATAGTTTCTGGAATTTCAAATATGTCTATGGGGATATCAAATAATGTTTGCATGAATGTCAAATTTAAGACCCGTAAAGTAGTTATTGGGGTTTAAATCTAAATAGATCTAATGATTGGCATTGAGCCATACATATAGATATAATGGTGTGAGGATGATATGATAGTGTCAGTGGATCCCCAAAATATAAATGGAGTGAATTTAATTATACTAAGGAGATCGATGGCATGTGATCAAGTCAAAGGGTTAGTGGATCTTGAGTATAAATGCAAAGGTGCCAAGTGTCAAGACCAAGTTAGCTCAATTTTAAGATCAATGATCAATGGGAATTCATGCAAATTGAGATTGAAGGTTTGAGAAGAGGTCAATAGGTCAATGATTCGAGTCATATTTTGATGGAAAATCAAGCAAAGGCAAGCCCAAGACTTTTGATGAAAGTTGAAGATGCAAGTTTTTGACTCAAGCAAGTTAATACAAAAAAGAGTTAATATAGGGCAAAGGTTGACAAAAAATAGTGTTAACATTATAGAAAAACCAATATAAATTGGTTTTGTCTATGGTGGACATAGTTTCAGGTTTCAAAACAAGGCCATAGAGGTAGACAAATCAAGGTTATTTTCTGAAGCCAATGATGTGATTATGACCCTTTTATCCACTCTCTCATGGAAAATGAACATAACAGACTGATCTAACTATTATAACTACATCAATGCCATCACTTAACTTGAAAATTAATTAATCCCACCATTGTAACAAAAAAAAACATCAATGCAGAAAGAAGTGGGAGAAGGAATGAGTGACTATTGAAATTGTTTGTCAAGGTAGCCATGACGAATTGAGTGATTTGAAGGAACATTTGTAGGGTGGTTATAACTATTGTCTAGAGTGGAGTTGAGCTCAATAATGACTCCTTAAATTCTAAAAAACTTCCTCTCTCTTATTCCATACTTCTATATATTCAAAAATCTAAGCCTTAATTTTCATCCCTCAGGATGGTATAACTAGACTCTGCCAAAATTGTATTCTACACCTCTTGGAGTAATGAGAAAGACATTTTATAGTGTTTTTCAATCTATGATTATTATTTTGTTTTTAATTGATATGTAAAGTGGTCTAATATTCCCTTTGAAAGTTTGATCTCAACTTGAATGCCAACAATCTTCTTTGTAGGTCATATTATGTGTCATAGTGTTGAGATATCAAGGATAGGATGGAATGTTGTTTATAAGTGTCTTCAACAAGAACTTATATTTATTTTCATCTAGTATTAGTACATAAAATTGACCTATATGTGAAATATTGTTTATTTTAAATCATAATAAGAATTATATTAGTTTTATTCATGGTCCATTAGTGTGTTAAGGGTTCAAGCTTATGAGTGAATATGAAAAATTCATGGTACATCACTACATGTTAGAATATGTCTTATTTTATGCAAATTATTTACTCTTTTCATCCCAAATTTCTTATGTTTAGAAAGTGAGATCTAAATTATATTATCTAAGGAGATAACCTTATTAAAAACCCTAGAGGTCTAACCCAAATACAGGTAACCTGGAGCCTAGGGTCATTCCCATGTTGGACCAGGTTTGAGAGTAGAACTTGAACATTTCTACTTTCAACTAGGGTAAAATTTGAGCCTAAAATAGTTATAACATGCCTAGTGGGACTAATTTTATCATGCACTAAGTGAAGATTTTTGGTGTTCTCTTCATTAAAACATCCTTTGGAGGCAAGTGTGCAAACATCAATGTCAACTTTGAGTAGTCATCAATTGGTATAAGCATCCCAGGTGCCTAATCACCTTTATTTGGTATGTATCATTCCCATTTGATCAAAATGCATGTTTTTCATTCTTTATTCTTCATTTCAAGTTAGAAATGTTCATGGCTTCACCCCAAGTGGCCCTCAAGATTTAATCTACTCATCCTTATCAAAATTTGCCTCTCTCTAATCAACCATAAATCAACCTTAAAGAGATGATGCTTGATATTTAAATAATGTTAAGAGAGGTTGAAATGGAAGAAGAGTATTATAGGTAATAATATAATCTTGAACATCAAGCTCATGTTTAGGAGTAGAAGTTGAGGTTTTAAAAAGAGTGCTTGATTAGGCAAGACCAAGCCAAGAGGGAAAATAAATGTCAGTTGTTATTGGGATAAATAACACCCAAAATGAGACCCTAACTACCCTCTCCTACTCTTTTCATACTCATATCCAAACCTATAACCCACTTCATCAAGTCGCATCCTCATCAAGAGCCAAACAAGCCACTAAAAACCATTCAGATGAAGAATATCTAGCCATTCCATCATGGATCTTCTCCTATGTAAATGAACCTAACTATGTCATTCCCTCCCTTGTGAAACCATCCTCTCCCATAATCATTAAGGAAAAGGGAAAGTAGACAAGACTCAGACCTTCCCTTCTTGGAATTAAATCTAAGGAAACCTTTAAAGAAAAAAGGGGACTGTTATGGAACAACCTATTATTGAGACTCAAGATTCCACTTATCATCTTCATGAATCCCCTAACCATCTCTAAGAATTTAATTTCTAAGAAAGTATAGATAGACAAATCAAAGAATTAGATCTAAAAATGAGGAAAGAGGAATAAGGTCAAGATTAGAAGAAAGTAGCCAAGTATTATACTTTCCCCTCATGGAAATCAATTAGGGAGGACACAAAAAAGAGAGAGGAAGTACTAGCTGAGGTAGTTCCATAAGTGGTTTTGAAGGAGGAGTTAGTTGTGACAAAATTAGACAAATAAACCATAGCTCAGCTCAATGAGGTTGGTGTATAGGGGTTCCATGATCCTATTTTCCTTCTTAAAGAGCCACCTAAAAGAGCCTTCAAGGTCCTTAGTTGGAAGGATACTCTCCCGAGATGCATGCATAGTGACATTTTCACCCTCCCACCATCTCCTTCATGGAGAAAGAACATGTTATACAAAGGATATAGGAGGAGATTGAAATCAAAGTTGAGGATAAATAAGACAACATAAGTGTATATGATGAAGAGATCATGATAGGTAGTCCACTTCATTCAAAAGGGAAAGAGTCAAGTTTTGATATAATTTCTTAGCATGGTTTTGATGTATTAGAGCCTGAAGGTGGTATTAATGCCTTCACATTTGAAGATATGGATAGAAAGGATGAAGTTGAGAGTAAGGAGGATTTTTTTTGGTCTCAAGAGCTTCCTTTTAGTATGGTTAAAGATGAAAATGAGTAAGATGTAGAGATTGATATAGTCAATTAGTCAGTTGACCATGTTGGAGAGGTCATAAATGAGTATGAGGAAGAAATAGAGGAAAAGGAGGATCAAGATGAAGTATGGAAATAGTTGTACCATAAATTCATGGAATAGGTAAAGGTTCTAAATCAGCCCATGCCTCCTTTAGAAGATGGATATGAACTTACAAATCAAGATATAGAAGTTGACCAGTCTCAAGATGAATTATCCCTTGAAGATAATACTAATGTCTTTAATAATGAAAGAGAATGGTCAGACCAAGAGCCAAAATAACATGAAAACTTGAACCTTAGATGGTTTGATGAGATACCATATGGATAATTTTAGGGCTATTTTAGTATTTTTTATGCTTTTTCAATGTGGATCTAATTAACTACTAAAATAAAGTATAAGCAGGGTTTTTAAGATTAGCTGGAGATATGGATGGTTGGTTACACACCATTGATCAATATTTGTGAGAACTCCTCTTTGGCTAGGGAGGAATGAATTGTAAATCACACTAACTCATAAAAAAATGGATTAATAAGAAGATGAGTGGGTTGCCTTGTGATAAACCAGTCTAGAGAAGCGACATGCTTTCTTAGATGGATGTCAACCCACTATTTTCAATTAATAAAGATAATAAAGATAAAAATATAAAGTTACAAGATATAAATGATGTAAAATATAATTTTAAAAAGATAAATGATTATGGATTTTTCAAGATAACAGATAAAATATACAAGATAATAGATACAGGTATAAACAACACCAAAATACAACTTAATAAAGATTAGATAAATGCAGACTATGTATGATTAAAAGATAAGATAAATGGATTATTCAAGGATAAGATGTATAAATGCTTTTCTAAGTTTCAATAATGGATATCAATATAATATGAAAGATATTTTTAAAATAGAATTTAGATTATGCAAGCTTTAGGGATTGAGAATGTTATGAAAATAGATTGCAAGAATGTTTTGAAAATTTAGCAAGGATCGACGATGATCCTAAAGGATAGATGTTGATTCAGATGGATCGATGTAAATTTTTTGTAAAATGCTAATATTTAAAAATATACTATAATAATGAATTGTATTATTAATAAAATAATTAAAACTAAATGTAAAATAGTGATAAATAGATGCAGAAGATTGTAGATTTGAAATATGAATGAATTGAAGTGCAATACTTACCTTGAAAACAATATTGGGATGAGGTTGATATTGTGCATTATTTTTTCTATATTTTGGTAGAAATTCACCAAAAAAGGTATAAAAATCACTTATGAGTCTCCTAGAGAAATTATATCAACATTTTAGGGTCCAAAATTACAGTCCCAAGCCATGGAGGCTCGTTGTGTATAAATAGATTGATGTCAATCTAGGTGAATCAACATCGATCATGGAGGATTGACATTGATTACAGAGGATTGATGTTGATCAGCCTAATTTGGTCAAAATTTGGCTTAGGCTATTTCAAATGGTGTGTCAAACTAAGTGAATGTAACACTAAATTGTTTGCATGGGTTTTTAACAAGGGTAAGTTGTTGGAAGGGTTGTTATGGATAAGAATAGGTTTTGTTTTTATTTAATTATAGAATTTTTTGTTGTTTAAAATATTTTGGGTGGTTAAGGATGGTAAATAGTAATTAATAGGGTTAATTACCATGGGTAAATAGGGGGTATATACATAAAATTAATATTTAAGTATAAGAAAATTATTTTTCTTATACTTTAAGTTACATTTTATGTATATAATTTCAGGATGTTTGAGAGTGGTTTTGGACCTCTAGGAGTTAAGATGAAAAATACAATTTTTTGGAGGTTTTCACCACATTTTATACTTATCCTATTTTATGACTTTACAATATGGTGTAGATTTATAGCATCTACATTTGTCCCTTTTTATTGAGTAGTTTGCAGAGAATAGCCACGAGACAAAAATATAGAAGCATAACTTAAATAAATGCCCCCAACATGCCCTAGTTTGATATGAGAATGTTTCCCCCTCAAACAAGGAACCAATGAAGGGAAAAGGAGATGGATATTAGTTTGATAAAGGATAGAGGAAGAGGGAGATAATGGAAATAGATACAAGAAAAATAAAAATATATAAATGGGGGTTAACAGACTAAATGCACAAATTCGGCTTAGACAAATGGATAAGTACCCAACACAAAAAGTAGGTGACAAAAAATGTTAATATATCAAACACTAGGGTTAAGCTCAAATGAGGACTAAGGTAAATAGATAATAATATTTGTGGCCAAATAAGACATAAATTTTCCATGAAGGACTTGGGCTTAAGATTTGGCACCAAGATAACAAATGATAGATGAAACTGAACTTAAGTTATCTAGGCTTGTAAAGTGGTTCCAGCTATAGACTCATATTTCAAGGTGAAATGCTTAAGCTAACTTAGACTGTGGGACCAACAAGGGTTAGAATTCCACTAATCTAAGGTTTTGGTTTTTTGGTAAATAAGGACAAAATAAATGTAAAAGGGATGACTTAATTAGCCTAGGAAAAAAATATGACTTCTATAAAATTCAAAATCAAAGAATAAACAAAGAGATTGATACGAATTCACATGAATCACAATCACTTTTCAATGCTAGTATGGATAATGGTATGTTAGGGTGGTAATGGAAGGGTGAAATGGCATCATACAAAGGCTATGACCTAGTCACAAAAGATGAAAATTTAGATAAGCAAGAAGAGAATGAACACAAAGGTTCAAATCCTTTATAATGGGTTTGGATTAAGGTAATAGATGCAAATGGACAAATGAAAAAGACATAAAGGGGGAAATTTTTCACCAAGTTATCAACATGGACCATAGTGAACATGGGGTTTACCAATAGGTAAAATCCTTAAGGATTTGCACTTTACACCTTTTCAAAGGTAAATAAACACTTTTAACAAATTTATAAAAGGTAAGCTTAGATTTCCTTGATTGGGTAAAAGAGGCATGTCATGTATGAAAAAATGTGGGTATACCACATATCTTGTGTGAAAGGTGATGTCTTTATAGGTGACTTAAGATGATCCATGGGCTAATCCATGCTTTATATATAGGAGACAGACTGATCGATGTGGGAAGTCTATATAATTGGAGAAGATTGATCAAGGTAGGAAGTATTCTATGGGATATATTAGATTTTTAATTTTTAATTTAGGGTCTTTTTATACTTTTGGTTTGAGATATTTTGGGAAGTTGATTGATGTCAGAAGCCTCTAGTTATTTTGATTTTGTCAAAACTATAACTATCCATCCTTCAAGGGAGTAGTCTAGCTTTTGACTTATTTGATAGTTGTCCTTCAAGGGATTAGTCTATTCTATTTATTCAACTTATAATTCTTGTTAGCTATCCTTCAAGGGAGCAATATACAATTTTTACAATGACCCTTTTGGGTAAGATATCCAAAAAAATTTGATTTTTTGATGTGAATTAACCCAGGATAGTCTTGGTCACCTTTTAGAGAGCAAAACCAAAACACAAGGGGGGGTAAATGTCAGATGGACTTAAGATGGGAAGTCAAGAGACAATGACCATGGGGTTCATTCCTAAAAAGGTAGAACATGTCCATGAGAAACATGTTATGAGTAGAGCTAAGGTGCTCACATTTAAGATTGGGCTAAGTGTCCTTAATGGAAAAATCACATGATTCTCACCATCAATTGATTTTGACAATAGACAATGCATGAGAATGGGTTAAAGGTCTTCTAGTGGATGATAAAGATCAAAGAAAAAGATTGCATTAGACAAAAAAGGTAAAAGGATCCCTGACCATGAAGGATTCAAGTGCAAAGATGCATTAAGGGTGATAATTTTGAAATTGCCCAATACTTATATTATCCACATCAAATCAAAGTAAAAATTTCCCCCAATAGGAAAATAAATCTTACCAGATGGTTAAGGGAAGCTTAGAGGGGTGAAGGCATCTTCATCCATTTTTGAAGGCTTGTTAGTTTTTAGTTGACGGAGAACTTAAGACATAGGTGGGGGATCAAGTGGGATGACCTTTACAATGTTAAGAGGGTAGAGAGACAAATGATTTATACTATGCTTCAAAATATTATAAGGTTGAAAACTAAAAATGATATGGATGGAGAAGTTTTGAAATGTGGACAAATCCAATAAAACTATCTGATTGTCCCTATCAGGAAGTTTTAATGTAGTGCTTAAAAAAGGGCTTGCAATGTTGAGGATTTCAACCTAAACCCAAAAAATTATGTTTAGGAAACCTTTTGGACTGTGGATGTGGTCGATTGGTTGGGATGGTTTGGGTGATAGATTTAGGGATAATTAAAACATGACTTTTTGGATACTGAAGTGACTTAATGGTTTGCATGAAGAGGCTGATAAATTGAATGGTTAGCTTGGTTTTAGGCTACATTATATTTGGTGATGGATTTACAAGATTGAAAACATAAGGTATATAATGGATGGGATTGATTGATTTGGTCTAAAAATGAGATAAGGTGACAAAACTTTGACTCTCACCTACAAGGAATAAGATCAAAGGTAACAATGTTATCACTGTCAAATAGATGAGGGTGAACAACTATAGAGTGAAAAAATTGTATTGACCGATTCAGGTGGCTAACTCAACTAATTGGGGTTGAGAGGTTCCTTTACTATAGTATCTAAGGATGGGTGGATAGGTTGAACTTGATCCATAAGGGGGTTGATAACAATGGGGTCTTCTTTTTTAACTATGTTTAGATGAAGATGCAAAACTTGAATGGATTTAATAGATGGGTCAAATAAGGTTTTGACAACCTCCTTAGTAATAGGCTTACTAGGGATGGTTTTAGATATAAAGACATCATGGCTTGAAGGATTTTGACTAGAAATGGCTGAGGTAGCTGACATAGGAGGATGAATAACAATAGATTGTTGATTCTATAAGGGATTGGGATTTACCAACACAAGCCTACCATGATCAACTAAGTCTTGGACCAATCATTTGAAATATTTACATCTTTCCAATCTATGACCCATGATATGATGATAGGGGCAAAATTCATTTCCCTTATACCAAGGTGGAATGAAATCATATGGTCCTAATACAATAGGTTTAATAGGAGGGAGCTAGATTATTGATGTTTTAAGTAACTTTTATAGCACATAAATATATGGTTCCCCTAGTGGAGTATACCATTAAGTAGGAGGTTTCAGAACTAGTTCTAATTATTGTCCCTATAAAGAGGATAAACTAGTTAATTAGATTGATATAATTGATGAACTTGACAAGGCTGATTGGATAGGTTATAAAGGTAAATGCTAAGATGGGAAAGAGGATAAGTGAGGTAAGGTAGGTTGAGATAATTGAAATGGGGTAGGTTGAAAGGTTGACCCCTGAGAGGGTTACAGCGGTTGAATAAAAATTTGCTATAATTAGGGGAAAAATTGCTCTTGAAATAGTTGAAAAGGTTGGGGTAAAGATTGATAAGGTTGGGGATGTTATGGAAATGTGTTTGGATAATAGTTAAATGATATAGGATAAGGCATGGACTAAGGCTAACCTAGCTTAACCAAGTGCTAAAAATAATCACTATAGGGTAATGATAATTCACTTTGTCCCTTAGGCATCATGGTATGAATAGAGTAATTAATATACTCATGAGATGGAAGATAAACATGCACCGCATGATTGGAAAGGTAATCAATAAATTCTTGAGGACTTTCAAATATGGTGTTGAAGTTGGCATTGCCTCTGATAACCAGAAGGATGCTTCCCTTTGGGATGAATTAGATATTTTCTACCTAAGCCTAGACATTCAACTGAGCATCAAATCAAGGGAGCCATCACATGTTGTGCTTCATTCAAAGTATAAAATTGATCCATAACATGAGGAGGATGAAGGAGCCCCTATAGTCCAATTTGGATCAAGATTTGATGAAATAGACCAATATGTCTACATTGGAGACATTTTGTTTCATTTCATCCACTTGAGAGCATGCCAAAAGAGTTAGCAGTCAAGCATATCAACTCATATACCATGATCTCTCAAAAGATAGGTATCTTCCATCTTGATCCATCACCAGTAATTGATGCTAAATCTTTCCCATTTGACCTAGGTGGAAAATAGTTATGAATTATAAGCTTGTATATATATTAGAGTAGGTTCATGCTTTTCTCTAAGTGCCTTTGTACACATTTATTTTGTAGCCTTTATACACTTTAAGCCACTACAAAAATCCATTGGAGATTAATTTTGATGGTTTATGGGATGTCAAATTCATCCATGGGGATGTTAAATGACATTCACATGAACATCAAATTTAAGACACATAAAGTAGCCATTAGGGTTTAAATATAAGTAGATCCAATGGTTGGTGTTGAGACATACATCTAGATCCAATGCTGTGAGGATGATTTGATAGTGTTAGTGGGTCCCAAAAATATCAATGAGTGAATTTAATCATACTAAGGAGATTTATGATACATGATCAAGTCAAAGGGTCAATAGATCTTGAGTGCAAATGTGAAGGTACCAAGTGTCAAGACTGCATCAGCTCAAGTTTAAGATCAATGATCAATAGGAATTTGTGCATATTGAGATCAATAGTGTGAAATAAGATTAATAGGTCAATGATCTAATTTAGCTTTTGATGACCAATCAAGTAAAGGAAAACCTAGGACTTTCATTGAAGATGTAGGTTTTTGAGTCAGGTAAGTTAATACAGAAAGGTGTTAAGCTCAATGATGATCCAAAAAGAACCAGAATAGACCCTATAGGGTTGAGTGTTGCCTTTAAGGATCCATGAAAGATTAAAAGGGTCTTGTATACCCACTATCAGGAAAAGGTTGACAAGTAGAAGTGTCAAGATTATAGAAAAACCAATATAAATCGGTTTTATCTATGATGGACCTAGTTTTAGGTTTTAAAATAAGGCCACAGAGGCAGATACATCAAAGTTCATTGCTAAAGCCAATGAAATGATTATCAACCTTTTTTCCACTCTCTCATGAAAAATGAACTAGTAAGGAGCAATTATTATTGGTATAGGAGCATAATAGATTGATCTAGCTATTATAACTACATCAATGCTGATACTCAACTTGAAAATGACTTGATCCCATGATTGTAACTAAAAAGAGAATAAATGTAGAAAGAAGTGGGAGAGGGAATGAGTTACTATTGTAACTATTTATCAAGGTGGCCATGACCAATTGATTTCTTTGAAGGAACATGAATGTAGGATAGTTGTAACTATTGTTGAGAGTGGAATTGAGCTCAATAATGAATCCTTTAGTGCCAAAAAACTTCCACTCTCTCATTCCATTCTTATATATATTTAAGCTTCTAAGACTTTATTTTCATCCCTTAGGTTAGTATGACTAGACTCTACCAAAATTGTATTATTCACCTCTTGGAGTAATGAGAAAGACATTCTACAGTGTTTGTCAATTTATGCTTAGTATGTTGTGTTTGCTTGATATGTAAAGTGGTCTAATCTTCCCTTTACAAGTCCAAGCTCAACATAAATTCTAATAATCTTCTTTGCAAGTCATATAGTGTGTCATAACATTGATATCTCAAGGATAGGATGGAATGTTATCTATAAGTGTCTTCAACCAGACCTTATCTTCATTGTCCTCCAGTCTTAGTACATCAAATTGACCTTTATGTTAAAGTTGTTTAGAAATAAAAACAAGCATTGTATTAGTTTTATTTATGGTCCATTAGTGTGATAATGGTTCAAGCTTATGAGTGGATATGAAAAATTCATGGTACATCACCACATGTTAGAATAGGTATTATTTTATGCAACTTATTTACTCTTTTCATCCTAACTTGCTTAGGCTTTATAAAGTGAGATCTAAATTATCCTATTTGAGGAGTTAACATCACTAAAAACCCTAGAGGTCTAACCCAAATATAGATAACCCACAACCTAGGTTCATTCCCATGTTGGACTAGGTTTGAGAGTAGAACTTGAACATTTACACTTTCAACTAGGGTGTAACCTAAGCCTATAACACATACTTAATATAAGATCATCTACCCAAGAGGAGTCTCGTTCATTCCCAAAAGACTGATTTACCTTTCTTTTGTTAAGAAGGCTACCAATGGTGATTTATTCATCATTTTCACTTAAGGAGTCTTCTTATTCAGCTACAAAATATTCATCTACCCTCCATAGAATAGGTTCTTCATCATTATTCTCATTCTACTCACTAATCAATCCCTTAGATTCTGATTTTATTTGATCCTTGACATCCTCAACAAGTTCTTATCCCTTCTTTTGGATGCATTCTCAAATTGAACTCCATGATGGAAAGATTTGAGGTTTTTGAGGAGGGGTGGATGGAGATTATATAAGAAAAGGTTCTTCTCCCTTTTGCTTCTCCCATGAATCTACCACTTGCTTCCAACTTTGAAAATTGAACCTAGAAGCTTCCTCTTGATGGTGTGTTGTAACTTAGACCAGGTTAGGAGCAAGAGAAGGCTAACTTGAGGTAAGAGAGGGCACATGAGCCTAATTATATTGGGTTTTTTACCTCTCTAATTCTATGAAATTCATTAACTCTTGTAAATCAATGGAGGATTTAGGGATAACTTAACCAATCTCCTAGTGAGGGAAAATAAGATAGCCCCCCTAATAATGAGGTTGATCATTTACATAGCTTGGGTCATAAGGGAGGATCTCAGGCTCATGGTAGGATAGTTTTGGCTCCTTAAAAGGTTGATAAATAGGTTGAAAATACTTACCATACTAATAATTATGAAGGGGAAGATAACTCTCATGATAGGAAGGTTTCTCATAGTGATAACCAGATCCATATGGAGGAAATATAATGTCATTATAAGGATGATATGACTCAACATAGGGTTGATATGGATCATTATACTATTGATAAGGGTCATCATAGGCATGGTATGGTTTAGCATAGGCCTAATATGGATTATAAACTTGAGTAACATTGAAACCTACTTCAAACTCATCCATCAAAACAAACATTAAATGGGTATTGGGGCTGCTAGAATCAGTTGATTGGATCACTTAGAATCATAATTTATGATTAAGGTCATGCATTTATAGGCTAATATATTTAATGAAAACAAAATAATTCCCTCAATATATGACAATCAATCCCACCAAGTGTGCCAAAAACTATATCACTAGAAATATGCACTTATGCTTATGAAGGACTGTCATACGCACTAAGGTATGACTATTATATGCCTATCACCTTAGACTCATGCACCAAAGAATTATTCAATATCTAATTATAATAATGGGATCATCCCATAATGTATGACACTCACACTCTTTAGGATGAACCTCTGGAGTATGCTGACTTCTTTCTATTCTAGATGCACCTAGTTTAAGACTAGCATGTAGACCTACAAAGAGAAAAATGAAATCTATAGCTAACACTAAACCTAAAACTTGACAAGGGGAAAAGGGAGGAATAAGGTAAGATATTAATATAAATTAAAATGTGATTCACTAATAATAACATGTGCACCTCTACTACCTCAATGAATACATTAGAAATTTCTAAGAATGGGATAATATCATATAAACTCCACCACGAATACCCTAAATGGATAATTATTTCATAAAAAGGCATGGGAATATAGTAAAAAATTAAGAGGGATGAATATTATACATATTCAAAGCCTATGTAGACCCAAGTGTGCACATAATATGACCTATAAATGAGTTCCCAAATCTACATAGAGGTGTTGAGATTAAACAACAATGAAAGGGACAAAAATTACCCACAGATAAAGATAAATAAACACAAATCACATACAATTTGAAAGAATAATGAAGGGAGGTGAACTTAATTATCATTAAAGTGTAATGTCTAGCCAACATAAGTGCTCTTAAAGTAAAAATTTTGGTTGCATTACAATGCTTAAAAAAATTTGACCTCTTTTACAATCAATGATCAGGGTTTTATAGGCAATGAGAAGCCCATGGGTCATTAATTATAATCTCACACACTATCTAGGGATTTGAAAATTCAAATTATGACTAGGAGTGGTGGCTTGTGGACATGATAATATCTCTTTAGGATTATCATGGTCATGCCTACATAAATACCATGCCATATCCCCTTAGCCTGTAACTTCTCCTTTGTTTACTTGTGGATGCATTTGTTCCTTTAATGAATTTGACTAGATTCTATTGAAATATCATCAGTTTACCAGTTGGAATCGATTTGTGCCATGATTTTCATGTCAAGCTACCTTGATTCTATGAATCAATTCATTTATATAGTTAATCCTCAACTTTTGATAGTTTTTATGGCTAGATGGGCCATTAATTTTAGGTTGGTGCACTAATGGAATGGTGTTATTTAATTTTATGTCTCCTTCATTACTTGGCCACAACTTATGCACTCAGGTCCTACCACCTCCACATGGAAGACCATCATTGGCACTTAAGTTCCCTAGATTTTGATAGGAGGTTATATCTTGAGGGGCTTCTCATTGGTTAGGTGTTAGTCTATATCTATTAATATGAGGGGAGTTCAAGATGATAGGTGCCCATGTGTCTTCATTTTATTGGGATATAAAACCCTAGGATATGTTAGGTCCATACAGCATGCACCCATTAGCTCTAGGCTCTAACAAGTCTAATGCTTATGATTCCCTAAGATCTTAATAATAGAATTGAAGTATCTAAGTAGTTCATACTAATTGGATCTCAATATGACACCTATGATCACTATATCAGCCTAATATTTTGAATCTAATATTGATAGGTCCATGTGGAATTCATTAATCAACTCCCAGCCTCTAAATTATTTTGACAATTATGACACCTTGGGAGATTGAATTTGAGAGACTAACACTAATAACTCACCAAAAGCTAAGTATAAATATTTTTAGATGTGTTGAGACTCTTTGAAAAACTACCACATGTCACCATTTGATTATATTTATCTTGGGAAAGATTTGATAACCCTAGAAAGGTTTGGAAAAGGCTAGGAAGGTCAAACATATCTTAAGTATCAAATTTCCCTTTAGGCTTCCTTTAACACTTAGTCAACTTGATCAATTTTACTCTAGTCATAGACCCAATATTTAAAGATGGGTCCTTTCCATGTGGATTCTCCTCACATTTTAACTGTTATGATGATGATTCAAGTGTAATGTTAATTGTTATTTATGTGTTGAAGTGATATTTCACCATGTGGTGTCATCTTACTCACCTGTTGCTTTGACACACTGGTGGCCTTGTACAAACAACCTAACACTATGAAGAAATAGGATTTATCCACATGGCATCATCCTAATAACCCTCTTACCTAAGGGCTTCAACATTGTATGGACATCTCTGTGATGTTGGGTCATTGGGATCATGACATGTGGAAGCATCCCACTAACCGACTTACTTTGGCTCTTTGTTGATTTCATTTTCCCTTGGGAAACATTAAAAAGTGCTAAGTCTTGAAAGAGTTTTGAATAGTCTTATAACCAATAGGAGAGAGATGTAGAGCACCAAGCAAAATTTTAAGAATAAACTAAGGCATGAAATCTTTCTAGATAGGCCTAGGGTTGTAGAATGATGACACATGGCTCCTAAGAAAGTTGAATAAATGTCTCTAAGTGTTTTTAAATACCTTCTTGCCTTCATAAAATTTTATGCTTGATATCTATAAATTTTACTAGTTAAAAAAATAAGTGGTGTGTATTTTATATCATAGACTACAAAACATGGGAGCACAAAAGTGGAATTGTATGATCCAATTTTAAAATTCAACCTTTGAGTGCGAGGAAGTCCTTAAATAATAATGCATAAGAGAATTGGTAATTTTGAGTGTGCTCTTCATGATTTAGAAATATTCCCCATACACTTCAATCTTCACTAATTTAAATAAGGATACCTATGTGTTGTTCCATCATTTGGTTTTATTTCATGCAAAGGGTGCATGCTAAAGGCTACACTATAGGACTAAAAGCTATAATTCTTCAATGAAGGTAAGAAACAATAAAAATTTGGCATGTGATACTTTTAGGAAGAGAGAATTCAAGAGGATTGAAGATATGTACTTTGTGCACCTACTTTCTAAGTTTTTGCTCAAGTGATAGAAGTTTTGTCTTTAGCATTTTTGTTCAGAATAGCCATTCTGAATTTTTTTTACATTTTTTTGAAGACTTAACTTTGAAAAATATTTATAAATTTATTTGGTCTTTGGAATTTTTAATTGTCATGGGATTCCACATGAAAATGGTCTTTGTAACTTTTATTCAGAATAATAATTTGGACAAGATCTATAGTGTAAGCTTTGACCCTTCTTTTGCCTTCAACATTTGTGTTCAGAGACAAGCTTCACAACATTTTCCCTAAACACTTTTCCTAAATACCTAAAGCCTTATTTGTAAATACACTAAGTCAAAGACTTAGTCAATTTTTCTAAACCATAACTAAATTTGGAATCCTGAAAGGAATTTTGAAGCCCCTTTCTAAATTAGACATTGATCTTCCATGGTGACAAAAAGTGGTCAACAATATGTAAGAGAAAATTAGAATCCAAGGAATGTGATGGTCTAATGGATCCCTTATCAAGATGTAACACCTTATCCTATAGAGTATGAACCTTGCGTATAAAGGATTGTATGTCTGAAGTGGAGGAACTAGCCATAAGAGGTTTAAATATCATTGAAGGTTATTGAGTTATAATTTTTGGGTGTGCTAGCTAAGTTGGCCCTACTAAAGGTGTAATAATGTTATTAGTCAGGGGAGTTAAAGATTGACCATTGTTTGATTTTTGATGTTCTTGAATAATAGTGATGAGGTTATATTGCATATCTGAATGTTTAGACACAAAATATTACAATTGTTTTTTATCTGTTTCATCAAATCGGTTGTTGAATTATGCCATTGTAGTTTAGGAAGCAGGAAAAAAAGTTGTTATATATTTTGAACCTTTAAATAATTTTAATTTGAGAAAGATTTAAAAAAACAAATATTGAAACAAATCTAAAATTTTGAAAATAATATCTGAGTATAGACATAAAAAGGATATAAATCCTAAGAGCATCTAGGGTTAGGGTTTGAGTAATGTTCAAAGTAAGTCCGGTTCACAAAATGTTTTAACCTTTTAGGACTTATTTAATGTAAATCATATGTTTGTTAAAGATATGAGTAGACTAAATTAGGGAAATAATATGAAATAAGTATTGTATCTTAGGAGTTCAAAGAGTAAACAAAATGTAGATTAGTCCCTTGTTAGTCCAAATGACAAAAATAAAGCATAATAATACACTAGGCCAAAACACTCTTACCTAAGAACTAGGGAGAGCATAACATAGTACACAAGATCATAAAATAGAGATAAAAATGTAAGTTACCTCCTTTGTCAAATTTGATGCTTGATTATTGGCATAAGGATTTTCATGCTTAGACTATGATAATTAGAGTATTCTATAAATGCTTATCCATGGTGGTAGCATATCTCCAATGGTCACTTGCGGCTTGGTGTGAATCTTGGCATAAATTGGGCATTATAATGCTATTCTCAATGGCTTATTGAAGGTATTCTAGTAGAATAACTTTACACAATTTTTTTTTGGCATATGGTGTGGGAACTTGTTGTTATAACTTAAAGAACTAACTCTAACCCTAGGGAGGTTAGGTTAAATTTTAACTTTGGTTGAGTCTACAATAACCTAGGTTGAGTCAAGCTAACCCTAGGTTGGGTCAAAACACTTATGAAATATTAACACCTCAATTTTAGATATTTTTAAGTTATGACAGCTCACTTTAGATATTTGTGAGATTATGACTCATAATTTTTAGAATATATAGGAATTAATAAATCACTTTATTAGCTCCTTTGACCTTTGACTTCATATTTGGCTAAAAATTCCTTTTTTGATAAATTAAACTCACTAATTTGATTTGGAATTTTTGTTTAGGAAAGTTAATTAATATTTGTAATGTAATTAATCTTTCTTAGTGTTTTTTGGCTTTTGGCAATTGTTTAGAATGTTATGAATCGATAGGCTCAAAGCATCAAATTACTAGGTCCTAAGGTTGAAATTGAACTAGGTTATTGGTACATATAAGGTAATATACTAAATAAAATAGTCTCATCATGTTTTTGGGAAATTAAATCCCTTACATGGTTAAATTTAGGAAATTTAGGTGATTTCTAGGCGTAAATTGTGTCATTTTCTAGAAATTGAATTGAATCATAATTTAGGCATGAAAGTGGCCAAAACTAAGTGTTTACAGTTTACCCCTATTTAAGAAGGAATTATGAGACCCAAACATAGTAATGTATTTTTAAATAATGAAAAAGTCATTAATCCAAATAGTTTAAGCTCCAAAGAGTAGTCGATAAGCCCTTGATGACCCTTTGAGGGAGTGGGTGACAAAATAGTGTCATCAAATGTTCCCTTAAATTGAAGAAAATAACACAATCTAGTGGCAATAGGGGTGGAATTATTAAATTATCCAAAGGTAGTTATAAATAGTAATGACATCTAAGATTGATTTCCCTAAAGGTAGTTATAAGTAGTGGTACATATATTTTCCCAATTAGGGCCATGGGATAGATAATAGTTTTACCAAAGGCAATTATAATTAGTAATGAAATGAGAGACACTAGTTTTCCCAAAGGCAGTTATAAGTAGTCATGTAGTCATTTACCCTAGTAGGGTAGGTGGAGAGAAAAAATAATGATTTTCCCAAAGGTAGTTATAATCATTACCACAGGATGAAAAAATAATGATTTTTCCATACACGATTATAATCATTAAATTTGTTATAAGTACAATGATTTGCCTAAAGGTGGTTATAATCATTCATACATTTAAACTACATGTTTTAAAATGAGAATGCCTAAGAAAGGTTGGATAGAGCATTGATTAATCATAAAATAATTTATCGAAATAGGGTAAATTGGTAAGGGTAGCTTATGTCAAAAATTTGTAAAATAGATTTACGATGATCTGATAAAGGATAAAAACACATTTTTAGCCTAAATGTGAGTTTGAAGATGCACATTCACCAAAAATTAGATATAAGTTAAAAAATTATTTTGTTAAATGGGTCTTAAGAGAGGCCCCAAAATATGGTTTGGGGATGATACAGCCAAAAAAAAAGCATGTAGGAATAAAAAACATAAAATAGACCACAAATGTGAAAAATACACTTCCTTGAGCATGCAAAATGAACTATAATCCCTGGGCGTGTAAAAAATTTAATTTTTTGGGCTATATATTCACCCTTGGGGTGAAGAAAATTCATTTTCACCCTAGCCCTATTTATAATTTGAGCTCTAATTTTTTATGAGTATTGAGTTGAGAAAAATGGTTCATGGAGGAGCTCAGTGTCTATTTCAAAGCAAGTGAAGGAGCACATGTATCCACCACATGATGGGTCACCAATAAGTAATATCATCTTTGTCATTAATGATAGTTTTATATAATTTATTACATGTTTTAGGTTAAAAATGGTGAAGTTGCCATTTATGTTTTAGGGGAAATGATGGCTTTAATAAGGAAAATGGCAACTTCATGTGAAGTCATTATTCCTAAAAATATGCCAAAATTGAGTGGAAGTCACTGAAATGGTGATTTCACCCATGCCTAGGAAATGTCACCATTTTTGTGAAAATTAAAATGATGACATATCCGAAAAAAGTGCAAAATTGCATGCAAGATGGATTTGCCCTTTAAAAAGAAATGACTTCACCCTGGAAGCCAAAATTAATTGTTTTAAGGACCCAAAATGGGTCCAACCTATGGAAGAGCAAAAATTAGGCTTAGTAGAATAGGATTAGGATTAGGTAACTACATATAGTTAGGTTGATGCTAAATTTTTTGATTACAAGATTGATTGGCTATTTTCACATGCTAAAAGCAATGATCACATTATTTTTAGACCCTATAGATCTGGACTAAGGACATGGTTGGTTTTTTTTAGATGCTAGAGTGTACTCAAGTATGCTCGATCAACCTAGATGCTAGATTTACAAGGCATGTCATAGATGCCAGTCATCTAGGTTGATCGAGCATACTTGAGTACACTAGCTAAGCATTGGCACAATGAGACATCCACATTTCACTTGCCTATTATGGATGCTACTATGACACTTGAGGACACCTGGCATATCCTCAAGTTACCTATGCATAGATGGAGATTATACTAGATAACATCAGTATAACATAGAGCTATTCTTGATGATTTATCTATTAGGGTATCCCCATGTTTTAGGGGAAGTTTGATATGGACCTCATTAAAAATTTATATACAATCAACTAGATGATTTACCTAATTGGTATCCATCACCACCAACTCTGATTGATTGAGAGGTTGTTATCATCATGTCCATCGTAAACAACATCTTGATACCTAATAAAAGTGGAAACTAAATATATATGGGCCTTAGAGGCATGGTAAAGAACATGTTTAAGATTCTAAACATTTTTCCTATGGGAAAACTATTTTAGCATAGCTATACAGAGACTTGCATATAATAGCATAATAAGGTGGTCACAATATTAGGGCTTATACTCTACTGATGATCTAGGGTTGGGAACACATATCAATTGAGAAAATAATTAGGATGCATAAATTATGGTATCTATAGGACCCAATAGCATATAGTTGGGCTCAGATAGTAGCCAATAGGTGTTGTCACAAGGGGTACATCTTATTATTTCATTAGATGTTTGATGATTTGACACAACATTTTTCATTTGGAGGTTGTACATCACATATCAAATATAATGGTTTAGATATGGATGATACATGGTTTATGACCATTGGATGTTTTTTGAATAGGTGATAGTCCCATATCATAGAGGAGTACTACCCTAATTGGGTACTCAAGCAATTTGGATACATATAAGATGTACTTGAGGGGACAAGATGGTTTGCCCATGTGACACAATAGATCAATTGGGATGATAATGTGATCCCAAGGAGTGAGGTTATAAATAGATATATTACTATACCATGGGTTACCTAGGCTTATGCAAGAGGAAATGTAGATGCAAGGGTTACTCTAGATTACATACACTAGTGGGTATAGCTATGCCCTTTAAGGCTGACAATTCGAGTTCCAATAGGGGGTCATGTGCCCATGGATATTAAGGAGATGAAGGTTGATACATTGAGTGGTAGTGGTAACACATTACATGATAGTGGTGATGAGGTTGGGGATGATGAAAATATTGGTGGCTTTGACAAAGGATACAATAGGGGAGATGGAGATGGATATGGAGATAATGGGGATGGAGATGGAGATGATGGTCCAAATTTGATGGTGTTATATCCTAGCTGAAATTTTTTATAATTTCATAGGTTGGTTTAGTCTAGGCATGTCCTTTAGGCACATAGGTAGATCTAGGCTAGGTAGGGCCATCCAATATAGCTACAATAAATATTAATATGGTAAAATAAGAGATAATTACCTGGGTGTAAGAGATTGTAGGTTTATAGCGGTAGGTGACTAATTTTTAGAGAACATTAGATATGAGATATGATGATATGACATTGATTTAGCCAAATATCTCCTATCTAAAGGATAAGATAGATAGGTTGGTTTTCGTTCAGGGCTAGCTCATGATAGAAAGAGTTCAAGTCATTAGTGAGTAAGATCAGACATTTAATACTATGGATAGGCTGAGGTAAGGTGAGATGTGTCTTGGGGAACTATAACACATGTTAGGTTCTCATATATTTTCAAGAGTGCCTTTGAGTAAAGGATGAGGCATCATATTATAGGTGACCCTATGAGGCTACCATGCCCAGGGATTAACATATTGTTACATTTGAGATCTAGGATGTATAAAGGATAGTGAATAGATCTAGTCAATCTCAAACTAGGACTCATGTTATAGGTATGTTGGACTACCACCACTAGGACCATCAAGACCACCTAGGCCTCCTCTAATGATAGGTCTTATGGATACATAGAGATAGAGTTGCACATAAGGACCTTGGCATTTTGTCATTTTGGCATAGTTTTGGCATTATAATTTTTGTATCATAATTATTGATATATTTTGAGACATCATTATGATATGTATATCCTCTATGTATTATGACATTTGAGATACATTGAAATTCATTTTTGGGTCCTTCAACGATGATGTACATGTGTATGATATTCTTGATATATATACGATGCCATGTTGTTATCTTGTTTTATCATATGATTAACATTGATTAACATATGAATGTTTAGCATTGTTGATGTTTATGATTATGTATTCTCTATTTATTTATTTCTTATTCCATGTTTATGAGATATTTTTTTATTTTTTATAACCTAATTATGTTTTATGACTCATATGTATGCTTATTTAGAGATGCACGTCTATATAAACACTTAATAAATCATTATTTCTCTTGTTCATTACTCATAGATTTAGGCATGTGTTTGGGTATTTGGTTTGTTTAATATATTGGAGAATTACTACCATTGAATTGCTATGATATAATCTATGTGCATGTTTTTTCTATAGATTGTGATATTATGCATTATAATTATAGATAACTAAAATGGAAATATATATCCTAAGCATGGAAAACTTAATTTAAACATAAATATAAACACCTTAGGAATAAGATATGAAAAATCAAATCCCAAGTGTAAATATAACAAATAAACCAAGTGTAAGATTAAATAACAAAATTCACAACCAAAGTACATGATATAGATAATCAAGACTTAGATGTAAACAAAATGTGATAATCTTATATCAACAGAGAAACAAAAAGGTAAAAGTAAAAACCAAACAAATAATAATAAAACAAACAAATAAAGTATATATATATATATATATATAATGAATACAAATAAATAGAATAAATAAATAAACACAAACAATAAAATACAAATAAACTCTACAAACTAACTAATAAAACCAATAAAATAAACAAAACGTACAAATAAAACATCAACAAAGATATAAACAAATAATAAGATGAAAAATAAACAAAAATGGCTAAATAAACAAATAATAAAACACAAATAAACATAAAAAGAACAAAAACAAACAACAAACCAGTAATAAACAAAAAATAACAAAACACCAATAAATAAAAATAATAAAATACAAACAAAAATGAAAAATAAAACACCAAGAAACAAAACACTGACAAACAAATAAACAAACACAAATAATCAACAACAAATCAATAATAAACAAATAAAACAACAAAACATACAAACATAACACCAATAAAAAACAAACAAACAAATAAACTATACACACACACACACACACACACAAAACAATCAAATAAATAAACAATCTAGAGAAAATAAAATTGAAATAAACGAACTAATCTAAATATATAAAAACAAACAAACTAAGTTAAATAAACAATGATACACAAATGATTTGTAATTGCAATATTAGTATAAATAAAATACAAATTGTTCGTGTGTAAAAGAGGTGTTACTCTTGGCAACAAGGTGATCCCTAAGATAGGTAGCAATGAGATAAGTAAAAAAACATAGGAATACAATGTTAATAGTTTCTCTTAGGCTATATGGAAACAACGACACAAACAAGATGAAAAAAATTGACCCTAGGTTATAGGAGATAATGACACAAATAAACAAAAAAGGGGGAATATAATAAAATGAAGGGATAGCTGAGCTGACTCTAAATGCACTAGGTAAGTGGACGTTGCCTACCTAGTTCCATAGACATAAGATCCAATGTGAACTTCAAGCTAAATTTAGTTCTCCTAGGATATGAGATTGAAGTAAATGATGATAATGAAAACATGATTGACTTGTAGAGGAAATTGGGAAAGATCTCACAAAATGGTGAGTGCATGAGAAAAGAGAGGATAATGTTTCATAATCATGAAAAAGTTTTTGACAAACAAATTTTTCAAGTGTAAGAGTATGGTTTAGGCTAAAACCACACTAAAATACAAGAGAAGAGTATCTACTAATGAACTAAATTGGTAATTCATCATGTCTATTACATCTAAGGCTTGGAATGAGAAAGGGATTGTAAAATGATAAGAGTGTAATCAATGGATACTCTCAAAATAGTTAGAGCATTAAAACAAAAATTACTCACAAAATGATGAGAATGCAAGAAAATCCAAGTGGTCATTAGTGCAATTGAGTTAAAATGCATAATGCTTACAATATGAACTCATAAAATGGTGAGAGCATACTACTAAGGCCAATAAGGATGTGGAAACTAAATGAAAAGTGGTTACTCATGAAATAGTTAGGAGTCCCAAAAATCTTTAAGGCAAAGAAGTGGTTGAAAAATAAAGGAAGGTGTGATTGAGTTAACTCAAGATACCCCATGTATCCAAGTTATTACCTACATAGTTCATGTGGGCCTCAAGATGATGTAGTTCTCACATAAATGGGAGGAAAAATACCAAGTTTTTCATAGAAATAAACTAAATAGATAAGATGTCCCATCCCATAAAATTTTGGTGGATTTATATCTTGTGTGGAAATTCTAATCCAATTTTCATGATTTTGTGATTTTTAGGATTTTTAAGCCTTTTAAAAATGTTCAAGGGTTTTTGAACTATTTAAAATGTTTTTGGAAATTTCTAGACATCTCAAGTAGGTCAAGAATTAAGAGACATAGAATGGTCCAACTTAAAAAATGACAAGAATGTAGCTTAGGTTTCTCACAAAATGGCAAAAACATTCATCTTGAATTACTCATACAAAGGTGAGAGCATGGTAATGGGGTGGCTGAGTTGACCTCAACATAAATTGAGCACTACCTACATAGTCCCAAAAGACCTCAAGTCAATGTAGTTTTTCCTACACAAAAGGCATCCAACTAAGTACCAACAAGTTTTAGGCATAGGCAAATAGCATGAAAAATGGCAACAGTGATGGTAAGGTGATGTGGTAATGCATGGTAAAGGTGTTATTAGTAATTTGTCCATAGGCAATTATAATTATGAAACAACACCAAAGGGTCAATGTTAATAATTTTACCACATGATATTATAATTATCAACATGAGGTGAGAACATAAAAACAAATGAAAGATGCAATTTCCAAGACCACTTTCATATTGATTTTATATACTACCATTCACATGTTTAATTTTGAAACAACTATTGGCACTAAATTCTATCATCAACCACTAAATGTGCCTAAATTATAGATGAATTGGAACTAAGGAAAAATATGATAGGTGGGTTTAGGTAAAAATAAATGGTTGTCAAGGGATTAAGGCATGGCATAATGGTATAGGGTATAATACAAAGAATCGGTATAATGTTACATAACTTAGATTATCCTTGTAGATACTAATCTGAGTCCCTCAAACATAAAAATGTTTGAGTATAATTACATTCATTGGTTCATCAAGTTCACCTCACTTTGGTGTGGTGAGCCTAGAACTATAGTTAACAACAACTACATAGGGCCCTAAATAGTTTGGTTGGAACTTTCCTTTTTTCTTTATTTCAGCATTTACATTCTTCTAATTCTTTTTAACACCAGGTCATCAAACTTGAATTCATGATGATTAACATGCCTATTATATTGGAGTTTTAATATGTTCTGATATGCTTGAAGATTATTTAAGGTATCCAAGAATTTTTTATCAAGTAAATATAGATATTTAAAATAATCTACTTTATAGTCCTTATCATTGATGATGTGCTACAATAAAATTCAAAGACAAAGAAACTCAAAATCGATAGGAAGAATGACCTGAGTGTCATAAATAATTGAATAGGGTGTAGCTCCCATTAGAGTATAAAATATGGTATGAAATTCTAAGAGGGTGTTAAACAGTTGTAATTGCCAATTATGACTAGTGCCATTACCAATCTTAAAATATTGACAATGGTTTTATTAGAAGCCTCAGCTTGGCCATTACCTTGTGGGTTATATACAATAGAGAAATATTGGTTGATGTGGTATTGGGTATAAAGTGATTTCACATCTTTGTTTTTTAATGATTTACCATTATTAGAAATAATGTCAGAGGGGATGTCATAATGGTAGATGAGATGGTTGAATATGAATTTGGAGATTTTTTACCAATTCATAAGTGAGGGGAATGGCTTCCATCTATTTAGTGAAGTATTTGGTAGTAGTTAGGACATACTTATGGCCATCAAAAGATGTAAGATTGATATTATCAGTGAGGTTGAGTCCCCACATTGAGAATGGACATGGTGTTATCAATGGTTTGAGTGTCTTGGTTGAAGCATGAATCATATTGGCATGCTTTTGACACTTGACACACCTCTTCACATATGCAACTACGTCTATTTCTAAACTCAACTAGTAATAACCAATATGTCATAACTTTTTAGCTAAGATTACCCCCCCTGATGTGGGATCCACACACTCCTTTGTGGACTTCCCTCAATGTTATTCTATATTTTGTTGAAGGTAAATAATGAAGTAGGATTCCATCATATCTTCTATGATACAAGGTTGGTCTAAGTAGGGTATAGAGATAGGCTTTATGGGTGAAGGATTTTTGTTTTTTTACCTGATAAAATTAAGAGGCATAATTTGGTATTGAATATAGGTATATATGTCTAAGTACCAGGGAGATTTGGGACCAACAATATCACAAACCATCTTGATGGATGATTTTTTGTGTGTCAGTGCTAAGATATGCTAAAAAAAATTTCGTAATCCCTTATTCTATCTATAATATAAATCATGGATCCAATAATGGCCATGGCATTAGATATCTATTTTTGGACTAAGGTATTATTTCAAATTAGATATTGGTAATATGCTACTTGAGAGTATCAACCATTTATTTATAGGTCACAAACTTCTCATCCTTGGTCTAGTATTGGTCCAGGACTTAATTTATGATTAACTAAAAATCACCATATATAAATAAATGTTGAGTATTTCACTATACTACTTAATGAATCCATGTAATGAGTGATTCATACTCAACCATGTTATTGGTACAACAAAATCCAATATGAGAGAACTTGGGAATGATATCCCCTTATGGTGTAACAAACAATTTTCTAAAACCTGATCCATTAGATGTGAATGATTCATCAAATTACATCTTCCACTTTTCAACCTTAGGTGTTTTTTATACTTCTTCAATGGTCATAATGGCCTCATATGTATATCTAAATGTAAAAGGTTAAGTATATTGAAGAGGAACTTCTACAAGCTAATCTATGAGTACCTACCCCTTAATGGCCTTCTGATTAGCATATTAAATTTAAAAATCACTTAATAACATGAACTATTTTTCCTTGCAGCCCTATAAATTTGATTTGGAAAGTAGATATTTGAGTGAATTATTTTAGAAATAATAATGGTCTTGTTGTTCAACATATAATGTTGTAACTTTTAGGCTACGAATGCCATTTCTAAATAGCCTTTTTCAATTGACATATAGTTATGCTCATATGCGACCAATGTTCATCTCAAATAATACATGGCATTCTATTTTCTCTATTCATCATGATGTGAAAAAATCACCACTAGGGCATTCTCAGTTGCTGATGGTAAATAAGTAATGTCTTGTTTGGCATTGGTGGTATAAAATAGGTGGGTTGGCAAGATATTATTTAAGCTGATCAAATGATTTTTGAAACTCTTCATTCTAGGAAAATGTAACATCCTTATTCAATAAATGTGTAAATGAATGGAATTTTTTAGCTAATTGTGATATGAAGTGTTTGATGGACTAAATCTTGCCTTGTAAATTGTAGATTTGATTCAAGGTAGACAGAGGTGGAATTTTAGTAATTGGTTGGGTTAATTTCAATGCCCCTATGGGAGATAATAAAGCTTAATAGTTTACTAAAAATTATGCCAAATACACACTTATTAATATTAAGCTTGATGTTGAACCCATGAAGTATCTCAAAGATTCTTTATAGTACAATTGGATGGTCAACATAGGTCTTTGATTTACCCAAGATGTCATCAACATAATCTTTGACAATGTCATGCATCATATCATGCAAGATTACTATCATGGATCTTTGGTACATGGCCATAATAATTTTAAGTCCAAACAACATCACTTGATAACAAAATGTTCCCCACATAGTGGTGAATGCTATCTTGTGTTATCTTTTGGTTTAATTGTGATTTGATTATAACCTAAAAATCCATCCATGAGAGAAAAAATTTCATACATAGATGTTGAGTCAACTATCATGTCAATATTAGGCAAAGAAAAGTCATATTTTGGGTAGTATTTGTTGATATCGATGCAATTAGTACAAATTTTTATACCTTCTAGTTTCTTACTCACTGGCACAATGTTTGAAATCCACTCTAAATAGTTGATTGTCTTGATGCATTTCATGTCTAAGAGTTTCTCTAACTCTTTTTTTACTAGCACAATAATACAAGGATACATATTACATAACTTATACTTAATGGTATTAGAATTAGGATGTAGAATGAGATGGTGTATAGCCAAGGAAAGATCCAAACCTAACATGTCCGAATAGGCCCATGCAAATATGTCAACAAATTCTCTCAAAAGCATTGTAAAAACTTCATATTCCTCATTAGTGAGGGATACATCTAGTTTGATCCACTTTGGGTCCTATGGAGTCCCAATGCTAACCTATGAAATGTCCTCCATAAGTGTAGAACCATAATCTAAAATCGTCGATAAGGACTTAAATAGATTGGCTTATCTAATTCTCCTAGGTAAGATGAATAAGAATTTCCTAATGCTATCAAAGGCCATGAAACAAATACCTTAGGGCACTCTTGAATAATCTATGAAAAATATTTATACTCCTTAGTAATGATATTTGATCCATAAATAAGATTTAGGCTATAAGTCTCTTATGCTTTATAAGAAGAAGGGTGAACATCCCCATCTGATGGCACTGAAAACTGGTTTTCACCAAAATACTTACCTTTCTATTTACTTTTTCCCTGGTCAAAAAGTGCCTCAAATAGGGTTTCAATTTTGAACCTCAATGTTTTATTTTATTTTTATTTTTGGCTAGGAAATTTCACCCACTCTCCAAAATAGGCAGAAGGATCCAACCTAATATAAAATCCTTGCTTATGGTGTCCAAGATGAATATGATTTCGTAATCCTAGAAATTCACATATGGCCTCATCATTTTCAAACTCATCTAATGAAATTTTTTACTCTTTTTTATCCCATTATATCAATTATGGATGGTAAATGGTTAAATGAAAATGTTGATAAACATGGTTAACAGTGTAAAGGGCTGGGGTTTAAATAAATTTTTAGTACCAAGGTCATTGTAAATTCTATATTTAGACCCTACATCACTATTGGCATCATCTTCTCTAATAATTGGTATTATAATGTGAATAATATATGTAGGGTCACCCCCAAGAAATTTAAATCTAATGCCATGGGTTCCCTTGTACTTGATCATTAAGATTGATTCTATCATGCCTTGTTGATGTAGCCCCAAGCCTCTACCTTCATAAGTTAGGTGATCCATAATCTAATTAAGAATATGATATTTTTCACTTTGGTAAAATTAAGCTAACTCATAAGTGTAAATCCATGAATCATCCTCAACCAAGGGGTCCTAATCTAGGCTAGAGGATGGTTTGAAAATAATGGGCTTGTTTAGCTAAGATTTTCCTTTGGTTTCCCACTCCATGCAAGTATTTTTAGCCTTATATCTCTCATATGATTTTAGATTTTTAATGAATTTGGCAATATGGAATGTATTATGGGTACTATATTCTTTGAGACCTATGTTTATTGTATAAAAGTGGCTGGAAATGTCTGGGGGTGGAATGAATGAGGTAGAGGCTAAGCTATCTGGGTCAATGTAATTAGCTTTTGGTCGTAATTCAATGGGTTTTCATTTTTTTAGCTCTTTCTCTATTAGATTTGGGCATAGGATTCATGACAAAATGATAGTTATAGCTTTTTATATTTAGCCTCAAGGTGTTTACAATACTGATATGGCTAAAGATTAGCTGGTACAGTCACTTCCATTCCTAAATGTGAAAATTTTATACACTGATGTAATGTAGAAGGTATGTCCCTAATTTCATGGATCCAAGGTCAACCCAATAACATATTTTAAGATAGCACCAGGTGAAAAACATGGCATGAAGTATCATGGGTCAAAGGCCCAATGACTACTGACAAGCTAATAGTACCTTTATATTCCCACTCTTAGTTATTATATACCTTGATAATGATGGTATATGGTTGTAAGTTAGTTTCTCTATATCCAAGATGTTTGATCAAATTTATAGACACAATGTTGAGGCCTGAACTATTGTCTATAAGGATGTATTTAAATCTATGGTTTGTTATACCAACCTCAATATACAATAGGTTATTATAAATAGTGCCCAGAGATGACATGTCACTTTGGTTAAAGGTAAGGTGTTGGCTAAGGGCCAAGTGTCCTACCATGGCTTGGAATTTATTTGGAGTGATGTCATCTGGTATGAGGGATTGGTTCAATTACTCATTTAGGATGTCTTTATAGATGGTATACCTATGAAAAAAATCCATTATGGATATGTGCATAGGCATCTTCTTTAGTTGTTCCATAATATCATAGGTCTTCACCTCAATTTTATCAATTAGATTATTTTTTATAGGCATGGAAGGCTAATTAGGCTCATTTGTAGTATTTGGCTATAGTCTTTCGATAATTACCTTAGCTCATTGATTTATGATTATGTAATCTCAGTCTGGTACTTGGATCTGGTAGTTAGATGGGTAGGTAATGAGGATTATAATGATAATTCTAAGGTAGTGTTAAACCTAACTGCTAACATAGTCCATATAAGAATCATTAGAATAATGGGGTTGATAGGCATTACTAGGTTGATAGGCATTGTTGGGTGAAGGTCTAAGTCTATTGATAGTTATCTAGGGATTAAAGGTGATAGTGGCAACATGACCACTTAAAACATGTTCCACAACATTATTATAGGTATATACAAAAAAATGATGGCATCCTTAGTTGGGTTGGTCATTTTCCCTTAGTTTTGACCATTATGTTATTGTTGATATGGCTAGAATTGTTGCTTTTAATTTTTTTGGTGGAGTTATCTACCATTTTTGTTGTTATTAGTACTAATGATGGTTGTTTTTATTATTATTATGCTATGGAAATGGATTCCAGTAGATACTCAAGTTATGATTGGTCATATGAGCATGGGTGTCTCTTTTTATCTCTTCATTTTCCAGCATATTCCCAATCAAATGCCTAAGTTGGATACACCATCTTATGAAATGTCCTTTGACATTATGGTACTCAAAAAATTCACATTATTTATACCAATCAAGAAAAGTAATCCCTTCAAGAAATAACTTTGGTATTGGCTAATTGATCATATTTACTTGGACCAATTTTCAAAATAAAAATTTAATAGGCTCACCAAGGTCACTGAACTATCTAGAAATGGCTGGTATTGTCCTTGGGGGAGGGGATTATAATTGGTTTTGATTATGTGGTGGTTAGTTTTTTGGAGGTATTGTTTGAATTTATGGAGGAGGTGGTTGTTGAGTGGGTTATGCTAAATGGATAACTAGTGTTTGCACTGTCTAAACATGACATGATTAAGTAACCTTGTTACCAAAAACATTATTATTATGTTTGTAGGGTTTTATTATCTTAAGGTGTAATTAAAGACAATATTTGAATTAGGTTCTGATTATGGTTTTAGCCATTGTTAGGATCTACACATAGCTCTGATACCACTTGTTAGTGTTTAGATCTCTGATACCAGTTGTCAGGATCTTAGAGTACAATTGATTAATTTTGTATAAGCAACTAAACACAAAATTGAAAATAGAAGTAATAAGTAACTATAAATTAGAAACAACAAATAATAAGAGATACAAGAAATAACCAATCTATATTAAACTCTTCTAGAAGGAAATACAATGAATAAATCTCTTTCTCCTCACACCTCTCAGATGTACAGTAATTCTCCCTCAAGAGTTCTCTCTCTCTCTCTCTCAATCAATTACAACCAATTCATTTACTAAATTAATCCCCCTTCTCTATAGATCTTCTTGATCTTGCACCTTACATATCTAATTGATCTTGCTCATATTGCAATACTACCCCATGGGTCTCTTAAATAGAATTGAAAGCAAAAAATAATTAGAAAAATAGACTCAAGACTAATTTTAGTCTTTACATGCAAACTAGCTATTCATCTAAAAATAAAAATTATATAAATGCTTGGAAACACAAAAAAGTCAGTGTCACTCTGAAGATGACCGATGCTGACTAACCCCTGACCGATGTTGATTGACCCCTAACCGATGTCGATTGGTTCTGACCGATGCCGTCGATGTCGGTCGACCCCTAACTAATGTTGATTGGTTCTGACCAATGTCAATTACTGTGTAACTGATGCCAGTTACTGGTTTAGCCTAACAACCTCCACATTAGCACATCAATGAAGCTTTTAGCTCTACAACTCAACAATCTCCCACTTGGAGATAAATAGCTGAACCTATACCTATACAACAACATCCTCTAGCTTATTTCTCTGGCTTGTTTCTCCCTCTTCAAGTTCAATCTTGAAGACCAATAGAAGTTGAATGAAGATTCAACTTCTCCTTTATTACCGGCTTTGTTAATATATCAGGAGGGTTCTTATCTATATGGATCTTTTCTAGCTTCAACTGTCCATCCTCCAATACCTGTCTAATGAAGTGGTACCTAAGCTATATATGTTTGGTTCTTGAATGAAAGGCTGAATTCTTTGCCAAATGAATTACACTTTCACTATCACTATACAATTTGCAACTCTCTTGCTCCTTTCCCAACTCTTCCATGAACTGAGTCATCCAAATCATTTCCTTGCTAGCCTCTATGACTACAATGTATTCTATCTCTATAGTAGACAAGGCAATAACCTTCTACAACTTTGAAATCCAGCTAACTACCATTCCACCAATAGTGAACACATATTCTGTGGTGCTTCTCCTGCCATCCAAGTCACCTACCATATCTAAATCTACATACCCATGTAGAGAAGTGTTTGACCCTCCATAGCATAAATGCCTACTGCTAGTCCCTCTTAGATATCTGAGAATCCATTAAACTACTTTCCAGTGTTCCTTTCTTGTATTGGCCATAAACTTGCTGACAACTCCCACTGCTTGGGAAATATCAGGTCTAGTACATACCATTACATACATCAAGCTTCCAACTACTAAAGCATATGGAACTCTACTGATGTACTCAACCTCATCATGTGATTTAGGACACTGTTCTTTGCTCAACTTGAAGTGTCCAGCCATAGGTGTGCTTATCGATTTTACATCCTGCATATTGAACCTCTTCAACACCTTATTCACATAATCCTCTTAAGACAAAATCAAACTATGATTTTGTCTATCTCTCTTAATACTCATGCCAAGGATTTTCTTTGTTGCTCCTAAATCCTTCATGGCAAATGTGTGAGCTAATTTTACCTTAAGCTCAATAATTTCTTGCATGTGTGAACCTGTAACTAGCATATCATCTACATACAGTAATAGGATAATATAACTACCATTATCCAATCTATTAAAATAAATACAATGGTTAGATTGACATTTACTAAAGCCATGCTCTATCATAAACCTGCCAAACCTCAAATACCATTATCTTGGAACTTGCTTAAGACCATATAACCTGGCCTTATGTCTCACTTGTCCATTCTCTCCTTATTTTAACCTATAAACCCATTTGTTTTTTAGTGCTTTCTTTTTGGCTGGCAACTCAACCAAATCCCACGTATGGTTCTCTTCCAAGGAATCAATTTCCTCAATCATGCCATGCTCCCACTGTTTCTTGGATTCTAACTGCATTGCCTCATCAAAACTTTCTAGTTCTCCACCATCAGTGAGCAATAAGTAGTATAAAGAATGGGAATAAAGGTTTACTTACCATTTTAGACCTCCTTATGGATGTTTGAGACTCATTTACAGCTTGCTGTCTGCTCAAATTTCCTTCTGATAGTGATCAATCTCGGTCATCTCTGACCGATGCTGGTCTACACCTGACTGATGTCAGTTCTACTGATCGATGTCAATTTTTACCTGACCGACATTAGTTCCTGCCTGACTGATGTCAAGTTTTGCTTGACCTACATCAATTCCTACTTGACCGACGTCGGTCTCTATGTTTTCCTGTGAGTGATGATTTTTACCCACGAGCTCATTTTGGATCATAACCTCATCCAAATCAAGATTGCCTTACTCAAAATTGTTCAGCCTCTTGAGCTGATCACTATACATCACCTTCTCATTGAAAACCAAGGCTTTCCATTTCTTAAATGTGTCAAAAACATCAAATTTTCTCTTCATGCAATAAACCCATACCTTTCTTGTAGCATCATCAATGAAAGAAACATAATACTGTGATCCTCCAATCGGAGTTACCTGAGCTAGTCCCCACACATCTGTGTGAACAAGCTCCAACTTGTGCTTCTTCTTTATTGACCCAGTTTTGAGAAACCTCACTTTCTTCTACTTCCCAAAAATACAATGCTCACAAAAATCTAGATCTATGCTTTTCAAATCTGAAAGCTTACCTTTTGACTTAAGAATATTCATTCCCTTCTCACTCATGTGACCAAGCCTACAGTGCCACAACTTTGCATCTACATCTGAAGTAGATAAAGTAGAAGGAGAATAATCAGTAATACAAGTAGATAGATAAAGTGTACCTACTCTCTTACCTCTTGATAATACAAGTGAACCCTTGGAAACTTTCCAAGATTTAGCTGTGAGAGTTACTGTGCAACCCTCATCATTCAACTTTCCTACAAAAATTAGATTCCTCTTCAGGATGGGTACATGCATGACATCCTTCAACACCCATGTATTGCCATTCTACAATTTCAGCTGCACTTTTCCTTTGCCAACAATTTGACAAGGCTCATCATCCCCTAAATAAACTTTTCCAAAGTCTCCATGGACTTAATCATTGAAAAATTCTCTATTTGGGGTTGCATGCAAAGAGGCACCAGAATCTAAAACCCATGATTCTAACTTATTATCTAAAGAAAATATAAGAGCATCCTGTGCAACAATACTTGCATCTTTTGCTTCTTTATTACCTTCATACTGATTTTATTTCAACCAACAATCTTTCTTTACATGCCCTTTCTTTCCACAATTTTAGCAAGTTATTCTTCTATTTCTGGATTTGGATCTACTTCCCATCTTTGACCTTGATTTCCCTTGCTTGTCCTTCTCTCTTTGCTTTCCCCTTCTTTCAACAATTAAAGCATTACCTGATGTTTCCCCTATGCTTTTCTTCCAAATTTCTTCATTCAAGATTACACTAACAACATCATCAACTTTCAAGATATTTGAAGTAGATGCAGTATTACTAACTACCATTACCAAACTATGCCAACTTTTAGGTAAAGAGCATAAGATTAAGAGATCCTTAATTTCATCATCAAAAACTATTTTGACTAAATTTAACTGATTTACAATTCCATGGAAATTATTAAGATGACTAGATACATATCCACCTTCCTGCATTTGCAAATTAAATAATTGCTTCATAAGATATACCTTATTCGAAGCTGAGGGTTTTTCATATAAATTTGCCAAAGTATCCATTAACTCTACCATTGTCTTTGCCTGTGATAAGTTGGAAATCATAGAAGATGCCAGGCTCAACCTTATAGATCCAAGAGCCTTTCTATTAAGAACATTCCATTCTTCATCTTCCATATCTATGGGCTTCCTTGAAACCCCACCCAACGGTAAATACAAATCTTTCTAATACAGATAATCTTCCATAATTGATAATTCTTGCCATTGAATTTCTTCATTCTTAGTTTACTTTCTTCTACTGTTGCTTTACTCCCACTCAATCAAAAACCCTTGTGAGTGAATTCTATAATCAACAAACACTAACCTCGCTCTAAGCTTTTCTTCAACCTGGCTCTAATACCACTTGTTAAGATCTACACATAGCTTTGATACCACTTGTTAGTGTTTATATCTCTTATACCAGTTGTCAGGATCTTAGAGTATAATTGATTACTTTTGTATAAGCAACTAAACATGGAATTGAAACCATAAGTAATAAGTAACTAGAAATCAAAAACAACAAATAATAGGAGATACAAGAAACAACCAATCTATATTAAACTCTTCTAAAAGGAAATATAATGAATAAATATCTTTCTCCTCACACCTCTTAGATGTACAGTAATTCTCCCTCAAGAGTTCTCTCTCTCTCAATCAATTACAACCAATTCAATTACTAAATTGATCCCCCTTCTCTGTAGATTTTCTCGATCTTCCACCTTGCAGATCTTCTTGATCTTGCACCTTGCAGATCTAATTGATCTTGCTCATATTGTAATACTACCCCATGGGTCTCTTAAATAGAATTTAAAGCAAAAAATAATTAGAAAAATAGACTCAAGACTAATTTTAGTCTTTACATGCAAACTAGCTATTCGTCTAAAAATAGCAATTTTGGAAACACCTAGAAATGCACAAAAGTCAGTGTCAGTCTGAAGACGACCAATGCCGGCTGACCCCTGACCGATGTCAGTCGACCCCTGAACAATGTCGATCAGTTCTAACTAATGCCATCGATGTCGGTTGACCCCTAATTTATACCCATTGGTTTTGATCAATGTCGGTTATTGTGTAACTGATGTTGGTTATTGGTTTAGCCCAACAACCTCCATATTAGCACATCAGTGAAGCTTTTAGCTCCAAAACTCAACAATCTCCCACTTGGAGATAAATAGCTACACTATACCTGTACAGTAACATCCTCTAGCTTTTTTCTCTGGCTTGTTTCTCCCTCTTCAAGTTCAATCTTGAATACCAATAGAAGTTGAATGAAGATTCAACTTCTCCTTTATTATCGGCTTTGTTAACATATCGACAGGGTTCTTATCCATATGGATCTTTTCTAGCTTTAACTGTCCATCCTCCAATACCTATCTAATGAAGTGGTACCTAAGCTGTATATGTTTGGTTCTTGAATGAAAGGCTAAATTATTTGCCAAATGAATTACACTTTGACTATCACTATACAATCTGCAACTCTCTTACTCCTTTCCCAACTCTTCCATAAACTGAGTCATCCAAATCATTTCTTTGCTAGCCTTTGTGACTGCAATGTATTCTAGCTCTATAGTAGACAAGGCAACAACCTTCTACAACTTTGAAATCCAGCTAACCACCGTTCCACCAATAGTGAACATATATCATGTGGTTCTTCTCCTGCCATCCAAGTCACCTGCCATATCTGCATCTACATACCCATGTAGAGAAGTGTTTGACCTTCTATAGAATAAATGCCTACTGCTAGTTCCTCTCAGATATCTGAGAATCCACTGAACTGCTTTCTAGTGTTCCTTTCTTGGATCGGCCATAAACTTATTGACAACTCCCACTACTTGGAAAATATTAGTTCTAGTACATAGCATTACATACATCAAGCTCCCAACTACTGAAGCATATGGAACTCTACTCATATACTCAACCTCATCATGTGATTTAGGACACTGTTATTTGCTCAACTTGAAGTGTCTAGCTATAGGTGTGCTTATCAATTTTGCATCCTGCATATTGAACCTCTTCAACACCTTATTCACATAATCCTCTTGAGACAAAATCAAACTATGATTTTTCCTGTCTCTCTTAATACTCATGCTAAGGATTTTTTTTGCTGCTCCTAAATCCTTCATGGCAAATGTGTGAGCTAATTTTACCTTAAGCTCAGTAATTTCCTGCATGTGTGAACCTGCAACAAGCATATCATCTACATACAGTAATAGAATAATATAACTACCATTATCCAATCTATTAAAATAAACACAATGGTCAAATTGACATTTACTAAAGCCATGATCTGTCATAAACCTATCAAACCTCAAATACCATTGTCTTGGAGCTTGCTTAAGACCATATAACCTGGCCTTATGTCTCACTTGTCAATTCTCTCCTTCCTTTAACCTATAAACACATTTATTTTTTAGTGCTTTCTTTTCAGCTGGCAACTCAACCAAATCCCACGTATGGTTCTCTTCCAAGGAATCAATTTCCTCATTCATGCCATGCTCCCACTGTTTCTTGGATTCTCCCTACATTGCCTCATCAAAACTTTCTAGTTCTCCACCATGAGTGAGCAACAAGTAGTATAAAGAAGGGGAATAATGAATTGGAGGTTTACTTACCCTTTTAAACTTCTTTATGGGTGTTTGAGACTCATTTATAGCTTGCTGTCTACCCAAATTTCCTTTTGATAGTGACCGATCCTGATCATCTCTAACTGATGCTGGTCTACACCCGACCGATGTCGATTATACCTAATTGACATCAGTTTTTACCTCACTGATGTCGGTTCCTGCCTAATCGATGTTGGTTTCTGCTTGACTGATGTCGGTTCCTGCCTGACTGACGTCGGTCTCTATGTTTTCCTGTGAGTGATGATTTTTACTTGCGAGCTCATTTTGGATCATAACCTCATCCAAATCAAGATTTCCCTACTCAGAATTATTTAGCCTCTTGAGCTGATCACTGTACATCACCTTCTCATTGAAAACCAAGGCTTTCCATTTCTTAAATGTGTCAAAAAAATTAGATTTCCTCTTCATGCAATAAATCCATACCTTTCTTGTAGCATCATCAATGAAAGAAACATATACTGTGATCCTCCAATAGAAGCTACCTGAGATGGTCCCCACACGTCTATGTGAATAAGCTCCAACTTGTGCTTCTTTTTTGTTGACCCAGTTTTGAGAAATCTCACTTTCTTCTGCTTTCCAAAAATACAATGCTCACAAAAATCTAGATCTATGCTTTTCAAATTTGAAAGCTTACCTTTTGACTTAAGAATATTCATTCCCTTCTCACTCATGTAACCAAGCCTACAGTGCCACAACTTTACATCTACATCTGAAGTAGATAAAATAGAAGGAGAATAATTAGTAATACAAGTAGATAGATAAAGTGTACCTACTCTCTTACCTCTTGCTAATACAAGTGCACCCTTGGAAACTTTCCAAAATTTAGTTATGAGAGTTACTGTGCAACCCTCATCACTCAACTTTCCTATAGAAATCAGATTCCTCTTCAGGATGGGTACATGCATGACATCCTTCAACACCCATGTGTTGCCATTCTAAAATTTCAGCTCCACTTTTCCTTTGCCAATAATTTGACAAGGCTCATCATCCCCTAAATAAACTTTTCCAAAGTCTCTATGTACATAATCATTGAAATATTCTCTATTTGGGGTTGCATGAAAAGAGGCACCAAAATCTAAAACCCATGATTCTACCTTATTATCCAAATAAAATATAAGAGCATCCTGTGTAACAATACCTGCATCTTTTGCTTCTTTATTACCTTCATGCTGATTTTCTTTCAACCAACAATCTTTCTTTGCATGCCCTTTCTTTCCACAATTCTAGCAGGTTATTCTTCCATTTCTAGATTTGGATCTACTTCCCATCTTTGACCTTGATTTCTCTTGCTTGCCCTTCTCTCTTTGCTTTCCCCTACTTTCAACACTTAAAGCATTACTTGATGTTTCCCATGTGCTTTTCTTCCAAATTTTTTCATTCAAGATTACACTAACAACATCATCAACTTTCAAGATATTTGAAGCAGATGCAATATTACTAACTACCATTACCAAACTATGCCAACTTTTAGGTAAAGAGCATAAGATTAAGAGAGCCTTAATTTCATCATCAAAAACTATTTTGACTGAATTTAACTGATTTACAATTCCATGGAAATCATTAAGATGACTAGATATAAATCCACCTTCCTACATTTGCAAATTAAATAATTACTTCATAAGATATACCTTATTCAAAGCTAAGGGTTTTTCATATAAATTTGCTAAAGTATCCATTAACTCTATTGTTGTCTTTGCTTGTGATAAGTTGGAAATCACAGAAGATGCCAGGCTCAACCTTATAGATCCAAGAGCCTTTCTATCAAGAACATTCCATTCTTCATCTTCCATATTTGTGGGCTTCCTTGAAACCCCACCCAATGGTAAATACAGATCTTTCTGATATAGATAATCTTCAATCTGCATCCTCCATAATTGATAATTATTGCCATTAAATTTATCCATTCTTAGTTTACTTTTTTCTGCCATTGCTTTACTCCCACTCAATCAAAAACCCCTGTGAGTGAATTCTGTAATCAATAAACACTAACCTTGCTCTGAGCTTTTTTTCAACCTAGCTCTGATACCACTTGTTAGGATCTACACATAGCTCTGATACCACTTGTTAGTGTTTATATTTCTAATACCAGTTTTTAGGATCTTAGAGTACAATTGATTATTTTTTTATAAGCAACTAAACACGAAATTGAAACCAGAAGTAATAAGTAACTAGAAATTAGAAACAACAAATAATACGAGATATGAAAAACAACCAATCTATATTAAACTCTTCTAGAAGAAAATACAATGAAGAAATCTCTTTCTCCTCACTCTTCTTAGATGTACAGTAATTCTCCCTCAAGAGTTCTCTCTCTCTCAATCAATTACAACCAATTCAATTACTGAATTGATCCCCATTCTCTGTAGATCTTCTTGATCTTGCACCTTTCAGATCTTCTTGATCTTGCACCTTACAGATCTAATTGATCTTGCTCATATTGCAATACTACCCCATGGGTCTCTTAAATAGATTTAAAAGCAAACAATAATTAGAAAAATAGACTCAAGACTAATTTTAGTCTTTACATGCAAACTAGCTGTTTGTCTAAAAATAGCAATTCTGGAAATGCCTAGAAATGCACAGAAGTCAGTTTCAGTGTGAAGATGACCAATGCTAGCCAACCCCTGACTAATGTCAATTGATGTTGATCAATTCTAACTGATGCTGCTGATGTCAGTCGACCCCTAATCGATGCTGGTTGGTTCTAACTGATTTTAGTTACTGTGTAATCGATGCCAATTATTAGTTTAGCCTAGCAACCTCCACATTAGCACATCAGTGAAGCTTTTAGCTCTATAACTCAATAATCTCCCACTTGGAGATAAATAATTGCACCTGTACCTGTACAACAACATCCTCTAGCTTGTTTCTCTAGCTTGTTTCTCCCTCTTCAAGTTCAATCTTGAAGACCAACAGAAGTTGAATGAAGATTCAAATTCTCCTTTGTTACCAACTTTTTTAACATATTAGCAGGGTTCTTATCTGTATGGATCTTTTCCAGCTTCAACTGTCCATCCTCCAATACCTGTCTAATGAAGTGGTACCTAAAATGTATATGTGGTTCTTGAATGAAAGGCTGAATTCTTTGCCAAATGAATTGCACTTTGACTAACACTGTACAATCTACAACTCTCTTGCTCCTTTTCCAACTCTTCCATGAACCAAGTCATCCAAATCATTTCCTTGCTAGCCTCTGTGACTGCAATGTATTCTGCCTCTGTAGTAGACAAGGCAACAACCTTTTACAACTTTGAAATCTAGCTAACCACCGTTCCACCAATAGTGAACACATATCTTGTGGTGCTTCTCCTGCCATCCAAGTCACCTACCATATCTGAATCTACATACCCATGTAGAGAAGTGTTTAACCCTCCATAGCATAAATGCTTACTGTTGGTTCCTCTAAAATATCTGAGAATCCACTGAACTGCTTTCCAATGTTCCTTTCTTGGATTGGCCATAAACTTGTTGACAACTCCCACTACTTGGGAAATATGAGGTCTAGTACATACCATTACATACATCAAGCTCCCAATTGCTAAAGCATATGGAACTCTACTCATGTACTCAACCTCATCATGTGATTTAGGACACTGTTTTTTGCTCAACTTGAAGTGTCTAGCCATAGGTGTGCTTACCGATTTAGCATCCTACATATTGAACCTCTTCAACACCTTATTCACATAATCCTCTTGAGACAAAATCAAACTATGATTTTTCCTATCTCTCTTAATACTCATGCCAAGGATTTTCTTTGCTGCTCCTAAATCCTTCATGGCAAATGTGTGAGCTAATTTTACCTTAAGCTCAATAATTTCTTGCATGTGTGAACCTACAACAAGCATATCATCTACATATAGTAATAAGATAATATAACTACCATTATCTAATCTATTAAAATAAACACAATAGTTAGATTGACATTTACTAAAGCCATGCTCTATCATAAACCTGTCAAACCTCAAATACCATTGTCTTAAAGCTTGCTTAAGACCATATAACCTGGCCTTATGTCTCACTTATCCATTCTCTCCTTCTTTTAACCTATAAACCCATTTGTTTTTTAGTGTTTTATTTCTGGCTGGCAACTCAACCAAATCCAACGTATGGTTCTCTTCTAAGGAATCAATTTCCTCATTCATGCCATGCTCCCATTGTTTCCTAGATTCTACATGCATTACCTCATCAAAAAATTTTGGTTCTCCACCATGAGTGAGCAATAAGTAGTATAAAGAAGGGGAATAATGAATTGGAGGTTTACTTACCCTTTCAGACCTCCTTATGGGCATTTGAGACTCATTTACAGCTTGATGTTTGCCCAAATTTCCTTCTGACAGTGACCAATCCTGGTCATCTCTAACTGATGCTAGTCTACACTTGACTAATGTCGGTTCTACCTGACTGACATCAGTTTCTACCTGACTGATGTTGGGTCCTACTTGATCGACGTCAATTTCTACCTAAACGACATCGGTTCTTGCCTGACCGACATCAGTCTTTGTGTTTTCCTGTGAGTGATGATTTTTAACCGCGAGCTCATTTTGGATCATAACCTCATCCAAATCAAGATTGCCCTGCTCAAAATTATTCAGCCTTTTGAGCTGATCACTATACATCACCTTCTCATTGAAAACCAAGGCTTTCTATTTCTTAAATGTGTCAAAAACATCAAATTTTCTCTTCATGTAGTAAACCCATACCTTTCTTGTAGCATCATCAATGAAAGAAACATAATACTGTGATCCTCCAATAGAAGCTACCTGAGCTAGTCCCCACACGTCTGTGTGAACAAGCTCCAACTTGTGCTTCTTCTTTGTTGACCCAATTTTGAGAAACCTCACTTTCTTCTACTTCCCAAAAATATAATGCTCACAGAAATCTAGATCTATGCTTTTCAAATCTGAAAGCTTACCTTTTGACTTAAGAATATTCATTCCCTTCTCACTCATGTGACCAAGCCTATAGTGCCACAACTTTGCATCTACATCTAAAGTAGATAAAATAGAAGGAGAATAATCAGTAATATAAGTAGATATATAAAGTGTACCTACTCTCATACCTGTTGTTAATACAAGTGAACCCTTGAAAACTTTCCAAGATTTAGTTGTGAGAGTTACTGTGCAACCTTCATCACCCAACTTTCCTATAGAAATCAGATTCCTCTTCATGATGGGTACATGCATGACATCCTTCAACACCCATGTGTTTCCATTCTACAATTTCAGCTACACTTTTCCTTTGCCAACAATTTGACAAGGCTCATCATCCCCTAAATAAACTTTTTCAAAGTCTCCATGGACTTAATCATTGAAAAATTCTCTATTTGGGGTTGTATGGAAAGAGACACCAAAATATAAAACCCATGATTCTACCTTATTATCCAAAGAAAATATAAGAGCATCCTATGCAATAATACCTACATCTTTTGCTTTTTTATTACCTTCATGCTGATTTTATTTCAACCAACAATCTTTCTTGCATGCCCTTTCTTTCCACAATTCCAGCAAGTTATTCTTCCATTTCTAGATTTGGATCTACTTCCCATCTTTGACCTTGATTTTTCTTACTTGCCCTTCTCTCTTTGCTTTCCCCTGCTTTCAACACTTAAAGCATTACCTGATGTTTCCCTTATGCTTTTCTTGTGAATTTCTTCATTCAAGATTACACAAACAACATCATCAACTTTCAAGATATTTGAAGTAGATGCAGTATTACTAACTGCCATTACCAAACTATGCCAACTTTTAGGTAAAGAGCATAAGATTAAGAGAGCCTTAATTTCATCATCAAAAACTATTTTGACTAAATTTAACTGATTTACAATTCCATGGAAATCATTAAGATGACTAGATACAGATCTACCTTCTTGCATTTGTAAATTAAATAATTGCTTCATAAGATATACCTTATTCAAAGCTAAGGGTTTTTCATATAAATTTTCCAAAGTATCCATTAACTCTACCGTTGTCTTTGCCTGTGATAAGTTGGAAATCATAGAAGATGTCAGGCTCAACCTTATAGATCTAAGAGCCTTTCTATCAAGAACATTCCATTCTTCATCTTCCATATCTATGGGCTTCCTTGAAACCCCACCCAATGGTAAATACAGATCTTTTTGATATAGATAATCTTCAATCTGCATCCTCCATAATTGATAATTCTTGCCATTGAATTTTTCCATTCTTAGTTTACTTTATTCTGCCATTGTTTTACTCCCACTCAATTAGAAACCCCTGTGAGTGAATTCTATAATCAACAAACACTAATTTCGCTCTGAGCTTTTCTTCAACCTAGCTCTGATACCACTTGTTAAGATCTACACATAGATCTGATACCACTTGTTAGTGTTTAGATCTCTGATACTAGTTGTCAGGATCTTAGACTACAATTGATTACTTTTGTATAAACAACTAAACATGGAATTAAAACTAGAAGTAATAAGTAATTAGAAATTAGAAACAAAAAATAGTAGGAGATATAAGAAACAACCAATCTCTATTAAACTCTTTCAGAAGGAAATACAATGAAGAAATCTCTTTCTCTTCACACCTCTCAGATGTACAGTAATTCTCCCTCAAGAGTTCTCTCTCTCTCTCTCAATCAATTACAACCAATTCAATTACTGAATTGATCCCCCTTCTTTGTAGATCTTCTTGATCTTGACCTTGTCTTCTTGATCTTGCACCTTGAAGATTTAATTGATCTTGCTCATATTGCAATAATACCCCATGGGTCTCTTAAATAGAATTGAAAGCAAACAATAATTAGAAACATAGACTCAAGACTAATTTTAGTCTTTACATGCAAACTAGTTGTTCGTCTAAAAATAACAATTTTGGAAATGCTTGGAAACACACAGAAGTTGGTGTCAGTCTAAAGATGACCAATGTCAGCTAACCCTTGACCGATGTCGGTCGACCCTTGACCGGTGTTAGTTAGTTCTGACCGATGCTGCTGATGTCAGTCGACCCCTAACCGATGCCGGTTGGTTCTGACCGATGTCAGTTATTGTGTAACCAATGTTGGTTATTGTGTAACCAATGCCGGTTACTGATTTAGCCTAGCAACCTCCACATTAGCACATTAGTGAAGCTTTTAGCTCCACAAATCAATAGCCATGATTTTAGTTCTGATTCTTATATCCTTGATGTTGATTCTAGCTTTGATTAGAAAATGATAGATTGATTATCCTTTTATTAACAAGGGCTTTATCAATCTATAATATTTTATCTATAACCTCTTCAAATGTGTGAACACATTACAACTTGAGATGGTAAGATATCTCATTGTGTAGGCTCCTGGTAAATATTACAGATAACTATTTATCTAATAAATTATGAGTAAACCAGTTCACTAGTGCTCTCCAATGTTATAATTATGAAACAAAGCTCTCACTAGTCTTCTATTTATCTTGGAATATATCCAAAATAATAATATCATGCTCAAGATTATATGAAAAGTTTTTTATACACTTTTGTAAAAGATCATGGAATTTAGGTATAAATTTCTTTAGTAATTTCAACAACCATTCCAAGGCTTGTCCATCTAGAGTCCTTGGAAAGAGTAAAAACAAATATATGTTGCTATATACCTTTGGCTAGAATGTAACAAAGAATTATTTTAGATTCTCTTTAGGGTCAATTTTACCTTTGTATTTTTCAAATTTAGGTGGCTCATAACCTGAAATAAATGTTATTTGTAGATATTCCATGTTGAATGGATAAGAGCATATTTCATCTAGTTTAAATTTATTTGTTTATTTTTGATTTTATATAGCTTAAATTGAATCCTTAATTTGTTTCAAGTATTGGGAAATAAAATCATAAGGAGTGGGCTATTGATATGGAGGTTACATAGTCAAAGGTGGATTACCTTAACCAGGGTAGGCATATTGTAAAATGTTGGTTAAATTGGTTGAATGACCAGGTATGCATATCCATGCATTGGGATTATACTATGGGTATGAAATATATTTATATTGAAACACATTCTATTTTTTATTGGCTACATATCCCTAGCTAGTAAATTTTAGTGATGGTAATGGCATTTAGCTCTGCAGAATGTGTTGGTATTGTTGAGTTTGGGAGGGAACTTGCTACCTACTTGTAAAACCCTATTATATTTAGGGAACACATTTTTTAATAGATTCTTTCTATTGGAAGTGTTTAAATTTGTATCCTTATTGCACATGCAATACCCATTAGGTGAACATAAACTATTGCCTAGTGCCTAGTACCTATTGTACATAAGGACCTTGTTATTGGTTGAACACCTATTTTTGGATAAACACTTGTTGAATAGGCATTTGTTGTTGGTTAGGAAATTATTTTTTAAATAGGCACTTGTTGTTGGTTAGGATTTTTTTAGGGTTTGTTATATGTTGTTATTTCCCAATTGGCACTTTTATGACCAATAGAAACACATTTTTAGTTAGGCAACATTTGTGATTAGTGAGGTATATTGGTATGTACTTATTGTGGTAACATATTTTTTACTCCCTATTGAGGTGGAATATTGTTTTAAACTTTTTGTGCTGGTAATTTGGTCTATTTTTAGTTCATTTTCCCTTATTGGACACTCAAGGAAGTAACTAGTTGAAGAGTGGAAGTTGATTATTGATTTTGGGAAGTAGGTGTACATATTCCTTATTGTTACAATCCACTCTTGGCATTATTTAGATGAATTTTTTGTGTATTTATTAGTGGTAAATTATACCCACTTTGTTTTAAATCAAATTTCACTTACATATTATCTGCAACATTTTGAGTGAGGCCTTTCATTTGAGAGGTAGTCTCTTTAATCAAAATATGGACATTATACATATCAACAACTGATGTGCTTTGGCTAAATGGGTCTATGTTTTAGACTGCATAGCCTTGAATTATCTATTTATTTCCCTATTAAGGGATATATCTCAATAAACGACATGTTATAAATGGCCCTTGTATTAAGATTACAAGCTAGGTTGAGATAGTTTTGTTATTCTTGCTTTACCTTTTTTATTTTTTCATCCATACAGCCTTTCCATTTTGAAATATTAATTTGGTTCTACTATGACATTTGGACTAAAAATTAACTATAAATAATTGATTCTTATTTGAATGGTTGAATTTGAGGTGTACTACTAGGAGTTATAATCAAAGTACTCAGACTTTTGTGTGGGAAGTCTGACCAAAACTTGGCTCCCACTTCGCTAGTTTTGACAAGAACTTCATCTTTTTCTTTAAAAAATGATGTTCAAACAAGTACAAATCATAACTTGTCTATGTTGGTTTCATAGCATAATAAGGATCCTTTTTTTGGATTTATTTAATGTTAGGCATAATTTGAGCAAGGTGTTGTTTCATTTACTCTGGTTCTTAGCTTGAATAAGGAGGCACAATCACCAAATACTACACCAATGAGTTGTGACTTTGTTCAACATATGGAATGTTATAAGATGGATAGGGATCCATCTCATATGATATGTCATCATATGACTTTTGAATAAAAGGGTCACTGGTCATAAAGTTCTCATAGTCCAGATTATACATAGTCCCACTACATGTGTAACAAGGCATGTTTGGATCTATAGGTAGGTCTCATGAAAAATAAAGGGTCCAAAGGTAAAAAACAATCAAGGTTTAAAAACAAAGAACCTTTAACTTTGTAAAAGAGGTTCAAAGGAGTAAAACAACTAAACTAGGTAGAGGTAGGATAGAAAAGCTCAAAATCAGTCTAACAAAATGATACTAATTTTATCAAAGGCAATTATAATCAGTGGTAAAGGTAAAACAAAAACTCAAAACTCATTTATGGATAAGGTACTAATTTACCCAAAGGCAATTATAATCAGTGACAATAGTATATAGATAAGGTAGAATAATTATGACTTATGATAAAATGATAAAAATGATTTACCTAAAGGTAGTTATAATAATTTAATGTGAAAAACAAGGCTAGACTCAAAAATAAATAAATCAAACAAGAACTTGGAAACAAACTAAAAAAAGGAAACTATCTTGGATGACATTCAGTAATTAGCTCTCTAAGACTCGATACTTAGTTCATAAGAGACTATTTGAACAATCGAACCAGGGTATTTCAAACTCAATACAAAAAAATTCAAACAAGGTATGTGGTAATAAATTTGGCTCAAAGGATGCTCAAATAAAGAATAAGACAAACAAAAACCACTAGGTCTAGGCAAGGGGTCTTTTAGCTCAAACAAGAAATCAACCCAAGTAACACAATCCAAACATAAAAGGTAGACTACCTAATCCCAAACTAGATGAGGCTTTGGCATAAGTTTTATTAGTTTAGGATTTGTACTTCAAAAGATTGAGCTTAAAATTTAATGCAAAAATACTTGGATGTTCTACGGCAAAAGGGCTAGACCAAAATGGGTAGTGTAACCTCACATTTGAAATAAAAGGTATAACAATAATTAGGAAATTCATTTAAAAAATGAAAAGTGTTTTAAAATAATTTAGGCAATGTAATAATCCTTCTTCAAAAAAATGGTATGATAATAGTTTTGGACTCAAAAATCCAAGGCAAATGTTTGAGATGAAATAGGCAGCATAATGATGCCCCATTTATACAAGTGACACGTAAATGGTTTTAGAGTGAAAAATTTAAGGCAAAGAGTGTGACACAAAAATGACAGAGTAATACCTCTTAGGCTAAAGTGGTGTGAAAACAAAATTATTGTTTTGGACTGATTTTGACTTGACAATAGAGATAAATAATTTTAGTCTAAAACACACATGTAAATCAAAGAAAATAGAAATAACATAAATGGCTCGTCTTATCCCTAAAACTAACATGGGTGTGTGTAGAATCTACGAAATCTTCCATCAATATACCAATGCTCATGAGGAATTAAGTGTGAATCAAAAAATTAAAGAATATGTGTAGGTAGAGTTTTTATACCCCCCTCTATCTCTCAAGCATTGGTACAAGGCATGACCTTAGAGTGAGGAACACTCAACATTTGACAAGAAAGTATGTGGCAAGTGGGGTTTGACTAAAGATCTATAATTTTTAAATACACTAAATGATCCCAAGTGTGGATAACACAAGGGAACAATAATGATAATTGGTTTCATACTTGATACCTTATTATGCAAGGGTCTATTCCTTTACATAATGATTTCAACAGTGTACTTCTTCGTAAAGTTTGATGTTTAGCAAGACCCAACCCAAGTTTTTATTAGGATCAAGGATGTTAGCCACTCAACCCCATACCAATCCTAGTATCACATGCCTAATTTATATACCCCACTATGGAGTGGGGTTGGTACAATGCTAGGAGATGAAACCCCAAGTCAACATACACCTAGAGAACTTGTGAGGGATAGATGAGCTCCCACCCACAAGCCAAATGCAAGAAATTAAAATGAGAAGACTTTAGAGGTCGTTTATAGGTTATCTAAGTCACTTAGATCTTATGGAGAACATATACAACATTATTTCTAGAAATACCAAATAAACAAGGCAATAAACTAAGTGCTTTTGGTCACCTAAGTTCCCTAAAGGGGATGAGGAGAAAGCATACATGCAATAGTTTCTAATTTTCCATAAACAAAAAAAACTAGTCTAATGAAATTTGAAATTTAGATAATAAAAATAAATAAATATTGATTAAAAAAACTCTTAAGAGATATAACTAAAATGTATGTTCCATTTAATGGTGCCAACTAAAAATGTGATTGAAATTTTGGCCCCTTGGTCTTTTTGTACTTGTAAAAAAATTAAAAACTAAAAGACAAGTGTTATTAAGTTGATTTTAAGAACAAAAAAAAGTGTACGTGAGATTTTATAAATGCTTAAGCCTCTCTCTCCCCACCTTATTTCCTAAAAAAATGTAAGGGGATTTTATTATCTCTAAGACAAAAATAAATGAATAAATAATATACTTGGAGCTCTCAGGTTTTTGGAAAACATAGAACGAAGCTACTATTTACTAGGATGAAGCCATTATTTTATTGAAAACATAGACATATAGAGATAACTTTAGTGAAGTTTCCAATTAGATGTGGTGAATTTTTTGAATATAATAGAAAAATAGGTGAACATAATGCAATTTTATCTAGTGAATCTGATGTTTAACAGGGTCGAAGCCACCAATTCCACATAGAAAAAAAATCCATCATTTAACATGTCAAACCTATTATTTTACATGTCAAATTCACAGGTTCAAAGCCACTATTTTTTCATAAATAAAGATTATAAACAAAACACATGACTGATGAATTCTTTGTTATATAGGGAAAATCCATCGATTACTCAAAAATAGAATGATGTTGATTTCAAGGATAAAACTCTAAACATGAAGAGTTAGATGCATTTGTTACAAAAACTAGTTTAACATATCATTATCCTTGGAAATATTGAATTAATGGTCCCACCGAGCATGATATTATGTATATTATGAGTTTAATAAGTAAATAAAATGTAGATTATTCCCTTGTCAGTCTAAATTAAAAAAATCAAGCATAATAATATACTAGGACTAAACACTCTTGCCTAAGAACTAGGGAGAGAATAACATAGTAAATAAGATTACAAAATAGAGGTAAAAATAATGCAATTCATTTATATCCTTTTTCAAATTTGATGCTTACTTGTTGGCATAAAGATGTTCATGCTTAGACTATGATAATTAGAGACTTCTAGCAATGCTTATCCATGGTGGTAGCATCTCTCCAATGGTCACTTATGGATTGGTGTGAAGCTTGGAATAAATTGGGAATTATAAAACTAATCTCAATGTCTTATTGAAGGTGTTCTAAAATAATAACCTTACACACAAAATCTTCTTGGCATATAGTGTGGGAACTTGTATTTATAGCTCAAAGAACTAACTCTAACCCTAGGGAGGTTAGATTAAAATCTAACTTTGGTTGAGTTAGGCTAACCCTAGGTTGGGTTAAAGCACTCATGAAATAATGACACATTAGTTTTAGATATTTTTGAGGCATGACAACTCACTTTAGATATTTGTGAGGTTGTGACTCATATTTTTTGGAATATTTAGGAATTAATAAATTAATTTGTTAGCTCTATTAACCTTTGACTTCATATTTGCATAAAAAATCATTTTTTGATAAATGAATTCACTAATTTTATTTGGAATTATTATTTAGGTAATTTAATTTATAGTTACAATGTATTTAATCTTAGTGTTTTTTGGCTTTTGGCAATTATTTCAAATGTTATAAATTAATAACTCAACAGGCCAAAAGTGTCAAATTAGTAGGTTGTAATTTGACTAGGGTTGAAAAAAAATTAGGTTATTTGTGAATATAGGTTAATACACCAAATAAAATAACCTCACCATGTTTATATTCAATTAAATCCCTTACATAGATGAATTTAGGCAATTCAGAGGATTTCTAGGCTTAAATTGTGTTGTTAATTGAACTGATTCCTAGTTTAGTCATGAAAGTGGCCAAAATTAAGTGTATACAAATATAACCACTAAATTTTAATAGAATTGAGTAGCTTTAAATTTTATAAAAATAATAATAAATATTGCAAGTCATAACTTAGCTATAAAATAATTAAGATGAGTGATCTAGGTGCTAGAAAATGAGGTAGAAGATAGTCTGAGTGTTGTAAACTAGATCCCAATATTTGAACCCCTCATAGATAGTAACACCATAATTTTATATTAGTTCCATTATTAGAAAATTTGTTGTAGCATCTTAATATTGGTAGTAGTGTCCTTTATGCAAGACTATCTTAAGCTTTTGGGTACACCTGTGTCTGGATCTTTGAGGTCTATTCTTGCATGCATGAGTTATGAAAACCTATGTTTTACTTGTAAAGATTGATTTATTATGAAAACACTAATCATACTTATGACTAGGTCATATAGTTTATATGATTTTAAATGTGTGTTTTTTAGTAAGGTAGGCTGGACATCCTCATCACCCCATTATGAAGATATTTGGCGACATACCAATACTCCAAGTAAGGATCAAGATTGATGTATTTCTCCCCACCTAAGTGATAGTTAAAGTGAAAGTGATGTTAATATTATAATGGCCTTAAGTTCCTTAAATTTGATTGAAACTAGAAATCTAGGTAATCTAATCTTAGGACTGTTGTAGATGGTAGTATGTAAAAGTAGGATAGAATAGGGATTAATAACCTTAATTATGCATAACTTATTTTGGGTTTGAATGTCTATTTTGCATTTGATTTCCATATAGTAGTTAGAGGGATAAAATTCATGTATATAAACTATTATGATGCTTATAAGAGTGATAAAAGGTCTAGGCTAACCTTATATAGTTCTAGTTTTGAAAAGATATTCATTTGGGAGAAGAGAGAGAAAAGGACATTAACACCATTTTTTAGACACTATCTCCATGTGGCACTAGTGCTTAGTTGGTAGAACACTAGGAATAAAGGGCCAAGATCGAGAAATGAGGGTTTGGGAGTACTTTAGGATTGACTAAGGATGTTTATGGCTTGTATGAAGGCTGAATAAGTGTGACAATAGGCTCTAGGATAAGTCTAAGTCTAAGCTCAGAATATGTAGTCTCAAGTAGAACTTTTAGCCCTCAAATACCAGTTTTAGGTGTTTACAAGATGAATAATTATGCTTATAAGCTACCAAGGTTATGATTAGATAATAGATATCCCATTTATATCTATTTTCATTGTCTTGAGCTAAGAGTGCCCCTAAGGCATGTTGAGTTGCATAATGTAGAGTAACATTGGTTTTCCTAGAGTTAGAGGAACTAGGACTGGTCTATTGGATAGATATTATTTGAGATATTCAAATGATTCTTGAAATTCCTTAGTACAATAAAATTGGGTGTTATTTTTAAGAATATGCATTAAGGGATGACACATATCAACCAACTATGAAATGAACCTTTAGATAACCTATATTTTTCTTTATAAACTACATAACTACTTGAGATTAGATGGTTGGGGTATTTTTGTTATAGCCTGAACCTTAGATAGATCCACTTTAATACCTCTACACAATAAAATGAACCCTATAAGCTTCCATGATATAACCCCAAATACATATTTATTAAGGTTAATCTATACTTTTTATTCATGAAGCCATTCAAAATTTATGTATAGGACTACCAGATACTTTGTTTGGGATTTTGATTTACCTAGTATGTCATCCATGTAGTCTTTCACAATGTCATGCTTCATGTCATGGAAAATGGCTGTTATGGATAATTGATATGTGGCACTTGGATTGTTTAGGCTGAAGGGCATGACTTGATAGAAGAACATTCCCCATGGGGGTGGTGAATGTTGTCTTATGTTGGTCTTTAGGTGCTATCCAAATTTTATTATAACTAGAAAATCCATCCATAAGTAATAAAATTTCATTTCATACCATGGAATCAACTATCGTGACAATATTAGGCAACGGAAGGTCATCCTTAGGGCAAGTATTTTTTATGTCTCAAAAATTGGTGTATAGGAAAATTCCCATATATTAAAAAATCCACTGAGTAGTCAATTGGCCTAATGAACCTTACAATAGTTTTTCAAGTTCTTTCTTGACTAAGATTGTTATCTAACAATGCATTTTACATAATTTTTTTGATAGGTTGGCATCAAGGTACATAATAAGATGATGAAACATTAAATATGGGTCTAATATATTCATGCCAACATATGACCTTGTAAATATATCAATAAATTATTTTATAATGGAAATAAAAATCTCATGTTTAGCTTGTGTGAGTAAAGATATAAGTTTGATTTTTTGGGATTATCTTTCATGACAATGTTAACATAAATGGTGTCTTCCAAAATTAGTTGGGAATTATCTTGTCTTCCCATAAAATATGAATCTAAGTCATTCATTTTAGGTAATTCCCATGTGAATGTACCTAAAAATTATTTCACTAGGTCCTCATATATTTACTTTTCAAATGGATTACTATCTGCTTCAATTTTGATGATCTTTAGAGTATTAGGATGATATGCCCAATCATGGGGAGAGTTGAGTTCCCAATCCATTGATTCCTTTGGGAGGTTTTCACCAATGAACACATTTTTTTTCAGTTTTGTGATTATCCAATAACACTTCAAATAATTTTTTACTAAGGGGCATTGATTTTTTATTTATTTTGATCTTTTTGATTTTTTTGATTGAGGAACTCTCCTTGCTCACAAAAGTAGGTAGTTATATAAATATTGATTCCAAGTCCTTTTTTATGATCACTCTATAGGAGACCTCTCAAATCCATAAAAAATCTATGATATCATCAATATTATGGAAGATTTCTAAATGTATATTGTCATGTTGGTGTCAATTTATGAGCTCATGGTATTGTAGGTCTAAGTGGATGGTAAGGATGATGGTGTTGTTAAAGAGATTAGTCTCGATGAGCTCATCGTAGATGATATAAAATGACTCTATGTCACTATTGAGAGATTCATCATCAAACATCATAATAACATAATTAACAAGGTCATAGGGATCACCCTAGGTGGTTTATATTCAATGTTATTATATCCTTTATGCTCAATAATAGGAATGGGATTAAAAATCCCTTATTTATTAGCACCCAATAATTTTACCTTATATCTCATGTTATCACATAAATATTAGTGATGGGATATTAGTTTTTATGATAACATGAGGCTAAACCATCACCATATAATTAATAATCACTGGAAATTTTCAACTATTCACTATCTAGAAGACCATTATTGATAAAGGAGAGGGAATCAAATTTATTTAGATATATTTTCTTCCACTAATACATGGTAAGCCTTCCACATATTTTTTTGGAAATGGGTAGCTTTACTATATGGTAAGCATTTTCAATTTTATATTCCCCACAACCTTTGTCTATGATTTTTAAAAGTGAGGAAGCTTGAGGAGGTGGACTGAAGGAAGTGGATGAAAAACTATCTAGATGGATGTAGGAAGATGATTTAGAGGCATCTGGTACATTTTGTGGTCCTTTATTGGAGACATGTTATGTGATAATACCATGATTAAGTTTACTATACTTTCATTCTAAAATTTTACAATACTAATATGGTTGTAGATTGCCAAGGATTGTCACCTTCATTCTAGAGTTTGGTAATTTGATACATTAATATAGAGTGGAGGTCATGATGTGAATATCATGAATATAAGGACACTGAAAGAGGATGTTATATGGTAAATCATTATCCATACATGGAGGAGGGTTTAGTGGGTGACATGCCAAACCATGATAAGTATTTAAATAATAATAGTTGAATCTCTCTACGCATTATCATACACTTTGATGGTGATGATATTGGATTATAATGTTGATTTAGAGTACCTAATATTCTTGATCAAATTTAGTGTGAAAATTTTTATCCATAAAGGATTGTCTATGAGTAACCTTTTAAGTTTGTGCTTATATATGATTACCTCAATGTGAAGGGGGAGATTATGGGATGGTTCCATGGGAGGAAGATCATTATGATAAAATGTGACGTATTGGCCCAAGTAAAAATGACCTACAAACACATAAAATTTTAGAGGGTCAATTTTAGTAGGGATTATTGATTGATGAAGGGTGTTATACAACACCTCCTTTTGAACAAATGATGTTCTGAGAAGGTTTAAAATGGATATTTGTGAAGTCTTTTCAAGCTATTTGAGGAGTTCATATTATCCTTTAGAGGTAGATGTTGATGGATCTTGGATGGTAATATTAGAAGGTTTTTGAATATAAATAACTTGAAAAGTGACCTTAAGAGGTGTTTCAATGGAAATACCTTAGATAGTGACTTTAGGACACTGAGTAGTGATAACAAAATCTCAAGATTTACTTTTGATTGTAGTAATGTGATGGTTTGGTGATTTGGAAAAAAAATAGTGTCATAATTATTTGGAACTATACAATAATTAATTTGTTTTCATGGGTTCTTTATTAACCGTAAAATATACATTAGTAGAATCTAGGGTTAAAGGGTTAGAGATAGACTAGGGCACAATAATGGTATATTATATCTAAAGTAGGCCAATTTTTTATGAAAATTAGATAAAACATATACTAAATTTATTATGTTGAGATGTTAAAGGTATAAATTACATCTATGATAAATATTTTAATGAAAAAATATATTTAGATGATTCTAATGTTAATGCTGATATTAATTTAAAATAGGTAAAAAGTGGATTGGATATGGATTTTGGAATAGTTTTTAGATTCTAGAAATTGTACCTCTATAGATGTGAACACTTGTTGACCTGAGATAGTTGTGTCAATGCTACTATCTAACTCAAATGCATGTGTCAAATATATAATAATTTATAAAACTAGATGTGAAAACCTAGAGGATTCTGGGTTCTATGTTGCCTTCACTCTAGTGCATTTAGTCTAGGTCATGGATTATTTCTCCTTGTCAAATAGTAAAACCCTAGTTATTTATCTTCATATTGGCTATGGGAAAAATGTGTTAGTGGGCACATGGTTTTGAGCTACCCCAAAGACCCTTCTATCAATGAGTGCTTCCTATATAGCCAATACTCCAAAGAAGGCCTTAGACTTATGTAGTTCTACCCTATGTGTTGATTGTGTGTGAGTCATGCAATGTGTGATAATTAAGTATAATAGTGACCTAGTTTGTAACTTAGTAAATGTGATTCATGGAATGTTCCTTTAATCCTTTAGACTTGTAGATCTGATGTCCCTATGATTGATATGGAAATAGGGTAAAATAGGGAAGATTTACTCGAGTGTTTGATTGAATTCTTTTGGTAAGTTTCCTGGTGAGTAGCTAGGTTTTTCTAGGTAAGGAATGAATTAGGGTTGATATTATATTTATAAAAATCCCTTTGGGTAATATCTCACATTTTATCACCTAGGCTAACCATGGGAATATGTTTCATTTGAAAAGTTTGATGACTTAGGGCACTGGTAACTTGGATTGGAATAAGACACTTGTGCCAATGTATGCATCTGACTAGGATGCAAGTGTTTGAGAGTTATAAAATAGGTGCAGGTCAAAAATTTATAGAGTTGGAAGATATAAAAGTTTATATAATTATAGGCATGATAAAAGGCTTGGTCATTATAATAACATTCATCATACTAAGAGATAAGTAATTAGGCATAGAGAGATAGTGTATGTAACCCTTTTAATAGTAAAAAAGTTCTAGAAGATGAAGGTACATCCATGATATGTATTTTCAAGTGTAAAATATTGAGGTGCTATATAATTCAAAAATAGTGTCTACATTTTCCCCCTTTAATCTAGTAATGAAATTTATAGTTTAATGGAAAAGTCATGCATATTTAGGTGTGTATAACTCACCTTGCCTTTGCTTAAGTCCAACTTTAGTATTTTTCTAGTGACTAACTTGCAACCAAAAACATGTTATAGTAATAATAAATGTATATAATCTGAAATTGAAAGCATAGAAATAATTGAAATTGAAAGAGAGAAAGGTTTAGGAGTACACAAGTGTATTGATGAAACCATATTTCTTTTAAAAATTTTAATTTTAAATATGTATCATTATGAATCATTGAAACTAAGATTAGGAAAAATATAAATATGGAAAGTGCATATATATAAAGAGATAGAGAGATTGGAGGACACATGCCCCCAAACTTAGATAAAAGATGAGTTACCACTCAAAAATTTAGATTAGCTCAACCATGCATCCAATCATACTTATAACCTAGTGAATGTGAGTGAACCAAGTCAACTCATAATATAAAACTAGTGAGGTTGGATTATGTAATCAATTCTAACCTGATTGGTGATGACAATCCTTAAAAGTGTTTTGAATCTAAAATTGATTTGATTTTGAAATTTTATGTTCACATTACATAACATCTATGTCTTAGATATGATCATTTTGAAACTATGTATAATAATGTACCAATGTATTGAATTATGCCACAAATTTTTACCTAAATCATATAATTATGTAATTTGGCCAATTTGAAACTGTGTAAGTGTGGATAACATGTTTCCAAAACATTCCCCTATTATAATATGAATCTAATAATTGGTTTAATTATTGATAACATGTTTCTAAAACATGTCCCCATTATAATTTGAATTTGAGAGCTAGTGTAAGTGCCAATGTGTACAACATGTTTCCAAAACAAGCCCCCATTATAATATGAATATGAGAAATGGTGTAAGTGTGGATAAAATGTTTACAAAACATGTCCCACTAAATATAAAACTATGAAAAATGTGGAGAACAAGTTTCCATAACATGCCCCCACTGTAATATAAGTCTATGAAAAAAATGTGAAAGTCATGTCTTTATGGCATGCCCCCATTGATATGCCACTCATTTGAGGTGAGGGAATTATAAAATAGTAGTTAAATAACCTCAAAAAGATAAGATAACCATGTAAAATGTGAATGTACTATGTACCATATAGAGGGAACATGTCTAGGTAGATATATCATTGAATCAAGAATGAAGTGATCACACCAAGTCCTAAGATTCATGGTGTATATCATGGAAACATATAGATAGTAAAAATATAATATAAATAAGTAATTAATCACATAAATAAGATCACTCAAAATCAAATCAAAATCAAAGGTCCAAGGAAACTGCAAATAAGGGGCATGTTCAAATATCACATAATCAAGGGACATGATTTATTCAAATGTCCACAAAGTAATAAATGACATATTAAAATGTCAACATACAACAAACAATGCCAAAGAGGAAAACAAAGGCACAGGGGCTGTAAAAAATGGACCATATTTAAATGTTCAAATAATCAAGATAATAATAAGGCAAGATACTCAAGGAAGTGCATAAACAAAAGCATAAGTAACCAACATAAACATATCATACTAGTCCTTAGATATATGTGTTATCAAAAAATGGTAAGTACATAGCATATAAAGTACACATAAAAAATTAATCATGGATAAAGGCATGTTTAAGTACATATATGAGCTCAAACATGATAATGTAAAGTGACCATAGAATGATATAACCTAGATGTATCATGATCATAGAAGTGGATGCCCCTAATGTCCTAGTGACATGAATAAAGTGAAATCCCAACATCTAAAAGTGCATAGTTCATGTATCTATGTATGTCTAAATTGCACTCAAAATATGCATCAAACATATGTCCATCTACCAACATGGAACCAACATATATGCCAAGGAGCTAATAGGATGGTAAGTGCTGAAAATATTTTTGGATTTTTTTAATTTTTTTAATTTTTTTTGTATTTTTGGAATATGTAAAAAGAAAAGACTATGATATGATCTCATCTAAAGGATGTTTGAATATATATATATATATATATATATATATATATATATATATATATATATATATATATATATATATATATATATATATATATACATATATATACATATATACATACATATATATATATATATATATATATATATATATATATATATATGTGTGTGTGTGTGTGTGTGTGTGTGTGTGTGTGTATATATATATATATGTATATATATATATATATGTATGTATGTATATATGTATATGTATATATATATATGTATATGTATATATATATGTATATATGTATATATATATATATATGTATATATATATATATATATGTATACACACACACACACACACACACACACACACACACATATACATATATATATATATATATATATATATATATATATATATATATAATGAACCTAATGTAATAAACTAATGAAACTATTGAGGAACATGTATAGGTGTAATATCTATCATTGTAGTATCAGTGATGTTGTGCATATGTATATATATATATATATATATATATATATATATATATATATATATAATGAACCTAATGTAATAAACTAATGAAACTATTGAGGAACATGTATAGGTGTAATATCTATCATTGTAGTATCAGTGATGTTGTGCATATGTAAAATAGGACTTTGTGTTTATGAAGTAGAAATAATAGGAGTAGGGGTTCATGGAACCCATCATTAAGTGCTCTATGTTTTATTTGGAACATCAATAATAGGAACATGTGTAGGTTCTTTAGATATCTAAATATGGTGTGTATTAGATGAGAATTCCATGGAAATCACTGTAGATTTTTGATGCAATAATCTCTCAAGTAATAGTCATGTGGTAAAGGGAATTTCATATTGCTTGCCCTTTTATGGAAGACTAACCTTAGGATTTTTTAAAATTAACTACCTGGATATAAATTTCTCTTGATGAAGAGTATTTTCATATGGAATTATAGAAATTATAATTACCCAATTGGCATGAATGTATTTGACACACCCATGTACTATAGAAGGTACCACTCTAAGTATATGTATCAAAGGTCATCCTAGTAAAATGTCAAAGAAAACTATGAAAGGTATAACTGAGAAGGTAGTAACCACATGGGTGGGACTCACTTGTAAAGGTAAGTCAATCACACCAAGAACATGTTGTGATGTCTCATAAAATTATCTAATTGATCTAGTTGAAGGATTCAAATCATGATTTGTATAACCAAAATATGCAAGTAATGTCATATTACAAACATTTTCTCTTTCACCATTATTAATCACAACAATGTGTATAGGTTGGTGGTCAAGGTATGATCAAATGCATATGAATGAATATCAAAGTCATCATCTCTAATCTCACTATCATAAAAATTAATATAAGGTATCTAAACCATAGGAGGTATATGTCATGGTTAGGTACCAATAATCCCATCGAATGGGTGATCATGATGAGATGAAGGAGGGTGTACATTATATGCCATTTACACTTCTAGATCCTTCTTTGAATGATCTTTCAAAGGATTGTTAAATGTAATTTTTTGATCATTGATGAAGTCTTGATCTTATGATTCAAGGTAAAACATATGTTTTTAGAAATTTTATGGCCTTGGTGATAGTCACAATAAGAATTTACATCATAAAATATGGGTATATGTGTACTCATATCAACCTCTATAGGATGAAGTAGAGATATAAGATTGCATGCTATAAGATGTAGGAGTAATGAAGTGAGAGACTCGGGTAAGAAAGTGAATTATCTTTATAGTGTATTGGATAAAACAAGATGATAAGGTTATTGTGACACCACATTGACCATGGTAGTTATTTCTTTATAAGGTTTAGCAGGTTTGACCTTATAATTGGTTTGATAGTAAACTTAGTATTAGATGTATTATTAGTTGGTGTGTCTACTACATACTTAAGTTTGTTCAATGAGATAAGTTTCATTTGATGATCATGAATAATGTAGCATAAGTCATTAAAATATTTGAAATTTTGAACACAATGGAATCATGTAAAGGAAAAAACAAAATTTTATTGAAAATATCTTGAAATTCTTTATCTACTATAGTATTAGTCATTTTAACTAACATTTTTTTGAGGCATATTCATTGAGAGGTTCATTAGTTCCTTATTTTATTTTTGTAATTTGTGTATAGGAATCCTTTTTAGTAATGTTAATAGAGAAGTGTGACAAAACATGATCTATAAGGAGTTTGAAGACATTTACTAATTGATTTGGTGAATCATAAAACCAAATTAAAGTATAATATTTTAAGTTCCTTGGAAATAATTTGGTCAAAATTTTATCATTGGAAGAATAATCAAGACATGACACATAAAAAGATCAGAGATGTTATTCAGGATCACCTTTGCCATCATAAAATGTGAACTTAAGTGTAATAAAACTAGTTGAAAAGGGGTGAAAAATATATTTGGTTGAAATATGATTATGTAACACCTCTTGTGAACCCATAGCATGAGGAGATTGCATATAATTTCATTCAATATTTGTAACCTTAGTTTTAAAAAGTTTTATAATTTGGACAAGATCTTGCATCTTTTTGTAATTTAATTTGGGAATTTGAGAAGTCCAAATGAGGTGTAATCACATGTTGGGTAGATGTAGGAATTGGAACTAAAAATTGGTCTGAAATATTTAGGTTTCCCATATAATATATATCAATATTAGTTTCAGGTGAAATTTGTTGAAATACATATCCCATGACCCCATTAGAAGTATGAAGAAATAATGTGTTCAAGGGGAAGGTTGTTGGTATATGGGGATGACCCATAGATTGAATAGAATGATAAATATATGGAACTAATTTTTCATCTACATCAGGTTCACCAAATTTTTAACCCTAAAATCTAGATTAATGAGATTTTAGGGTTAAAGGGGTAGAGATAGCCTAGAGCATAAGGATGGTATAATATCTCCAAAGCAAGCTAATTGTTTATGAAAATTATATTGAATTTATTATGTTGATATCATAAATATATAAATTAAAAATATGATAGTTATTATAAGTAAAATAATATACTTATCTGGTTTTGATGTTAATGTTGATATGGATTTAGAATAGGCAGAAAGTGGACTGTATCTAGATTTTAGAATAATTGCCTAATTCTATAAATTATACCTCTATAACTATACAAATTTGCATTGAATGGAAAAATTACCTCATTCATACTATTTAAATCAAACATAAGTGTCCAATATGAAGTACCTATTGAAATTGGATGTGACCACCTGGATGTTTCTAGGTTCTATGTCACCATCACTTTGGTGCATTTAGATCTAGGTCATGGACTATCACTCCTTTTCAAATATTAAAAACCTAGTTCTTCATTTCATATTGGCTCTATTAAAAATGGTTTAGTGGAAAGATGGAGTTGAACTACCCCAAATACCCATCTGTCAATAAGTTTTTCCTATATAGCCAATACTCTGAAGAGGGACTCTAACTTATTTATTTCTCCCTTATGCGTGGGCTTGTGTGTGAATCATGTAATATATGATAAATAATTAAAATATTAACCTAACTTTTAACTTGGAAAATGTGGCTCACATAATGTTCCTTCAATACTTTAGACCTATAGAGGTGATTTCCCTATGACTGATATGGAAATAGAGGAAAATAGGTATGTTTTGACCACATAAGTGCTTGATTAAATGGTTTTTGTAAGTTTTTTGGTGAGTATCTAGGTTTTTCCAAATGAGGAATGAATGAGGGTTGATATTATATTTATACTAATCCCTTTGGATAATAACTTGAATTTTATCACTTATGCCAACCATAGGAATACATTTATTTTGTGAAATTAGATAAATTTAGGGAACTAGACACTTGAATTGGAATAGGACACTTGCATTAATGTATGCATCTAATTGGGACACACATGTTTAGGTAGTTATAGAATAGGTATAAGTACAAAACTTACAGATATGGAAGATAGGTAGTTTTATAGCATTTTGGGCATGATAAAAGTCCTATGTCATTAGAATAACATGGGTCAAACTAAGAGATAAGTAATTAGGCACAAATAGAGAGTGTATGTTGTATGCAAAGAGAAATTCAATTGATCTATAAATCAATCCTAGATTGGAGAGGATAAATCCTACTTACACTTCTGATTATGGATATATTAAATATTTGGGGTCATGACCAATATGGATCTACTAGACCTAGCCATGGGATATCTTACCATAATAAATTCACTAGGGAGGGTTCCAAAGCCTCCAACCAAACAAAACTATGTAATAACCCTACCTAGGTCTTATGTTTTCATATTCACTAAACTAATAACAAGTAAAGTAAAATCTAATATAGCACTCACCAAATATTATGGTACAAAATGGGAGTTAATAAACATAAAATTAAACATTCATAAGATAATCCTAATTAAGCTATGTATAGGTGAAACCCTAATGTATGGAGAGGGTAATATATTCAAAATCCATTACTTATACTAATTCTATCTACTAAAGATAGGACCAAAGTTAGAGATACTTACCTTGAAGATGAACCCATTGACACTCAATCTCTCCCTTGGCCAAAAGTGTTTTACAAGAGGTTGTTGTGATTTGTAAGGATCACTAAAAAAGGGCAAAGCATTCAAGACTTTTCCAGAAGACAAGATTTTTATCCAAGTAGAAACCTTACGCTAAGACTCCTCAAGTAGAATGATAGAATATTGTATTGTAAAGAAGCACAAATAAGTAATTAACTCTTGAATTCTATCTAAGAGTGGTGAAATGGATGTGTTTATATAGCTAAATATAACCCTAGTCCTTTCCAAAAGTTTAGGCCAACAAGGTAAACCCAATCAACCTTGTATCATTATGGAAAAAAAATTAGTTCTCGGTCTAGGTCGATCAGGGGCAAACGTAGACCCTATATAAGTTTTATCAATTAGAGTACAAGGTCGATGGGGCCAATAGTGTAACATAAATTATCAAAAATAAATTTAGGCTAGGGAAGGAATAATGAAGGCATAAAATGACTAGAGGAGGGTTAAAAATATGAGGCCAAGCTTATGGGAATGTTTTTAGGAGATGGTTGGGTTGATAACAAGTGGTATTAAAGGAAAAATAATATTGTGAAGCACCAACGGTCTACCCACCCCTTTCCTGGTACATCATTTAAGACATGCACTCAAAGAGATTGAAACTCGATGGGTTCCTATAAGATATAAATCATTAGTCATTGATAAAGTCTAAAAATATTATATGTATACATATTCCCCATTCAAATCTCATCATGTGTCACTTAGGTGCAATAGAGGATAGTGCTTCAATAAAATAACATAACAACACATAATGTTGAATCTAAAAAAATAAGTTTCAATATTTTAAAGTAAAAATAAATGAAATATAAATGACTAATATGGGAAATAACTAAAAATTAAAATTATGTGTACCTTGACTTATCTTTATCATTGGATGGTTGTTTGTTGTGTTTGTAGTTTTGATCATGGAGGGCACAAAGACTAATTTTGATAAACCCAAGGATATAAAATGAAAGATCAAAATCAAACAAATGTATTCAATCCAAGATAACTAGTGTTTATGTAGGTAGGACATGCTTGGAAATTTAACAAGCTAGGATGACAAGTGTTTTAGTAGACCAAATGACCAAGCCAAAATTAGAGTAAATCAGGTAATTGAAAAGCCAAGGCTACTAAATATTTAAAAAATCAAACAAGTAAACCTTAATTAATAAAGGAAAACCCACAAACTTAAACCAAGGATAAATTTTAAAAAGGATGGTAATCAAACATTGATGTGAAAGCAGTAACAATCCTTACTTAAACAAAGATGGGCAAGAAAAATGGTTAAACAATATTGATGAGTTGATAAGTAACAATCCTTACTCAATCATCAATGGAAAAAGGTGCATAAAATGGAAAACAATATTGGTGAGTGATAAGTGAGAATCAAACCTCATGCAATAATGGAAAAAGTACATGAATGTAGAAATAGACTCAGGTGTCTGCAAAAAGGGTAGGTACAATAATGCCAAATGGTAAAAGAAAGCAAAGTGATGCCAGGATGTAGAGTCATGGGGTAAAAATAATACATAGTTACTCAAACATATTATTTGGATATAAAGATAGATAAAAATGAAAAAAATTAGTGTTAGTATGTTTTTAAGATGTGAAGAAGAAGGAATATAGAAGAAGGGAAAACATATTCAGAATCACATTTTCCTTTCAAGGGGAAAATTGAAATGGGTAGAGGGGAGAATGAAGGAAAAACTAAGGTAGAGGAACTCTTTATTGAAGTCAAGACATTCAAATTAGGTTTTTCAAAATAAGATAACTTTCAATCTTAAGGACTCTAAAGAACTTATCTTAACCACACACGTCTTAGATCAACAAATGTAGTAGGTAGATATTCTCATTAAGGCTATATGCATGAAAAGTAAAATGGACCTACCTTCCCACAAAATTTTCCCCATTCTTCAAGACCCCTTACAAAGATGTCGATCTACTATGAAGATTAGGTACTTGAATTAGAAATTAGGTAGCACCATAGAGTTTTTTAAATTCTTCTATTCCAATCTACTGGCCTATCTCACCCTAATGGATGTCAGTTCTATAATGAGGCCAACTATGGAGTTTAAACTACAATTAGAGATAGAAGATGTGATTTTAATAACATATATTAGTTTGATATTGACTTTTGAAGTTTATATGTTACCTTTTTTATATCATTGCATTTTGTTTCAAATGATTTGGCTCTTAACTTTCTTGATGGCTTTTTTATTCCTTCTCCATATGGATTTGGAAAACCAAACATGGGTGCTAAAGATTAATTTCATTTGAATACTATGGACTTTGTTTCTAAGAAATAAAAATAAGAGAGCATGGTGTCTAAGATTATTTGTTAATTCAAGTGAAATAAAAGTGTTTTCTTGACTTCAACCTGATTTTATCTAATGTGGAGTGAAAGGAAAGGAAATCTAGATGAATGAAACATGAAACATTTTGAATTACTTCAAATCAAAGAAATGTGACAAAAGAAAAAAATGGATACAATGAAAATAAAAGTGTGATTCTTTATCATGAGAATGAGGGAATTTTGGGAAAACATGATAACAAAGTTTGTTGTGAAAATTTATCTAGAAAAGAAGCAAAATCTAAAGTTGAGAACAAAGGATAAAAAACTTGTGACCCTTATAAACACATTCTAGAAAATGAACACTGATTGAAAGATGGTGATTTTATGAGGAAGTCCTGGTCCTATCCATGGTCTTACACTATAACTCATAAAATAGAAACCCATGAGGGTGCACAAATCATGTGAAAAGTAAATGAAAAATAAGATATTTGTGAGGAATCCCAGGTCCTATACATGGTCTTACACTATAAATCATAAAAGACAAACCCAAGGGGGTGATAAAAATTATTAGAAAGTAAGAAAATAAAGAGGAAAAATTTGGAAATCATGAAGAAGATTGATTCCTATCCATGGTTTTACAATGAAGAAAAATGGAAAACAAAGGACCAAAAGGAAGGACTAAGGTTTGTAAAAAGAGAGAACTACTGAGAGGGTGAGACCCATGTAAGTTTCCCTTAAAAGGTGTTATAAGGATAGCATATAAAAAACATGATAAGAGAGGAAGGATTTAGACAAAATACTTTTTTAGGAATTGCACATTGGTGGGCTCTTTGAAAAGATGGCCTTCATTAGTTTGAAGGTGATAGGTGTTGGGACCAAGGATGTCTTTGACTAAATAAGGGCCCCACTATTTTTTTGGCATATTTACCTTATTTTTAATGAGTATAATCATTCTTAAGGACAAGATCACCAACATTAAAATTGTGAACTTTAACTCTTTTGTTATGTTGTTTGGTATTGTGAGCCTTATATTGGTGATTTTGTTGTAGGGCAAAAAGATGGTGTTCATCCAGAAGATCAAGAACATGAAAGTGAGCTTCACATAATTCTTCATAGGGTATGATACCATGAAGATAGATAAAAAGAGAGGGAAGCTACAATTCTAATGGGAAGACTAATTTAGAACCATAGACTAACAAAAATAGAATTACCCTAGTGGCAGTGTGTATGCTAGTGTGATAGGCCCAAAGAGTGGGATATAAATAAATATTCAAATCCATGTGGGTTTCATGAATTGTATTTTGGAGAATTTATTTAAGAATTTTATTAGTGTCCTCAACTTGGCCATTACATTGTGGATGGTAGGGTGTGGATTTTTGTATTAATTTTAAATTTAGCACAGAGCTGTTTAACATCTTTTTGTTTAAGTTACCATCATTGTCTAAAATGATAGTATGAGGAACACCAAAGTATCAAATCATTTGATTGTGGATTAATCTAGAAAATATGGTACTATTTACATTGAATAGGGGCATAACCTCAACCCATATGGTAAATTATTTTATGGCTATGATAATAAAGACATGCCCATCTTGAGATCTAGGTAATTTGCCTGTGAGATCTAATCCCCACATGGAAAATGACCATGAAGACTCCATAGTTTGAAAATTGGCTAGAGGTGAATGAATTAAATCATCATGAAGTTAGAAATGAGTACACTTTTTAGCAAATTTGATGGCATCCTTTTCAATAATAGGCTAAAATTATCCCATATGTAAGCATTTTCAAGCTATACATGTCTACCACAAATGCCCCCATGTACTTTTTCAAGAAGAGGAGGAACCTATTCTTTCATAACAAAATGGAATAAGGTATCTTCTATTATAGGTATAATCATGCTCAAATAATCCAATTTCAATTCTATTCTTTTAAAATACTTAACCATTTATCATAAGCATACATATCATTCATAGTAATAAGTAAGAGAGACAATGCAAGATAAATCACATAACACATGATATATGTGGGAAACCCTCTTAGGGAATAAAACCAACTAGAACCTATAATTTAAATATTATTCTATAATAACAAGATTCAATTTAGACCATCTAAAAATGATCAAGGAACTACAATCCCTATTTAGTGAGACTCCAATCCCACAAGGTGCTACCACACCTGTCTAGCTGAGCTACAATAATAACCAACCCTTTTATGAAGTATCATCTTGTAAGGAGGATACAACCATCTTAGATGATGAGATTCCATAAAAATAACTATGAACACATCCACCTCTAAATTGATGTCTACAACACCTGATGATGGACCTCTGCTTATCACTCTCTCTCTTTCTCTCATACTCAATCTATAAGAGCACTATTCAACCAAAAAAATTATGACCAACAGGTCATAAAAATATTCCTCAATATTCTCTACTCTTCAACACATCATTAGGGTAATCTACCCTTCCTTTGATCCATAAAACACACACACAATCCTCTTTCCAATTGCTCCTTAGTCTCTCGCTTATAAGTCTAGAACCCATCATCTTTGGTTCCACTATTTATAGATAAATATTGATAATCACTACCTTGGTCAGCCATTAGGCATGCCTTATGCCTTAAGGCATCTCTCACATGAAGACATGACTCAATACAATATTCATAGGTTGGCCATAACATTTATGGGTCACCCTTACGGAATTAAACCTTTTAATAAGGCCCTTGTAGACATTATAGGTCTCATGTGAACCCATTCACTCCTTTAGCACTCCCTCAAGAAAAAAAATAACACATAAACACTTTCAAATTCATGGATCTACACCTTATTTCCCCTTTGACAACCTCAAATGATCACAGTCAACTTAGATCACATTTGTGTATGCTCAAACAACTCAAACACAGACCTTACACATAGGAAAACCATTACCAAACATACGGTCATCTTTTTAAGCATTTTTCATACTCAATATAGATTGATCATAATTCCAAAATATTCATAGAGCATCTTTATGGAGTCTAAAACACTCCTTAATAGCCAATTCATCATGAGACATCGAAACATCATCAATACAAGATTGAATATCCTTCTTGGGTCATTTATAGAACATATACGAAAATATAATCAACTTTAGAGAACCATATATTTGTCTTTACACACTTTCATATCTTCAAACTAATATTTACAAATATGTCTTGGAGTCCTCTACCAATTTTATTTTTACTACATGAGCAAATTCATCTTCTATAAAAAGTTATAGCCCAAAAACTAGACACTAGTTTTTACTTTGCAAATTCAAATATTCAAATACAAATGGTCACAGTTACCTTTGAACACAAAACTTGAATCTCATGAACTCTTAGTTTAGATTGAATACGCACCATCAATCTTGATTGATATTTATCACATACTCTTCTAAAGCTAGATGTTAAACTTTTATCACTTTGACCTCATCTCATGTAATCTCAAAATGTTGACTCAATACACTTTGTCAATCTCTATGGATCAACCAAATCAATAATGATCAATGCTCACCATTCATCAATCTGTACAAATACCCACTCATCATTAGATCATTATCTTGTACCTTTGCTTAGTCATTAAACATCATTCATATATCCTCATCTCATTACCTCCTAACTTATTAGAGCAATGTGCACCATTGATCTTGCTCAAGCTTTAACACTTTAAAAAATTACTATGGGAACCCTTTTAATATTCATGAGTAATCATTTTTTCACCTCAATAACTTCTAAAATTTGATTTAGGATCTCAAACTTAGATCAAATGATCTCCTCATAGAGGAGAATCTAACCATGTGACACACTACCCCTAGAACCCTCACACATGAAAGATATAATGCCATTAAAATTCCATCTAGAAAAACTTCTATCACAGAGCCAACTATCCAAAACTGCTTGAGAGGCCAACTTTGAGCAAGTATAACTTTTGTCGCACTTCAATGCATGATCTTAAATTTAACATAAATCATCTATGCTCAAAACCAAACAAACCATATAATTAGTTTATCTTGAAACCTTCACACGTGAAATATATAACACCATCAAAATGCTCACTTGGCTCTTTCTACCTCATTACAAAATTGGCTATGGAAAAACATAGTCAAACTGCCTAGGAGTCTAACTTTGTATATGCATATATTTTGATGCACTACATCACATGATATATAAATTAGTAAAAATAAACTAGGTCAAAAAATAAACAAACCCATAAGATCACATTCTCCTAAAATTTTCACATGTGCGATATATTTCATCATCAAACTACTTGGTTTTTTCTAGCCATATTACAAATTTGTCTAAGTATGGAAAAATAATGAATTCTGACTGAGAAGCTAACTTTACACCCTCTATATTTGAGCATACTTTAACACATGAATTATATAATAACTATGGACTGATGTGGTCAAAACCATATGACCCACTTCCCTTGACACCTTCCCACATGGCAATGGTGATGTCATCAAACTACCAACTCAAATTTTTTTGTCACTAGACCCAAAGTGTCTAGATGAAAATTATGGACTACCAAATGAATTACACTTGTACACACAAGCTCTAAAAGCATATATAACATCTTAGGGACCTATTTTACATGTTTTAATCACCATACTTATCCCTGATCCTCTCTAGTCATGACAATACTGAAGATCAACCAACATACATAAAACACACTAGAACAAGCACATTGCACACTTTATCATTGTCACATAGACTATCAAGGCTTTTTATCCACTCACCAATAAACCTTTATGACATCACCATGACATCAATGATAACTCTTCAATAATATCCCCCTTTGTCATTGATGACAACACCCATCATATATAACAATCTACAACTCACCTTCTTTCTATTCAAGGTACTCTCATAACAATAATTTTCTCCCTAGTAGAAAATTTCTCCCCCTTTAACACAATGACAAAGTGGGCACAATATGATTCTAAAGACCTAAAACAACTATCAAATAACAAATTACCATCTTATAAAGATGATATAAACTCCCCCTTACTTTGATCCTACTTATTCTTATCTTAACAACCTCCTCTTGCACCATGTCAACACTTTTATTCAACCAAACACTGTAACCAATGAAGATAAAACACAAAAAAGAAATAAAATCTGATGTAACTCACCAAGAAACATCTAAGAGGGACTCCCCTTAATAACTATGATAAATTTAACCTTCTGAGCATCTTTATATTTCCATACACCATGAAGAACCATCACACATGCTAACTAGCTTCTTCTCTCAATTTACTACAAGGACCATCAATCAGAACTTCATGACACTCACTAAATAATAACATGCTCTTAATTAACCTAAAAAACACACATTCTGATACTGTACTATATCTTCTTCACAAACCTCTAGAGTAAGTCTTATGAAATTGTTGATCCCCCTTAACAAAAGACCTTCATAAAGAAAGAAATGACACCCAAGCTCTATCTTAGATACTTAAAAGTAGCTTTTGATAATGGTTTATCCATAATACCTACAAGCTACTCTTTTATAGGCACATGCTCCAACTAGACACATTGATTAATATTCTCTCAAAAAATGATATCTAATAAGAATGTGTTTAGTTTTTTAGTGCATAACAAGATTCTTTGAGATACTAATTTCACTAGTATTGTCACAAAAAATAGGACAAAGTCCATTTTGTCTTACCTTATAATCCTCCAAAGTTTGTTTCATCCACATGACTTGTGTGCAATAAGAGGTAGATGTTATATACTTAAATTCTACAATTGATAGAGACATTGAGGCTTTATTCTTGCTTAGCTAAGACACCAAACATTCTCCCATGAAGAAGACCCCACCACTGGTACTCCTTATATCATCCACACATCCTACCTAATCAACATCATTATATGATTTTAAAGAGAATTCTTTACTCTTGGGATACCATAAACCATAGTATATGGTGCCTTTGAGATATCTCAAGATCCTTTTGATTACTTTCAAGTGAAATTCTCTAGGATCAGCTTGAAACCTTCCTTCAAGACCTATTTATTGCATGATTTTAGGCTTAGATGTAATAGAGTATAAAATAATTCCATCATGGATCTATACAAAGTTCAACCAACTTTTGGGGAGTCATCCAGTTTACTTAACTTGCATCCTATGATCATTGGAGTACCCATTAGATTACACTCAATCATGTCAAACTTACTTAACATATCCTTGATGTATGTAGATTGATAAATGAAAATTCATGCATTAATTTTATTAATATATAATCTGAAGAATTAAGATAGTTGTCCCAATATTAAAATTTCAAACTTAATCTTCATAGTATCTGTAAAATCTCTACTCATTTTATCATTGTTAGATCCAAAAACTATGTCATCAACATCTATAACAACTATCAATTGGTGATTACCTTTTGTATTAATGTATAAATTACTATCATCTACCCCCCTTTTAAAACCTTGACTCAAAAAATACTTATCTAACATGTCATACAAAGCTCTAGGAGCTTGTTTAAGACCATACATAGCCTTCTTCAATATATACACAAAATTTTGATTACTTGACATGAAGTATCCTTTAGCTAACACAATTTAGACTTATTCTAAGTTTCCATTCAAGAATGTATATTTCACATCCACTTGATATACCTTAAAACCTTTACAACACACATAATCCAAAAAGAGTCTAATTGCTTCCATCCTTGCCACAAGAGCAAAAGTCTCATCAAAATATATTCCTTCAACCTAAGAATATCCTTTATACACCAATATAGCCTTGTTTCCTGTGACTTCTCCTTTCTCATTCATATTATTTTTGAAAACCCATTTGGTACCTATCACATTTTTATCTTTTGGTCTAGGAACTAAGACCCATGCTTCATTCTTTTCTATTTGATCAATTTCTTAATCTATTACATCATTCCAACTTTCATATTTGCTAGCTTCCATAAATTTTTTGGGTTTAGTCATGGATAATAGATCTGAGTCTTATTGATTTTAATTGATCAACATTCTCCTTCTAGTCTGTAACCTTGCACCAATATTTTTATTAATCTGAGAGATTAGATGATCTTTCTAAATTCTTATATATGGAACTTTAGTATTTTGTGTTTCTTTCTCCTCTTCATCTTCATCATCTATTTGAACTAGAAAAATTATCATTATTTGTAACAATATTCTGAGTTGAGTCACTTACCTACAATTTTGGCTTCTTGACTCTACTTGTCTCATCTACCCTTACATTTTAACTTTAAATAATATTGTGAATTCTCTTGTTGAAGCATATATAAGTAGTACTGATAGAAGAATATCCTAAGAATATGCCCTCATTATATCTTGAATAAAATTTTCCAAAATTATATTAATCTCTTTTGATGAAGCACCTACTCCCAAACACTCTAAAATGTTTAACATTAGCCACTCTATTCTTTCATAACTCATAAGGCTTTTTGTTACCATTTACTCTAATTTGACACCTATTTAGGATGTAAATAGAAGTCTAGGATACTTTTTCCCAATAGCCATATGATATTTTTGCATCTTGAATCATGGTTCTACTGATCTCAACCATAGTCCTATTATTCCTTTTAACCACACCATTATGTTGTGGTGTTCTAGTAACAGAGTATTGTTTTCTTATCCCATGTTCATCATAGAAATAATTGAACTTATGAGATCAAAACTCACCTCCTCTATCTAATCTCACACACTTAATATTTGAGCCTTTATCATTTTCAAAAAGATCTTTGAATGCCACAAATTTTGAAAAATATTTTGGTTTTTCTTTAAGAAAGAATATCCAAGTCATCCTAGTAAAATCATCAATGAGAAGCATGAAGTAACTATTACCTTGAATACTTTGAGTTCTAATAGATCTATATAGATTAGTGTAGATCAACTCCAATGGCTCTATAGTGGAGAATTATTTTTTCTTATATCTTTTCTTGGTTTGCTTCCCATGAAGACATGCCTTACAAAGAGAATTAGGAATCTTTGAAATCTTGGGCATATTCCTTACCAACCCCTTTAAACTAATCTTTATTATATTATCAAAATTTATATGTCTATGCCTTTTATGCCAAAGCTAGATTTCTTCCAAATGACTCATGAATCACTTCTCCTTTTGGGATTAATGGAATACATACATGTTGTTATCTATTTTATGAACCTTTGCAACTAATCTATCAGATTTTGCCTTTCTTAATTCACATACATCATCAAGAAAAGTTACAACATTTCCTTACTTATACATTTGTCTTACACTTAAAATATTATGTTTTAGACCTTTTACATATAATACATTTTTATTCTTCATATGAACATTATCCAAACTCATAGTACTTTTGCCAATAATGTTAGTAGATTTGTTGTCACCAAATCTCACTACACCTGGGTTGGTCTTCTTTAGAGAGATAAACTTTCTCTTGTCTCCTATCATATGATTTGAGCATCCACTATCTATGAATCATCTCTCACTCTCATCTTCTTGAGTATTTAAGGATGATTGAACAAATAATATCTCTTCCTTTTGTGATCTTCTTGGATTTTAATTCTTTTCTTCTTTAGACTTAGTCTCCTTAAACCATTTGGTAGTGTCAATGATTTGTATATCCTTTTTCCAAAAGGCTTTGTTGGAGTTCTTGGCTATGTGACCTTATTGGTTATAGTTGTAACATATGAGATCCCTTTTGATCTCTAGAGAGAGAGAGAGCACAATCCTTATATCTATGACCAAATTGATTACAAGATAAGAAATACCCATTAAAGACTTTTTTCATGTTTGATCCTCTTTTCTCTTAACAATTACCTCTCAATGGATTTTCATTCTTGATCATTTTGATGGAGATTAAATCCTTTTTTTCCTTAGATAAGATCACATCTAAGCAAGTCAAGACCTTATTTTCACATTGTTCCATTCTTTGATTGAGACCTTTAGTCACCATGACCTGTAGATTCTTGATTATTTCTCCTAGATTTTGTACTAAATTTTTCACTTATGATAAAGCAAAAACTAGATTGTCTTGAAGACAAGTCATAACCTTTTTATCAACCATTTTACCTTTGATCACCTTTGATCTATTAAACCTTTACCAAAGGACTGACTCTAATACCAATTTTTGGAGGTAAAATCACTAAGAGGGGGGTGAATTAATGAGCCCAAATAATCCAACTTCAATTATAATCTTTACAAATACTTAACTAGTTACCATAATCATTCATTAAGCATACATATCATTCATAGTAATAATCAAGAGAGACAATGCAAGATCAATCACATAACACATGACATAGTGGGAAACCCTCTTAGGGAATAAAAGCCACTAGAACCTATAGTTAGACTACTATCCTATGATAATAAGATCCAATTTAGACCATATACAAAATTATCAAGGAACTACAATCCCTATTTAGTGAGACTCCAATCCCATCAGGTGCTACCACCCTATCTAGTTGAGCTACAACAACAACTAGACCTTTTAGCAAGTATTACTTTTCAAGGAGGATACAACCACCTTAGATGTTGAGCTACCACAATAACACCTATGAGCACATCTACCTCTGAATTGATGTCTACAACACCTGATGATGGACCTCTACTTATCACTCTTTCTCTTTCACTCACACTTAATCTATAAGAGCACTATTCAACCAACAGAATTATGACCAATAGGTCATACAAATAGTCCTCAATATATTTTTCTCTTCAACACATAATTAGGTAACTCTAACCTTACTTTTATCCACAAAACACACACACAAGTCTCTTTCCCATCGCTCCTTAGTCTCTTGATTAAAAGTCTAGAACCCATCATCTTTGGTTCCACTATTTATAGATCAATCTTGATAATCACTACCTTGGTCAGCCATTAGGCATGTATTATCCCTTAATTCATCTCTAAAATTAAGATATGGCTCAATATAATGTTCATAAGTTTTCTATAGCATTTATGGGTCACCCTTAAGGAACTACACCCTTTAATAAGGCCATTGTAGACCTTATAGGTCTCATGTGAACCCATTCACTCCTTTTGAAATCCCTCAAGAAAAAAAGAACATAGGACTACTTTAAAATATATGGTTCCACTCTTTATGTCCCCTTTTGCATCCTCAAATTATCATAGTCAACTTATCTCACATCTGTGTATGCTCAAAAAACATAAACATAGGCCTTACACATAGGAACACCATTACCAAACATACAATCAAATTCTTAAGCATTGTTCATAATCAAGATAGATTGATCACACTTAAAAAATATCAATAGAGCATACTCATAGAGTCTAAAACACTCCCCAATATCCAATTCATCATGAGACATAAAAATAACATCAATACAAGCTCAAATATCCTTCTCAGGTCATTTGCAGAACATATACAAAAACATAGTCAACTTTGGAGCACCATATATTTATATATACAAACTTCAAAATATTCAAACCAATATTTATAAATGTATCTTGGAGTCCTCTACTAATTTTATTTTTAATGCATGAGTGAATTCATCTTCTATTGAAAGTTATAGCCCAAAAACTAGACACTATTTTTTTCTTTGTAAATTCAAATATTCAAATACAAACGGTCACAGTTAAGCTTTGAATACAATGCTCAAATATCATGAACTCTCATCTTAGATATAATACAAACCATCGATATTGATATATATTTAACACATAGTCCACCAAATTTAGACATTAAACTTATATCACTTTGACCTCATCTCATGTAATCTCAAAATATTGACTCAACATGCTCCATCGATCTCTATAGATTAACCAAGTTCATAAAAATCAATGTTCACCATTGATAAATTTTTACAAATTCCTGCTCACTATTAGATCATTATCTTGTACCTTTGCTTTGTCATTAAACATCATGCATCTATTCTCATATTTTTTCCTCCTAAATTATTAGAGAAACGTGCACCATTGATCTTGCTTGAGCTTTAACACTTTCAAAAATGACTGAATATGGGAACCATTTCAATATGTATGAGTAGCCATTTTTTCACCTCAATAACTTCTTCTACACTTTGATGTAGGATCTTAAACTTGGACCAGATTATCTCCTCACATAGGAAAATCCACCCATGTGACACACTACTATGAAACCCTCGCACATGTGAGATATAATGCCATTAAAGTGCCTTCTAGAAAAACTTATATCAAAGAGCCAACTATGTCCAAAACTTCTTGAGAGGATAACTTTAAGCAAGCACAAATATTTTCATGCTTTAGCACATGATCTCAAATTTAGCATAAATCATCTATGTTCAAAACTAAATAAACCCATATGATCAATTTATATTGACACCTTCACACATGCAAGATATAAAACCATAAAATTTCTCACTCAGCTCTTTTTACCTCATTATAAAATTGGCTAAGTATGGAAAAACACATTCAAACTACCTGGGAGACCAACTTTATATATGCATATCTTTTCATCCACTATATCACATGATCTAGAAATTAGTGAAAATAAACTATGTTTAAAATTGAACAAACCCATATGATCACCTTCTCCTAAAACATTCACACATGTGATATATTTCATCATCAAACTTCTTACTCAGTGTTATCTGACCATATTGCAAATTTGGCTAAGTATGGGAAAATAATGAATTCTGATTGAGAATCCAACTTTGCACCCTCATATATTTGATTGTGCTTTGACATAGGACTTGAGATTTGGTGCATAAAAACTAAGGACTAATGTGGTCACAAAAATATGACCCACTTCCCTTGACACCTTTCCATGTAGCAATGGTGATGTTAATAAACTACCAACTTAGATTTTCTACCATGGGACCCAAAGTGTTGAGATGAAAACTATGGACTACTAGATGAATTACACTTATGCACACAATATCTCAAAGCATAAATAACATTTTATGAACCTAAATTACATGATCCAATCAACATACTCATCTCTGATTCTCTCTAGTCATGAAAATATTGAAGATCAACCAACCATACATAAAGTACACTAGAACAAGCACATTACACTCTTTGTCATTATCACATAAACACTGGAATAAGCACATTTCACACTTTTTCATTATCATATTGACTATTAAATCTCTTCATCCACTCACCAATGAAACTCTATGACATCACCATGACATCATTGACAACTCTCCAACACCTTCAATATTGTGATAATATAAGCTTTTATATAGAAATACATAGTTGAAAGTTTGTTTATGAATGTGAGTCTTTTCATGAGAATCAATGTTTGGAGGATAGGTTTAGTGTTCAATAAATTGAATAATGTATTTATACCATGGGATTTGTCAAATCATAACAAATTTAATATGGTAGATGAGGAAGTATTGTGGTTAAATGAAAGATGGGTATTTTCTGATTTAGATAAGAAAAGTGGAATTGGTAAGAACTTATTGTGGATGAAAAAGAGATGCTAAAAAAAAAAGTGTATCAAAAATAGAATATTGATCTTGAGGGATAGGCTCGATGGTTAAAAAAGTGAAATATTTGGTAAGGGTAGTGACAATTTGATGATAAGAAATAAGATTTTTATTATTGCATTAATAATCACCATTGACTTGATGATAAATGAGTTAGGAGTCACCCAAATCACATAGATATGTGATATCTAAATCAAGGGTTTCTCTCATTCCTAGGATTAAGGCTTTGATTCTACCATATTTTTAGTGATATTGAATGTAAGGATAAATTCCAATGGGATAATTTTAATAAGAGAACTAGTTAGGATACAACCTGCCCCAACTCCTTGAAGGCATTTGGCACCATCAAAATGAAGGGTACAAGTATCTTCATGTAAATCGATAGTAATTTTAGGAAGTTATTTGATAAGTACTTTTGGTTTAGTAGTATCAAGGAAGATATATAACTCATCAAGATTACTTGTTTCAAGATCAATAGTGAAGTTATAAAAGTAATCTTTAAGAGATATGGATTGATTAAGACCTTCAATATATAGAATATTGTGTTCAAGAAGACTATCTTAAAGGTGATCAATAGTTGTTATAGGAGCTAAGGTAAGTTTATTATAAATGATTTGTACTTTCATAAGTTTTTGTGTAATAATTTAGAGATCAAATTCCATGAGAAGGACCATCCACTTTCCAATTCTATCTCCAAGAAGAAAGGATTTAGATAAGAAGTGATCAAGTGGATTAGAATGAATAATAACGTAAGTGGTTTGATAAAGTATATAATGTCAGAGCTTTTTGGAAATAAAATATATGGCAACGAAATCATGTTCTATTTTTGTATAGCATTTATCATAGTTAATGAGGCCCTAGATGATATAATATATGGCATATTCCCTCCCAGTATCATCTTATTGGGTAAGTGTTTCCCTAACTGATATGGGTGTGGAAGAGGTATATAAGATTAATAGATGATCCTTAGAAGGTGGATGAAGAGTAGGTGGGTGAATCGAGGACTCTTTCATATTTTAAAATGCTTTTTGATAAGGATTTATCCATTCTAAGGCATTACCTTTCTTAAGAAGAGAATTAACAAAATAAATATGGTAAGCCATTTTGAGGATGAACTATTTAATTTCCCTAATTTTACCGAGGTAAGTGAGAATAAAAGGAATGGAATAAGGGATGGGAATTTTTAAAATAGAATTAATCTTGGTGGGATCGAAATCAATGCCATGAAGAGAGACTAAGAATCCTAATAGTTTTCTAGATGTGACACTAAAAATACACTTGTAAGTATTTAGTCTAGCTTTATATTTAATGAGGTGATCAAAGATGATATCAAGATCAGAGAGATGAGTCTTATGACTTTTGGAATTGGCAATGAGTTCATCCACATAGGTTTCTATAATCTTGTGGATAAAATCATGAAAAATGTGGGTCATTTCCCGTTGATAGGTAGCTCTAACTTTTTTGATATTGAAGGGCATTTTAATGTAATAATAGGTGCCTCATTCCATGGTTAAAGTTGTCTTATGTTGGTCTTCAAGTGCAATGTGAATTTTATTATAACTTTAGAAACCATCCATAAGGGACAACATTTCATAACCAAAAGTAGAATCTATGATGGCATCTATAAAAGGTAGGGGAAAGTTGTCCCTAGGAAAAACAAGATTAAGATTATAGAAATTGATGAAAATGTAAATGACCATGGTGACTTTACTCTAAATAGGAACAATGTTAGATACCCATTCTGAATAGTCCACATGCTTGATAAAATTAGCATCAAGAAGTTTGATAATTTATTTATGGCATAAAGTTGAAAATTCTAGCAGAAATTTATGTTGATTTTATTGCATGGGTTTGGCATTGGGGTAAGTGATGATGTTATGCACCATGATTCTAGGGTCAATACCAAGCATGTCTTCATAGGACCAAGAAAAAATCTCATGATATTTATCAAAGAATAGGCTGAAGTTATCATGTTCAATTGGTGTGAGTTCATGAAAGACTGTAATTGGTCAAGGGCATGATGGGTTACCATATTCAATTTGAGTAGTCTCTTTGATAAGCATAACATTTCCATCTTAGAAATGATATGGTGTGTTAGGTAAAGAGGAAATGGGATTTTCTGTAGGATCAATTCTAGTGATGAATTTGTTAAAATAAGGGGCTTTCCTTTTGAAATTTTTAAGTTTGTGATGTTGCTAAGGTAGTTAAGGTTCTTGGGCATGAAACAATTCAAGAATGGATTCATCACTAGGTAAAATGGGAAGAGGACCATAATAATCAACATCTACTTTGAGATCAAGAATTTGCTTACCATGGTGGTCATATTCAGAATGTATTTAATGTACATATATGGCCTTGGCATCTAATGTAATCTCAGGAGTAGATGGAGTGGGGTAATAATTTTGATTGGATTTGATTGGTTTATTAGTATTATTTATTGGGGAATAATTAGATGCAATGATTATATCTATATGTGGTATAGAAGATGCAAGAATTTCTAAAGGTTTAGAATGTAGGATTTGGTTTACCACCCAAGAAGTATCAATAAGTGGATAGTTAACAAGAGGTACATTAACTTTTGGATCTAACTCAAAGTTAATGGAAATGGTATGAACATCATGATTAAAATCATGTATTTAGGCTAAAGTCTTATGATAATGTTGAACATCTAAGTATCATGATGGAGCTTGAGATATGATGCAGTTATCATCATAGGTTGGAAAAATTGTACATGCTTGATATTCAAGAGGAATTTCAAAAGGGGAAATACTTGGATTGATAAATTTATGTCAAGACATGATTAAAGGATCTTGGAATAATTTAAGAACTCCATAATAATTACATGTGAAGGAATCTTCTATGCAAGAGGATTTTTTAGCATTACAGGGAGGAGGAAATCAGTGATCTCATCAATGAGAGGGATGGTATAATCATGAGGCAATAAATAAGGAGGAAGCCACTCTGATATGTAAAGAGGTAACTTAGTAGTGTTAAAAGTATGTTTCAACTCATTAGGCTCATCATCATATGAATCAACAAGAGTGACATGTAAATCTAGATTGATGTTGATAAATTCAAGTAAGGGAGCACTATTGATTATTAGAATTGTAGAAATGTCATATTGAGATTTAAGATTGGGAAGTTGAATACTCCAAGGGTTGGTATTGGCCTTATGTTTATACCTTTTTCCATTATGAATGAACTTGATACATTGGGTACTAGAAGATTTAATATCTCTCATTCTACAAGTCCATGGTCATCCTATGAGTATGTTGTAAGATAAGGATATATTGAGGACTGAAAGCTTAGTTCAAATAATCATAGGTCTGATTGTAAGAGGGATCCAAATATAACTAAGTGGATTTTTATTAGTTTTGTCAAATCCATGACATGTTAGGTAGGTTTGCTTGAGATTATCTTTATTATATCCAAGTTATTGGATGAGCCACAAAGATGACACCTTAATATTTAACCCTTCATCTACTAAAACTTTATAAATGAGGGTAGTATTAATGTAAATTTTAATAAATATGCGTGGATCATCGATGTGAAACAAGATCTCATCATTGATCATGTCTTCTTATATAAATTTTAGGAAAGGTTTTGAAGAAGTAAAAATGTATTCAATGGTATTTACATTGGTTGGTTGAGGCTCATGAGAGGGTGGTTTTTATTCTATAGAAGATGGGTCTTCAATTTGTTGCAATTATTGTATAAGTAAATTGCAATGATAAAGGGAGGTACAAACTAACTACATAAGGGGAATATTGCAAGGCATGGAGTTTATTTATTCTAAGAATTTCCCATAGGATTTGGAAGAATAACTAGTGTAAGGTTTAGAAGGTAAGTTAGATTTGAGAGGAAGAGAAGTGGTGGTTCAGAAGAAGGAGATGGTTCTTCATTAGCTTCTAAATCTGGGTGAGTGGTTTTAGTATCTTTGAGGAGTTTCTCTTCTAAATATGGTATCTTAGGTTTAGTGATATGATCTTTATGAGCCAATTCGTGGTGATAATTGACTTTAGTTGCATTGACATATTGATAACTATTGTAATATTGGTCATAGTCAGAATTAATGGCATAAACATCCTAGGTAGCTTGTTGAGTGTTAGATGTGGAAAAATATTTTTGATTATTAGAAGAATAAGTTTTGTGAACTCGTCATTTTTTAGAATCAATGTTTTAATCTTAATGATGGAGTTCAACCATGGCTTTGTGATTGAAATAATCACCAAACATATAGGAGACAAAAAATTTGGTAAGTCCTCTATATGTTTCATGAGAGTGATCAATGTCAGCATGGAACCAAAAAAATTGGTTAGGATCATACCATTTAGGAGGATTATTGGGATATGTAAATGGTTTAGAGGGTGCTAAAAATTGCTTCATTTGTTGCACAATCAATAGTGTGTGAGAATATGGGGGATTATTGACCTTGGTAAATCCTGGCTTGGTTTGAGGATTATTACTGGTTATTACATTGGTATAATTTTTAAAATATCCTTTGAATAATTTGGTATTAGGTTCAAACAATTTAATTAAGAAGTCTTGATGCTTGGCTTGGTCAAGAGCTTCATTAAGCATTTGAGGGGAAAAAATTTGAACCTTATATTGAATAGAAGGAGTTAAATAGGTTATAAAGAGTTTAAATAAATTATCACCAATCATGTTATGGTCAACCTTATGGGCCAAATATTTCCATTGTTTGATAAATTCATGAGCTGATTTAGTGGGAAATTACTTAGCATTGATGAAATGGCTAAGGCAAGTTTCAAAAAGATCATTATGTTGAAACTCTTTAACTAAAGGATTGACTAAATCCTCTAGTTGTCATATGGAATGTTGGGAAAGTTGGTTATACCATTTTAATACATCACCAGTGAAGGTTTTGACTAGAAGTTTAGTTGTAGTGAAAGTATTAGTATGAATCCATTCTTTGTAAAGATTGTTGAATGCCTTAAGAAAATATGTAGGGTCTTTAGTCCCATCATACTTTATAGTTGGAGATATGTTGCCAATATCAATAAAAGGAGCTAAAGGTTCATTTTATATGTTTTGAAGCATCTTGTTATTTATTGTATGTTGGGGAATGACATTTCTCATAGCATCTCTAAGAGGTGGAGGAATAAAGTTTTGGTTATTTTGAGGGATTAGAATTGGAGGTTGATCATCCATATTTGATCAAATGATGTTGTAATTGCATCATTTGGGAGGTGTTAAATGTTTTCATTATTTTCATTTGTTGCACTATCTATGTAAGAAGTTAGGTTATATAAATTGGTAGGTTCATGTTTGTAGGAGGGCTCCCCAAATTGGTATTAGGGGGAGGGTTATTAGGAGGTAGATTATCAATGGGGTTATTAGATAGACTTATGTCAATTTCTCACACATTATGCTGAGATGATTGAATATGGGAATTGTCTTGATAGGTATAAAATTGATCTGATCCACCTACCTCATCTTGAGGCATGATTTAAACCATGTTACAATCTAAAGATGAAAGAAGGAAATATGTATTCTAAGAGTGAGGATTATCTTCAAAGGTAAAGAAATGAAGAAAATAATACCCCATATAGTGTCTAAATGGATTCAAGTTTTCCAAAAATATTCTAATGGGGGATTTTATGATGTTTGATGAGAGAAATAAAATTTAAGAAAGGATAAAGAGAATTAGGGATATAATCATCTAGACAAAGAACTAAGTTAGAAAAATAAAAGAATAGGGTTGGCCAATAAAGGGTAGTGATGAGGCCAAGATATGCCCAACAAATGACCTCATCTTACTCTCTCTTTCTATTAAGTTTGATTGCATTTTGTAACTTTTATTTTGATTTGAGATGAGTTAGGATGTGATTATCCATCTTTTGTTGATTGTGATTCTAACATTTTAAAAGACCTGTAATTCCTAACAAGTGTGTTGGAAAATTCTAGTTTTGAAATAAAATAGGTCATCATTAGGCTAAAAAACAAATATGAAGTGGATTACAAGTTTTTGGAAGCATTGGACTCAATTCTGATTAGTTCTAGAACCTACAGAATCTATTTCAGAATCATCATAGTTAGTTCTAAAACCTACAAAATTTGTTGTAGAACTATCACAGTTAGTTTCAAAACTCCACCATACTATTTCAAGTTGTCACATTTTTGGACTTAGCTCTATAACTCTATATTTAGCTCTGGTACTCTTTCAAATAAGCTCTAGAACTTTTGTGGCTAGAAATGGAACTGATGAGGATCTATTCCAAACGACCAACGATCTGTCAAGATCAATGATCCCATTAAATCAAGAATAGATTCCAATTTTTTGAACTAACAGAATCAAGACAATTATCACATAGCTAGACATCTAGCCACATCTTGATTCAGTATCTATTCTAGGCATGATTCAGTTCCATCGTATCTATGAAATAGTTACAGCCATCAAAGCATCTATATATACAGACCTAGGAATTTAGTAAAAATATATATGGATAGAGATATAGAAGAATAGGGAGATAAAGGATAGCTTAGTACATTTGTAATATATAACATTTTATCAATGAAATAGCCATTCCTATTTTGAAATCAAATTGAATTGTTCAAATCCTATTTTAGGTGGAGCAAGGGCCCACTCCTCCAAAGAACCAAGATCTTCATTTTTGTCGGTATTTATATTTCTATTCGTAAAAGTAAATAGGTAACTCTGTTAAATTTATAAATGCTTCCAACTCTTTAAAGTTAAGATTTGTTGTAAATTTGTTCCTATAGGTGTTTTAGATTAAATTTTCATTTTTACAACGAGTGCTTATTTTTAGCAATCAATTTCATTCTTGCAATGTGTTTTTGTTTCCAACAATCAATTTCATTTCTGCAATGTGTGTTTATTTCTAGCAATCAATTTCATATTTTCAACATGTGTTTATTTATAGAAATCAATTTCATTTCTATAACATGTGTTTATTTCTAGAAGATTTGCATAGTTTGATTCTAATAAAGTTTTAACCAAGAAATCATTAAGACATTAAAAACCCCCAAAAAACAAAAATATAAAAATACCCCCATTCAATTACTAAATCATTATGATTCCTCTTGTTGCATATAGCTTTAGACATAGCCCTGGTTAAATATGACATCAATATAAAGTTGATTAAATGAAGGGGATGATGACACCCAACATTTTTGTCACTGTTTCCAGGGAACACTAGTTGGAATTTTCTAATTAGGTGTCAACAAGAGAAATAATCATTCATTTAGTAATTAAAGAAATTTTCCCTAATTTATGAATAGACCACGAGATTCCAAGGGAATATTTCTCCCCAAAATTTTTGAACAAGAAATTCCATCATCCTCTAGTTTAAGAAAGGATGTTAAACAAGAATTGGAGGCACCATTATCCCCTATAAGACAAGAAGTAAAATTTCCATCTTTGGAATTTTTGGATCAGTCACTAAAACTAAGTAAAACCTTAAGGAGGAGGATTATTTCTCAAGATCCATTGAGGGAAAGTTTTGATTCTCAATTGGGTAGTCAACCCCCTACTCCTGACTTTTCACCATCCCTAAAATAGACCACATATGATATTGATTGGGAGAAAGGATTAGAAAACACCATAGAGATGGAATGAGAAGCTAGAAGAGAACCTGAGAGAACCTTTACCTATCCCATTCATATCAAGGATGATGAAACCACTATGAAAAACATTTCACTTGCACACTTGCCCACATTTAGAGGAATGCCATTTGAGGATCCTGACCAATTTTTGTTTGAATTTAAAGTACTATATCAGACTTATGATTACAAGATATATAATCAAAAACTGAAGTTGTTTCCATCTACCCTGAAGGATGTAGAAATGAGTTGGTTTATGGGATTAACATCTAATTCTATTACCTTTTGGGAACAAATGGAGACTATCTTCCTAGACAAATATCAAGATTATTGTAGAGGAAGAAATCGAAAGGAATAATTTTTCAAAATAAAATAGGAAGAAGATGAAAATATGGAAGATTATTTGGATAGATTCTTCTTTGTGAGTAAAAGATGTGGATTTGTACTTCAAGATGATTTAAATAAAACCATTTTTATTAAAGGACTAGATGATGAATCTAGGGAAACCCTTGATTTAATTTTTAGAGGAAACATTGCTCAATTAAGAATGGATGAAATAATAGAAATTTATAGAAACTGTTCAAGAATAAGGGGTGGACCTAGAAAAGGGAAAATGATTAAAAATTTGAATCTAGATATGAACAAATTGATGGATGAATTGGCAAACTTTAAAATAGATATATTAGTTCAATTAACCTCCACCATGGATGGATTACAAGCTAAATCAAATGCCCAACTTGAACCATTAGCCATGTATTGTCCTAGATGCAGGAAGAAGCATGTAATAAGGGAATGTCCTTTGGATAAAATGGAAGTATTTTTTGTCTATGAATCTATAGAACATGATACTCACACTTGTTCTCTTCTTCCACTCATAAAAAATTAGCTCAAATAAACCAATACATCATCCATCATAGAATAATTAAATTTTGTTTAGAGACAACCTAATCAAGGATAGTTTATGCCAAGACCAGCTCCTAATCTCTGGATGATGCCATGGGCAGTTCAAACAATACCACAAAGTTGGGGATAGCCACCTTAGGTCCCTCAACCCCCATGGCATCCTCAAGATTAGGCAAGTCAATCTTGGAATACTCAAGGACATCAGCAACCTTAGGATGGTCAAGGGAATCCTTATGCTTGGCCACAACCTAGATGGAGCCCTAGAAATTATGTACAAGGAAAAACATATCCAAATCAGAACCAACAAGCCATAATGGGACCTCTAGCACAAAATCTATAGATTGAAAACATAGTCTAAACCCAAATGCCAGTACAACCAGTAGAAAACCTAAGAAAAAAATACATAACTCTTGTATATGAAACAGAACTAAAAAAATTAGTTGGTTTAAATACAATGGATTATAAAAACATTCAAACTAGATCTGGCAAAATAGTTAGTAGTCCACCTGTTATAATCATTGAGATGACAGAAGAAGCTAAAACCCCTAGCATAGTTACACCTAAGGAAGATGGCAAAGAAAAAGATAAGGAACCAGAAAAGAATTCTACTGAGATTCCATTTCTAGAAAGACTTAAAGAAACCATAGAACTTAAGGAATCTAAATAAAAATATTGAATATTGAAATACCATTATTACAAGAAATTAAGGATATTCTAGAGTTGAATAAGTTAATCAAATTGTTATGTTTTAAAAAACTTGGAAGAAAGAAGCAGTACCCCAGGACTATTTAGGTAGATGGGAAACTTGTTGATTTATTAGTAGGAAAACTCCTACTACCTAAATATGGAGATCCTGGAAGCCCTGTTATTTTTATTTCTATAGGGATTAAGGATATACATAATGTTTTGATTGATTTGGGTGTAGTTATCAATGTAATGATAGTGGACACTTTGAAAACATTACCATTAATAGGCATACAACCTACTAATACCATATTGCAGATGGCAGATCAATCTATAACAAAACTAGGAGTTATTGAAGATGTGGTAGTAATAGTGGAATCATGGGAATATCCAGTTGACTTCCTTATATTATAGCCAAAAGGTAAAACACTTGGTTATCCTATTATTTTGGGGTGACCATGGTTAGCTACAATTGCTGCCTTAATTGATTACAGGTCAGGTGATATGACTATTTCAAATGGTAAGAATTCTAAGTAAATTTCATTATATCCATCTGTATGACCTTTTATTGATAATCAAGTGAAATTATGGGTTGATAATCCTGATATTAATGAGAAAAATCTATCTTATTTTTCTATGATAACATTGTAGGATCATGTATGGGAAATAGATGATATGGTTAATCCTTCATTAAATGAACATCAATCATCATTGGAGCAGTCAGGATTAGTTCCAGAACCATCATCGTTAGTTCTAGAACCATCACAGTTAGCTATAGAACCACACCAATTCTTTGCAAGTGAAGATAACTTCACTCTATAGGAACGTGATTTATCTTAGGGAGAGGAAAGATCTATAGCATTAGCTTTATAGATATCAAGAGATGGTGAAGAATTTTTGGAAAATAGAAGTAACGAAGAGTTCAACCTACAACAAAATAAGTATTACAACTCTTCCTGTTGTCCTTTGTCCAACATTTTTCCTCTAAGAAATTTTGGAGATGTTGCTACATATCATATATTGTTACCACATGCCTATCCACTAAACACGTTAATGGAACCCTTTCAACAAATTAGTTCATCATATCTTGGAACCAAACATGTAGAGATTCAACTAGGAATTTTTTTGAATATTAATAGCTGGTTAAAGAATGATGAAGAAGTCAAACTGTTTGATGTTCTGAAGAATCATACTAAAGTGTTTTCTTGGGACTATAGAGATGTGAATGGAATTCATCCAAGTATCTACACCCATCACATTTATACTAAAAATATTAGACCAATTAGGCAACCTTAGAGAAGGATTAATCTAGCCTTAAGGGATATAGTCAAACAAGAAATTGAAAAACTATTACAAATAGGTTTTATCTACCCTATCTCAGATAGCTAGTGGGTGTCTCCTCTTGTAATTGTTCCTAAAAAGAATGGAAAATGGAGAATTTGTGTTGACTATAGGGAACTGAATAAAGCCACCTTGAGAGATTATTTTCCCTTACCATTCATAGATCAAGTCTTAGACAATATTTTTGGTAAACAATACTTTTCCTTCTTCAATGGATTTAGTGGATACAATCAAATCAGAATTGCTACTGAGGATCAAGAAAAAACACATTTACTTGTCCATGGGGTACCTTTGCTTACAGGGTATTGCCATTTGGACTATGTAATGCTCTAGTAACCTTTCAAAGATCTGTATTAGCAATTTTTGTAGACCTAACAAATGACTGTGTGGAGGTATACATGGATGACTTTACTATGTATGGAGATACATTTGATGATGCCTTAAAAATTTGGATAGAGTATTAAAAAGATGTGAACAACATCACGTATCTCTTAGTCATGAGAAATGTTTGATGATGGTTGATGAAGGGATAGTATTAGGGCACCATATTTCAAAAAGAGGAATTCAGGTTGATCAAAACAAAATCAAGATTATCTCAGACTTGCCTATTCCTCAACCTCCTAAAGATATCAAATCATTCTTAGGACATGTTAGATACTATAGGTGTTTTATCAAGGATTTTAATAAAACTGCTACCCCCATGTTTAAATTGCTTACCAAGGACTGCAAATTTCTTTGGGATGAACAGTGTCAACATGCTTTTGAAGAAATTAAAGAGAAATTAATAACTACCCCAATATTGCAAGGACCTAATTGGGAGAAACCTTTTCACATCCAAACTGATGCCTCAAACACCTTAATTGGTGCAGTTTTAGGATAAAGAGGTGAAGAAGGAAGAACGTATGTTATTTACTATCTCAGTAAAAATCTTACTCCCACTGAAAGAAATTACTCTACCACTAAAAAATATGTTTTGGCTATGATCTATGCAACCAATAAATTTAGACATTACATTACAAGGTACAAGATATTTTTACATACAAATCACTCAACAATTAAATATTTAATAAACAAACCTATGGTTGGAGGTAGAATAATTAGATGGGCATTACTTCTACAATAATTTGATATTACCATTGTGGATAATCTAGGTAAATCTAATGTGGTGGCTGATTTCTTGTCAAGATTGACTAGTACAGGGGAGTAGGATCCAGTCAAAGATAACTTTCTAGATGAACAATTGTTTTTTATTTTAGCTAACACACCATGGTTCACTGACATGGAAAATTATCTTGAAATAGGGAAGTTTCCTCCTTCTTTCACTAAAAAACAAATAAAAAATTAATCAAAACTAGTGCACAGTTCAAATGGTAAAATGGAATGTTATTTAAATGTGGTTCTAATTTGGTTTTATGCAGGTGTGTAAAAGAAGATGAAATTTTTGACATCCTCTAGGTATGTCATGATGAACCAAGTGGAGGACACTATTTAGTGAAAATAAAAGCTCACAAGATACTTGGCACTAGTTACTTTGGCCATCTTTGTACAAAGATGTGAAGAGATATATCAGGTGGTGTGATCCTTGTCAAAGGATGGGATAACCAACCATTACCAATGAAATGCCCTTGCAACCACAAGTAGTGATTGAACCATTTGAGAGATGAGGATTGGATTTTGTTAGAACTTTTAATCCTCCTTCACAAGGAAAAGAGCATGTTCTTGTGTGTACTAATTATGTAACAAAATGGGCAGAAGTGCAGGTTTTAACAAATGCCACTAAAGAAGCAGTTGCTGATTTTCTTTGGCACAGAATTATGGTAAAGTTTGGAGCACCAAGAAGCTTAGTTTTAGACTAGAGACCACAATTTATGTCCAATATGATCTAGGATTTCATAATGTATTATCAGATTAATCATAGGAAGTCATCTCCTTATCACCCACAAGCAAATGGACAAGTTGAAGTAACAAATAGAGAATTAGAAAACATCCTCACTAAAATAGTTGAAGCTAAAAGAAGAGATTGGGTAAAAAGACTACCTAAAGTTTTCTAGGCTTATAATACAAATTGGAAAACCACAATAGGGTTTCCAACATATGAGTTAGTCTATGGGGAAAAGCCCTTGTTGCCCATTGAGTTTGAACTATCGACATTGAGGACAACAGCTAAGGTGGGAATTGAATTGGATGTAGCTCAAAAGGAGTGAATCCTTCAACTCAATGAATTAGATGAATTTAGAATAGAAGCACTTCACCAGATAGAGATAAACCAAGGTCAAAGGAAGTAATGGCATGATTCACATATCAAGGAAAAATAATTCAAAGTAGGAGACTGGGCATTATTGTTTGATTCTAAGTATCAATAATTCAAAGGTAAATTAAGAACTAGATGGTTGGGACCTTATCAGATCAAGTAGATATTTGACAATAGTTCTATCCAGTTACTTCCCATTGATAATAGTAGAAGAATACTCTTGGTTAATAGACACAGGCTAAAACTTTATAAGAAGCCTCCTACTAAGGATGAACTCTTGAAGCAGATTGAAGCAAACAAAGAATTTGACCATATGAAAGAACCCAGTTCTTCCAAAATGATCAAATAATCAAATAAAAAGATCCAAAATAAATGGAAGAGAATGAAAACTAGTAAATTCCATTCTCTTCCCCCCCGAAAAAAAAACAAGAGAATGAAAACCAGTAAATGGCATTATTTTCCAAAAAAAATATATAGATCAATTGAAAATCAGTGATGATGGTTGATCTTCTCAAATAAATGTCTAATTCAAATGATTTTTTTTTGAATTCTAATTATTTTCTAACCATTTTTTAGGGATGATGTGTCTGCATGATGGAGGGATTGCATCATCAAGGATGGTAATTATGTTTCTAACTTGTTAAAGGTTTAATGAAAGTTTGCATGTGTGATTAGACTTGATTTAGAAAGATTAGTATGATGAGTCATCTATTATACATCATGGTTAAATGTGAAAAATCATGAGAAGGATATTGATGATGGAATGAGTTGGTAGATAACCATAAATAATCATTCTTATGATTGAAGCTACCAAATCTGCTAGTTCTGTAGATGAGTATAGTAGTTTTACATTTGAGTATAGTAATTCCACAACCAAATTCACCAAACTAGCAACTGAATCTGCTAGTTCCATAGCCATAATCATAAGTTCCACTGATACAAAAAGTAATTTTTAGCTCATTGGTGAAAGATTCAAAATGAAAAAAATGAAAAAAAGAATGAATGATGGGCATCAAAAAGAAGTCAGAACCAGACAATGATACCCAATTCCTTGCAGATGAAGAAGTAGAAAATATCTTTCAACAGGCAGGATGGCTAGAGTTTCTAAGGAAATTTCCCAAATACAATGATGAACTAGTAAGAGAATTTATTATTAATTTAGAGCAAACAAGGACAAATGTTAGGAAGGTTTTCATTCCTTTTTCTATGAATATCATAAGTGAGATGTCTAGAATACCTATAATGCATGTCCCAAACCCTGTCAAAGAAACATTGAAAGACCTAGCTAAAACCCTATTGAAAGAAGGGGAAGCTGAACCCCAATATATTTATAATACAAAGTAAATCATCAAAGGAGTTAAGAGGGCCAGCTTGCCTAAACCTTTTGATAGAGTAGCATTTTGGATAGTCAAATATTTAACCTGTGATGGACAATTTGGAATAGTAGGAAAAGAAGTCCTAAAAATCCTTATACACCTTAGATATGGAGCCAAAAAACTAGAATATATAGTAAACCTCCCAAGGTTTCTTTTTGACTCCATCCATACCATGGCCCAGAGGTATTCATGGGGTGTAGGAACAATTATACATCATGAGTTAGTGCATTTGGTATGCCAACACCATTTCCTTTCCAAGAAAAATGGGGAAGAAATGTGGGAGAAATTTCTTGGCAAATTTAGACAAAAACCTAGTATTCCCAAAAGAACAATAGCACCTCCTCCTACTCCTTCAGTTCATTTGAAAACTACTACCATTTCTAAAGAAAATAAAATATTATAGGAAGAGGAAATACCAACAAGAAGAAAAATTGGAAGAAAAATTAAAATTACAAACCCTATTGTACTTTCTCAAGCCATTTCTTCTTCTACTGAGGCTATAGAAGAACTGGTACATATCTCTGACAATGATAGTTCACCTAGGCCTGAACAAAAGGTAAAAACTAGAAGACATTCTAAGAAGAGACCTATGTCTACAGATTTTGAGGCTCCTCAAGAAAGAAAACATGATAAAAATTCTAAAGAAAGTTTAGAGGAGCTGGAAGAACAAGAAAGGCTAGAGACTGAAGCTGTTGATATTTTGGGCATCATGGCTATGACTCCTCCTGGACCAAGCCAAGAAAAAAAGGAAAAAGAAGAAGAAAGATTTAAGGATCTAGTTTTCTAAGAAATAGGTGAGACTACAACACCACCTCATGCAGAAGATGAACAAGCATCTTGGAGAAGGAAAGGGAAATCCCCTATGGTGGAAGAGGAATGCCTAACTCCCCAAAAACTTTTAAAAAAAGAACAAAACTAGCAAATTACACAGGCTCTATTTTTGTCTAGAGTAGAACTCATTATCAAGGAAAAGGATTAGGAATTAAATTTCCTCAAACTCAAGTTAGAACAGAAGGAAATGCTCCTTATAGAATTAACAAACCAGTTCATAGCCAAGAATGAGGAATTAGAAAAAACTAAAAGGCAACTAATGGAGAATGAGGGAAAATGTACAAGATAGACCTCTATGTCAATAGTCTCTACACAGATTCAATTGAATTAATTTTCACTCAAGTAGTTATGGGATGACACATGTAGAGAACTCAGTGAAATCAAAGCATCCAATACAAACTTGAAAGGCAAACTGGCATAAGAAGAGAAAGCAAGGAAAGAATAGGAAGACAAATTTTATGAGGAAAATGATAAGTATAAATGTCTTGTGAAAATACAAATATTTTGTATGATGAGTTAGAAGTTGCTTGCATGCAAAAGACATTCTCCTATTTATAGCATGTTTTTAGAGGAATAATTCATTCGCTGGTAGTTGGCAAGGATAACATGTGGCCTTCCACATGAAATAAAAGATGAAGCTAATTTCTTGGCCACCTACTCCTTAGCTAATATAGAACAAAAAAACCTTCTTTGTGAATTTTACCTCTGCAATTTTATGTTAGAAATAAATATAGGTTTTATGATCAATTTGTATGTAGGAGAAAGCTAGCTTAATTCGTTTGTCTCTATTCTTCAAAATTGGATTGCATGGAAAGAAAGGGAGTCAGAGCATTGGTCAAAGGCTAGTGCATTTGGTCTCTATATGAGAATTCATTATGGTAATCCATCTGCCTTCGCTACATATTTCCAATCCCATGCATTTAATGATAAATTCAAGGGACCTTATCTTTTCAGTTTACAACAAAGCATGGATGTCTTCACCTCCTATGAAAGGGAAAATTTTGATAATATCTATGATGCATGTTTAAAAAGATGGGAATTTCTCTCAATGGCATTGAAAATAAGGGAAGTAACATCCCCTTCAAATTTGATTGGGAGTGTAGAAAGGGCAAAAGCTTTATGCACAATAATTCCCCAGATCAATGAAACTCCCTTGAGCATATGGATAGGAATGTGAACAAGGCCACCTCTACTTCTCACCCCCATATCTCCTTGGCAAAACATAGAAACTCAACATCCCACTCAATTTGAGGAATGGAAAAGAAAATTAGAAGTAGGATCAGGGTATAGTACTTCTGAGTCAAAGCATTGGGATATTCAGTTTCAGCCATTTGATTTAAGCAATCAAATGGAATGCAGGATATACAATACAAAATTTGAAGAATGAAGTTTGTAAAGGGACTTACAAATAAGTAAGTATGGGGGAAATGATGAGGCCAAGATATGCCCAATAAATGTATAATAAATGACCTCATCTTACTCTCTCTTTCTATTAAGTTTGATTACATTTTTTAATTTTTATTTTGATCTGAGATGAGTTAGGATGTGATTATCCATCTTTTGTTGATTGTGATTCTAACGTTTTAAAAGACTTGTAATTCCTAACAAGTGTGTCAAAAAATTCTAGTTTTGTAATAAAATAGGTCATCATCAGGCTAAAGAAAAAATATGAAGTGGATTGCATGTTTTTGGAAGCATTGGACTCAATTCCAATTAGTTTTGGAACCTGTAGAATCTATTTTGGAATCATCACAGTTAGTTCTAAAACCTGTAGATTCTATTTCAGAACCATCATAGTTAGTTTTGAAACTCCACCATATTATTTCAAGTTGTCACATTTTTGGACTTAGCATTGGAACTCTATATTTAGCTCCGGTACTCTTTCAAATAAGCTTCAAAACTTTTGCAACTAGAAATGGAACTGATGAGGATCTACTCCAAATGGCCAACAATCTATTAAGATAAATGATCCCATTAAATCAGGAATAGATTCTTGATTTTCTAAATTGATAGAATCAAGACAATTATCACACAATTGGACATCTAGCCACATCTTGATTCAACATATATTCCAGGCATGATTAAGTTCCATCATATCTATGAAATAGTTACAGCCATCAAAGCATCTATATATATAGACCTAGGAATTTATTAAAAATATATATGGATAGAGATAGAAGAATAGGGAGATAAAGGATAGCTTAGTACATTTGTAATACATAACATTTTATCAATGAAATAGCCATTCTTATTTTGAAAGCAAATTGAATTATTCAAATCCTATTCTAGGTGGAGCAAGGGCCCACTCCTCTAAAGAACCAGGATCTTCATTTTTGTTGGTATTTATATTTCTATTCACAAAATTAAATAGGTAACTCAATTAAATTTATAAATGCTTCCAACTCCTTAAAGTTAAGATTTGTTGTAAATTTGTTCCTGCGGGCATTTTAGATTAAATTTTCATTTCTACAATGTGTGCTTATTTCCAGCAATCAATTTTATTCTTGCAATGTGTGTTTGTTTCTAGAAATCAATTTCATTTCTACAATGTGTGTTTATTTCTATCAATCAATTTCATTTTTGCAATGTGTGTTTATTTCCAGAAATCAATTTCATTTCTGTAATGTGTGTTTATTTCCAACAAATTTGCATAGTTTGATTCCAATAAGGTTTAACCAAGAAATCATTAAGACATTAAAAACCCCCCAAAAACAAAAATATAAAAATACCCCCATTCAATTACTAAATCATTATGATTCCTCTTGTTGCATATAGCTTTAAACACAACCCTGGTTAAATATGACATCAACAGAAAGTTGACTAAATGAAGGGGATGATGACACCCAACAGGTAGGGTCAGCAATAGGTATCAAATTGACTAGGTCAATAGGGTACTACTAAAACATAGGTTGAGAAGAGTACAAATTCATATGGGTTGATTGTGTACCATTGGACATAAGGTAGAAGAGAGAAATAAGACATAATCATGTAGATCAACTATGTACTACTAGTAGGAAAGTAAAACATAGTCTTTAAAAGAATGTATCAACCAAGATGATAGTGTTATGAAATAATAGAGAAATATTTTTGTAATATAGTTGTAGCAAGAATTAAAGTAAACACACAAATCATTGGATCGATACAATTGATCTAATTGAGGCACACAACACAAACATTACACCAATACTATCCAATGTAAGTTTTGTAATACAACACATAATGATCAGATAGTAAGAAATCAACTAAAAAGTAAAGGCTAACTAAGTTGTCACCATAAGTTTTATTATATTATTATAAAGTTTTGATTTTAGTGTGATAGGAGAGTTGGATGAAATAGGGAACTAAAAAGTAGTTTAGGGTTGGTTTCAAGACATTTGGGCTGAAATGAATCTATGTTGGCAATGGTAATAGCTTGGTATTGGGGTCTACCCTCTCACTTCATAATCTTATAATGATAAGGGTGTTGGGTGATTTTCCAATATATACCATTAACCATGTATTTAGACATGGTAGGAAAACCAAGTCAACTTCCCCTTTGGTGATGAAATTCAAGTAGGTAAGCCTTGGGAAGACAAATGTTTAAATGCATTTTAAATATTATGTGATTTGGTAGTGTGTGAAAAAGAATAAAATAGTGTAACTAAAATATTAAATTAAAAAACCACCTATTTAGATTATGTGAGTTACTCTAAGCATGCAAATAGTTGAAAAGGAAATGTGAATTAATTACTAGTAAATAGTTGTTAATTCCTTAATTTAGAATAGTATAGAGTTAGTTCAAGAAACACTATATGCAAATAATATAGAAAAGAGTCAACTAGTTTGATGTTATTATATATAAGTAAGGCATTTAAGAATAGAGTTGAATAGGTCAATTATGTCTCTTAGATAGAATACAAACTACTAAACTAAGTTGACCAGGTTGTCCTAGTTAGTTGTAAGTATTTGATCTAATTTTCATTCATTTATTAATTTTGAAAGCAAATAATGAAACTAGTAATAGGATATGTATAAGAATACTTAGTAAAGTGCACACGTGAATCTAGATGATGATGAGAACTCCTCTTTGGCTAGGAAGGAATAACTTATAGATAAGAAAGACACTAGAAAAGGGGGGGTTGTTATATGGATGGTTGAGTGGACTACCTAGCGTGAGATAGATCCAAGAATCATAAGCTTGCTATGAGGATGTCAATCCACTATTTATAATAATTAAGTTGATATAAATGAAAAGAAAGAGTAGTTGTAATCAATAATTGAAAATTAAATACATGTAACATAAGATGAAAGTAAATTTATTGTAAAAAAAACAAATAATTATAGAAAAAGTGGATCAATACTCATGCTAAGATAGTTTAGGTTAGGTTTAAAAATTTAGAAAAGGTACTATAATTAGGCAAAAATAGAGAAATTGGGTTTTACTAGGGTCACGAGACCAACAATAACTTGTATTTTTATGCCATAGTAACTATCGATGGTCAAGTTAACCATCAATGGTTTAGGATAATCACCAGTGATTGGGTAATCATTGATGGTTAACATGACCATTGATGATTACATATCTAATTCTATAAATAATCAGAGAAGGTGTAAATTGGGTATTTGGGCAAATAAAGGTCTGTTGTAGGGCTGAGGGATGGAAAATAAGATAATGATGGGTTTGATAGGGTAGGGTGGTTAGAAGTAAGATAAATCAATGAAAACAAGTGAAAGATACCTAAAACTTGATGGTGGAAGGATGAAGTAATTTGTCCAAATTAATAGTACTTTGAATTTTGAAAGTGATTCTGATAGCATTTTGGGTCTTTAGTGATGTTGCTTGCATGCTGAAAGGATGTTGAATACCTATATACAAGAGAGCTTGGATGTAAGATTATGGATTTTAGATCCATTTAAATTCCTCCTCTCCTCTTTTTATAAGATTAATTTGTTAATTAAGATGGAAGAAGTTACTAATTTGATAGGGGATAAATTTGCCAATTCACAATGTATGTTTTAAAGCTAGTTTTAAAAGCAAGTTGCCATTTAGGGAGATAATTATCTCGCACAAAGGTATCAATGATTTAAAACTTTAAAGAAAGCTTTGAGAAATGAATGTTTATGGTCAGGCCAAACATCAATGGTTAGGTTGACCATCGATGGTCGAGGGGCTAGAAGGAAATATGTTAAAGCAAGTTAAAAAGGGGGTGAATTAAATAATTTAGTTAAATGTGTTAAGTTAGGAGTTTAATAGGGTTAAGAGGTAATTTGAAATCAAAATTTATTATTTATAGTTTTTGAGTGTCTATATTTTCCCCCTTTTTATTATGCAACTTTGATCTAACAAGTTATAACACAAAAATGAATGGATTGTTGGTCATGATCTAGTTACCCTGAGTATGGGAGGAGGTGTTCCCCCTCAAACTAGGAGTTGATGAGGCAAAAATTAAAATTAGGTCAGGGTTTGATAAATAATAAATGGGTAGTCAAAAGGTAGGTGACATAAAAATATAGGGCATATGATATGCAAACATGCACATAATATATGACTAAGGGTGATAGTCAAGATCGTACAAAGACCAAAGTTGCCAATGTTGGTAAAAATAAGTTTGATTCTAGAGGGACATGTGATAGGGGTAACTAGTCTACAACATTGGTCATAACTAATTATTTTAGGCCTATCAATTCATATAGATAGATTAAATGTTGGTCATAAGTATCTAGGGTAGGAAGTGCTCCTACAAAATAACACAATTGGTTAAGTTGTGCATGAGGTGGTGCAAAGTTCAAAAGTACAATGTGGCAAGGTTGGTTGGTATAGTCAAACTAATGATGCAAATTTATCACAAAATAGGTGAATGGTCCAAGTCAAAAATAACCACCATCAAGGTAGATGTGGGGTAATGGTTAGTTGGTTGGGTATGGGTTGGTAGGGGATGGTTGAGTTGACTCCATATGCACTAGGCAAGTGGATGTTGCCTACATAGTTCTATGGACATAATATCCAAAAAGAAATTCAAGATAAATGTATTTATCCTAAAAGGTTTCCAATGAGGTGGGATTATTTTGAAAGAGGGGAAAGAAAATTCAAGAACCTAATCATTGATAGTTAGGGGTTTCCCCTAGGTCAACCATCAACGGTTACCCTGACTATCAATGATTAGGAAAAACCCTAAAAAGTTGAGAGATTAAAATTAAAATGTAAAATTAGTTTCACATTTGAATTTTGGCATCTTGCACTTTTGTTATTGTGTAAAATTTGTCATTCTTACTCATGAGCTTTGCTAAGTTAGAGGTGTGTGATTGGGTGATCGAGTATTCAAGGTTGAACAATTTAAGATCTGATGGAGGGTAGACAAGGGCATGACTAAGCTATGGGGTGAAACCACATTAGTGATTATGGAATGAGGTTGGATATGTGTTAAATTTAGTAGTGAGAGTTAGTTTTTTGAGTTTGTAAATGGCCATGAGGAAGTTGAGAATGATTCCATTGATTATTTGGGTTTTATTTGAAAAATGGATGCCCTAATGTAGGTTATGTTAAATTGAGGTAGATTAGTAAATGAATTAATAGAGAAAGGGTTTAGTGGGTGGTTATGATGTTTTAAGATAGGTTTATGTAGGTTGATGTTAGAATTTAGGGTAGTTTAGAGGTTGTAGGAGGTCTAAGGTTTGAGGGTTACTTCATCAGTGGTCACAACAGTGACTGTTAGTGGTTCACTTGATTAGCAATAGTCAAACTAGGGGGTAAAAAAGGTCCCTAAGGGATTTTCAATGGTTTAAGGAACTATTGGTGGTTGAAGTGTTTAGAGACTATCTAGTTTAAAAAGTGAAATGAGTGGTGATTTTGATAAGGATGTTAAATTTGTTAAAAATGTGAATGTTGAGAAAAGTTTGTTGAAAGCATGTTGTAAAAAAGTGTGAAATGTGAAAATGGTAAAAATGTTTGATAGTCTAGGAAATTTTCAAAGTTTTTAAAGTTAAATTATGTAAAAATGTTGAACTTGTTTGTGGGGTGGTAACATTGAGATAGGATGAGGGATCATGAGGTAGGATTTAGAAAAAAAAGGTGAGTAAGTTTTCAAAATAAAACATGCGGGTTGGTGTCAGGCAAAGGTACAGGGTTGTGTTAGATGTATTTGAAATGGGTTTGGTTGTAAAAGGTTTGAAAAGGCATGTGTAGGTTAATATTTAGTTATATGTGGAAAACTAAGTATGTAGTGATAATATGATTATGATTTAGGCACATGATCAGATTTAGATGAGGGACCAGGTCCCTGAGATCTTCACCAACATTTGGGATGCAATGACCATAAAGGAGTGGAGGAACATGGAGATGGTTGGCCTAGGATCTATGATTCATTATTAACACCTACCATAGGATGCAATTATGATCATCATACTCATTAAGAGATGGGACCCAGTGATGAACACCTTCATGTTGCATAATAGAGAGATGAACATCATATTAGATGATGTGATTAAGATCTCATGGATACCCATTCAAGGGGATCCCATCTATCATATTGAGATTGAGGAGTGGGACTACCACATAAATCTCTTATATGGAGCAGACTAGGTTTATGTCAGGTGGCATGTAGGTGGGTTTTGGATCAGGCCATTGCACCAAAGGGCCTCAGTGGATAGATTTTTTTTGATGATGATGATGATGATGATGTTAGTGACCTATTTTGTATTAACATATTTTATCCATGACTAATTTCCATACATGTTACTAGGGTTATTGGTGGAGATGTTGCTAAAGAGGATGGTGTTTGGATGGGCCCTAGTATTACTAATCTAGATCTATAAGGAGCTTTGGGCCTTCTGAGTACATAGATAGTATGGGATCAATGTCAATTTTATGCTTTGTTAATGGGAATACAAGCACATTTAGGTTGTGAAACCATTGGGCCTACCATGGTAGGGTTTTACTTAGGTAGCCTTTCTAGTCAGCTTCATGGGATGGAGGTATATTGATGCTTTGGTAGGGGTAGGTAGAGGAGCTAGATACATTAACTAGTTTCAAGATGATTTGGAGGGTTTAGTGGTAGGAGATATGATATGGAGACCATATGTGGGTTGGCCTAGTTGGCCCAAGCTTTAATACCACACATTATCCTTATAGAGTTGTGTTGGATTTATGGGAGGAGAGATGGGGAGACTAAGTTGATCCTCTTCGACTAAGTATAGTGATAATTTAGATTGGTATAGGGGATACCACTAGATTTCCCTTGATACAAAAGGGAGGATTTCAAGTTCTTACTCTTAAAGTCATAGCCAAAAGACATCATCTTAGACCTGGAAGTGTTGGCAGTGAGAGATCTCATAGGTGATGTTAGTGTTGAAGATGGATATGTGGCTTGGTACCAGGCTAGATATATAGTATCTAACTTTGGATGGGGTGATGGGGGGTAGAAGCTTATGAATGTGGACCCTATATGGGCACTAACATAGGATGGTCAGGTGACAATGGTACTGGTAGTATCATAGGCCCATATTATTGGGCTACATAAATAGGTGGCCACTTTATAGGCATAAATTATCATCTTACAAGGCTAGGTTGCTATAGTAACTGGTGAGCAAGATCAGGTAAGGATCTCTCTTGGATTAGTGACTCAAGAGAGAGATTCATTAAGATAAAGGGTAGGGGTGGCCATAGTAATAGCAGGAAGACCACCTAATATAGTTTTGAGGATATGGTACATGGCTATCATGAAGGAGATATGATATTATGAGGTAATAATGTTGGTGTAGTTACCACTAGAAATGAGATATAAAGAATATAGGGCCAGTCTAGTAGGGGGTCCTATGATAGCTACTCTAGGATAATGGGCCTCGATAGTGGGATAGGCAGGGGTATCAGGGGGGCACCACTAGATGGTAGTGTAGGTACAAGTGCAAATGCAGATGGGGCTAGTGGTAGTGGTGTACTAGGGACTTGATAGATGGGATTATGTACATGACTTTGATTTTGATATCAGCCTATGTTTTGATGATGTAAGATGTATATGAGCAAAAGAGACATGAATACATTTTTTCATGTATTTCCTTATTGATGTATATGAGGATTATATGTTCATTATGTTAATTATATCATTGACATTTGATTATATTGATGACATGTTGATATTTGATTATGATGATGACTCCATTAAGGAGAATGAGAATGAGAATAACTCCATCACCCCCACCATGTTGGCATTTGGAGCCATCAAAAAACATGGTCATTTTGTAATTGGGTTCTTCTTGGGAAAGAATTATGATAGACTCATCTAGAAAGGAAAGAGGAAGAGTTTGATTGTCTGGTAGAGGAACTTTGGCCAATTAATCAATGATGACTTGTCCTTTAATGTACTTTTATGGAAGGAACTTGTGATCAAACTCAACTAGGAGCATGAGCCACTTAGCCATACATTGGTTTTGGTATGGCTTAGAGTATATATACTTGAGGGGGTCAGTGTTGGTGATGACATATGTTTTATGATTAAGAAGGTAGTGATAGAGTTTAGAGGCTACAAAGACTAAGGTGAGGCAGAGTTTTTTGGGATGGGTATACCAAGTTTCATATTATATAAGGGTGCATTTAATGTAATAAATGGATTACTCTTTATTCTATTTATCATGATGAGTGAGCATTTCCCCTAGGGAATGGTCTATGGTAGCTATATATAGGTAAAATGGCTAGTCTTATTTAGGAGGGATGAGGATAGATGGAGAGAGAAGATACTCTTTGATTAAATCAAAGGATTTTTGACATTCCTTGGTCCACATAAAAGAGGTGTCTTTCTTTAAGAGATGGTGAAAGGGTTGACATCTATCTGATAACTAGGAGATGAAGTGATGGATGGATTGGAGCTTCCCCTATAGGCTATAGAGTTGCATAAGGTTGGTAAGAGGAGGCATTTCTAAGATTGCTCTGACTTTGGTGGGATCTATTTTGATTCCATAGAGAGAGATGATGAAACCAAGAAGCTTTCCTGATAAGACTCCAAAAATAGATTTCTTGGGATTGAGCCTAACATGATAATGGATTAGTCAATTGAAGATGATGGTGAAAATAGCTAGGTGATCCTTGCAGTGTTTAAATTTCCTAGGGACATCATCCACGCAGTCCTCTATCATTTTTTGGATGATCATGAAAGATATAGGTCATCACACGTTGATAGGTTGTTCCAACATTATTCAAACCAAAAGGCATGACCTTGTAATAGAAGGTCTCCCATGGGGTGATAAAGGAAGTTTTATGTTGATATTTAGGGGAAATCAAGATATGATTATATCTCAAGAAACTACCCATGAGATATATCAATTCATGGCCAATTATAAAATCAATAATTTGGTTAATGTTTGACAAAGGAAATTCATCCTTTGGGCAAGTGAGATTGAGGTCATGAAAGTTGATGTGGAATTGCTGATAGTAATGATGTTAGAAACTCATTGTGGATGTTCAATGGGCTAAATGAAGTTAACAGATAAGAGATGTTAAAGTTCTTCTTTGGCAAGAAGAGTTATGCGAGGATGTATTCTATGAAGCTTTTGCCAAACTAGTTTAGTCTTAGGACATTAAAAATGTTATGGAGGGAAATAAAAGGGTCAATTCTAGGCATATCTTGATAGGACCAAGCAAATTCTATGTTAAAATATTGAAGGAAAGAAGGGTAATCTTGTTGCTCCATGTAATTTAAAGATTGACTTATTTTGATGATACAGGGGTTATCCTAAGTACCCAAGTTGACATTAATGGTTGATTCCTTTAACATGGTTTGGTTCTTAGGAGGGGATACTTATGAATAGAATAATCCCCCACATCAAGGTTGGTGAGAATGGAATCATCATCCTGATGTTGGATGGTGTTGATGGTAGGATAATCATGTTCAATCATTTCAAGATGGATAAGAGGAAGGGTTTTAGTTTGGCCATCCTTTTCATAGGTTAGGGGGCCTAAACTAATGGTATTGATAAAAAACATAGATGAAATTATATTAGAGTCCTAATATTTGGAGGGAGATGGGTTTGGTGAGATGGAAGTTCTTCATCGATGGGGGTAATACATTTTGGTGATGTGGGTTCTTCTAGTGGTATGAACCCAAGGCCTAATAACTCATGAGTTTTTTGGGTTTTGATGATGGGTAGCTTATGAGTCTTTATTCATAATAGCTAAGACCAAACCCCTTCCAAGCACACCTATAAAGGTAAGCTTTGGAAAAGTTTGGTTTGTTGAGATAAGAGAAGTTAGAGGTTAATGGTTAGATATGATGAGTAGTAGTAGGAGCAAGAAGTGGTTGATCAAGTCCTCCATAGACAATTTTTTTTTGGTTATTAGGGAGCCTAAAATGGATGATGGTTATGATGTTGGGATCATAGGAAGGGTCCTATTTTAGGTTCCCGTATTCTTTCAGAGTGGGGAAAGCATGGAAAGCTAAAAGATGATAGTCCCCAAGAGAGAGACATTAGAAAGTAGATTGAAAGGGGTCCTCAACCAAAATTTGGGATGAAGGGATAGATGAGATAATTGAAGCTTCATCACTATTTTGGGTAGGAGTGTTGATGGTTTTGGTTGGTGGGGTGGTTTTGTTAGAAGTTGGTTACGAGGTATATAAAGGAGGTAGGAGGACATCATTAGATTGATATGTAATATTAAAAGAGGCAAAGGGACTAGGGTCATCTTTGATGGTAATAACTTGTCCCTCATGCTCAAATTTGAGACATTAGTATAAGATGGAAGGGATGTAACTCATAGAATGGATCCAAGGGCATATGAGTAACACATTGTATAGGAACTTGCCCTCTATAATGTAAAATAGTTTGGGAATGGTATGAGGCCCCAAGAAGATATGGAGGATAATGGTCCCTAAGGTAGTGGCCATGGTATCATTAAAGGAACAAAGGACCACTGTAATTTTTGACATGATATTTTTGGGTAGCTAAAGTTTGTCATATGCATGGGAGGAGATAATGTTGATGCTATCTCCTCCATAAATCATCACCCTTTCGATGTGGTTTTGACTGATGTATGTGGTAATAAAAAGGGGAGGATTTAAATCTTTAGGATGAGTGGGAGGTATTTTAGAATCCTAAAAGGTGATGAAGGCAAAAATTTGGAGGGATACAACAAAGGGTGTAAGAGGTTGAGGATCATCTATTTAAACCTCTATAGATTGTAGAGCCTTGATCAGTGCCTAATGATGGTGAGGTGAGGTGTTGATTAGTTTAAAAAGGCTCATTTTCACCAATGTTTGGTGAAGTTGTTCTAACATGATACGTTGGATGGATTTAAATGGGTTGGAGGGAGAGGGTCCCAAAATGGATACTTTGGGCTTTGGTGGTGGCATAGGTGAAGGTGTAGGTGTTTAGTTTTGGTTGGAAGGTTGAAGGGTAAGTCCATGGAATGGATGATTTGCCTTTTCCCTTATCTTTCTATTGGGCTTGGGATCAAGTAACCACATGAATATTGTGTATAAGTGGATTTGTTAGGTTTAATTCTTACTTCGGTTCCTCCTCCTCACTCTTGGGTGGGAGAGTGAGAGTAGGTGATTACTGGATAGGTTTAATTAATTATAGGATTGGTAATGGAGGTAAAATAGGTTCATAAATAATAGATCATCCTCATCATATAGGCTATGAATAATTTCTTGGAGAGATTTATAGTTCTCTATGTCATGTCTTGGTGCCCTATGATATGCATAGATCAAATTATCATTGAAACAAAAGGGTTTGGTATTGGAAGGGTAGAATGGTTTGATATGGGGTAAGATAATGGAAGAATTTTGTAACAAACTTTATAGGATGGTGAATTAGGATTCATTCAAAGGTGTTGGAGGTGATGGGTTTATAGATTTATGGATGGGAGCCTACTTAGAAGTAGCTCTCACATTATAAGTTATAGGTAGTGGAATGGTTTTAGTAGGTAGTTGGGATTGCTTAGTTATGGTTATATTTAGGGTAGATGATTTGAGGGTGGAATATTTGGATGATGATAGTTTAGATATAGGTGGGAAAGTATAGGTAGATAGGTTAGTTAAAAATGATAGAGTACTAGAGGGTTTGATGGGTGTAGGTGGAGAAAAGGGAGATGGTTTCCTAGAGGAAGAATAGGTAATTGGGATGGTATAAGGATGGGGTCCTAAGATGAAAGGTAAGTGGGAAGGAGGTGGTATGGGTCTAGATCAAGGTGGAGGTTTGGGTAACTCTACCTTATTATTTGGTTTAGTTATATTTTTCTTTTGTAGACTAGATGGGGTCAAGTCTAACTTCAAAGAAGGGTGAATGTGGCTAGGTGTGGGAAGAATTCCTAGATTATTGCCTGGTTTGGTAAGAGAGGTGTAAGGTGATTTGGAAATTTTAGGTGGAGGTGGTTGGGATGGTTCACTTATGGTTTTATAAGAGGTATTTGGTGAAGAGGTAATAATGGATTTAAGGGTGGATTCAAGTGAAGTTAAGCATTCAGATTTGTTTTGGTAAGAGATTCCAAGATGATGCCAAAAGGTGGCTCTATAAAATTTGAACTAAGCTTTGGAATAGCTTAGAAAAGGTCTTGTAGATGGGTTTAGTTCCTTGGTTATTGGTTTAAAATCTTAATCCCTTAGGTGGAGAAGAGGGAGTGGTTTTTTAGTCCTTGTTTTTTATGGATGGTTCCAAAATTGGTCGATTGGTAGATAAGGTAACCTTCTCTTGGTTAGGGATAGTTTCCAAAGAGAGTGTGGATGGTTTTATGATGGGGGAGGTAGGTGTGTTTTTCCCAAGTGAAAGAGTTGATAGGGTTGATTTATTTATTTAATTATCCAAAGGAATGGAGGTCAGTTCTACCACTTCAATGGGTAGAGTGAAAGAAGAAGAAATGGTTAATACAAAAGTTACCTCCTTTGGTGTTTCCATTAAAGGAAAGGTAGATGGATCTAAGGTTTAATCAAGTGAAAAGATAGGGGTAGTTATTTCCTTTGTTTGGGTATCAAAAGGAATAAAAGGTGAGTCCACTACTTATGTGGGTAAAATGGTGAGTGAGGAAGTTGTGATAGTGGTTTCCTCAACCATGTATTTAATAATAATATCATTGATTGTATATACCTCATGAGAGAGTGATGATTCAGGTTGGTTGTCATGGTGATGGGTAAGAGCATGATTAGGAAAAGGTATATAGAAGATGTCAAAGGAATGATTAGGAGGTGCCTTAGGATTATTGAATGCAAGTTGTCCGCTATCAATCAAGTTTTAGATAAGACTTTTAAAGGTGTTGCATCTATTAATGTCATGTCCTATGAATTGATGAAAGGCACAATGGTCATTCTCATTATAAAAACCTAGAACAAGGTGAGAAGCATCAAATTGTTAGGGTGGTTTAATTAGTGAAAGTTAGATGAGGTTGGATTTGATTAATTTATCTAAGACTGATACATAAGATTCTCCAATGGGAGTATATTATTTTAGAGGAGCTTGGTTTTGGTTTTATTTTTGTTGATAGGGAGGGTTGGAAGAATTGGTTTGATGGGGTTGATTAATAGTTGGAGGTGGAACAATTTTTAGGACAACTATGTTTTTAGATACTTTTGTCTTGGTATTGGGATGATTGGATTGGTTAGTGGTTTTGGTGGAGGAAGGGTTATTAAATTTAAATCTAAAATTCTTGTTACATAATTTCAATTTCCCTTCATCAATGGCTCAGTGTTCAAGTTTATGAGCCATGGTGAATGATTTATCAAAAGTTTTAAAAGTTTGAACTTGTAGGGTGGGGGCAATATGTTTAACACATCCTCATGAGAAGATTTCAATCAACTCAGGTTGAGGTAGGGATAAAAAATTGGTTGATGAGACCTCTCCATCTATCCACGAAATCAATAATTGACTCATCATCAAATTGCTTAATGGAATAGATGTTGATAATAGAAACTATTTTAGATATATTTATTGAGAAGTGCTCTAAAAAGATTTAGGCCAGTTAGGAGAAAGAAAAGATGGAGTACATGGGAAGAGAACTATACCAATCAAGGGTTGGTCTTGATAAGGACATGGGGAAGGTTTGAATAAGGATATCATCATCATATGTGATCAAATAACAAGAATGATGAAATTCTCTCAAATGTTGTTCAGGGTCCTCCTTGCCTTAGAATTTGGAAAACTTAGGTAATTCCCATTAAGGAGGATCAGAATGGATGGGTATGAATGGATGGATGGGTTAATTATAAATTTTATCATAGGATAAAAGGTTATGAGACCCAAATATATATAACTCTAGGTTTTTCATTTTGTCCATTAACATCTTGATCAAATCTAGTTGGGGTTGGGAAGATGCATAATTAAGGGGCACATTTTGTTGAGGTTGGTTGGCACCTATATAAGGATATGAGGTAGATAGTGCTAAAGAAGCCACATATTAGTAAGTGTTCATAAGAGTTTTAGATGGTGCCACATAAGGGTTTATTGGCACAAATGGTTGGGTGAAAGGTGTTATATATCCTTGTGGGTTAGGGACATATTAGTAGGTTATCATGGGTACTTGTTGAAGGATTGATGTGGGTTGAATTAAAGGTATGGTTGAGGTAGTGGGTTGAGGTTTGGTAGGTTGAGGTTGAGTGGTGACTCTAATGCTAATGGGTGGAAGTTTTTGAGGTATAGAAAGCACCAAGCTCTGAAATGGGGTAAAAGTTGGTGGATTGGTTATAATAAAGGGAAGGGTGGAAATGGGGGTAGAAGATAAGCCCATGGTAGGTGAAGTAGAGGTAACTAAAGGTAAATTTGAGCCTATATGGGAAGTGTGGGGTGTGGTAGGAGGTGTTTGGTTAGAGGTTGGAATGTTGGATTGGGTTTGGGTAGTGGTAGTAGATGGGATGTTAGAGGAAGAAGAGGCTTAGGTCAGTAAGGGTTAGGTTGGGGTAACACCTACCATAAGATGGGGAGTCAAACCATAAGAAGGATCCATAAGAGTAACTAAAGCAATAGAGGTATGATGAGGTAATTTGTTAAGATAATTTTGAAGGGACATAGGGTTATTATCAAGAAAGGTAACAAAGTCTGCATCAACCTCACTAATAATTTTAATTTTAGTAGGAGGGGGGAAAAATGAGGTAAACCCTCATCATTAGAATTATATTCCATGGAGGGAAAAGAAGAAGGTGGTGGTCGATTTTTTGGTTTCTCAGTTACTATATAGTAAAGACCATGCAAGAAAATAAGAAATAATATGATGAAACTCACACCTCAAACAAAGAAAAATCAAAAGAAAAGAATTCAAGGCAAACAATGCATACACTAAAATTGAATTAAATCCTAGGATTATTTTTAGATAACTTTGGCTTATGCTCTTAGAAAGTGTGAAGAGGGAATTTGGCTTGTAGATCAGGTACTAAAGAGGAAATCTAAGGTTGGTTTTAGGTTGAGTTTAGGCACTCAAGAGAGAAATCTATGTTGACCTTCAATACATGGCTTGGTATTAGGGTCTACCCCCTCACTTCACACACCATAGTGATAGGAATGTTAGGTGCTTAGCCAAGACATGTCAAGTTTAGAGTTTATACTCAACTAGATAGCTAAGTTAGTTCTCCCCTTGGTGTTGAAATCTAAGTAAGATAGCTAGGAAGGGGTAAGGTTACCTTTAGGTGATGAAATCCTAGTCATGCCTTCTCTCAGGTATGTTTTGATGTGTTGATTGTTTTTTAGTTTGGCTTTAGTGTGTAATATCAAGTGTGAAAGCTATGATTAATTACTTTGCCTCCTAAGTTACTAGATGAACTAAGACAAGTAGGTAATCAATGTATGCAAGAGGTTTATTTTAAGCCTAGAAAAGAAATTTTTAGATTTCATTCGATGAGAAAACAATAAAGGGAAGAAAAGGGATACTAGGTCCCACCAGGCATGCCAAAATGTTTCAGTTAATTTTCACTTATTTCTTAATTTTGAAACAAAATAATGAAACTAGTAATAGGGTGTGTAGAATAATACCTGTTAAAGTACGTGTGTGAATTCAAATGATGATGGGATCTCCTCTTTAGCTAGGAAGGAATAACCTATAGATAAGAAAGACACTAGAAAAGGGGGGTTGTGAGATGGATGGTTGAGTGGACTACCTAGCGTGAGCTAGATCCAAGAAGTGCAAGCTTGTTAAGAGGATATCAATCCACTATTTATAACAAGTAGGTTCATATAAATGAAAATAAAGAGTATTTGCATTCAATAACTAGAAAGTAAATTCATGTAAGATAAGACAAAATTAATTTCCCTGTTAAAGAGAACAACTAATTATAGCAAAAGTGGATCAATACTCATGCTAAGATAGTTGGGGTCAAGTTCAGAAAATCAAAGAAGGTATTGTAATCAAGCATAAATAGAGAAAATTGGGTTTGATTGGGGTCACAAGACTGAAAATATCTTGTTGCATTTTTATGCCATAGTGATCGTCAGTGGTCAAGTGAACTATTAATGGTTTAGGTTGGCCATCAATAGTTGGGTAATCATCAATAGTTGAGGTGACCATTAGTGTTTATGTGAACCATCAATGGTTACCTATATAATTCTATAAATGATCAAAGAAGAAGGTGCAAATTTGTATTTGGGAAAATAGAGGTTTGTTATGAGGTTGAGGGGTGTAAAATAAGATACTAATGGGTCTAATAGGGTAGGGTGGTTATAAATAATATGAATCAATGAAAACAAGTGAAATATACCTAAAAATTGATGGTGGAAGGCTGAAGTAATTTGGCTAGAGTGATAGTACTTTGGCTTTCAAAAGTTATTTGGATAGAACTTCAAGTCTCCAATGATGTTGTTTGTTTGTTGAAATGATGTTGAATGCATATATGCAAGAGAGATTAGATATAAGATTATGCATTATAGATCCATTTCACTTCCTCCTCTTCTCCTTTTATAAGATGAATTTGCTAATTGGGATGGAGGAAGTTAGTAATTTGATAGGGGGATAAAGTTGCCAATTCATGACATTTTAAATTTAGTTTTTAAAAGCAAGTTGCCATTTAGGGAGATACTTATCTCACACAAAGTTGTCAATTCTTTAAAAATTTAAATTAGGCATCGAAACCTAACCATCTATGGGTAGGCCAACCATTTGATGGTTAGGTTGACCATCGATGGCAATGAAGGGTCTAGAAGGAAATGGGTTAAATCAAGTTAAAAAGGGGGTAAATTAAATGGTTTAGTTAAATGTGTTAAGTTAGGAGTTTGATAGGGTCAAGAGGTAGTTTGACATTGAAAGCTATTGTGTGCAATTTTTGAGTGTCTACAGTAAGGTTACAATTTTAAATACTAATAACTTGTCAAAAATAGAACTAAAATAAATACTAAAATGATAGAGAGAGGAAATAAATGAACCTTGGTGGTTTTTAATATGATTAAGATTTCAAATTTTATGCTATAATTATTTAGTTTCTACTTTTAAATTCTACAAATTGGATCAACTAGTTTGATGAAGTTTTGCAAAACCCTATATGTTGAAGAAGAATAAGGAACAAGGTTGAATTATTCAATAGTGTTTGTTGAAATGTATGTTATAATAAATAATTAGTAGATAAATTCAACCTATTATATAGTGTATGATAATATAGAATTGAATAAGAGTATTGTGTCGACCTATTTGATCTAGTAACTTGTAGCTAATGAAGACCTGCACAGATAGAACATAATCATTTTGTAATGATTTTGTGCTATAATTATGTACAAAAAGTTATAACTATACCGAATGGTTCAATACAATACTAAAAATATGGAAAAATATAATAAAATGATAAAAATGATGGCATAAAGAAAACCTAGAAGGGTTAGATTCATGTTGGGTTCACCAGAATATATGCAAAGGGAAATGTAACTAATATATAAATCAATCCTAGCTTGGAGAAGATAAATTCTACTTAAAATTATGATTCTGGATACATTATATATTCATGGTCATGACTAATATGGATCCACTAGACCTAGCCAAGGGATTTCTTACCATAATAAATTCATTATGGAGGGCTCCAAAGCCTCCAGTCAAGTAAAACTATGTAATAACCCTAACTAGGTCATATTTTTTCATATTCACTAAACTAATAACAATTAAATCAAAGTCTAATTTAGTACTCACTAAAGCTTGTGGCATAAAATGGGGGTTATTAGACATTAAAGTAAACATGCATACTAGAATCCTAATTAAGCTATATAGGTAAAACCCTAATGCATGGAGAGAGAAATATATTCCAAATACATTACCTATAATACTTATATCTACTAAATAAAGGATTAAAGTTAGATATACTTACCTTGAATATTAACTCATCAAGATTCAATTTCTCCCTTGGTCAAAGGTGCTTCACAAGAGGTTATTGTGGTTTGTAAGGATCAATAAGAAAGGTCAAAACATCCAAGACTTTTACATAAGACAAGATTCTTCTCCAAGTAAAAACCCTAATATAAGACTCCTCAAGTATATTTTAAGAAGATAAAATTATAAAGAAGAGTAAATGAATAATTAAATCTTGATTTCTCTCTAAAAATGGTGAAATATATGTGTTTATATAGCTGAATCTAACCCCAGTCCTTTCTAAAAGTTTAGGCCGACAAGGTCAACCCAATCAACCTTGTATCATTATTGAAAAAAATTAATTAGGTCTCAAACTAAGTCAGCTAGGGGATGACCTAGACCCTAAATAAGTTTTATCAATTATATTACAAGGTTGATGGGGCTGACAATGTAATGTAAACCACCAAAAAAGATTTTAGGCTAAGAAGGGCTAATGAAGGCATAAAATGACTAGAAGAGGGTGAAAAATAGGAGGCCAATCTTAGGGGAATTTTTTTAGGATGTTTTTGGGTTGAGAACAAGTGGTATTAAAGGGACAACAATCTTGTAAAGAACCAATGGTTTACCCATCCCTTTTTTATGAACCCCTTAAGGCATGCACTTAGAGATATTAAGACTCAATGGGTTCCTACAATATAGAAATCATCAATAATTGATAAATTTTGAAAATATTATGTGTATACATATGTTAACCTTTTAGTAGTGGAAAAGATTTATAATTTGAAGATACATCCATGATATGTATTTTCCAAGTGTATACGATTGAGGTGATATATAATTAAAAAATAGTGTTTATAGTAATGACCTTAGTTTTGACCTTGATTTTGAATTTGATCTTGTTGTTTATTCTACTATGAATTGTCCTACTCGTGCTTAGGTAATGGGTCCTTGAATATTCCCAAATCTTGATTTTTAGATGATGAAGCCTCAATATGTAGTGCAATCTCACTATGATCTAGTAAATCTTGGACATAATTTTTGAGATCCATACATTTGTTTATTCCATAGCTTTTAATTAAATTACAATCACATTACTCATCCTCTTTATATCATTTATGTTATGGTTGATTTTCATATAATGGATTTATTAGAATAATATAATCATATTAATTGAAACTAATTTATGAAAAATGACCTCCAAAGGTTCTTCAAGAGGTGTGTAGTTATTCATCAATATTATTGTCTAGGTGGATCTCATTGAATAGTAATTTTTAGAGTTTTTGGGGAATTATTAACATGTTTAGACTCAATGAATTGATCTCCAACTAGATTCTTATTTTTGTTGAAGAAGTTAGGTTTCATTATGTGCTTGATTTTGGTTAGGGGGATCCTTAGAAAATAGATTTATCTAACCCTTTGCAATAAGGTCTTTCTCTATTTTCACACCCTTTTCTATGGATTCATAAAATCTGTTTGCACAATGTAATTATACATATAATTCCATTTCCTGATTTAGATTTGAAATAAATATGTTCATTATTTTTTTTTAGGAATGGAATAGGTAAATTTACTACCCATACCTCACCATCATTGCAAGAAGGATGATAAAATTTCCCCATTTCATTGTTTTACATTGAAAAAATTCATCACGGTTGGCTCATGATCCACATTATATTAAATGTGTCACATAAGACATTTTGTTAAGCTAATAGAAGTGGTGATTGATCCTTTAGGCAAAGGCAAAAACCATTCAAGGGATTGGTCACTTAAAATTCTAGGGAATAGGCTAAGCAATAATATGTCTCTGTAAGTGGCTTCTTGAGATGCCATAAGTAATTATTTGACAAGATTTCTTGGGTCTCCCTTGGCTTTGTATTTATCAAATTTTTGGAACTCAAAATGAGCTAGAAAGGGGAACATTAAAATTCTCTTGTCAAATGGGTATGGATAAATCTCTTCAAACTTGTATTTATTTCCTTAACATCCTATTTTTAATCCTCGAAGAGTGTATTTTATATCTTACCAGTCTTGAGAATATGGAGTGCCTTGAGGTAGTGTTGACATAATATAATTTATGGATGAGTGTTAGTTGGGGTTTGATTTAAGGGGAATATATACCAAGCTAATGGATTAGGATTTTTATGAATCTTATTGTTGGGTTGTAGCCTTCTAAATTTTGGATTGGTATTAGTCTATTGATGTTGGGTATTTAATTGAGTGGGGTTGAGGTTGAAAGTTAAATTAGAAAGCATTTAGATAATTTTTTGAAGTTTGTAAATAATAACACAATTTGTGTCTTGATGAGGCTACTCTACTAGATCCAATTTTACTTTGATGGCAAGCTTAAGATCAAAATGGGAATTTTCATTATTATCTTGTTCTTGATCTTCATGATGACTAGAAGTGGCTATATCTTGATATCAAAAATTATATTCTTAGGAATGAATGAGATGGATTGTTACCAAAGTTCATGTTAATAGATGGCTATTTATAGTTTAGCTCATAGTAAAATGTGTAATGGATGTTGAATTTGATTTGGTTCACTTTGGACGTTTGACTTGATTTGAATTACTTGACTTGTATGAAGTGGTTACATTTGGATGTTTTGACTTGGTTTGACGTAATTAACTTTGGATATTTGACTTGATTTGAGTTTGGATGTTGATTTTAGACATTTGACTTGTTGGATTTAGTTGACTTTAGATGTTTGATTTGATTTGTCTTGTTTGAATTATTGTGTTTGACTTGGTTTGACTTAGTTAACTTTATATGTTTTAATTTGTTTACATGGTTTGATTTTAGATGTCTCAAATTTTTTGAATTGGTTGATGTCAGATGTTTTAACTCTTTTTGATTGGTTTGATTTTAGGATAATGACTAATACTAGTTTATCACATAGGGGAGAAATCAAAGCATAGAGTACAATCTTATATCATTCAAGTGGGTGTGTAACCAAATAGTGGCCCACCAATCAACCCTGAAATGTAATGGGTATATGGTGGGTGATCTTCAAGAGTTTTATTTTCCATGCACCACTATTTGATGTACTTAGGAGGTCTCAATATTTGATAAATAGGATAATTAGGGGCACCATTTATACCTTTCAATATGGTGAGGTTTAAATATGTGTATGAGGGAGATTAAAAAACACACTAAAAAGGTTAAATACCAATCTTAATATATTACATGCATCACCATCACTAGAGTTTTATAGGAAAATATAATCTTTAGAGTGTTGTCTAAGGCCTGGGTATTGGAAGATGAAACCCCATCCCTTCATGGCACTATTATAATAGGTGATCATTTAACTAGTAATGATATCTCCTTCATAATTTATATACCTCACTAGAACAAGAGGTTTGCCCAAATTCTGGATGATGAAATCCCAATTGAAAAACCATATAAATATAAAAATAAAAGGATGTGAATTGTTTATAATTCCCAAGGTCAAATTAAATTGTGAGGGAAGAGCATACTAACTACACTTGGTATGACATGATCAACCTACATCTTTTATGAATACCAAGTTCAACTTATCAGTATGGGGGAAGAACATACATAGTACAAACACAAGAAAACAAGAAAGCTAAAATGCAAGGGAATCAAGAAAGATGTTAATTTTATATTTAAATATTAATATTATATTTGAAATTTATTTGGATGTGAACCTGAAATAAATGAAATAGTAGTTTGATTAAAAAAAGTGTCTTTGACAATTGGAAAAACATGTAAAACTTTTTAGAATGAAAATACGTTAGCACATAGGGTAAAATATATAAAAATAGGTAAATCCCACAAAACAAGAGGGAAAATCTATTAATGATGTGTAGATAAAAAATAGATCAAGGTAAACCCAATAAAACATAGGATAATCCCACCAGACAACAAGGTGAATCCATTAATGACCTGGAGGTAGAAAATAGATAAATGTAAACCCACTAAAACATAGGTAAATCCTACCAAACAACATGGAAAATTTTATAATGACATGCATGCATAAAATAAATAGATGTAAACACAATAAAAAAAATGGAAAATCCATTAATGACCTGTAGGAAGGAAATAGATAGGGGCGACCCCACTAAAACATAGGGTGAATCGGCTAATTACTTGTAGGTAGAAAACAAACAAATGTGAACCTACTAAAACATAGGGTAATCCCACCCAAAAATAGGTTGAATCCACTAATGATCTATACGTAGACATTTAGGTGAAGCTTCTAAAGTGCAAGGTGAAACTTTAATTTTTGAGTGTGATAAAATTACTTTATAAGGAAAAATGTATAGTCTCCTAGAACAAGATTTTGGAAAAAAAATTAATAATTTTGGACTCAAGTCAGCTTAAAAAAACCTTAAGTCAAATACTTAATCCTATGTAGTCACAAGCACAACTTTAAGATATAGAAATAGACAATGGATTTGTGGGTTGTGGGTCCCACCAGGCATGCCAAATGTCTATCATAAAATCAAACCAGTAGCAAGCAAAGTTAAAATTCAAATCAAATAAATGAAAATAAACACTAAACAAATTCATAATTGAAATACCTTTGATTGAGAGAAGAGGTTCTTAAAAAGAAATATCTTCACTTACCAATAAATAAAAGAGATCCTCTTTATGTTTATCTTCTCAATTTATTTGGATTGTAGTTTTAAGTAGTAATGGAGACCACGTAGACAATTGGGCATCACCTACCCTTATAATATTGATGATTAGGCTTGATAGTTGGGTGTATTAGATGCTATTGATTGGAACTAAAAGATGAAACACTTTGTTAGGCTTATGAGCTTGTAAAGAATAAATGGGTGAGCTTCCATTTATATCTTTTCAAGGTGATTGTGAGCCATTGATCTTGATTCAAGATTAGTGGTGGAGAATGAGTCTTCCTCATTGAATGATAGGATTTGAGGAGTAAATATGGTAATTTGGGATGTCTAAGGATTTGCATTTATAGAGAATGGGCTTGATTTTAATTGGAATTTGAGGGATGGATGACTTGAAATTTTAAATTAGATTTTATTTTTATTCATCACTTTCATAGGATTTTGAGTAGATTGTTTTGAACTTTTTGGATTTAACTTGGGATTTGGGATTGACAAGTTGATTGGAATATGTCATCAATTTGAGATGACTATTTAATTTTTGATTTTTAGATAATTATGGAAATTATAATTCCATGAAATTTTTGATTAAAACTAATTATCTAACTTTGCATTATTTGTTAACTAATTAAACCTAATTTTATAAGTGTGGGGTTTTGAAATATTCTATTGTGCAAATAGAATTAACAATTTAAATATTTGGTGGTGATGTAGAATAATGATGGGTGGATCAAATATGTGCTAGATGAAATAAGGGGTATGATACAATGTAGTAGTGTGATTAGGGATGTATCATAAATATTTGGGATGAAAATGGTTAATTGAGTCAATGAATTAGAATGATGAAATAAATTAGGTTTTAATCATGTGGTGAAGTGGAATAGTGATTTGTGACATTGAAATGGCATATTTGAGGTGTCTACACACACTAAGATTCACCAACATGGATCCTTTAAATCATAGATTAACAAGTGGTTAATAATATATTATTTTAAATTAGTTTGTTATAATAAGATAGAGATATGAAGTGTATAAATTAAAGTACAAAATTTTAAACTATAAATTAATAAAAAAGATATGAAAAACACATAAAAACACAAGGTTTATCCTATAGAAACCAAAAGTGGCAAAAAATTTAGTTGGGTGAGGAAATTTCACTCCTTTTCCATTATGTGATTCAAAAAATGTACAATATACTACACAAAAATGGCCTTCATGAATATATATTCACTACTCCTTATCCAAACCTTGCACACAATATTTAATGTACCAACACTAAAACAACACTAAATAATTAAGAACAATAGAAGATAGCATGAGTGAAGACCCAATATTGTTAACTTACAATGTGAATCCAATTAAAAAACCCTTATTATGCCTTCTTCCTTGCACATTACCTATATTTATGCTTTCTCATCTTTGGAGTCTGCCTAAAAGCTTAAATAAATGGACAATGAGAATAAGAAACATTTGCAATCATTCAACTTTAAGATTTATTTTATGATGGGATAATTTCTAATGTATGTAGACTGATAATTTTGAAACCATCAGGGTAGTTATGTAATTTCCACTTGAAACCACAAGTAATTATGCAACCACCTTCTGAAAATAGTGATGGTTCTAGTATCTTAAGAAAGCCCCTTATTTTTAGAGTTGAAACAACCTACCTTCATCACTATGGAGATGTCCAAATCACCCCCATTGTAACATATATGTATTTATGTTTTACACATGAAATATCTTATATAAGTGTCTCAAAAGCATGATTGAACTATATAATTGAGTATAGGGAAACATCTAGTATACATTACTAGTATAATATATCAATATTTGGATCATATCTCCCTAATTTGAGGCTTTTAAGTCCATAATAGCTTTAGGAACTTAGTAGAAGAGAAAATATATTCCCAACCTCTTCTCTAAAATACCATTTGGCCTTTTTGAGTAACTATCCATGTAACCCAACCAATAAATTCTCTTTCACTCTACTTCGTGTTCTCATTTCCTTATTTTGTAGAAAAACATTCTCCTCCAATTACAATTGATCATCAAGAGTGATGTATTCAATTTAAGGTATAAATAACTCTTAATATTCATATTCTACCATAAAATGCTAAAAAATACAAAAAATATCAACATTAACAACTAAAAAGATCCTTATATAAGGAGGAAAATTGAATCTAAAAGCATTCTTGCTCCCTGTTCTATAATTTAAAATGGACCATACCTAAGAGGCTTAAGGTTATTATACTTACCTTGGAGCCTTTATCTACTCAAATAAAATAATAACTTGTTTCAAACAAGAAAAATATGTTTAACCCTATGCTAATAATGTCTTGCTTTATACTTAGATTTTGACTCCTTCAACCTCTCTTGCACTTGGAGGTGAATTTTTTGAACCTTCTCAATGCACTTATAAAATTTGGGGACCTTTGGATCCATTTTCCTATTTCCTATGTATGGTTGTCTCAAAACAACATCAAATGCAAATGGAGGTAAGTAGCCAAAACAAGTTTTAAAATGAGTTATATTAGTATCAAAATACACTACTTATTGTAGTAATGTTGAATATACATCAAAATTTCACTAGAAAAATTAGGATGATTCTTATTGTACACCCTAGAGTGTTTTACAAATGTGATTTCCATATCCTAAATTTAATCATTAGTTTGTGGGTGAAAAATAGTAGAATGTTTCAACTTAAGATCCATATTCTCGCACAATGTGGCCCAAAACTTCCTAATAAATCTTGAGTCTCGAGCCAATATAATAGAATTAGGAAAACCAAAAAGAACCCACAACTTAGCAAAAAAATAATCACTTTCATCACTACATTTTAGGTTCTTATTACAAGGAATAAAAAATCACATCTTACTAAATTGGTCCAAAACAACAAAAATATAGTCATGCCCTTTCCTTAACATAGACAAATTGCATAAACAATCCATGGAAATGATTTCCTATGACCTAGAAGGAATTGGTAATGGCATATACAAAGCCACTTTCCTATTACTAGGATTTATTGTACTAAATAATACACATCATATTATAAACTTGGAATCATCTAATTGCATATTAAGCTAATAAACATACCTTTGAAAATGTGAAACAATCTTTGTAACACCAAAATGAATTATTTTTTTTGAAGTATGTGCATCAATTATTAGCTTAAAAATTTCCTCCTTGGGCCCACAAAGCTTACTCAAATTTTAGAGAAACCTATATTAAAGGTAATAATCTTCCTTGAGATCAAAACCTATACCTTGAGACCTATTTGATTTAATAAATGGATTTCTAAAATTGACATCATGCTCATATCCCTCTATATAAGACTCATCCATAAAAGGATCAAGAATATTTATGGTACCCATGGGTGAAATAAAAGGAGGCATAGGTAACATATAAACTATTTTATTAGTCACATCTTTCTTATACCAAATGAAATTGTTTCAAAAATACCATCCACTTATAGTGTCTAGTTTGAGATTGAAAATATTGGAGAGGTTGATGATACTTATGGAAAATACTTCACTTATCATGAGATTATACTTCCATTTCTTGACCTATTAAACAAGAGAATGTAATTCTTTGTCATATGTAAAATAATTAAGAATTAGAACATGAAATAAATCTAAATGGTAACATACTAGCTTACCTCATTGAAGTAGGAAATCCCCCATAGCATAGTCATTGACATCCATTTCCACCTCAAAGGGCATTTGTAAGTTAGGAAAATATAAAACTAAAACATGGAAAATATTATGTTTGAACATATCAGATGCACTTTTTTACTTCTTACCCAGAGTAAAAGTACTACCTCATGTTGTAATGACATGTAAAGGTGTAGTTATGGAAAATAAGTTCTTGATGAAATTACTCAAATATTGAACTACACCAAAAAAAATCCTTGTCTTGGTCACATTGGAAGACTTTATGGAAAATAAGTTCTTGATGAAATTACTCAAATATTGAACTACACCAAAAAATATCCTTGTCTTGGTCACATTGGAAGACTTTATCCAATTCATGATAGACTATGCCTTCTTTGGATCAATACTCAATTTTGAATCTCAAATTACATACCCCAAGAATACAAGTGATTTTTGAGCAAACTCATATTTATTCTCTTTTATCACTAATTTTCTCTCCTTCAAGACTTGAAAAACTTGTTTAAGATGTTCAATATGCTCATCAAAAGTTCTTATAAAAACAAGATTATCATCTAAATATAAAGTGACAATGGAATCAATAAATGACCTCATTACCTCATTCATCAACCAAATGAAGGTATCTAGTGCATTTCATAGCTTCAAGGGTAGAACCAACCATTCATACAACCCTTGCCTTATTTTGAATGTTATTTCCCAAATGTCCTCTTCCTTAATCAACACTCAGTGATATTCATATGTTAAATCAAGCTTATCAAAATATTTGGCATGTGTTTTATCTTAATTTGGTTTAATGGAAAAATAAATATAGTTAAGATATAAATTTGAAAGGTAATTCATATATTAAGACATGGCATTCAATAATACATCTGATTATAAAAGATTAAGATTCATTCTTATAATTTTAAAAAGTGACATATACTAAATATATAAAGTGCTAAGTAGATCAAGATATTTAAATTTTATGTCTTAAGTTAAAATTAGTACAAATTAGGCATGCGGTTTATTTAGTTTTAGAAGTGATTTGATGTTTGTATTGGGTCAGTTGTGTAGGATTGGACCAACATCACCAGTCGATATTGACCCATTAATCAATATTGGACTACATAGAAGTAAGGAATAATGGTTGAGTTAATCCCATTCACCATCATATTATTATTGACTAATGCCTATGTATCTAACACTCCTAGGAGAGAAATCAATCCACATGTAGTTGTCCTACCTAGTGTGATTCTATAATTATGCTACTTCACTATATGTATGAAACTAATATTTTATCTTTGATACTTGAAAAAAATTGTTTTAAATTGGATTTAGAGTGCTTCAGACTTGGATTTTGACTACACCTGGTGATAATTTTGAAATTTGGGAAGAATAGGGTGGATTTTATTAGTATGTAATATTATATATATGTATATCAAATAAGTGTTAAGTCCCTTTTGGATGAGACCTTGATTTATTTATATATGTATCTAATTGAATAATTTATCAATCCACCAACATGTTACATTAATGGTTTGACTATAATAATGGGTTTGATCTTATGATATCTCATTACCTCACATGCTAGGAACAAGACTTCTAGGCCTAAGACCAATTGAGCATGAACTAGTAATAACTTCATGATTAATCTCCTTAGACCAAAATAATGTATTTGATTATTATTTAGTTATGATGCCTATATATTTTCATGATTTCATTAAAGCATAATAATATTTTTTGAGGTCATAAAGTCATATTATCTCTTGTCAAGGCCTATTTGATGACTAAAGGTATTAAAAGGTGTTTTTTAATGTAAAAACATATCAAAAAGGTCATAAATAAAGTCATTAGATCATGAAAATGGGTGAAACATTCCAAAAGGTTTCATAATGGTCATTTGAGGCTTGAAAATCTTTCATGGACCATTGAAGCCCATATATTTAGCTCAAAAAGATATTTGACCTTGTTTCCCCCCCTATTTTGCCTCCTTATGGACTCCTTCAAACTTACAACATGTAAAAAGCTTAGTTAATCCCAAGATTAGCCTTGTTGCACCTTTACATATCACTATTCAAGAAAATATAAGTAATTTTTATTATTTCCAAGGTGTTTCATGATAGGTTTTATAAAGGTTTCTCAATTCCATACATCTCCCTTGCATCTAGAAATACCATATCAAGATTTAATTATGACTTTTATATGGGTCCATGAATCTACAAAATAAATAACAAAAATGGCTCAAGCATGTTTCCACGGTTGTCTATAGGTCTATGGTGTCAAAAAAGAACTTTAATGAGTTTAAAAGACCATAAATGAGGGTTTCAGGTCTGTATGAAATATTTAGGTTCATGGAAAAGATATTAAGCATGTTTCCAAAGTTTTTGAGATCCTAGAATGAAATTTACAATTGTATAGCATGATGATCTAAATAAGGTTACATGTTTGTTCATAAGTTCACAATGTCTCATGATGTTATTAAAACATAAATCCATGGTTTTATGAGCATACAATGATGTTTTTTAACATGAAAACCTTTATACAAGTTTTAATTCATATTTTCCAAGGTTCACATGATTCTTAAGCATAAGACATAGGTCCACAAGTGTATATGAAGACTTGTAAGTCAAAATAAAGCTTCATGAGCTAGAAACTAGATCTAAAGGTCTATTAAAATCCTCCAAAGCCTTATTTAGGATCCAATGAGCATGAATAAGGTTTTTGATATAAAATGGTCCTTAAGACCATAAATTAAGGTTATAGACCTCCAAGGAATGGATCTAAGGATATTAGCAAATTTTTTTCATGAGAAAAACTAGGTTACAGGTCTTCAATAGGGTTATAGGGAATTTTAAAGGACAAACCAAGGTTGAAAAGGATATAAATAGTTCAAAGGTATTAAGAGAATATTTTTTAAACCACAGGTTCTATAACACGTAGAAAATGAAATTTATAGGCTATGTGATAAACTAAAAACTAGATCTATAGGTCATAAAGAAGTCTATAAGGTCTTATCAAAGATATACAGTGATAAATGGAGGTGGATAAGGTCATTAAATCATCAATTGTGATTTTTAGGTCTTCACAAAATAAAATGAGGTCTATAACCTATGAAACAAGTAAAATACTAAGTTTGTAGGGTAACAACTAAAACCCTCAATGTCCTACCACATTTATCCTCATGTACGGTGTTTTGAGTGTTTTAGAGGAGCATTGGTATGCCTTAAAACATCCTTTGGTAATATTCATGTTTTTTTAGAATGAACAAATAATGTGGATCTACTAAGGATCTTTCAAAACCCTACAAGTAGTCTTAAAATCTATTAAAACCCTAAAATCATGATGATGTATTTTGGCTATTTTTAGGCTTGGAGAAGTATAATATAAGTTTGTATACATATTCATAAGGTTATAGGCATATTAAAACTACAAAAAATTAATATGAAATTTTTAGGCCTGTAGGCATGTTTCCAAGAGTTTTTAAGCAAAGTTCCATAGTCTATGAGCAAGAATCTCGAGCAAGAAACATCCAAGTTACAGGTGTGTAAGGTAATGAAAGGTTTAAAACATGACCTAATAAAATTAATAGATCTTAATTAAGGTTTAAAAGTTTTCTTGATGTTGTAATGATAGAAAAATAGGTTTAGAGCATCATCTAGAAGCATATAGGCTTCCAAGGTAGAGTTCACAATTTTTAAGCTCTTTCAAGAGCACCTATAGGTTTGTAGACAAATTATAAAAGGTCATGACCTCAAATAACTATATTACATAGTTTTTAAAGGTATACATGACTATATAACTGATAATACAAGGTTTTTTGAGCAATATATAAACACAACTATAAGTCTACATAAGGGTTTTATGATGATAATGCCAATGCAAAAGGGTTTTCATCATCTTGAGACTTAGTAGATAGGTATGCAACATTATTCCAAATATCTCATGCTTTTTAAAGGTCAAAAATATATTTTTTAAGAAAAAAAAATTATCAAGCCTATAGGCATGATTTCAGGGTTCTTGTAGGGTCTATAATGATAATACAAAGTTTTTAGCATGGTTTACAATTTGTAAACATGTCTACAAGGTTCTCAAGAAGTTTTAGACCTAAAATCAAGTTTTCATAAGTAAAAATCATGAATTTAGACCTCCTAAAAAAAATGAAATAATAAGTTTACAAGTTTCTAGAGCCATATATTGAGTGAGAAAAAGGAATGTTGATAGTCTATGAGAAGCATAAAATGTTCTAGAGCATGATTTAGGGACATCAACATGTTTCCAAGGTTCTTGACTGGTTTGCAATAGAATTTACCACATTTTATTGATAATTTAAGGTCTTAGAGTCACAAAAAACCTACCTATATGTCTTCACACATAAATACAATTATTCTCCATGATGAGTAAGGTTCCTACAAGTTTGCAAGTCTGAGCATGATCTATGAGTCTTTAATAGCATCAAAAAAAATTTAGATAAGATAAGAAAGGATTTCATGATATTAAAGGCCCATAAATAGGTATATAACATATTTATAAATCTTATTTACCAATACAAGTGTTGAAACATCCTCTAAAATATAGAGAATAAGTAATTGAGATATCAACTATACAATACAAGTTCTTGAGCTTCCCCAAGCATCTACAAGCATGAAAACACCCTAAATATTTCTCTAAAGAGTGATATAAGTCTTATTTAGAGTAATTAATTGTCCAATTTTCTTAAGAGGGTGAATAAAATATGGAAACCAATTGGAAACATACTCTTAAAGAGATGCAATCTCAAGGGAATTGGCATTCATGTCAAACATGTGCAAAGGATCTAAATGGGTGAGTTATGTTAGTTTAAGTCCTATTCTACTTCAAGATATTTATCAATAAATCTAAGCATGGAGAACAAGTCAAGTCTTACTATTTTTTATAAAACCATCTCATGTTCAATAGGAAGGTGGTGATTTCATATCCTTTCTAGGAGTTTCTCAACAAAGAAAACCAAGTCCAATGTAATAACATAGTAACATGGTGTGAGTTTTGACCAAAATATCATGGAAAATCCCTTCTAAGGGACAAATAGAGTGAATATAGGATGGTTTATCCTCTAATACTCCTAATTTGATCTCTTTTTCCTACACATGCATGAATTGATGAAGGTAGTTAAGGAAGTTATTGTTGTCTTCTTCTCTTACTTACTTATTCTCACTATATATGATTGTAAAATTAATGAAAAAATATCCCTTTAATTTAGTGTAACAATATTTTTCTCATTTTAAGACTTTACACAATATTTATCCTTGACATTAATAAAGAGATGATATTAGCTTTATTCAAATTTCTTGCATGTTATGTATGACATTGGGGTTGTTGATATTTTCTTGTGGATTTTAGTTTTTCCCTTGTAATGTTTTCCAATATTTATCTCCTTCATGCATAAGTATATCACTTTATTTTATAATTTGTATGTTGTGTATAATCATTTTATGTATAAATAGTTGTGGATTCCCATCCAGGTGAATTACGACCCCTCCTAATTTTTTTCTAGACCTCTTACCTTCATGAAAAATAATAATATGAGAGGTGTGTGAGTTAAAGATTACATGGAAAAGTATATATTAGTTATTAAGGCTATCATGTTAATTAAATCAAGTTGATGAGTTCTCTAAACATTGATGCATCACATTTTTTTATTTTCAATTTAGTTCTATTCATTTTCCATGATGATATATTCAGTTAATGATTTAAATAGTCTCTATTAAGTAGTGTTTTATGCCTTCAAGCTGATCTTACATCAGGTGGACTTAATTTAGGTAGGATTTGGCCTTCTCAAAAGGTTCATCCTAAGGATTCGAGGTCCCAAACCTTAGGTATGCTCCCATTATTTCACTAAAACATATTATTAATCAAACGGGTGCAAGTTTCATGTGATAATAATAACTTATAAATATTTTATTATGTACCCAAGGGATTGGAGAATTTCCATAGTTAAAATTTTCTCACTTGAGCCATTTTTAATTTTTAAATTGATTATAGGTCATTCATTAATGTAAGCTCATATGAAAAATTCTTGAAAATCTAAATCATAATAAACTATCTTACTATCATCAAATGCGGTCATGGGTTATATAGATGTATTTAAGTGTACCTAAGAAATTATTAGGTGATTGATCATATGTTGATGGTGGAGGATGAAAATTGTATGAATAATTTACCTTTGAATTGTCCTTAGTTTTTGTGATTTCATGTTTAGGAAAAGGATCACTAAGGATATTTAATTTTTTATTTCCATTGTAATGTATTCTATACGTATTTTTAAATTTTACCAAATTGATAATGTTATCATCTATAAGATCTCATATCTTATGTCTTAGCTTAAAACATTTATTCATTGAATGCCATGCAATCTGATGATAAGCATAATATGAATTTTCATCATAGTTTATTTATCTAGGTATTCTTGGATCTAGCTATTATGGGGGAAGGAGTGTGATAAGGTTACGCTTGTACAATTTATTCAATAGTACATGAGGAAATGATGGTAATTGTGCAAATTATCTCTTTGGTGTTGTTGTCAATTGTAACTAGTTTTTAAGTTGTGACATTGCAATGAGTGTAATTTTATCTTCATTATTATTATCATTTGGTTTGACATTATATCTTAGTTTGATTTGAAACTTGATTTTTTTAATTATTCATCAGAATTTATGTATAATTTAATTTTTTCAAAGTAATTAACTTAATTTCTCTATCACTCACTATATGATATAGCCCCTCAAATGATTTAAAACCCTTGAATATAAATGAATCATGGAATGGTGTTGTCAAAATTTGTTTATATATATATATATATATATATATATATATATATATATTAATTCACTATAATCCATAAAAATGGTCATCTTGGGTAGCATGGCCTTTCATTAAATCACATATTCACTACTTAGTTCATTGGACCCTTGATTTATCTTAATAATTTATTTGTAAGATAACTTCTTATCAATGTTTATGGAAAAGTGTGATAGGAATTAGTTGTCCAAGGGGTTTAATTCTCTCAAATATTAGATATACATATGATATAACATCTCAATGCATATTACTTAATATTTATTGGAAATAATTTGGTCAATAACTTGTTGTATGCATAGTCCAGGGATGCTACATGAAATGATCTAAGATGTTACTTGAGATAAATTTTACCTTTATATAATGGGATATTAGAAGATAAAAATCATTTTGGTAATGGTTAGGATAATATATAAATGGTTAATTGGTTATGGATCAAAACATTCAAATCCATGGAAAGAATAACTCTTGATTCACCTTGCTCTAGCTAGAACACCTTAGCATGCAGAGTTGTAATAGCATTTTCAAGGGAACGTGTAATATGTGAGACTGGTAATTGAATAAGAGTATTCATCATGGGAGGGTTAAATATTTTCTACATATTAATAGGTATCATAATTTGTTTAATGCCTTGTGTTTTCCTCAAACCTTGGGTAGATGTCACATAGGTCACTAGAGGTGTAGGTATAGGGATAATACTAGTAGTAGTGGTTTGAATACCTAATGTGGAAGCTTGGGTAAATTTTTTTTTCTATTATATTGATATATATTAGATTTCATCCATATAATGTGGATTCAAGTTAATATAATCAATGAACTTTTATGCCTTTATGGCATCTTATTGATCTTTAGTAGTTGTATCATCAGTTTCAATCTTCATGATAAGTCTATTAATATGGTGCATAGTGTATGATATAAAATCCATAATATAAATCACAAATAGATTCATACATAACCTTTAGTTTCTAGTGGTAAAATTAGGATTATTAGATTGGATGTTGTAACAATAGGCTTGTAGGAAGGCTTAGAATTGTTTATTGGTAATTTTAGCCTTATTACTGAATTTATATTTAATTCTTGTTACCCATTTACTTACATAATTAATCCAAATAAGATACACTATCCATGTATAAAAATATGAAAAAAGGAACTTCATTAATTGTTCTAACTAATAATGTTAATTCAACATGGTCATGATTAATGTGTACTACTAGGGAGCAATTAGAAATCATATCTAAAAATAAAATACTAAAGATGATAATTGAAACCCTAGAAGAATGAAATTTCAAGAGAAAACCTAGGGTTTTTCAATGTTATATATGTGTATAGGTTCACCAATATGTTTTACTTTGATTTGTATTAATGAGTAAGATCAATCTAATTAAGATATAACTTTGCAAATGTAATAAAAATATTAATATTGACATTCAAGTATACATACAAATGTAAAAGACTAAGATTTTTTCTTATAATTTGATAAGTGGAATATTTTAAATATATAAAGTAATAAGGAGATAAATATAATTATATTTTATTTTTGGCTATTAGACAATGACTATATTATGGAAATGGAAATTAGGATAAAGAAACTATGTGGTTTTTTAGTTCTATAATTAATTCACTATCAATGTTGGGTCAATTTTAAAATATTAGGTTAGTAATTTTGATTGAAAGTAACCTACATGGAAGTAGGGAATAATTAATTTATGATCACCTATGATTATATATGATTACTCTATATTTATGATCCTGAACCTTGATAATACACACACCTCTATAATTGAGCCTCCCTTGCTTTGAAACCCTAAGTGTGCTTATAAATCATATAAACCTAAAAAAAGAGAGAAATTATAATGGGATGAGTTGAACCCAATCACCACTATCCGATGATTGGATGATACCTATGTATCTAATACTCTAAGGAAGGAAATCAAGACACATGTAGTTATCCCACATAGTGTGATTGTGTAATTGTGTTCCTTTACTATATGTATGCAACTAATTATTTTGATTTGATATTTGACAATGCTTGATTTAAATTGGATTTAGAGTGCTTAAAAATTGGATTGTGACTATTCCTGGTGATAGGTTTTAAATTTGGGAATAATAAGTAGATTATACTAGTGTGTGATTATGTGTAGACATATATCAAATAAGTACCAGGTCCATTTTGAATGAGTCATTGATTGATTTATATATGGATCCAATTAAACAATTGATTAAACCACCAACACAGTAGGATAATGGGTTGATGCTAAAGATGGTTTTGAATTTATAAAATAACCATTTATATGAATGGGTCGATATAAACTAGATTAGGTAAGTATCAACTGATGACATTGACTTCATTTGATAGAACCAACCTATGTATAGATAGACTAAATTTATAGTTTTAAGTTATATGTGTAGGATATTTAGTATATATGAAATAAAAAATGATATTATTATAGGTGTTTACTAATATAATGTAAGTGTTTAATCATAATATAACATCCAAATATGAGAGAGTGGTAGATTAGGACCTTGTTTGAGTGATCAAGTCATCTGTGTCAAGCTTATCATTATCAAGTACATAGTCCCATATTTTAGTATCTACAACATGTTGAAGTTTATTAATAAGATCACCAATCCATGGAATAACTTACCTATTATTGAAGGTTATCTTGTCAAATTCTCTATAATCAAAACACATTCTCCATGAACCATATTTATTAAGTATTAAAATAATAGGATAACTACATGAAAAATTAATAAGATAGATTACACCTTAATTAATAAAAAAAAAAAAAAAAAAAAAAAAAAATTGTTTTACCTCATTTACATTCTTCAAGTTCTAGACAACCCAAGTTTTGGAAGTGGATTTTTGGGTAGCAAATGAGTTTTGTGATCAATAGGCATAATTAGTAGAAACCCATAGGATCATAGAAAACCTCTCTGAACTACTAAACCAAATATCTCATATTATTCTACTCTTTTTTAATAAATAGATACAAGGAGTCTTATTTTCACCCATTTATTCATCTTGAATATCTCTCAAAAGAAGCAACACAAAATTCCCATTAGTATTAATAATATTGTTACCATTAGAGGAAATTACTAAATAAATTTTAGAATCACCCTTACAGGATGAAATGATGTAGTTGTTTCCATCCTTCACTAAAAGGTAGTGGTTATATCTCCTCTTCAAGATATCATCCAAGATATAGAATTAAGGGTTGATAAACACTAGATCACACACATCAATAGGCACAAAATTAATTTTAACTTCATTAATGAAATGTGCATTCATACAAAACTTAACTTTATATTTTTTAGTCACCTTGATGTGTACACCTTTATATAATCATGATTCCTTTGACCTTATTCCTAGCAATGATTACATATATGCTCATCATGAATACTACCTAGACATTGAGAGACCTTTTTTATCCTACTTAGTCACTTGGAGATATCCCCATTCTATTGTGTACCCTTTAAAAATTTCCCTGTACTCTACTATATCTTTCTCACCTTGTAGGACCCATTTTGTGCACTTTGGAAGCCCTCTGAGAGGTTGGGTGGCCTAGGCCACCCATTCTCATACCTAACTAGTTGCCTAGGATTCTAATATTATAGATTATTCCATTTTATATTGTTTGTTCCAAAATGGTCACAAATGGGATTTTTTTTTAAGATATAACCCTTGTGATGCCCTATTTGACTTGAAAACACTCATTTCAACCCTCTATAGAAATTTTTGGCTCTCTCTTGATTAATTCTTGGTCATTCAACTCCCATTTTTATTTATATTCCCTCTTAATAGAGATTCACATAAATGCTTATTGAACTAGATACACCATTACTATTCTCAATTTTTCTTGCTTTAATTGTTGCTTACTCTTAGGCTTCCTTTGTTGGCATTAAACTTGATTTGTGCACTTGCATTGGATTTCACACCTCTTTCTTATTGTTACCTTACCTTCTCTCTTGGATTATTGATATTAGATTGGAAAAGGGTATACATTTCAACTCGGTCTTCCTCTATTTTAGATCAAAATTGGACTCATGATTTGTAGATTAATTGCGTTATGTTTGAGCATGATCTGAGGGCACCTTGATTATAAGGTGAAACTATTCAGTTAGTGTATTTTAGTATATTTAATAATGTTAATGATTAAATTCTAAGTTATCTTCATTTAAATAAGTATTAACATAGGTTTTTGAAGGTTTATGATTCTCTCTCCTTGAAAATGTATTTAAATTTAAAATCATTCTTCATTCATTAGATTTTCATACTTCTTAATAATTTTCCTTGCTTGGTAGTGATTAATTATTTAATATCATAGTTTTATTACCTAAAATGTATTATTTCCCCCTTAGCTACTTGAACTTCTATGTATATACTAGTTATATATACTTTCATCCTTTATGCACTTGATCACACTACCCCTAACCTAGTTTTCAAGTCCATCTTTGGCCTAGATACCTTAGACATCTAGTGGATTTTTATGTCTTTCAAATTATTAGGTGTTTGATATTACCCCTTTTCCTAAACCCTAGTGGCTTGTTTATGTTCTTAGAGATACATTTTGTCTTGTTTATTCAGACCTTCTACAAGGTTTCACACTAGTTATAGCCTATTTAGATCTATCTTAGCCCATTTACCTCTAATAGCCATGAGGCTTTGTTTTGAACTATGTTTTGGTTCTTTTTAGTTTATTTGATTGTGATTTAGTTTTACATCCTCCTTCCTATTGGTTTGCTGGTAGTTTTCCTCTTTTATTTCTTTCTTAGTTTCTCTTGTTTCATTTCTTTCATGTCTAGTCTCCCACCTTTGGGATGACATTCCTTCTAGATTTAGTTTTTTGTCCTTTAACTCACTCATGAGGAGGTTGAGGCTATAATGGAACATCATAAACACCCTCAAATATAGGAAATAACCTCACACCAACATAGTGACCTTGACCCTCTCATGTTTTTTAGGTAATAATATTTATGAATAATCAACCAACAGACTCACCCACCCTTTTAGTAGTCTGAGATTTATTTATATAAGGATACCTACCCAAGACTTGAGATAACTTTTCATTATTTTTTAGGGGTGAAGATGACCCCTTTAATAAATTAGGCCTAATGAGATATGCATAATCATTGAATATTATCATAAGTGGATTCATGTGAATGAATAACACCATTATTGCCATAGGAGTAGGCAATGTGATTCCATGGAGATAGAACTAGAACCCATTTGGGTTTAGGTGCCTCAACCAATTCTTGTGTAAGTCCCCAACCTCTTTCTTGGTGGGAAAATATATGACAAGAACCCCATATTATTCATGTTCAGATACATGAATACCTAGAATCAACTAAGAATCATCCTCTTATGGAACCTTCCCATCCTCTTATTCCTTCCTTTAGGATTTTAGATAGGCACACTAATTTTGACCACCATTTAAATACTAGGGATTCATTGGATGCATATCCCAAACATCAATGCCCTCATGTGGTCCCGTGTATTTAAAGGCATAGCCAACACCATGGGGATATTGGTCATTGTGGAGAATCCCCTATTTATACTACCCCATCTTAACTTCCCCATGTGGAAATATACCCTTCCTATGGTCATTCACCACCATGTGTTTGGGATGATCCTCATCATATGCGTTTCCCACCCTAAGAGACACTATGCCATCACTTCCCACATACTCAAGGTCATGGTGACCCATACTTACATAAAAAAACATCATGACCCCTATGAGCATCCTCATGAATCTCATTATTGACCTATTATCAATCATGCATATGAGGATATCCATAGGAATCCTCTAGCCCCTTGGGTATATGTTATTCCCCTTCTTACTCTAATCCTTGAACTACCTAAGTTTAATGGTAATTAGGTTTCTAGTACCATGGATCATATAATGACATTTATGATGGTGTGTATGGATTATAAACATGATGAAGGCATGATGTTGGATCTCTTTAATCATTCTATGTGAGTTGAAGCTTTAGTTTGGTTCTAAAATGTATCATTATATTCTCATTATAGATTCCAGTTCCTTCTAGATGATTTCTTATATTACTTTGATATATCTAGACCATTTAACCTTGACATCCAATCACCACTTCCATCATTAAAGCCAAGGGTGATTAAAATTTTTAATTTTTACATAGGTTGCATTCATCCATCCACATGTACAAGATAAGGTTATCTAATTATCAACTCTATGGCATGTTCACTTGACCATTGAAGTAAGAAGTTCATCTTGAGGTCCTCAAACATGAAACCACATCTTATGATCAAACTATTTATGAGTATCTAAATAAATAGGTATCTGAGGTACATATGGACATTAATCTTATACCACATGATTTCAAGTGTAATGAGACCGATGATAGTGTCACTACTTTAACTAAAGAGAAAAAGAAAAAGAAGGATGGCTATGAGGTGAATGTTATAAGTAAGAGGCCAAATGAAGATAAGATCCCTAAATAGAGTTTAAGAGGGTAGTGGATAAGGTATCCTTATGATGCCACTAAATTTTACAAATTTCACTATATGAAAACCCATTCTAATAAGGAGTGTATTACCCAAAAATATAGTGCCAAGATATTATATGCCCCTTAGAACTCTCCACTTGTGAAACCCAACCATGGGTTTATTATGTTCAAAGAGCCTCTTCCTAACCACAATAAGGAAAAAATAAAAAGAAGAAGAAGAAATCAAAGGTTAAGGCCCATCATTATCCTTCTCACTCTTCTACCTCTTCTAGTTCCTCTTCTTTAGTTGCCCAGAAAGGAAGGCTAAGTGTGAGAGTAACAAGGTTGTTGATGATATTTAAATATGGGTATGAGTGCTTTGTCAACACTTAATTGGTTTATAAAAATGAAACCATTGGAGAGACAAGTGGTGCAAGGCTTAAAACCCCAACCATGGGAATGGTAAACCTAAAAGTTAGATTTGAATTTTGGATCCCCAAGCTAGAAAACATCCTTATTTTGTTATAGAGGAGTTATAGTCCCTTTCTATTGCGATATGCATTTGGAACCTTCTTCACTTTTTTATTGAGCAAAGGGGACTTGTATTTGATGAGATAGGTCTCTTTAATAAGGGTTTGATATAGGATGACATTGAGATTTTGTTTAACTTTGACATCCTTGATTACCCTCTTCCTGTTATGTTATCCTTTGACCCCACCTATTTTCCTAACACTTTTGTTGTTATGAAGAGGGATAGTTTTCAATATATATTTAGAATTAATTAAATGATTTCCACATCAATATATTTGATGAGGGAGATATTTTTAACTTCATGCCACTATAGGTGTTCAACTAACTAAGAATTATCTACATGAAGCTCTTTTATTCTCATCATAATTGTGTTGGTTTCAATAGAGACACAATTACACTGGTGGGTAATGTGAAGTTATAGGTTAATTTCAAAAACAATATAGTCATTATACTTATATCTCTCATACAACATGATCCTTGGACATTCCTAGGCCACTACCATGCAGGTCATTGCATTAGCAACATTTTTTATGGTCTAATTCATGCATGAATGTGAGATCCATACCTTGTAAGTTGACCTATGACCTTGGGTGTGGCTATAATCTAATAAAAATACCTTTGATGAGGTTTTTTTCATCTCTTCAATGAGACCTATTGGTTAGCCTAAGGTACCCATTGATGAATCTTTAGTTCTCAAGGTTGAATGGTTTGATCCTAATAACTATCAATCAATGTTCATTACCTTACACCCATTACAAACTCTTCATCACCCCCTCTTTTTGGGTGTAAAGGTGGTTCTTCACTCTTAAGTGATTTATTTTTAAAATTTTCCCCAATAATTGATCTCATTCCCTTATCATGAATTCTCAGTTATGGCATCAACACTCTTAATGCCTCCCCTACATAGGCTTCTAGAGTTGAAAATTTTGATATCGAGTGCCATTTCATCCATGTCATGTAATGTAACTTATCTAATGAGAGGAGGGATTAAAATAATCTCATAATGGTGAATCATAAGTGCCAACACTATCTTACTTGTTTAGGTTTAAATATCTCTCTCATTGGTGATGACCTCACCTCTATAATTCTTGAATGTCAAGTCATGATTGGTGAAACTAAGGATTTAGATGATTTTTTCCTTCCTCCACCTATTTCCATTTTATTTGGACTATTTTTAAGCCTATTTATGGATTTTATAACCCTCTAGAGGGTAGTTCATGGCTTAGCAGACTAATCTATGACTTATCTTTTATCCAGGGCATTGTTTAAGGTTAAGTATTAACTTGGGTTGTTGGTAACTTAGTAAGACCTAAATACTGTTATAACACCCTCCCCATCCCCCCATTTAGTATATTATCCATCATGTGAGGTCTATTGTCAAACATTGACAGTTTCTTTGGTTGTTGGATTATGCACTCATCTTTAGATGCACATTGGGATAAAAGCAAAGTTTTTTTATTATTTCAATTAGTAGTTATATTAATTACTTACAATTAATATAAAACTAAATCATTATTCATCTTTCACTATTTTTTCTATAGATGTGCATGTTTCTAGTTGTAGTTGTGTGAGACTTGCTCTAGTATTCCCTGACTAGTCTTCATCTTTCACGAGCCTATTAACACCCTTTTTTATCCCATTTTCTATAACTAGCATTGAAAACCTCCATTTAATTGTAATTTTTTCATGTTATTCATATTATTCATATAACTTGTTTATTCTAGACTATGTTGAGATATTCCTCATGTGGTGGTGTCTTTATTCTTAACCCCAATCATGGTGCACCATTTAGTGGTGATTGACACTAATGATGGAAGTTAAGGAAACCTAGGACTTGTCAGTGTAGTTTGAACTATTGATTACCCATGTGGCCATGAGTTTTTATAGTTGGTTTATTCATTACCAATGAAATGAACAATAATGTTGAGTTTCACATAATTTTTGGAGACTTGACCAATGCCCATGCACTAAGCATGTGATATGTGTAGTTATTTTATGACTCACTCTTAGTCATGTCTTAGCTCACTGGGGTATAAAACATCCTTATCTCTTAGTTTCTCTCCCTCTTAGTTGTGACACATTATTTTCTCTCCTCTTTTAAGTACTTATAGATCTCCCAAATCCCTCATGTGGAGAACACTAGAGAAGATGCATTGGTGAGAGTCATTTTAGATTTTATGCTTTGATATCACTTTTTATCCCTTCTATGTAGGAGTTAGATTTGGAGCTAGAGCCAGATCTAGAATTAGATTTTGATTTCATATATTTCATACTAGTACCCCTTGGATCATGCTATCAATTGTTCCTATACCACTATTCTTATCAAGTAGGTGCAGGTAATGTTCTATTTTTTACCTTTTCCTATCTTTTTCTTGGTTTTTGTGTGGCTTATAGGTACTACACAACACTCATTATTCTATTGAAAATTTATTTATTTTACCTTAGTGATATATGTATTCATTATTCCTCTAATCCTACTCCTCCTAATGATTACATATTTATTCATCATACATACTACCTAAACACTAAGAGATCTTTTTTATCCTAGTTAGTCACTTAGAGAGATCCCCATTTTGTTATGCACCCTTCCAGACCTTCCCTACACTCTACCATAGATTTCACACCCTCCATGACCCATTAAGTGCACCCTAGAGAGCCTATAGGATGATAAGAGGCCTAATCCACCTATTTACCTATGTAACTAGCAGATTAGGTTATAACTCTTCTAGATTGTGTATTTTTTCATTTTACCCATTCCCAAATGGTTAAAAATAGGGAAAATTTTGAAGATATAACCCTTGGAATACCCTATTTAACTTGAAAACATTCATTTCAATCATATCTATATATTATTATCTCTCTCTTCATTCATTCTTGATCATTTACCTCCCTTTTGGATTTTTGTCCATCTTGATAGATATTTACATACATGCTTACTAAACTAGATACATCATTGCTTCTCTCAGTTATTCCTACCTTTATTTGTTCTTGATATTATGCTCCCTTAGTTGGCATCACACATGATTTGTGCACTTGGATTGGCCTCTGCACATCTTGATTTCTTCTACCTCACCTTCTCTCCTAGATTGTTTCCATTAGATTGGACAAGGATATAAATTATAACTTAGTCTTCCTCCATTATGGATTAAAATTGGACTCACAGTTGGTAGGTTACTTTTATTATGTTTGATCATGATTTTATGGCATCTTACTTGTAAGGTGAAAACATTTAGTTAGTGTAGTGTAGTATATTTTTTTGGGTTAGTGATTACATACTAGGCTATCTTCATTTAAACAAGCATTAACATAGGTTTTTGAAGGTTTATGCATTCTCTCTCCTTAAAAACATCTTTCAATTCAAAACCATTCTTAATTCATTATATTTTCATTCTTATTTATCATTTCCCTTATTTTTTAGTTCTTATTTTTTTAATATAATATATTTCTTGCTTAAAACACATTATTCCCCCCGCCTTAACTACTTGTAATTGTTGGATGGTGAAGCTAGATCTTATTTTAATGCCCATCTCTTGACAGGGGGGTGTGGGGGGAAATCCCCCCCACTAGGGTCACCATAGGGGTCCACGGGGGTGGTGACCTATTTTGGAGCCCCATTTGGTGGGGGTTTGTGGGAAGTGCTGCCAAAGCAAAATTTTGTTAAAAATACATTATAAAATATTATAATTTCATTATAAATCTAGATCTTTCACTATTAGGTCATAGATATAATGGTATAAATTATGTTTGTGCATTTTTTCCCTAATATGTAACACTCTTTTTATATGAGGTCATTATAATCATGGTTGCATATGGTGTGTGAATGAAGAGGATATTTTAGTGGTTGTATTGCAAGTTTTTTCCTTCATTTGTTAGATTGAATAATAAGGACTGGTTATTTGTGTGTGGACATAGCCCATATTGGGTGAACCACATCAAATATATCTCTATTGTGTTGTGTATCTTACATTTTATTTCCATCTTTAATTCATTAATATCACTCTGTGCTCTATATTCCTAATAAAAATTTTATGGTTAGACTAGTTAGAGATACATGCATCCTTTGTGCACTTGATCATACTAGCCATAACTTGGTTTTTAAGTCTATATTTGGATTGGTGCAAGCTAAAAATATAGATAGCTACCTTATACCTCTAGTGCTTCATGTGTCTTTTATCCTATTAGGTGTTTCATTTTAGCCCATTTTCCAAACCCTAGTGGTTTATTTATATTATTAGATCTACACTCACCTAACCCAAATAATACAAGATTAGATGATTGTAAATTTTAAATATTAATTTATCTATTAACTCTTTTCTTATAAAAATTTATTGTGAACAAGTATTAAAATAACATCCACTTTTTTTCTTCATTTGAAATTTTAGATATAAAAGCTTATAAATCTCACTTTCTTGAGAAATAATACTACCCAAACATACATCTCTATTAATGGATGTAGAACACAAAGTGTAATCCACATCAAAGTTGTAACCAATATTCTCCCTTGGAGAGAGGGCATAAACTTATTATTCTTCTTGTTATTGAAAAAATTAAAATATATATGGAGCTTCCAACATTGATCCTCAGAATGACTATCGACATCAAATTTACCACAATGTCTTTTACTATCATTTTTAGAAATAGAAGTAGTATTATGCTTACCTTTACCCTTTTTCTCAAATTTTTCTTATTTTTTGGAAGTGATTTTAGAGGTCGATGGATCCTTCTTATTATCCATATCTAAGTAGTGATCTTGAGAACAAGCCTTGTCTATATACATAGGCTTGACTAAGAGGAAAGGTTTCCTCAATTGGCTATGGATTCCACTCACATACTTCATTAAGATGTATGGTCTACTATATATTTTAATATTTGAACAACCTTCTTGTATAACTCAATTATGTACTCTTTCATGCTTTGGCCTTGATTTTTCCTAAGATATTGCTAATACATGAACTTATATTTATCATTAAAAATAGGATAGAATTTATTATTTATTATCATCTTAAGATCATCCCAATTAGTAATAGAAGGAATATTCTTAAAAACCAAATTATGATGATAGCTCTCAAACCAAGTTAAAGCACAATTAGTTAATTTTAACCTCACAAAAGTGTTTTTTTGGATTTCATTAATCTCATGCAAAATTAAATATACTTCAAGTTAGCTAGCTAATGGTCTATCCTCTCTAAATTAAATTCTACATCATACATCTAAATATATTTCCTTACCTCAACTTTGATTGAAGTTAGAGCTTTGTTGGCATGGGGTTGTTCTTCCTTACTCTCATGAGTCTCAAGAGCATCCTCCTTATTTTTATATACACCTAAATACGGTCACAAATACTTGATCATGTTTTTTTGGCCCTTTTTCACTTTAATTAACTTGTGAAATCAATCACTACCTATTTTTCTAATCACTCTATCCTAAATAACTATGAGGACCTACTTCCATTCTAAAATGCTATCTATCACCTACAAAAGTGTTCTGATTTCTAACAAAACTTTAAAATTATGTATGGCTAATCCAACACCAAAATTTTATATGTTCCCATAGAAGACAAAATTTACCAAAAGGGACAATAGTGTAGGATTTATCCCAATAGGTCGATCCTATCCTTTGGTCCTTTAACTAACAGTTTTTAAAATTAAAACCCTCCCTTACTTTGTGAGTCATGTTTTTAGGATTCCTTACATGTGGCTTACCATTTTGGATTTATATAAAGGCACACCTAGGTCACTCACTTTATAAACTTGGAAATTTTAATACAAAGTCATGATCACATTGTTTTAAATTGAGAAAAACATCCATATTCTTCTCAATTATGATTTTGATCACTAAAAGTAGTCCTCAACCAAGTCAAAAGCCTCTTTTATCCAATCCAAATAAAAAACATGATCAAGTATTTAAGCCCTCCCTACACACATTAATATGGTAAAAGGAACATAATCACACAAATAATTCTAAGTGAGAGAAATACGTGGGCTTGAATTCCCTATTTTGAGTATTAGATACGTAGAAATGTTAAGTCATTATGGGACTAATTGGTGTCAGCTTAGCCCAATTACACTCCACTTTTTTATATTTATAGGTTTTCAATCATTACTATCCCTATTATGGTTTCATCCTTGAATAATCTATTTTTAGGTATTCCACACAATTTTGATTGTTAAATCTAAGCATACAAACCTAACTTAAGTAGTCATAAGTGATCATGCCCTAAATTTTGATTTTTATTAAAAGATAGGATTAACCAATTGGGAAAATATTGGAAGTTGATCTTATCATGAGTTGGCCAAATTTTTCCTTCTTTAGTCTCAGTTCCCATTTATGGGCACTTGTAGAGTCTATTCTTAATTTTATGTTTCAGCCATATACTAGTAAAAATAGTCAAATCTAGGGTAAAAATAACTAAGTTTGTATTTTTAAATTCATAGCTAGTCTTATTTCAATCATTTTCACTATATCAATTTTATCCTTTTAATTTCATTCTATTTGTTTAAAGTTTATTTTCAGCATTTTGATTTATTCCATTCAATTTATCTTAACCAGGGTTAATGCAGTTAGTAGTAAACATGGATAAAAAATCATATGATGTAATTGATAGGCACATGTGAAAATCAAACTATTTTTATTTTTTATCTATTTTGTATGTAGTTGACACTTGAAATCATGTTAAGAGTCTTTTGAATATGAATATTCTTTCTTTTGTTTGTATCGAAAGGTTGGAATATGAAGTAATAACACATCATAAAATCTCTATATATAATACTAAATTGTATTGTAAAAGAGTTTCAATGTTATAGAGATCAATATAGATTTTTGAAATGGTTTTTACCACATGTATTTTATCATTTTTATATTCACAATGAATTCGTTATTTGTCTAAATGTGTTTAATCATGTAAAGTAATATTATATGTTATGCATTTATTTACATTAAATTCTCTAGTATAAATACACCTTTTTAAGTAAATAAATACCTTTATTCAATCTACATCTTTGTTTGCATTATAATTCAGTTTGTACTTCGCATAGCTATCCCTATAACGACATGTTTTTATGATTTTTCTGGGAACCTCCACTAATAATGGTGTGGTGAGCATGGATGCTTAAAACATGTTGAAATGGATACTAAGACAAAGAGACAGAGAGTTGGATCAATGAAATAAATCATAATTTCATAAAGGAAGAAGCAAGGAGAATATGGAGTTATTCATAAGAAGTTATTCATGAGTAAATTTATGATGAAATATATGATATTTTATATAGTGTGAATTGCCTAGACTATTAGCTACATGGTTATCAAGATTAGAATACTATTGTTTTAAATTGAGGAGGATAAAATTTATATCTTGGAAATAATAAATACTATAAAACATGTGAATATTAGATACCAACTGAACTCATGTGATAGATCACTAGAAAAAAATTGCCATTTATGAATATATTACAAAATTTGTTGTACAAAGATATCTAGGTTTTAAAGTTGTGTAGGACCTACTTGTGAGAGGCATCCAAGGAAAGTTTCCCCAATGACTACCTAATCTTATCAATATATTGGTTATTTAAAAGGCCATGGTACCTACCCCTACCAACATGAAGTAGTCACTTGGGAATTATGGGGGTACATGAAATGTAGGAGTGAATGATGATGAGTTGAGGAGATTAACTTGAACCCAAACCTAGAATATGAAGGACACATAGAAGCATAGTGAGAATTTTATTTGGGATTGGAAAGTGAGTATGAAAATAAAGAATATGAAATAAACATGATAACTTAAATGTAACTATGAATATGAGTAGGAGTAAAATAGAGGATTTAGAAGAGAGGATATCCTAGAGAGATGCTACATAATTTGCAAAAAATGGAGAATTTGGAGATTATGTAGAGTGATAAATAAAAGGGCCTAAGAAATAAAAAGACATAGATTGGGATATAAAATACATGGAATAGAGTGAGGAGAAAAAGGAAAGTATATTAGCAATAGATTAGTTAGAGGATAGTGGTAGATCATAGTTAAAAGAAAGGATATTGTCTGGACCAGGTAAATAATATTTTTTGGAAGAAAGATGTAAAATTATAGGATTATTACAATTCAAGGTTGCACATAAAATAAGTCGAAGACACAAATCATTAATTTCATGAGTATGCATCCCCTAAGCCTTATTTATCATAAAAAAAGAGAAACAAAAGTGTAGACGCTGGGATGGGTGGAAATTGGTTTGATTGATTTACAGATAAATTTGGTAAACTTAACACAAAGATTCAAAAAATAATAGATAATAAAAAGTTAGAAGAGGTTGGGTTTTATTTTACAAGTTTTAAGACACCAATAAAGATAATTTTGTAGAATATAGTAGTAATTACAAGTGTATAAAGCATGGCTTCGAACATAGGAATTTTCATTGATTTGACACCATATGATGGGTCTTCTAACCATGAACAATAGTTTTTAATCCATGACATGAAATGGTAGGTTAAAGGAGTAACCATTAATGATGTGAAAAAGTGTGAGCTCATCAGAGCCTTAAGAAGTTAAGCTTTGGAATTCATATATAAAAGAGATGTTTCTTCCCTAAATCTTCAATAATTTTGTATAATTAAAAATTAATAAGTCTACCAACTAGACCATTTAGGATCTCAAAAATATTTTAAAGAGAAGTGGAAAATCATTATGGGATTATGATTGTAGATTCTTAGATGTCATCAACAAAGTCAAATTCATTTTAGAAGATAACTATAAGGCTAATTGGTTTGTGGAGGGATTGAGATCAAGGATTAGGTTTGCCATTGCATAGTCATAGCTCATTAATAAGGTTGATTCATGAACCATTGCGCTTCAAGTAGAACAAATTGAGGATTATGGAAATGCCCCATTAACCTACGCTAAAATTGAGAAAAAGATATTTTTCTATGACTAATGGATGAACTCCATGAAAACAACAAACCCAAGATGTAATTGTGGTGTATATAGTGTGGAAAATAAGGGCATCATAGGAATGATTTCCCTAAGATCAATATAATATTATGTGACATATGTAGGGTAGTAATACATGTGGCATCAAAATGTTATCTACTACAATAGTACATACACAAACTGAAATATGGACTATAATTTTTGTAAGTCACCAAATCATGAAAAAAAAATCTAGGATCTATAGGAACTAAAATAAGACATCACTAAGAATGTCTTCACAGTCGCAATATAATATATACTATTGTGAAGTAGGTAATTCTGGGCCCAAAGGTAAAATTGTCTAGTGTAATACAAAGTGTTCCTGGGTGGATGCCTCTATCACCACAGTATCAACCCAAAGGTTTGGTAAGGTGAGCACCATTATATCCACAAGATTAGAATAATCATCATGGAATAGTTTGATTCCATATCCACATCAATTAAATTGGGCTCTATCATCCCCTCAGTGGTAGTATGGTGGATATGATGCTCAGAAATAATAATGAGGATTTGATGGGAAAAATTTTCAAGGTTTGGGTTTATAATAAAACATATGGGGATACAAAGGAGGGTTCCATGGTGGATACTATGGAGGTCACAATAATGTTATTATAAAACTTGTCAACCAATTTAATTCTTCTTATGTGGCGAATATAATCACTTTGTAAGAAACTGCTCAAAAAACCCTCTAAGGCATACATAATAAATATATTATAGTGTTATAGGACAAAATCATATTGAATATTATCTATTTTTTTATAATTGAAGAAAATAAAAACCCATGTGAAATTTAAACATGATAAATTTGCACCCCAAGGAGAAAGATTTCATAAAATCAATTGCAAAGCAAAAATATGTAGAACAGGGATTACTTACTCTAAAAATTTGATACAATAAAATAATTTTAAGAGTTTATCAGTATAAGTATCTTGACCTTGTGACATAAAAAGGTTTGATGTACCAATAAGTCCAAGTTCTTCATAACATACAACAAAAGGTTTTGTCAGAGGGTGATGTCTTAATCATAGATGCACATATGCATGGTCAAACTATCCATATAATGAGGCAAGAGAGAGTATTAAACACCTTTACTTACCTTTTAAAACTTTTGAGCACTCTGAGAAATGGAGATATATCACAAAATATTACAAATACTTCTCATAACTTGTTAGAGTGTGCATAGTGAGGTCAATAACATATTGACAAGGTAGTTTGGTATGTAAAGACTAAGAAGCACAAGGATGTTTATTCTTGCATGGATATTAAGTTAAGAATATATAAAGTACCCAACACTATATTTTATTTTGGAAGAATAATTAATATGATTCCCCAGTCTATCTAGGAATCTATTGGATGACCAACATTCAATTATAGTACAATCACACCAAGCCTCATAGACTATGGTAAGGTAGATCCTATTGGTCAACTAGAATATGTGGAAATAAAAGTGGAAGAACTAAGCTTTTGAGGTTATTTTGAAGTGATTGAAATGAATATTTATGAAACACACTACCCTATGTTGATTGGTTAAAAGTGGGCCTATGATGGTTACATGACCATTAATACAATGCACAACCAGATATAAGTATACCAAATGGATAAAATCATCATTATACCCCTAAATAAATCATAACACAAGACATATATCATACATAAGGAGATATATTAATCCTATGTACATAGATAATAACTAGTTTAAGGTGAGTACATAATTTAAACACAATGCTTTGCAAGCTATAAAATATAATTTTTTCCATCTAGAAGTGTAACCTCCATAATAATTACAATCAACTGAATATTTTGCCTCAATACTTGTGATCACAAAGGGACTAGTTTTCTAGTTTAAAATGGATGAATGTGGATAATCTTCTATGTGATCACCAACTAGGTTAGAATTAGATTTTATGTACAAAGAAAGTGTGATAGACAAGGACTACATTGAGCCAATAGAAGAAGGTATTTTACCTTAGGAGACTAGATCTTTAGTCAATAGTGACACATATACTTACATGTTGAATTGGTCAAGGGGAGATCATGAGGTATGCCTAATGTGCATGATTTTTACCATAAAACATCAATTGCCTCAATAATATATAATTGATGACTTGAATAAATTTATTTTAAGGTTATAACATCATGTAAAAAATATAAACTATAGGGTGAGTATAATAAATTATGCACTAAAAGGAGCTGCTACGGCTTCATGGGTAGTCCATGTTGACTTTTCAAGTCACCTTGGTCTCTTCACACTTGATATGGTTCTTCATGACAACTATGTTGTCCTAAAGATAGGTATGTTTGGAGTCATTAAATTTCATTATGCATTTTTTCTTTATTATATGAGGTCTAACAATCATTTTCTAAGCTCATGGGTTGGCATTAGTCCTATAGTAGGCTTATTGGGATGGTTTTCAATGTAAATGTGTATCAAAATTCTAATATTTTCAAGTCCCATTTTTTTAACTAAAGGAATTCAAGATGCCTCTCAATATAAAATCTCATTAAAGGCATAATAAAAGATCTCAAGCCTTAGGGTCATGTTAGCCTTATAGATTCCAACTCAATTAATTTTAATATGAGATAGAGAAAAACGGTCTAAAAATGCATTCATGAGTTCATAAATGGTTCAAAGGGTCTTAATCCACTTATTAGGGTCATTTTAGAGGGATTGAAACATTCTAAAAGGTTGCATAAAGTCACTTTGAGATTTTAAAACTCTTCACAAGCTCTTCAAATCCATACATATGATTTAAGAGTGAATTTGACTTGGTTTTACCTCCACTCCTATTTCTTGGTGGACATTTTCATCTCCCAACATGGGAAGAGGGCATTAAAAAAATGAATAATATGTTACTTATCTTTAATCCCTTGTCTAGGGTAGTCTCCATTGCTCTTTACCTTTTAAGCATGTTTTTTCAAGTTTTCTAATGTTGTAGTGAAGAAAACATCAAGGTTTCAAGGGTTACATGTATTATGGAATGATTCTAAGGATAAATTAACTAGATACAAGGCTTCCATCATAGTCTCAAATCTCCCTCAATGCTTTGAGCTTCAAAACACCATGTTACATGACCTTTCTAAGTGTTTCTAGGTTTGAAAGATAGTTTCCTTGCTTCTAGAGATCTAAACAAGATTTTAATATAGATATTCATTGATCCAATCACCTTTAAGCCTTCATAAAAATATAAATACAAATAAAATAGATTTATACAAGGGTAAAGAGGTCCTAAAGACCATCAATAAGTTACAATCCTTCAAATAGAGGAAATGAAATCTATAGGCTATGAGTTATATTCTACAAGGTGTTGTTAAGCAAAGAATATTATTTGATAGAGTTTGAAGAAGCTAAGAACAAGTTTATGAGGTTTAATAATGTTAAATATTGTCCTTAATGCTCTCAAAAAGTCTATGGGAATCAAAACCAAGATTTTATGAACCAAATATCAGGCTTTTTAGTCAAGTAGTAGTTCTCTAAGAAGTCTAAGGGTTCATGATAAAGATATAAAGTATGGTAAAGGTTTAAAAATATAAAAAATGTCATCCATCAATGGTTTAATGCCTTTAAAACTTAATATAATCTTGTAGATTAATTAATGAGAAATTTTAGGGTTTTTTACAAAACCAATCACGTCCTATATGCATTTTATAGGTACATGGCTCAAAATAAGTCCTGAGGAGAGTTAACTAGGGTTTTAAGGTTCCTAATAGTGATGTTTAGATTGATGGAAAAGGATAAAAGGACATAATTTCACCAATAATATGGTAGGTATCTAAAACCATTTTAAAACCCAAAAGTCATGTCTTCACCTTTTGAGTGGTTTTCAAGTCTGAGAATCACCTAAAAGCTTATAGACCTTTACTAAGGTTTTCATGACATGTTTATGAAGTTTCAAGATACCAGATCATAATTATAATAAGTATCTATGATTTTAGGTATTTTTAAAGTCTCTCAAGTTATTAAGAACTCATCTATAGGTTTATAAACCAAACAAGAAAGTTTCAAGCATGTTATAAGGTCTTTATGATGATCTAGTTTATTTCAATAAGTTTGTAGGTTTTTAAAATGTCTATGAGGTTCAAAGAGAGTATTTCATGGATGTTTTAATCATGTTTCTAAGTGTGAAACAATTTTTTAGGGTTATAATGTAAAGAACATAGATATTCATGATTTAGATCTTCCATAAGTTGCAAGGCATTCTAAATAGTAGTTTATTTGATTACAAGGTTTATCAAGGGTTTTGAGCCTTTAAGGCATGTTGCATATCTTGAGTTGTAAATTTAGGTATCCAAAATCCTTGAAATAGGGTTTTCACTCCCCATTTAAACCTTGATGACCCTTATCAGGTTCAAATAAACACCAACAAATCTTAGGGTTTATCTAAGGAAGGTTTTCAAGGTATTAAAGAGGATATCCATACCATTCTGAATAAATAGAAGTTATTTTAAGCATGACTTTATGATAATAAATGAAAATTTTAGGAGTTAAAGAGTGACCAACCTTATTTCAAAGTCATCTATAGACCTACAAGTAGCTTAGACAAGGTGAATTGACCTTGAAACATGACCTATATGACTGCAAAAACATTAAATAGGTTTTAATAGATACCAAGAGATTAATCAAGATTGAGGCAAATTTTAAGAGGAATTTTAAAATCCAAGAGCCTATAATCAAGATTATTACAAGTGAGATTCAGGGTTTCCAAGAATCCAAGAAAGTTGTAGGTCTTAGTTGAACATCTTCAAGTTTTTATCATGTTATCATGGGGTTATCAACATGTTTTTAGGCTATTCTTGTAGGTTTGAAACCTCAAAGTAAGTCCTTATGAATCCAAATAAATATTTTAGGTCCATATAATGAGTTTCATTATTAACAAAGAGTGAATGCAATGTTTAATGATGTGAAGTTGTAGGCTTATAAGTGATTTTTTTCAAGAAATAAACATGCACCCATAGGCCTATTACTAAGTTTTTGAGGAGAATAAATCATGGTTAAGGATATAATAGGCCTATAACTATTTCCAAAATCTCCTTGGTAATGGAGAAGTAGGTTTATTCAAATATAGTTATGAGAAAGTTCATGTTTGAAGGTAGAATTTGAACCAAAACCTTCATTTTTAGGCTTATAGAAGGTTTCTTGGAGGGTTACAAATGTGATTTAATATCATCTATAGGTCTTCAGGTAGGAAATTATGGTTTCAAGTTTATCAAGGTTCTCATCTTCCCAACTATTATCCATCTCCCAAGTTTTAGGTCTACATCAAAATTTCATGAGGTTCCCTATAAGGATGAAAAATACAAACATGTTTATAGGTCTATGTGGATGAGATTTCAAACACCTAAAATTTGCAAGTCTACAAACATTAAAGAGGATCTCCATTGTATTTTAATACTCCTACAAACAAGTTATAGGTCTTGAATAAGATCTTCATGAGTTTTACTAATAAGAGGTGAGTTCTTAAGCTCAATCAAGCATATTTAAAATCCTACAAGACATGTTTGGAGATGTCAAGGCTTTTCAAGAGCAATCTACAAGTTAAGACTATTTTTTAATAATTAATGAGTCTCTACTATATTTTTATGTTTTTAAGATGAATTCCAACCAATGTATGTTTTAGATGAAATTTGAGCTCTATATGGATTTAACAATGTAAATTCCAACCCAAAAATCAAATTACTAGGTAAAGTGATAGAGCCGTTAGAATTCAATGTAAAGACATGAATAAACCATTCAAAATATCATTATAATCCTAAAGCTAAGTGCTCTACACCATGATCAAACTAAATGAAAAATAAAAAGAGATTGAGATTGGATTGATATACATTGACTTAGATTGTGGACATTATGATGGCATGATGAGGATGCTTGATGATTGATTCAATGAAGGATTAGATTTACATTGATTTGTTATGATTTTGCTAGATGGATCCAATAGAGGAGTGGCCTTGCTTGCTTGTGTGTGTGTGTGTGTGTGTGTGTGTGTGTGTGTGTGTGTGTGTGTGTGTGTGTGTGTGTGTGTGTGTGTGTGTGTGTGTGTGTGTGTGTGTGTGTGTGTGTGTGTGTGTGTGTGTGTGTGTGTGTGTGTGTGTGTGTGTGTGTGTATTGTGTGTGTACACACACACACACATACACACACACACACATATATATATATATGTATGTACGTATATATATATATATATATATATATATATATATATATATATATATATATATATATATATATATATATATATATATTATGGAGGGAAATATCAAGGGTTGACATTTAAACTTGGTTGAGGAAGATTATTGGATGGGAATTATACAAGGAATTTAAAATTCATTGGAGGATTCTAGAGGAGAGAAGGTTCTAGAGGTAGAAAACTATAGAATATATTATGGGAGGGTTAAACATGATTATGGATGGATTAGCTAAGTATTCATGGGATTATAGAGAATGTATGGGTGTAATAAAGCCTAGGGATTAGGATAGTAGGTGGGTAGGTGGGTCATGGGAATTTAAAATTCCTAAATAATAGAGGTAACTGGGATTAGGATGGGATAATGGGGATTTAGGATAAATTAATGATTGGTGGGATAGAATAAAGTTAGTGAATGATGAAATATGAAGAAGAGGACATTGGATAAATTAATAGAAAGTGGATAAATTATTAGAATAAATTAAAATACATGAGATGAGCAAAATTAGTGTCAACTAATAAGAAAATTAGTGACAATAATGTAAGCAAGTGATTTTAGGTGCATAGATTTTACCCCTATTTGAAAGCGCATTACGAGTGGAGTGAAGTGGAAGTATTAATGGTATTTAAAAGAAAAACTATGTCATAAATTAATGTTATTAGATGATGTTAGGGGATATGATATCCCCTTAAAGGGATGTGAGGGGAAGAATGAGGTGGATGTCCACTCAAAAGAAGAAACAAGGGGTGGGATGTGATAGATAGATAAGGGGATGGGATTCTGGATGTGATATAGAGGATGAAGAATATGGAATTGTCTTGAGAAATGAGTTATAAACTAATGGTACCCATAACAAAGATACATACATAGGGAGTAGAGATGACTAGGTCACAGTTGTCAACATATCCCAAGAGGGAATCAACCATTACATGATAATGATAGGATTAAAAGAACACAAGATTTATATGTATCCAAAGTAAAGATTCATGCAAGGGAGATCTATAGGCTAGGATAAGATAATTATTTAATAATGATGGGGGTAGTTCAAATCTAAAGTTAAATGATATGATGAAGATGATGATAGAGAATAATTGATATGATCAAGTAACCAATGAGTAGTGATGATGCCTATAGTAAAGACACATACAAGGGAGAGAGAGAGGATATAGTGGTTGAGCTATTCTTGGGCACTAAAAAGTATCCAAGTGTTGCCTACATAGTTTAAAAAAACCACAGGATGATGTAGTTTTGACTAGAAGATTGTGATGGTTACTAGAGATTAAAGGATGATGTTAGTGATTACAGGATGTGATTCAGGTGATGAGATGAGAATATGTTAGTTAAATGGATAGAAAAATATTTATATGGGTTATGGGTAAATGATGAGAGTGTAATTTATCAAGTAATCATAAATGTTATAAGACTCATCATAGTCTAAGCAATCTGATAAATATAGCACTTAACAGTATGCCTCATGATAAAAATATGATCAAGAGAACATTGTTCTAAAGTAAATGGGAAAATAATTAACTCTACATCATCTAGGATGCTTTTAGTGTCCTCATAGCATCCCCATTAATTTCCAAATAGATAAAAAGAGACATGATGTAAATAAAACATAAGACAAAATAAGGTATACACATGATGCAAATAAGACACATAATAGACAAGCAATACATGCAAGTATCTACATGTAAAGCCATAATGTCCTGTCTAAGGATGGGATGAGTGATTTGGGGATGGGTTGGACTAGGATGATCATGATGTAATTAGGATTTAAGATAGACTTTGGTTTGGATAAGATGAGTGTGAGGAGGATTAGGATGAGATATTGCCCCTAGTTTAGGATAGAAGGATGGATGATGGGATGGGGTGTGATAATGTCTTTGAATATTGATGTGATCTTGAAATCAAATTAAAAATTGGTTGAGGAAGATTATTTTTTTTTTTAAAAATTAAGATGACCAAGTATTACTAAAAAATAAAGCCTTACAAGAGTTCAATCAAGAAGAGTAGGAAATGTTAGGATCAAGTACCTTCCATACTATCAAAATAGTGATTGGATGGGTGCTAGGTATGAAGAGGTATTGATAGGGAAGTTATGGGATCAAATTCCTTCCACACTAGAAAATATGTGATGTGATGGATGTTAGTTGTGAAGAGGCATTGATATGGAAATGATGGGATCAAATACATTCCACACTAGCAAAGAGGTGATGTGATGGGTGTTAGGCGAGAAGAGGCATTGATAGGAAAATGATGGGATCATAAAGAGGTATTCTTATAAATTCCTATCAATAAGGGGTATTTTATGTGATGGATGAGAAGGAGGGGATGAAATAATAATGGACTGAGCAAAGATAGGTCCATAAAATAAATAATGGGATGTTTGAATACTAGGATTATGAGACTTGGACTTGTGTTTACAAGAGGATTGGTTGATGATGTGGGGATCATGCAACATGGGTATGGTGTCTTGACATTTTATTGGAAATGGAAGGGATTTATTATGATTGGGAATGAAATCTTGGAATTCCTCCTCTTGTTCACCCAAGTAAATAGACTCATCTGATTCATCTTCAATTACTATATCACCATGGTTAATGAGGCCTTGGACATAGTCATGGAAATTTTGACATCATTCAATGGAATTCCCTCAAGTTTGATGATAGAGATAGTATTAATTTGATTTATACTAAGAGGGATTAGGATTGGTGGGATCAATATGTCATATAGGTGGATGGACAATCATGTTAATGGAGACAAGTTGTTGGAAAAGGGCTTCCAAGGATATATGAAGGGAAGTCCTTATACAAGGGAAAAATATCATATCATCCTTTCCTAGTATATATTCATGATATATAAGGGGATTTAATGGGTGCCTAGAATCAAAATAGCAAGAGGATGATATGATGGGCTGCTAGTTATGAGTAGGCAAGGATGATATAGACTAGATTGATGATGATGGGTTACTAGATTGAAATCAACAAAGTAATAAGATGTTATTAGGTTATCAACTAGGTATGAGATCTGATCAATAGGATGAGTGATAATGGACTAGGTTAATAGGATGATATGAAAATATAATTGACTATCTCAAAACCTTAAACTGATTTGCTCAAGATGGGATGGGGTATGATTATGTAATGAAGGTCATAAGATAATAAGATAAGGACAAGTAGGATTATAGGTGATGATGAAATGATTAGGGATAACATGGGATGGATATGGTTTAGATCCATATGTGACCTAGAGAACTATATAGGATAAGATAGGATGAGGTTAGATTAGATGGGTGATGAAGACAAGGTCAAGGCAAGTGATTGGGTATAGAGTTAGGAAAAGATGTGGATGAGGAGGTATGACTGGGATATGTAGGTGATATTAATACGACCAATGATGGGGAAGAATAGGATAGGATATAACTAAAAAGATGTACAAGAGAACAAAAGGATATACAAGATGATGATCAAGATGATGGGGTGATGACCAAGGATAGGTGGATTTAGTGGGACTAGGAAGGGATGAGGGATGTATAATGGGATGATGAAAAGGATGTTCAAGATGGGATGTGGGTGATTGGAGTGTGACTAACCTAGGATGGGATGAAGATAATATGTGGGACGGGATAGGAAAATGAAGAAGGATACAAGAAGATGATGTCAAGGATGAAATATGATGAGGCAAAAATATACAAGGAGATGATGGGATAGTGATGAGTAGATGTGAGACTAAGAGGAGATGAAGACAAGATGGATGATGATAATAATTTACAAGAGGATGATATAGGATATGTGAGTGATGGGAGTGGATATGACTAATGATGGATGGATATGATGAGACTAGGAGGGGATTACGACAAGATAGGAGATGGGGTAGGTCAATGAAAAGGATATACAAATATAATATGTATAATGATAGGATGATAAGGATGTATAAGATAGAATGATGAGACAAGTATATAAATAATATGTACAAAAATATGATAGATGGGTTGTTAAAAAACCTATATAGGCAAGTGTAGGCTTGGGTAAAGGCTGACTCAACTCACAAGTAGCATGGGTTTAACACAACACACACCCAAGCATGAAAACCACACAACCTATGATTAGTAAACTTAAGGGTGTGTAGCATGATGTCCACACCATCCAATGGATTCATGGGTAAGGTTGTAGGTTGATGATCCATTATGGTATTAATTGAACCCTCTCAACCCCACTTGAACTCAATGGCTAATTCAAAGTTGATAATGTCTCCTACAATGATACACCTGTTATGACTAAAGGCTCCTAATCTAAGTATATAAAATGTTGTCTAGGTGTGTCCCATATATATGTGAAGGTACAATGGAGCATAAGTATATATAGGGTATTGTCTAATGTTTAGTTCAGATATTTAACTCTTCCCCTTCATAGATGACCTATATGGAGTTAATTTCTTATCCTAATGACATCTATCCCTGATATTAATACTCCATTGAAAAATGTAGTTTTGTTGGGTGAATATTTTATTGTTAGCTAACTGAAGGCAAAATGGTTATATCAGCCATAGTGTAATGAGATAAATCTCTCCTCTCAACAAGGGGAGGTTCCCTATAAACTATCATAAACTAATCTAAACTAAAAATTAACTCAAGGGTGAGATCATATCATCTATTTCTCTTTTTTCAAAAATGATGTTTACAAAGTAAAGGAAAACTTCCTTGATATTAACTAAATTCACAAGAAACCCACAAGAGTACAAAGCCTATCATTGCTTCTCTTGCTGATTTATAACTTATATCACAGTAGAATGAGGTGCAGCCCAAAGTCTTCACTAAAAACTACAACAAAGTATGTAATCACAAAAGAAACAAGTAGTTCAAAATCTTTCCAATATCTTTCACTCCAAAATAATAAAACACAGACTAAAGACAATTATAGTAGCATAAAGTCTCCATAATCAACTTCAAAACATCTTCCAAATTATTGTCACTCACTCTACTTATTTAATCAAATAGATAAGATTGTATTAAGAAAAGGACATAAGAACAATTTCCTACACAACACAAGTTATTCCACTATAAATTTTGAAAAGTCAGTTGCTTTCTCATTCACTTGATAAAATATGATTTACAATCTGAGCTCAAAGTCTCTAAAGGCATTTCAATTTTGGCAAAGTTTTTCTTCTAATAACTAAAAGATATATTTACAATAGATGCCCTCTTTATTTATAGAGAGAGGCATTGAGTATTTATAGAAAAGACCTAATTACTTTGACTGAGTCAAAGATAAGAGTCCTTTTTGACTTAGGACTTCCTATATTTTTACATGTAATTACATATAAAAAAAGTACATGTGAAAAATGTCTAAAGTGGCTATAAAAGTACATCTAAAAAGTGCAAATTAAACCAAGGAAAAACAATTTCAATTTGTATCCCCATCTTTCTTCATGTGAGCATCATACATAGTGATAGCTGCTTGCATCCCGATACTGTCTGGACTAACAATTTTTTTGAAAATTATCTTAGCTCTGACTATGGCATCTCTTACTATTGTGACTGATTTTGCATGACTAGTTAACCTAGTTTTTAGATTATCCAGATTTAACTAATTATCCAAAATATTGTCCATAAAAGCTATTGAAAATGTCTTATCTTCAAATTATTTTTGGAACATACCTTCAAATTCTTGAATCATTTCCTCTAGTAAAAGGAATTGGTTATCTTGTGATGTAATTTTTCAAGGTAGCTCCTCCAATTTATGCAAAAGACTGACATCATTTTTTTCACTGAGTTTCCTTGAAGATTTGAGATCACTGAGCAACTCCTTAAGCACCCAACTCTTATATGTCAATGCCTCTTTAGTTTCAGTATAAGAGTCTCTATTAGTAATGACATTGATTGATATTAGAGTGCTTATTTTTATTTTCCTCATATCCATCCATTTGTCAAGATACTTTTCTATGATTTCAATATCTTGAGAAATAACATTAATAAGATCATCAAGTTATGCTCTTATTTTTCTCATTTTATCTATCTTCTCGGATAACTCTGTGAGTAAGGAAACTCCTTGTGTATGCATCTTGTCTAAGTACTCTTCAAGCATTTTTCCCTTGAGATAGGTCTTTTCTTCTTTATGAATAATGTGGTCTTCTATGGAAATGACCTCAAGAGTTACTATTTTTGGAGTGAAAGTAATTCTCCTTACCAGTGTAGTCAATTATTCCACCATTACTTTGTAGTGATCCTTCATTTCTTTCTCTCTGTCAAATTTCTGAATCAAAATATCCATGATCACTCTTGGTACTCTCATGAGTCATCTTACCTAATTTAACTCTAGAGATAGAGTAATCACTTACATCAAAATTTTCAATAGTTACATCTTGTAGAGGTCTTACAATTTCCAAAATTTTGTGTCCCTTATCCCCAATCATTTTTCAAAGAATCCTTGGCTTCTTTAGGGCCATGACTTTTACTAGCACCATTTTATTGAAATCAAAGTCATCTAGAGAGATGGCTTGTTTCTTCCTTTTGGGTATATAAGTTGATAACCATGGTGGGAGCATAGGAGTACTTACATTAAGATCTATCTCCATTGTTGGTGTTACCAAATTTGCACTCACACAAGTAGTGGAAACAATAGGTGGAGTATCAGTAAAAACTGCACCTTTTGCTAAGTGATCAAAAGTAGAATTATCTTCAATATCAAAATATGGGGATGATAAACTAGGAATTGACCCTGAGGAATGAATAATATCTTCAAAAGTGCTTTGAGGGTTGTAAAAAATTATTTTGGAAGGAGAGGGTGATCCAAAAGAGGGAACACTAATCAAAAAAAATAGGGGAAGGAGTTGCAACAAGTGTGTTAAGTGAGGAAGAAGAGATTCCTATTTTTTATTGCACATTCCCTTGTAGAGACAAAGTTTCCTTATCTAGTTGATATGTAGGCCTATCATCAGTCTCCATCTATTTCATCACTAGTTCTTTAGCACATTGTTCTTCAACTCCAATATCTTTATTTTTGACTCTTTTTCCATAACTTTCGACTTCTTCGTCATGAATATGATCTTAGGATTATGTGGCTTGGAAGAAGGGACATCACTTTTGTTCTTCATCATATTTTTTGTTTTTCTTCTTGTTTCCTCTTGAAATTCAACTTCATAACTTGTGATGAATTCTTTCAAAGCAATTCCTTTATTTGCTAACCAATTATTGGTGTTTGCCAATATAGGTTCAAATCTTTTCCTCAAGGAAGTCAGTGCTTTTTATGACCATAAGATTAGAGGAAGAGGGGCATTGGCAATATGTTCAGTTTTTTTGCTATCATTAATAAAATCTCCATCATCCACCAAGTTCTCAAGGATATCAAAAAGTCCCAGATATTTAATCTACTCAAGAGATAACCTATTGTAGTCCATTTTCCTGACATCTTCTATTATTCTCAAATCTACCCAAACATCCTCAATCATAGGTTCATGAAATTGGGTTTTCCTCTTTATTACATCCTCCACACCCCTGTAATCAAAATTTGGTCTTCTTTTGAATTGCTTCAAGGTCACGAGTTGTATTTCAATTTCCATGGCTCTAGCCTTTCTAGCAGTTGAAACTGAAAACCTGCCAATTTCAACTGGGAACCTAAAACTAGGTTTCTTGAGTTCCATCTATTTATTATGCACGATGATAATTTATCTACATAGTTCCATTAAGACCAATTTTTCTGAGGGGAATATTGAAAGCATATAAGGATGACCTTAGAAAAAGCCAACCCTTAGGTATGAGAAAGAAGGAAATTGTAAGAACATACATCCAAAATTATTCACAACTATCCAGGCCTCATCTAACACTCTTCTTTATTCTAATTAAGGATAAAAAAGACACAAAAATGCTACAAAAAAACATCATTTACTCTCCTAAAATGATGAATAAAACCCTTCAATGTTAACTAAGAGTAGTATTAAAATATTGGGGTTACTCTCCTATCTCATTCTGATGTTAAACCTAGAAAAAATCTCATTAAAGCTATAATATAGACCAAGTAAGAAGTCATGTAGAATTTTAAGGTAGTGGATACCTTCATCAATTGCTCATGCAAAGCATTGCTAACTTGTTCTCTCTAGAAGATGACTTGTTTTCCTTGGAGAATTATCTTAATGAAGGGATACATCCATTCATAAAATTGTGAGGAAGAGGGCAAACCTCTTATCCTGCTGAGAAGAGTTATTAGATCACCAACTTCTTTGGTAAAGTCACTTCTTGGAAACCTCTATGGCCACCTTGACAAATTTGCCCTTGGAGTCTTTAGCCATTTATTGTTGATTACCTTCTTCACTTTTTTAGGATCTTTGTCATATTCTCTTTTTACTTCAACAAAATCAAGCTTTATCACTTCTATAGTAGGAGGGCACATGAACAATTTATCAATGAACTCAAGATCTAGTCTAATTATCACATTACCACTAACATCTAACACAGCCTTGGTATCCTTATTATAGAACTAAGCACATTGGAGAACAAATTCCATGTAGTGATCTGCTACAAGGAAAGAAGATACCAAATGAATATTGTTGTCAATTATTTACTTTATTTCATGGTTGGGATTTCTTGACTTAGTTCTTTCCATGAACTCAGCCATATCCACATGACTGATATTTGTATCTTTAATGTCGTCAGCATTAGAAGTAACCAAGGTGATTGGAAAAACACCTTGATATTTATACTTCATTACCTTCAACTTCTTTGGAGAAAACTCAGTCATCTGAAAGGACTTCAATCAAAAGGATGTCGATGAAGAAGGTTCCTTAGAAGAAACTATTAAAAAATTCATGATCATGCAATTAGGGGAAATACTAGAAATATGAGAAAACTGCATGTCAATGATCATGACCATGGGGATGCATCTAAAAGGGCTAAAGTGTGAGCAGGCCAAAAAACTAGAGGAAAGTAGGCTCAGAAGGGCAAAATTGAAAATATCCCAAAGTTAGAAAATTTGAGAGGATATTTGCACAAGTGGCAAAAATCACCACCCTTGCATATGGGGAACATTTGAATTTACTTTGGTAGAAAAAATTGCCACCCTTGCAGGTAGGAGAAAACTTATACTTATGCAGAGGTGGTAATTTTTACCGCCCTTGCATATGGTTGCATGTGGAAGTGGTGAAAAATGCTAATAAGGCATAAGTGCAAATTTTCAAATTTTGATGTTAGAGAAGCATAATTCATTGCCACTACAAGAAATAGTAGAGGATGTTAGGGTGGAAGAATTCACTACCATTTCACTTGGGAGAGATGGAGTTTTGTGTAAGGGCAGCAAATTTTGCTACCTATACACTTTCACTTGGAGCTTCAAACATTTAAGTGGCAAAAAAATTTCCACTCTTTCTTTTGACTCGATCACACAGAGGCATGTATCATCGACATTTTTTAACTAGTTTCAAGTTGGTTTTGGAATATGGTTTTCAACTGACATGAGTTGGGGGGAAAATTTTGATTAGATCAAAAACATTGATGATACGTAACAAAAACCTATGATACGAAAGGAGGTAGGCAGATGTTGCTAGCTAGGGCTCACTTTGGGAAAGAAAAAAAGAAAATAATAAAGAGAGAAAAATCAAAAAGAAAAGCCTAACTAAAACCTAGAAGTAAAACTAAAAACCAAAACTTACCCAATAATCTCAAAGCCCTAAGCTTGATAGTCAATGAATCCATAATCTTACTCACTTGCATGGTTGAATGATTGCAGGGAGGAGTCTCAAAAAATTTGAAATCATCAAAATGAAAATCAAAAGGCAATTTAAATGTCCCAAAATAAGTTTTACCAACTCAGCATGCATGTGCCATAAATGTCATGCAAATTTTAAGATTTTTCCAAAATCTCTGCTTAGGCAACAAAAATCACTGCCCTCGCATTAGACAAGGAAAAACATGCATTGGTGGCAAAAAGTGTCACCCATGCATATAAAAACCAAAAATGCAGGGGTGGAAAAAATCACCACTCATGCATTTAGAAACCAAACATGCATGGGTGGCAAAAATCACCACTCATGCATTGAGAAACCAAAAATGCATGGGCGGCAAAAATCATCACTCATGCATTGAGAAATAAAAAATAAAAAAAATGTAGGAGTGGCAAAAAGTGCCACCCATGCAAGAATAAAAAGAATTTTTCTAACACCTTGAAAAATGATCAAAATTTGACATTTTGATCAGATAAAGACTATGATGGGTTTCACAATTTTTGAGAAATCATGATGAAGAAGTGTTTATAAACTTGCCCAAGATGTCAGTTAACTTAACTTGAGAACAAGAGAATCTTGTCTTGTACGATGAACTTAGAGTGTAGATTATGAAACAAACAAGTTTCATAGGGGTTGTTCACAAAAAAGGCATAGCTAATTTTGGGAACAATAGCTGGCTCTAGCTAGGGAACTTCCATTGATTGATCTTTAAAATAATTGAAAGGAGTAGAATCTAGTCTCTAAGTGCCTTCATCCATACCATTGGGCCATAGATTCAAGATACCAAAAATAAAAAGACATAAAAAACTAAACAAAAATGAATAAAAACATAAAAATATATAAATGTACAAATGAACTTATCTGATACTTCAAGAATTGAAGTGTTTCAGATGTTTCCCACTGTGAGGCAGTGAGAATGGTGTTCCATCTTGATATTCAAGAAAGAAACTATTTTCACCATAGAATTGATGAATGGTGAATGGACTTCTCCACAAGGAATCAAGTTTTTCATGCATTCCATTTGGTTCTCTTCTCTTGTCCCACAACAATACTTGATCTCCAATCTAAAACTCATGAATCCTTAATTTCTTGTCAAAGAGTTTTTTACCTAATTTTGATGTTTAACAATATGGTCCACTACCATAGTTCATTATTCTTCTAGTTCGGTTAGGTACATGATCCTCTTATCAATAGAATTTTCAAAAGTTTGGTCTTCCACTACCTTTGTCAACCTCAGTGCTGGTAGTTCCAAGGTAATTGGTATCTCTGCATTTAGACCATATAGAAGTTGAAATGGTGACATACCTATTTCCCTCTTAGGTGTAATCCTATCTACCCAAAAAGTATCAAACAATGACTTATGCCAAGTTCTCTGATTGTCATCTACCAGTTTTTAGATAATAGTAACTAGATTCATGTTGCTTGATTCCACTTGACCATTTCCTTGTAGATAATAGTCAGAGGAGTGTGAGAGAATAATCCTGTGATTGTAGCAAAATACAGTAATCTCATGAGAAGAGAAATAAGTGGCATTGTTTGCTATAATCTTATTTGAAACTCCAAACTGAGAAATAATATTTTCCTTAAGGAAATTACTTACCACTTCTGAAGTAGTATGCTTAATTGGAATGGCTTCCACCCACTTGGTAAAATAGTCTATTGTGGTGAGAACATAGTCATGTCTAGAACTTGAGGATGGGTTCATAGTGCTAATGAAGTCGATACCCCATTGCTGAAAAGGTTCATCAATCACCATCGACTTGAGAGGTAATGCAGCCAACTTGGGTTTCCTAATGAACTGTTGAAATAACTCACACCTACATACCCAATTGTACACATCTTGAAATAGTGTAGGCCAATAGTATCTAGCTCTTAGAATCTTGTGAATTATCATAGGTGCAAAAAAATGTCCTCCACAAGCCAACTTGTGGAAAGACTCCAAAAATTTACTTTGTTGTACTTTATCCATGTAACGAAGAAATACTCCATCAAGGCTTCTTTTGTATAAACCATTGTCCCATAAGATGTAGTTAGCAGCTTTCAACTTAACATTTATTTTTTCCTTATAAGTCATATTAGTAGGACACCATAGTTAAGAAAATGAGTGATATTAGAATACCACTCATCAGTAGTAGTGACAAAAAGAACTTTTGGCATGTCCTCAACTTCTACTTCTTCATATTCTATTTCTTTTGGTATGTTATCAGTGATCAATTGACAGAGACCTCTTACCTGCATAAGCTTAGTAGGTTTGATAGCAAGATCAAACTCTTAAATTTTATCAATATAATTGCCCCTTTTAGTACCAAACTCTTGTTGAGTTAAAATAGACTTTATTATTGTATCAGGCACTAGAATAACAGTATGTGAATTCAGGATATAGAATCAAAAACGTTTTACCACCTTAACCACAACATAAGCATGTTTATCCATGTTTTAATATTTCAATTCATGAGCTTTGAGAGGATAACTCATATATGATATGGGATATTCCACACCTTCTTCATCTTGCTGAACCAAAATGGCTAAAAGTGTATATTCAGAAGCATAGTTGTATACTATAAAATCTTTGGTATAATCCAGACAAACCAGGACTAGAGCATGAGCAATAGCCTTCTTGATATCTTCAAATGCTACTTTTCCTTCCATAGTATAATGAAAATTATCCTTACCCTTCATCATGTCAATAATATGGTGAGTTTTCTCTGCAAATTTAGGAATGAATCTTCACAAAAAGTTTACCTTTCCAAAGAAGGAATGAATTGCAGTCTTACTAGTGGGTAGGGTAAGATTTTAAATAGATTTGACTCTTTATGAGTTGATTTTTGTGCCTTCTTAGGATACAATGTGACTAAGAAGTTTACCTTCTGTAACCCCAAAAATTGACTTCTTAGGATTGAGAGAAGTACCATTTTGCTGACAACATTCTAGCACTTTTTGTAAATGATGCACATGATCAAGATGATTTTTGGAGAAAATACTCAAGTCATCAAGATATAACATGATAAACTTCCCTATTTCATCTCTAAAGGCAAGGTCCATTTCTCTCTAGAAGGTGGTGTTAGCATTGATCAAACCAAAAGGCATTCTGCGATATGCAAATGTACCCGAAGGTGTATTGAAAATGGTTTTATATTGATCTACTTCATTAACTTCCACTTGATTATACTTAGAAAAACTATCTAACATTGATAACATTTCTAAGCCAATTATTGTTTACAATACTTGATCCATGATGGGTAGGGTGTAGTTATCCTTTAGAGAAGATTGATTGAGATTCCTAAAATCAACACAAATACAAATTTCTTCATTCTTTTTCCTTATAGGAACTATGTTTGTGATCTAGGTGGAATGATGAATTGGAAAAAGTATTCTTGCATTCAACATCTTCTGAATCTCAGAAAGGATAGTACTTGATATTTTTGGATTATATTGCCTTTATTTCTGCTTGTGAGGTAATGATAAGAGGAATTTCATGCTAAATTTATTTAGACCTGAAGGATTTTAATTCATCATAAGAATATGCCAAAACATCATTGTAATGACAAAGAAGATTAATGAATTTGAACTTTTCATGATTAGTGTAACATTTCCTAATGTTGACCATTTTGGGATCTTCTTTAGAAATTAAATTCACTTGATCAAACTTTATAGCGAAACTTGAATCCATTTGTTATTGCTACTTGATATATCTATCATGCATATCAAATAGATTTTCAAGAGAAACCAAACCTTTTGAAATTTTATTTCCTTTTAGTTGAAGAAACTCTTCACTAGTTAGTGAATCTATTTTGGAAACTGATTTCCTGTGGTATAGATTCACTATCTTCAAACTAGAGCTCCTTAAAGCTATCTATCTTTTTGAGAAAAGAAATAATTTGATTATCACCATTAAACACCTGCTAATGGTCAACATTAGCAGGTACACTTAGTCAAAAGACTAGCTCAATAGTGTACTTGTTCCCTTTAAAATTTTTATGAGGAACCATGAGGGTTGTAGAGATAGCTAATGAATCTACACAATCATTAAACTCTCTTAGCACCATAAAAATATTGAAAGCATCAAAACTTTCAATGCAATCCCATACACGATTGTGATAATATCACAATCTTTTATTTTTGGTTTGATATAGATTTCTTACTTGACAAACCACCAATTCATCATCTCCTTAGGCGTGAAGAATCTTAACACCTCTAGCATGAATATCTTTCAATCCAGGCAACAATTATTCATATTTGGTGTTGTTTTTGGTATTTTTGAATTAAAACTTATATGAGCAAGGAAAAATATCTCCTTATGGAGATATCAAAACAATTCCATCTCTAGAACTGGTAGAGGAGTAGCTGCCATCAAATTCTAAAATCCAAACCTCATTAGAATTTGATCTTTTTAAAGATTCCTCTTCATTAGTGAGGGAAGATTCTTTTTCATCTAAACTTTTCTCTAAGAATTCTTCTAATTTTCTATCTGAATTGTCACCTAATGAACTTTCATTTGATGAATTAAAAACACCTTCAGTGGATAGAAAATAATTACCCATTCTTGAGGATTCAAACAAAATTTGAGCTTCAAGGTTTGACATTTGGGTAACAATATATTTTGACTCTTTCTCAAGAAGCAAATTTTTCATGACACCTTTAACAAGTATCCTTGCTTCAGATAGATCCATGTTCAACTCTTCACCTACATTTTTATAAAAATTACATCTAAGCAGAATGCCATAAAATACTGGAACATCAACCACTAAGACTATCATCTTAATCCTCTTATCTGGAAAAGCCACAAATGCAAATTGGGCATCTTTAATTTGACCCAAAAGTGGTACTTGCTTATTTTCCATAGAGAAACATCTCCCAAAAGTCTTAGTTAAGGTAAGACTGAGAGAATCTACTACCTTGGCCAGTATAACATTATCAAAGGCTCCAAAGTCTATTATACAATTGCTCAACTTATGACCACTTATTAATAGAGAAACATAGAAAGGTTCTATTTTTCTAGATATAGTAAGAGTAGTGACAAGATTATTTTGGGTGGATCTATTCTTTGAGGGATCGTGAGTCACTTTTAGAAAATCTTGTCTTGTAGGGATGGTTTTGTTTTTGACGTATTCAGCCAACCTATCAAACTATTCAGGATTAGCTTATAAGTACTCAACTTCAAACATTTAGATCTTGGTCTTCCTAGCATGATCAATTATGTCAAATAACTGGAATGAACTAGAAATAGAGGAAGAAAGTCCATCATTCTAATTTTTATTTGATGTAGTACTGGTCTGAGGAATAGAAATAAAAGGTACAAGATTATTTTAGGTACTTACTTGCTTAATGGCCACCGGGTCCTTTGATTGGAAAGGTATCAAAGTTCCCCATTTAGAAATTGAGATCACTAGCTGAGTTTCTTCTCCTACTTTTCTCTTATCAACTTGTTGAGTTGACTAGTTTTGAGACCTAGTAAAAATAGCTTATGCTCTATCATACACCTCTCCTTTTTTAGCTTTGTCTTGGTAATTCAAAAAACCAATCATGGAGTCACTATCTAATTCTTCTTCTACTTCTACAAAGATATTAGCATAATTTTCTTGGTCCAACTCAGGTTGGAAAGAATGATCATGTTTAACTTCATAATAAACTGTTGAGTTGACTGGTGTTACTTTAATGACAAGCTTCCCCTATGTGGGAGGAAGATGATTGGGTTGCCCTTGATTTATGGTAGCATTACCTTGATATGAATTGTTGGGAAATGTCCTCCTTGGTATATCTTGATAAGAAGAAAGAGTAGACATACCTTGGGATATATGCCTTTTCAGAGACAAAAATTTATTTGCTAACTTTTACACCATAGGATCAGTGGTGCTTGTAGAAGAATTTTTAGCAGAAGAAGAAAATCTATTTTTTTTAGAATCTTTTATTATCTTACCTGCAAGGATAAGATCATCTTCAACTTTGGTAGCTAAACTTTGAGCTATAGAAAGATCTATAGGGCTAGCCTACCTTAACAAAAAACTCACTTTAAGAAGTTGAGAATTGATAAAGAAGCACTTAAGATTTTTTGGTGTTGGCTAAGTAATTATAAGAATCCTATTTCTTAGCTTATTAAATTTAGCGATGAAGTATCTCATAGGCTCATGAGGCTCCTTCTTCATTTGTGTAAGCTGAGCCAATAAGGCATATGTATCTTTTGTGGGTTTGAACCTAGCCTCAAACTTGGTCTTAAAATTGTTCCAATCAGTTATAGTCTGAGATTGAAGATGATAAAACTAATATATGATAGTATCTTGTAGTGTTTCTAAAAAAATTCTTACTACTATATCTTCATATTCAATGATTATCACACCATAGGCTATGCAGAAAGCTACAATATGCTCATCAGGGTAAACTTTCCCATCACCATAGAACTTGGGAAATTTCTTTCTCAAACTATGAGGTAGCTCATGTAATGATGGGGTTAGATTTAAAGGGCCAAAAGTGTTACCCTAAGGACCTAGGGCTGCCATGATATGATGATTAAAAGGATGGATAACAAACCTTTGTGAAGTATGAATAGATAAAATTATGTTAGCACTAGGACTAGAAGCTTCACCTAGTATTAGAGATTTGGCATTGGTCAGAGTAAAACTCCTAGTTCATTGAAGGGGAAATCATAGAGGTAAGAGATCAAAATTATTTTCTTATATCAATTAAAATATAGGATCAATAATACCTTGAGCTCTATGGCTTTGCATATACCATGAATCTACTAGAATGTAGAATGGAAAAGAACTGAAAATGCTTCAACTCAAAGTGTGAGGTTTCAAATTGCACATTCTTTCCCAGTGAAGTCACCAAAAAAATGTTGGGTGAATATTTTATCATTAGCTAACTGGAGGCAAAATGGTTATATCATCCATAGTGTAATGAGATAAATCTCTCCTTTCAGCAAGGGGAGGTTCCCTATAAACTATCATAAACTAATCTAAACTAAAAATTAACTCAAGGGTGAGATCATATCATCCATTTCTCTTTTTCAAAAATGATGTTTACAAAGTAAAGGAAAACTTCCTTGATATTAACTGAATCCACAAGAAACCCATGATAGTACAAAGCCTATCATTGCTTCTCTTGCTGATTTATAACTTATATCACAGTAGAATGAGGTGCAACCCAAAGTCTTCACCAAAACTACAACAAAGTATGTAATCACAAAAGATACAAGTAGTTCAAATTCTTTCCAATATCTTTTATTTTGAAACAATAAAACACAAACTAAAGATAATTATAGTAGCACAAAGTCTCCATAATCATCTTTAAAATATCTTGTAGATTATTTTCACTCACTCTACTTATTTAATCAAATAGAAAAGATTATATTAGGAAAAGGACATAAGAACAATTTCCTACACAACATAAGTTATTCCAATACAAAGTTTGAAAAGTCAGTTGCTTTCTCATTCACTTGATAAAATATGATTTACAATCTGAGCTATAAGTCTAAAAAAGAATTTCAATTTTGGGAGAGTTTTGCTTCCAATAAATAAAAGATATATTTATAATAGAGGCCCTCTTTATTTATAGGGAGAGGCCTTGAGTATTTTTATAAAATACCTAATTACTTGGACCAAGTCAAAGATAAGAGTCCTTTTTGACTTAAGACTTCCTATATTTTTACATGTAATTACATATGAAAAAATTACATGTGAAAAATGTCCAAAGTGGTTGCAAAAGTACATCTAAAAATTGGAAATTAAACCAAGGAAAAATAGTTTCAATTTGTATCCCCATCTTACTTCATGTAAACATCATACATAGTGATAGTTTCTCGCATCCCGATATTGTCTAGACTAACAGTGTTATTGAAAATCATCTTAGCTCTGACTATGGCATCTCTTACTATTGTGACTAATTTTGCATGACTAGTTAATCTGATTTTTAGATTATCCAGAGTTAACTAATTATCCAAAATATTTTCCATAGAGGCTATTGAAAATATCTTATCTTCAAATTCTTTTTGGAACATACCTTCAAATTCTTGAATCATTTCTTCTACTGAAAGGAATTGGTTATCTTGTGATGTAAGTTTTCAAGGTAGCTCTTCTAATTTATGCAAAAGACTGACATCATTTTGTTCACTGAGTTTCCTTAAAGATTTGAGGTCACTAAGCAACTCTTTAAGCACCTAACTCCTATACTTCAATGTCTCTTTAGTTTCAGTATAAGAGTCTCTATCAGTAATGACATCAATTGATATTAGAGTGCTTATTTGTAGTTTCTTCATATCCATCCATTTTTCAAGATATTTTTCTATGCTTTTAATATCCTAAGAAATAACATTAATAAGATCATCAAGTTTTGCTCTTAATTTTCTCATTTTATCTATCTTCTCAGATAACTCTATGAGTAAGGAAACTCCTTGTGCATGCATCTTTTCCAAGTACTCTTCAAGAACTTTTCCCTTGAGATAGGTCTTTTTTTCATTTTAATAATAGGGTCTTCTATAGAAATAGCCTCAAAAGTTACTATTTCTAGAGTGAAATTAATTCTCCTTACTACTGTAGTCAATTGTTCCACCATTGCTTTGTAGTGATCCTTCATTTCTTTCTCTCTATCAAATTTTTGAATCAAGATGTCCATGGCTGACTGCATATCACTCTTAACACTCTCATGAGTTATATTACCTAATTCAACTCTAGAGATAGAGTAATCACTTACATCAAAATTTTCAATGGTTGCATCTTATAGAGGTCTTGTAATTTCTATAAATTTGTGTCCCCTATCCCTAATCATTTTTTAAAGAATCCTTGGATTCTTTGGGGCCTTGAATTTTACCAACACCATTTTATTGAAATAAAATTCATATAGAGAGATGGTTTATTTCTTCCTTTTGAGTGTATAAGCTGATAACCATGGTGGGAGCATAGGAGTACTTACATTAGGATATATCTTCATTATTAGCGTTATCAGAGTTGCACTCGCACAAGTAGTGGAAACAATAGGTAGAGTATCAGTAAAAACTTAACTTTTTGTTGAGTGATCAAAAGCAAAAATATCTTCAATATCAAAAGATGGGGATGAGAAATTAAGAATTTAACCTAAGGAATGAATTATATCTTCAAAAGTGCTTTTAGGGTTGTCAAAAATTATTTTGGAAGGAGAGGGTGATCCAAAAAAGGGAACACTAATCAAAGAAATAGCGAGAGTTATAATAGGTGTGTCAAGTGGGGAAGAAGATATTCTTGTTTCTTGTTGAATATTCCCTTGTGGAGATAAAGTTTTATTCTTTGGTTGATCTATAAGCCTATCATCAGTCTCCATCTATTCTATTTTTGGTTCTTTAGCACCTTGTTTCTCAACTCCCATACCTTCTACTTTTAACTCTTTTTCTATAACTTTTGACTTCTTCGCCATGAATATAATCTTAGGCTTATGTGGCTTGGAAGAAGAAGGGACATCACTTTTGTTCTTCATCGTATTTTTTACTTTTCTTCTTGTTTTCTCTTGAAATTTAGCTTCAAAATCTGTGATGAATTCTTTCAAAGTAATTCCTTTATTTGCTAACCAATTATTGGTGTTTGCCAATATAAGCTCAAATCTTTTCCTAAAGGAAGTCGGCTCTTTTTATGACCATTAGATTGGAGAAAGAGGAGCATTAGCAATCTATTAAATATTTTATCTATCATTAATCAAATCTCCATCATCCACCAATTTCTCAAAGATATCATAAAGTCCCAGATATTCAATCTGCTCAAGAGATAACCTATTGTAGTCCATTTTCTTGACATCTTTCGTCATTCTCAAATCTACCCAAACATCCTCAATCATAGGTTTATGAAATTGGGTTTTCCTCTTGATACATCCTTCATGCCCCTATAATCAAAATTTGGTCTTATTTTGAATTTTTTCAAGGTCATGAGTTGCATTTCAGTTTCTATGGCTCTAGCCTTTTCAGCGCTTAGCACTGAAAACCTACCAATTTCAACTAAGAAATTGAAACTGGGTTTCTTGAGTTCCATCTATTTATTATGTATAATGATCATTTATCTACATAGTTCCATTAAGACTAATTTTTTTGAGGGGAATCTCAGAAGCATATAAGGATGACCTTGGAAAAATCCAACCCTTAGGTACGAGAAAGAAGAAATTGTAAGAACATACATCCAAAATCATTCACAACTATCCAAGTCTCATCTGACACTCTTCTTTGTTCTAATTGAGGATAAAAAAGACATAAAAATGCTATAAATAAAGCATTATTTACTCTCCTAAAATGATTAATAGAACCCTTAAATGTTAACTGAGAGTAGTATTGATATATTGGGGTTACTCTCCTATCTCCTTCTGATGTTAAACCTGACAAGATTCTCATTGAAATTGTAATATAGACTAGGTAAGAAGTCATGTAGAATTTACAGGTAGTGGATACCTTTGTCAATTTCTCATCCAAAGCGTTGTTGACTTTTTCTCCCTAGAAGATGACTTATTTTCCTTGGAGAATTATCTTGATGAAGGGATACATCCATTCATGAAATTTTGAGGAAGAGGGCAAACCTCTTATCCTACTGAGAAGAGTTATCAAATCACCAACTTCTTTGATAAAGTAACTTCTTGGAAAACTCTATGGCCACCTTGATAAATTTTCCCTTAGAGTCTTTATCCATTTATTATTGATTACCTTCACTTTTTTAGGATCTTTGTTATATTCTCTTTGTGCTTCAACAAAACCAAGCTTTATCACTTCTATAGCAGGAGGGCACATGAACACTTTATCAATAAAATAAATATTCAGTCTAATTATCACATTACCACTAGTGTCTAACATAGCCTTGGTATCCTTATTATAGAATTGAGCATATTAGAGAACAAATTCTAATTATAGAACTGGGCACATTAGAGAACAAATTCTATGTGGTGAGCTGTTATAGGGAAAGAAGATACCAAATGAATATTGTTTTCAATTATCTTCTTCATTTCATGGCTAGGATTTCTTGACTTAGTTATTTCCATGAACTTAGCCATGTCCACATGATCGATCTCTATATCTTTAATATCGTCAACATTATAAGTAACTGAGGTGATTAGAGAAACATCTTGATATTTATACTTCATTACCTTTAACTTCTTTAGAGAAAACTCAATCATCTAAAAGGAATTCAATCAAAAGGATGTCGATAAAGAAGGATCCTTAGAAGAAACTACAAAAAATTCATGATCATATAATTAAGGGAAATACTGGAAATCTAGGAAAACTACATGTCGATGATCATGATCATGGAAATGCATCTCAAAGGGCTAAAGTGCGAGCAAGCTAACAAACTGGAGGAAAGTGGGCTCAAAAGGGAAAAATTGAAAATATCCCAGAGTTAAAAAATTTAAGAGGATGTTTGCTCGGGTGGCAAAAATTACCGCCCTTGTATATGGGGAACATTTGCATTTGCTTTGATGGAAAAAAAATTCCACCCTTACAGGTAGGGGAAAACTTATACTTATGTAGAGATGACAATTTTTACTGCCCTTACATATGGTTGCATGTGGAAGAGGAAAAAAATGCTGACAAGGCATAAACATGAATTTTTAAATTTTGATGTTAGAGCGGCATAATTCACCACCACTACAAGAAATAGTAGGGGATGTTAGGGCAGCAGAATTCACTGCCATTACACTTGGGAGAGATGGATTTTTGTGTAAGGGTGGCAAATTTTGTTGCCTATACACTTTCACCTGGAACTTCAAACATTTAAGTAGTGAAAAATTTGCTACTCTTGCTTTTGACTCGATCGCACTGGGGCATGTATCATCAGCATTTTTTCACCATTTTCAAGTTGGTTTTGGAAGATGGTTTTCAACTAACATGATTTTGGGGGGCAAAAACTAGTTAGATCAAAAATGTTGTTGATACGTAATGAAAACCTATGACACGAAAGGAGGTAGGCAGATATTGCTAGCTAGGGCTCACTTGGGGAAAGAAAACAAAAAAGAGATCAAAACCAAAAATAAAATCCTAACTAAAACCTAGAAGTAAAACTAAAAACCAAAACTTACCCTGCAATCTCGAAGTCCTAAGCTTGGTAGTTAGTGAATTTGTAATCTTACTCACTTGAATGGTTGAATGATTACAATGAAGAGTCTCAAGAAACTCAAAATGATCAAAATGAAAATCAAAAGGCAATTTAAATGTCCCAAAATGAGTTTTACCAACTCAACATGAGCACACCATAAATGCCACGCAAATTTTAAGATTTTTTTCAAAATCTTTGCTTGGGTGGCAAAAATCACCACCCTCACATTAGACAGGGAGAAACGTGCATTGGTGGCAAAAAGTTCCACCCATACATATAAAAACCAAAATGCAGGGGTGGAAAAAATCACTGCTCATGCATTTAGAAACCAAACATGCATGGGTGAAAAAAATCACCGCTCATGCATTGAGAAACCAAAAATGCATGGGCAGAAAAAATTACAGCTCATGCATTGAGAAATAAAAAACAAAAAAAATTGAGTGGCAAAAAGTGCCACCCATGTAGGGAGAAAAATAAATTTTCTAACACCTTAAAAAATGATCAAAATTTGACATTTTGATCAGATAAAGACTACAACAGGTTTCATGATTTTTGAGAAATCATGATGAATAAGTGTTTGTAAACTTTCCCAAGATGTCAGTAAACTTCACTTGAGAACAAGATAATCTTGTCTCATATGATGAACTTAGAGTGTAGATTACAAAACGGACAAGTTTCATAGGGGTTGTCCACAAAACAGGTGTAGCTGATTTTTGGAACAAGTTTGGATTAGTGTGTGGTGGTGCAATCCATGATCATTATCCCCCTAAGAATATGGCAAGTGCATGGGTATCTATTCCACATCATTTTTCCCCTAGAAAATAAAATGGGAGGGTTTATAGGTGGTTTTTGATCCCCCAAAAATCACCACAAGGATTTAAGGGGGAGACCATATACTAACCATAGCCCTTGGAATACAAATAGGTAAACCAAAAAAAGAAGATTAATTAACTGATTAAGATTAAATGTGATGTATATTTATAAGATAAAAGATAAGAATATATAATTAAAATGAATTTCAATGATATATATAAGATAATATGATCAAAATGATTTAAAACAATTTTCAAGTGCCAAAAAAAGTCTTTGATTGGTAGCCTACAATTACATGGTTAGTAGTTTGATTGGCATTCCAAATGAGGTAACTTGAAACACAAGGATTAGTAGTTTTATTTATTACGGGGAATCCTTCAAGATAATATATTAGACCAAAATATGCCCTATAAAAGATGATGTTAGTTAGATAAATATTTCACTAGATTTATCCCTTCAAGAAACAATGTGTTAGTCCAACCAACCTTAATAAAACACCCTAAAAAGTGTTAGTCAAAATGGGATAAAGATGAGTTGGGATAGGTTGGTTGAGCTAAGATAGGGTGAGTAGGGTCAAGTTTGGGTGAGTTGGGTTGGGTTGGGTGAGTCAAGTTAGGCTAGGTAAGTCAAGTCAAGTTGGGTGAGTCGAGTCAAGCTGGGATGAGTCAAGTCAAGATGAGTCGAGTCAAACTAGGCAAGTTAGGTTACACTAAGATGAGTCAGGTTGGGATGGTCAGGTTAGGTTGGGGAAAGTCATACTAGGATGGTCGAGCCAATTTGAGGTGAGTAAATTTAGGATGGTTGAGTCAAACTAGTATGGTTGAATCAAGATGAGTCAGGTTAGAATGGTTGAGTTAGGTTGGGGTGAGTTGGGTTGGGATGGTCGAATCAGGTCAAGGTGGTCAAGTTGGGCTAGGGTGATCGATTCAAGCCAAGATGGTTAAGTCAGGTTAGAACCTTGTAAAACCATGAGTCAATAGGGTAAAATCACAACTACCTTTACAAAATCATTACTTGTAAGTTGTAATATTGTTTAAAAGCTATAAACTATCATAGTCAAGGTAAATGGTTAGTGGTCAATTTTGGAAGTTAAGACAAAACCATGACTTACAAGATAAATTCATTACTATATAGTACAATGTCATGAATACCAATGCAAAATTATGACTTACACCTGTACACACAAAATTTTGAAAAATCCTAGGTTTTTCTCCTACTAGTTGATTTTGTAAGTTATCAAAAAGATTTCCTACAAACAAAATGGTTAAACTGGGAGTAAATTCAAACTCAAAAATCAAACTACTAGATAAATTGATAAAGCCATTATAATTCGATGTAAATACATGAATAAACTATTCAAAATAGCATTAGAATGCTAAAGTTAAGTGGTCTACACCATGGTCATACCAAATGCAAAATAAAAATATATTAAGATTAGATTGATATACTTTGATTCAGATTGTGGACATTATGATGGGATGATGAGGATTTTTGATGATTGATTCAATGAAGGATTGGATTGACATTGATTTGTTATGATTTTTCTAGATGTCTACAATAGAGGAGTGGCCTTACTTATATATATTGTGGAGGGAAAGATCAAGGGTTGATATTTAAACTTGGTTAAGGAAGATCAAAGGATGGGAATTATCTAAGGAATTTAAAATTCCTTGAAGGATTCTAGAAGAGAGAATGTTTTAGAGGTAAAAACCTATAGAATCTCTTATGGGAGGGTTAAACATGATTAAGGATGGATTAGATAGGTGTTTAGGGGATTCTAGAGAATGTAGGGGTGCAGGAAAGCCTAGGAAATAGGCTAGTAGGTGGGTAGGTGGGTTATGGGAATTTAAAATTCCCAAATAATAGAGGTAAGTGGGATTAGGATGGGATAATGGGGATTTAGGATAAATTAATGATTTGTGGTATAGAATAAAGTTAGTGAATGATGAAATATGAAGAAGAGGACATTGGATAAATGACTATAAAATGGATAAATTAGTGGAATAAATGAGATGAGCAGAATCAATGTTGACTAATAGAAATATTAGTGATAATAATGTAAGTGAGTGATTTTAGGTACATACATATGTAATAAAAGTTGTGTGTCTGTAGTGGTTCTCTTTTGGGGCATGATGATTATAATAGTCATGGTATTTTCAGGGTTTTAAACTCTAAGGATCCATCATACAGACCTATTTGATAGAGTTGAATAAGTTTCAAGGTTTCAAGAAAGATTTAGGAAATGTAAACATGATTGAGAGTTTTAAATGATGTTAAACACCATTCAAACATGTACCTAAAGGCTTGATAAGTATGGAGATAATATCTCAAGAATACAGAGGAAAACATGCTTATAAAATTTTAAGAGGAGTTTTCATGAAGAGATAAAAGGTGCATGTGTTCAATACCTTCACACAAGTCTGTAATAAGATTTTAAGTATCTCCTTGAGAAGGTAAATATTTGAGAGCTCATGGAAAGAAATTTATATGGTTTAATCTAATCTAATCTTTAAAATCAGCCTTAAACATACCTACAAACTTTATTAGAGGCTTGGGTGAATGTTTACAAATTGTGAGCAAGATTAAGGTCTCGATGGTGATTCCTAAGGCCTAGGAGTGAGGTCTTGAATGAAATCATGATTATTTTAGATTTTATATGTTAAATAATTAACCTTAATTTGGGTCCTTGTTATAGTCCATTAGGCTTATCCTAAGTCTAATTTGTGTGTGTATTTATTGTATTTATAGATACACTTTATTCTTACCTATATGAGATGTCACCCACTTCTCTAATCCACTTATTGGATTTAGAGTTACTTATAAGTAACTCCATCCCTCACATGGCACACACCTACCTTCACTTTGTAAGTGACTAGGACACAAATGGCACACATTTAGGAGGCTTATAAGGTAATAATGTAGTTCTATGTAACTCCCATTTTCCTCCTGTCTCTATAAAAGAGTTATTCCTATCCTCTTTTTCTCATTAAAAATTCATCTCTCTCTCTTCTTCTCTTGTGCTCTTGATTCAATCTTGTAGCTATGTGGATTTTGGTAGCAATGCTTCTAATAAGATCATGTGAATTTTTATTCGATGCATTTGGTTTTCTACTTTAAAATTTGTAGCTCATTTATGGTTTGCACCTTGAGATGTAACTTAGTCTTGTGATTTATTTATTTTGACACTTTCATATTTTATTATTGATGAATATTCTTGGGATAAATCCTTCATGGTATTAGATCTAAGTTCATCTTATTGATATTTTTTTAGAATGTGCATATTTTTTGGGAGATTTTTTAAATTTTTTTTACAAGGGTTTCACCCTTTCTCTCCATTTACATTAGTTTCTCTCTCTTTTTAATTTAAATTATCACTCTCTAACTACTAGTTGCAGGGTACTCATAAGGATTATTTTCCACTTTTTCTCCTATTTATCCAAGACTTTCAAGTAAATTTTTATTCAAAAAAAAAATAGGATTTAATTTAATTTCTCTTCTATTTTCTTAATAAAAAATTAAAGAATTTATAAATTTATTTTTTCCTTTTTTAAATTTTTTTCTACCTATGTGGTGGATCTTTCAAGGAAACTAATTTTTATGTTCCTGCTCTTTGTTATCTTTGTTGGTGCATTTATTTACTTTATTACATTTACTTATATTTATTACTTATATTGGTGCACTAATTACTTATTGTAATTAGTTTATTACGTTTATTAATAATTTTCTTCGTATAGGATAATCTTGCTTAGCTAGTAGTCAACTTGGACACATATCTTGTTATCATGGAGTTACACTCCACTATTCATGATAAGATAGGACAAGATTGCTTAACTAGTAGTCAACTTGTGTTGATCAATTACATAAGCTTGACACCTATTTTATTATTGTAGAGTTGCACTCCACTATTCATGTAGTTAGATATCAGTTGAACTACATGTGTTGTGTTATTTTCCTAATCTTTATCTTTCATGCCTTGATCTATATAAGTAATGGCTATTTGTGTATTCATTATTAGATCAATATTAAATTATCAGAGTAATTCATCATATTTTAGTTATTTATTTATTTTATTTATTATCTTAGAGATATAGTTATTGTTTATTACTATTACTATTACTGTTTTATCTCTTGTTTATTCTCTATTAGATTCATTAGATATTGTATGTTAATTCTAACATGGTACCAAAGCTATCTTGAATCTATAGATTGCTAGATATTTAAGAGAAAAATATTTAGATATAGGATAAATTTTTTGATTTTGTATATAGACACAAATTAGATCTTTGTAGAGAATTTTTGAGCTCACCATTGAGTTTAGAGTGCCAGAGATAGTCAAAATTGTTTACAATTTTGTCTAGATTGGGCATAGGATGTGAAATTGGCAAGGGTTTGATTTAGAAGCACCATGTCCAAATCTGGTGGGTACCTAAAAATTGAAGCATTTTTGAGAAAAATAGACCTCACAGTTATGTTTGAAAGGCATCAAAACCTATATATCCATATAAAATTTGTCCAATTTGGACACAATCACTTGAAAGGCAATTTTTTTTTTGCTCTCAAGTATGGCTGTACAAATTGTGCAGGGTAATATGTATATATATATATATATATATATATATATATTTGGAGCATTGAGGCCTAATAGATCAGCAAGTAGAATTGATAGGGCAACTTTGGGATCCTACCTTTTGAACACCAAGAGGTATTTTTGAGTGAAGTTTTTTTTGAAATAGCTTAAAATTTCATGCTATTCACTGTTGTAATTTCAAATTTGTCCATTTTTTTTAGAATTTAGGTTTTCTAATAGTATCTCTTACCCATCCTCATTTTTTCAACTTTAGAGGCTCATAACTTTAATAAATGACCTCGTATTGAGGTCTCATTTTTTTTGAAAGTTAATATTTTTTTGAGCACAATGCATTGGTGCAAAAAAAATTGTAATAAATTTCATAATTTTTTGTAATTTTTGCCTAGAGGGCCTAACTGAGCTTTTTTAACTGAAAAAATTATAATCTAGCCTTGTAAATGCACCCAATTATAAAGAGTCAATAAATAATTGTTAGGTGGGATAAAAATAAGTAATTTAGGGAGGTTTTTTGGTGTGTTCTATACTTTGATTTCTTATTTGTGATGTTTTATGTCTAATTGCATCATGGGGAATCCTAAGTTCCCACTATTAATATCATACAACTATAACACATGGAAACAAAATGCTTGAAATGCATTAATGATGCTAAGATATACGTCTTACATAACAACTCTTCTTACTCCACTTACTGATGTAAAATAGTTACAACACTTTCTCTTTGAAAATACTAAGCTTATTGAATGCATTCGGTCTTACATGTCTTTAGATTTGAATTTTCATCTTGACAAATGTACAAATCCAAAAGATGCTTGGGATAAATTAGCATCACTATTTGGCAAAATAGATGAGGTTCATGGTTACCAAATGGACAAAAAACTTGTTAGTTTGGATCCTACAAGTTATGCTATAATAAAAAAAACTACATCACTAAATTTATAGATCTTAGAACACAATTTTTTGAATGTAAAATTGATAAAAAAGATATTCAATTGATTTTCAGTGCCTTACACAAATTAGGTCCTAAATATTCATCCTTTGTCTCTAGCTTTTAGACTCATAAGCTCATATTGGGTATAACATATCAAATTCCCACCTTTGAGGTATTCTCTAAGATTCTAATGGCTGAAGAAGAAAATTTAATAGTTATAGGTCTAATCAAGTCATCTAAATCTCAAGCTCTAGTTTCAAGTCAACATCAACATAAGCAAGTTTCAACATCAGCATCAAATATAATTTCAATTAAAAAGAAATAAAAAAATATTCCTCACAAAGAGATTATAAATCCACTAATAAAAAATTTTATTTAAAAAAAGGACTGGCACTCCTTGCCCTTATTACAAAAAAGGGGTTCATAGTAAACAAGATTGTTGGAAGAAAGAGATTGATGACTTTAAGGGTCTTCTCAATAGTAATAACATCAATCAATCCTCTTCAAATGATTCTTCCACTCCTTCAAATTTAAGGAAAGGAAAAGCTATGGCACTAGTTGCATTGGAAAATTCTCCCAAGTCATGGGTACTTGACTCAGGTGCTTCACACCATATGGGTTCTGATCAAGAACAATTTTCTAGATTAGAACCAAGTTCCTTGCCTCATATTTTCATAGGTGATGATTTTAAGGTATATGTCATAGGAAAAGTTATATCTGATGTTGATAGTGGTGTATTTAAGGATGTATTATATGTGCCATAGTTATTAACTAACCTTCTGTCTATCTACCAAATCATTCACTTTGATATTGGTAAGAAAGTTGAGTTCACACCTAATTCTGTATCAATCAAAAAATTGGAGGATAAGGCCTTAGTTGTAGTGGAAAAAGTTGACAATCATACTCAAATTTATTCATTCTCCTATTTTTTGCCTTAGTATTCCTCTACAGTGTTTCTCTCACACACAAATTTAGTGAGCAAGTTATGGCATGAGTAGTTTGGTCATTTAAACTACTACTATTTATAGTATCTTAATCAGTAGGAGATGGATACAAAACTTCCACAAATTTAGTTTTTAGGGGGTATATGTCATAGTTGTGCCTTAAGCAAACATCTAGAGTATAATTTTGATAAAGATAAGGCTTGAAGGGCTACACAATTCCTTGAACTTGTTCATAGTGACTTAGCAGGTCCATTACCTACTTTGTCTTTAGTAAAACCCACTATGTTCTCATATTCATTGATGACTATTATAGATACACTAGGGTTTATTTTCTAAAAATCATGAGTAAAGTGTCTGATAGATTTCTAGAGTTCAAAGCTCTAGGAGAGAAACAATATGTAAAATTAGTTAAGATCCTCTGCACTAATAATGGGAGGGAATATGTGAACAACAAGTTTGAACAATTGTGTGCTCTTGAAGGAATTGATATTCAGTATTCAATTACATACACACCTCAATAGAATGGTGTAGTAGAGAGGAATAATAGATTCTTAAAAGAGATGGCAAGTTGTATGATTCATGATAAATCATTAGTACCAGAGTACTAGGTAGAAACAATTAATAATGCTTCATATATAGAGAATAGAGTTCCTCACAAAGCTTAAAAGGGGATAACACCTCTTAAAGCTTGGTGCAATAGGAATCTAGTGGTGTATCATTTTAGAGTCTTCAATAGTCCAACATGGGCTTACATACCTTCTGACAAATGCCACACTTTAGAATAAAAAAGCTAGACTTGCATATTTGTGGGATATCATGCTGGTGTTAAGGGATATTAGCTCATTGATCCATATTGACATGAGCTTATTATAATGAGAAGTGTTTACTTTAAATAAAGTCCTTTAGACTTGTCTTCTAACATTTCTCATTCTTCTTCCTTAGAAGAATCAAATAGTAGTGATGATGATACTCTTACTTCATCTACTCATAGGGATGATGAGGTAATACCTCCCCAATAGGATTTAGCAGGTCATATTCTAGTTCCTCTTCCTCCTCATCCAAATCCTTGCCCATTAATGCCTTTGTGGGATAGATAGACTTTGGTGGATGTAGACCCTCTTGTTAGGGATCTATTAGATAGAAGTAGAACATGATCATAGTATGATCTTCCACATTCTTACATTGCCATAAATTTTGATCCATAGTCTTTTCGGGAAGCCACAGGGATAGTTGAGTGAGACTCAACATTGGAAGAAGAATATGACTCATTGATTTGGAACAACACTTGGGATCTTGTTCCTCTTCCTAAGGGAATAAAATTAGTATGATGTATGTGGATATATTGGACTAAGTTTGCAATGGATGGAAATATTGATAAATATAAAGCACGCTTAGTGGCCAAAGGTTTTTCCCAAGTGGAAGGCATTGACTATATAAAAACCTTTGCACCTATTACTAAGATGAATTCCATTTGCTTAATAGTAGTTATTGGTGCAACTCATGGTTGGGTTATACATCATATGGATGTGAAAAACATATTTATTCATGAGAATCTTCATGTAGAGATATATAGAGAAGCCACAAGGGTTTGTTGAAGATTCTTCATTGGTGTGCCACTTGTAGAAGTCTCTTTATAGTCTAAAACAAGCCCCCAGGGCTTGGTATTCCAAGATGGACACATTTCTTCTTTTATTTGAGTTCTTGAGATGTCACTCAGATCTAAATGTCTACATTTTATGGTAGGAGGATTCACTATTGTACTTAGTGCTTTATGTTGATGATCTCATTGTTTTAGGAATCACAACATCCATCATCAATAATGTTAAAATTGTACTTCATGACAAGTTTTCTATGATAGACATGGGCCTATTGCACTATTTTCTTGGGATTCAGATAGCACAATCTTATTCTAGGATTATAATTCCATAGCCCAAGTATGTCATGGACTTGTTAACTTGATTTCACATGGCTAATTGTAAGCCTGCACTGACTCCTTTCTTATCTAGAGTTAGACTTGAGGTTCATTATTCCACTCCCTTGGTTGATACCACATTGTATCACCAACTTTTAGGTAGCCTCATCTATCTGACTCATACATGATCTGACATTTCATATGTAGTTGGTATAGTTTCATGCTTTATGTAGACACCATATGAGCTTCAATGGAGAGTTACTAAGCACATTTTGAGCTACATTTAGGGAACTATCAGATACAAGATTCACTATGTAATAAGTAAAATTTCAGACTTGGTGGGATACATAGATTTTGATTGGGTTGGTGATTATGATGATCGTAAGTCCACTTTTGGTTACATCTTTCATTTCAGATCTAGTCCCATTTATTAGCAGAGGAAGAAGCATCATGTTATTTCTCTTTCATCTATAGAGTTTGAGTATCATGGTAATGTTAATGCCACTACTAAGGTTATTTATCTTCAAAATATTCTCACTAACCTTGGTGTTCCATTTAGGAAGCCATCAGTCATCTACTGTAACAACTAGAGCACTACCTAGATCTCAAAGAATCCAGTTCATCATCAGAGAACCAAACACATAGAGATCCATATGCACTTTATCAAGGAGATGATTCAAGCAGAGATCATTGATCTTCATTATTTTCTTACAAAGGAGTATATTGTAGATATTTTCACCAAACCTTTCACTAAGAATAAGTATCTTCACTTGTGATCTCTTTTGAGGGTGCAAGACATCAGTTCTTTATGGGACAACAGTTCTTTAGGGGGGTCTCTTAGACCTTCATTTTGAACAAGAGTTTTTTTTCCTTTGATTTTTCTCCTTTCCTCATATATTGGTATAGAGTACCTAATATGGCTATGCATTTTCAAGATTCCTATCTGCATAGCCCTACCTAAGCTTCACTTATGGGGAGTATTAGTACATTTATTTACTTTATTGCATTTACTTGTATTTATTATTTAGATTATTTCATTAATTACTTATTGTAATTAGTTTATTGTGTTGATTAATAATTTTCACTAGATAGGATAAGCTTACTTAGTGAGTAGTCAACTTAGACACCTATCTTGTTGCCATGGAGTTGCACTCCACTATTCAGGGTAAGATAGGATAAGATTGCTTAACTAGTAGTCAACTTGTGTTGATAATTTAGACAAGTTTGACACCTATATTATTATTATGGAGTTTCACTCCACTATTCATGTAATCAGATATTAGTTGAACTACATATGTTGTGTGATTTTCCTGATCTTTATCTTGCACACCTTGCTCTATATAAGCAATGGCTATTTGAGTATTCATTATTATATCAATATTGAATTATTAGAGTAATTCATCATATTTGAGTTATTTATTCATTTCAATTATTGTCTCAAATATATAGTTATTGTTTATTAATATTATTATTTTATCTCTTGTTCATGCTTTATATTAAATTCATTAGATCTTGTATGTTAATTCTAATAATCTTCTAGTTTTTTGCTCAGTGAATAATTCTTATTTTTTTCTTTAAGCCCTTCCTTTTTTTTCTATGAGTTTTCTAGTCCTTCTTAACTGGGCATTGCTCCTCTACTCACTATGGTTCCTGTTGTCTCCAAATCTTGCACCCTAGAAGAAAGTGTTCAGTCCTCTCCCAAATTTGGGCAACATTGGAACATTTCCAAGCCTGTGGGTATGCTTATAGAGGAAATGAACCTCTAGATTATAGGGCTAGCTCCTTGAATATATCTCTGTAAGATAATCTCTACTAAACTATCTTATTTAAAAGGAAAAGAGTTAGAAATTGTAGAAAAGGAAATCTTATTCTAAGAGTGGTGATACACCAAAACTATTTTTCCACATGAATGTCAGATTCTAGTGCACAACATAGAAAAAACACAAACCATTCCCAATATCTAAAGACTCTAACAACATTATTTCAACACAAAGATGAGATGTGTAAGATAACACAAGGTAAATGATCTGAAAGGCAAACTTTACACAATTCAAGATAGTAATACACATGCAAAAATTCAATACACTTGGGTACACAATGTATGACCAGTTAGACCAATAACTCTTATTCAAGTATGAAGGATAAAGGGGCAGGAGGATTGAAAATCATCACATGCTACCACTATACATCTCTTGCACACTCAAACAATTGTATAGAAAAATTGAAAAGAAAGGACTGTATTAGTGCTCAAAGGCAAAATATAACATCAATCTAGTAGGGCTTCACCGTACTCTGTGTGTGTTTTTTTACACTAGCCAAAGGGGCTATATATATCCAGAAGGAAGAGAGAGAGGAAATTCTTTGGCACCAAAGAGAGGAATCAATTCTATTGAAAGTCTCCATCTTTAGCTATAACTATCTTTGCAAAGGATGCTCGCTCTGGCCCTTTAATTGATCCATATCACTCAATCGATTACGCATTTGGCTTGTCCTCTCCAAGGTTCTTCTCTAATGTTTGTGCCAACATAATAAGGATATTCTTCGGTTGAGTTATAGTATCAAAATGGTTATACACCTATTTTATATTTTTCTTATTCATTCTATTTGGCTTTGTCCTTCTTCATTGATTGGTCCTCAAGGGATGACTCAGATCTTGGTCGATCAATGGTGATGTGAGCTCTCTCACTATTAGCCTTGGAGAGGCCTAGCTAGGAATTTGTGTGCACAATGATTGACATTTATATTGGCCATCCAGAAAGACTTAGATAATTGATTTACATTATCGATCTACCTATCATAGATTAGTCATTAGATTAAAAAGGCATTGTTGTGGGCTTCTAAAAAAGCATTGATGTGGGCTTTAGGAAAGGCATTGCTATGGGCTTCAGCTATGGCCTTCAGGAAAGGATTTATTATGGGCTTCAACTGCATGCTTCACCAAATTTAAGTCTTCAAGAATTTGTCTTGGACAATTTTCTCAAAGGAATTATTTTAGATAATTTATCTGAAGGAATTCCTTTGTAATTTTTTTTCTCGAAAGAATTGTTCATGTCTTTATTTTGGCCTTTTATCTTCAGCTTGCTAAAAGAATTATTATGAACAAAAATTCCACATTAATTCCTTCATATTTATTACAAAGTTCATGGCTTGGCCCTTTGGAATTTTTTTGAAGGGAACTTTTAGAAGGAAGTGACCCTTTAAAAAAAATTTGAAGGGCACTTTCAGAAGGAAGTGACCCTTTGGAAAAATTTCAAAGGGCACTTTGAAGGGAACTGACCCTTCAGAAAAAATTTGAAGGGCACTTTGGAAAGAAGTGGCCCTTCCAAAAAAAATTTGAAGGGAACTTTTAGAAGGAAGTGACCCTAAAAAAAAATGAAGGGCACTTTGAAGGGAAATGGCCTTTCAAAACTTTATGAAGGGCAAGTTGGAGGCAAAGTGCCCCTTCAAAAAAAATTGAAGGGCACCTTAAGGCAAAGTGGCCCTTCAAAACTTTTCCAAATGGCACTTAGAAGAATAAAGTGACCCTTCAAAAAATTCCAACAGGCACTTTAAGGAAAAGTGGCCCTTTAGAAATTTTTTGAAGGGCACTTGGAAGAAAAAAGTGACCCTTCAAAAAAATTTGAAGGGCACTTGGAAGAAGAAAGTGACCTTTGAAAAATTTTGAAGGGCACTTTTAATAAAAAGTGACCCTTCAAAACCTTTTTAAAGGGCACTTTAGAGAGAGAAAAGACCCTTCAAAAAATTTCCAAAGGGCAAACCTCGAAGAGAAAAGACAAGGAAGAGAAAACTTTTAGGCTTTTTATCCAAGATAAAAAGTTCGAAATAATTCCAAGGCTTGGGCAAAAAATTGAAATAAAGGAACCTTCTTGAGAGAGGTAACACTTAGGCAAAAAGGGGTGAAAAACACTTGAACAACGATGAAACAAAGATTTCAAAAAAGAGAAAATAATTGGTTCTTTAAGAGTCCTTCATAATGAATTTAAAATAGGCAAGAGAAAGCTAAACTTAGCCAAAGGAAAATGCAAAACTAGGTATGAAAATTGGCTAACATTCTTGGTGATTTCTAGGGGAGGCATATCTACTATGCCTAAGGCCAGTTGCCTAAATCCTTCCATTGGGCATGGAGTCATGCATATAGGTAATTCAAGGAGAACTAAATAATCTTTGGCTCAAAAACACACAAGTTGGACTAATCACATGCACAAGGCAGAGATGCACACCAAATAAAATGAAGGAAAACACCCCTGTACTACAAAGCACTTAGGGAACATAATAGCAAATAAAAGGGAAAACACACATCTAAATTAGTATTTACATAAGGGATGAGAAAGGGATAATAGCAAAGTTTTAGATGTATCACATTCACAAGGATAGGTAATTCTTCTCCATTCATTTTGGCCAGTTGGAAAGAGTTGCTCTACTTACACTTGTTGATAATGTAAGGGCTAGTCCATAAAGTGTCAAACTTTGTATGCCTACCTAGTTTTGATCTATCTTCATCCCATTTCAAAACCAAGTCACCCTATTTGAATACCCTTACAGTTGTCCTTTTTTCAAAGTATCTCTTCATGAGCACTTGATGGTGTTCCATGGCCTTGTAGATGCATTAGTTCTATCAATCTGACCTCTATTAGAGTATTTTCAAAGTAATTCTAGCTATTATGCAAGTTCTAAGGTAGGGAGTTCTTAAGATATGGACAACCTGGCTTTTCTCCCATAAATAAGTACAAAGGGAGAGTTACCAATTGAATTTTTAGGAGTAATTATGTTTACCCATAAAGCTATCTTTAGCTTATTGTGCCATGCCCTTTGATTTGTCTCCAATGTCCTCTTGATTATTTTGATGAGGTTCTTATTAGTAGACTCAGCCAATCCATTACCTTGAGGGTAATAATTAGATGAGGTACTCAAGTAAACTACATTCCTTTCTACCCACTCAAAAGTTTTAACACTTATGAAAGTAAGTGCATTATCATAAATGATGACATAGGGAACTCCAAACCTTGTCACAATGTTGTCATAGAACTCTAAAATATAATTTTTGCTTGCCTCCTTGAATGCAATGGCCTCTACCCACCTTGTAAATTAGTTAGTGGTAGTCAATATCCATTTGTGTCTAGCACTTGATGGAGGGTTGATCATGCTATTGAAATTGAGACCCCATTGCATGAAATATTGGTCTACTTGGATAGGTTTTAATGCAAGGGATGCAAGTTTTTGTTTGCCTACAAAGAATTCACATTGAGGAAAATTTCTAACCCATTGGTAATATTTTTTAAAAATACTAGGCCAATAGTAACCAGCCCTCATTATCTTTGCAACTATCATCTTAGGAGAGAAATGATCTCCATCTGCACTATTGTGTAACTTCTCCAGTAGCATATCAAATTGATCATTGTCAACACATATTAGTAGCATACTATTCATGTCCTTTATAAAAATAGCACCATCCATAAGATAGTAAGGAATGGTTTGCAATCTAAAATATCTCCTTGAGACATTTTCAAGCTCTTAGGACACTCACCATTTTAAATAAAACTAATGGTTTCTTGTGTCCAACTTTGAGATTGCATTTAATCAGCTAGTTGGGGTTAAACTTGGTTGACCAAGGCTTTCTCTTTTGTATTTTGAAGATACAAAGCTAAATTCTCACACAATTCTCTTCCTCTTACCAAGCTCATTACTTTAATATCCATGTCATACTCCATCACCTTTGTAATCCATCCAACTTTCTTTTCATTGAGGCCCTTGCTTAGGAGGAAATCCTTGGTGATAGGATGAGAAATCATGACATGTATCTTTTTTTTGGAAACCATGTGTCTGAATTTATTCAATCCTCTAATCACTGTTAGAGCTTACTTCTCAACAAAAGCATATCTGACCTCATAATCCTCTAATCCTTAGTTGAAGAATGCAATTCATTGTTTAACCTCTTCATCATTATTTTGAATAAACATAGCTGAGATTGTATCAAGCTTAGCAAAGGTATCAAGTATGAAATCCTTAGCAAAGTTTGGTTTTAAGAGAGTAGGAGATTATGTAATTGCTTTCTTGATTACCTCAAAATTTCTCTTTCCCTCTTTTATCCAAGTAAAAACTTGGTTCTTTTTTAGCATGGTTGTGATAGGCTTTACCATAGTTGTAAAGCTTGGAATAAACCTCCTTACAAAGTTTATTTTCCCTAAGAATCTTTGCATCCCTTTCTTATGTTGAGGTAAGGACAAGCCTAGAATAGCCTCAATTCTCTCGAGGTCAATAGACAAGCCTTCTTTTGAATCAATATGACCCAAAAGCTTACCTTTGTGGATAAAAAAGATGCACTTATTTAGATTAAGGGATATTCCATACTCCTTACATTTCTCAAACACCTACCTTAGATATTTCATGTGATTAGTAGCATCCTTTGAAAAAATAGTTATATCATCAAGATACACCAGTAGAAACTTATTGATCAAACCTTTAAAATCCATGTCTATTGCCCATTGAAATGTGGCTCTAGAATTTGATAAACCAAAAGGCATCTTGTTATAGGAAAAGGTCCCTCATTTCATAGTAAAGGTTATCTTGAATTGATATTTTTCATTGACCAATATTTGATTGTAGCCTGAATAACCGTCAAGAAGTGAGAAGCATTGAGAACCTAAAATAACTTCTAGAATTTGCTCCATGGAAGGCAATGGATAATGATCTTTAAGAGACACTCTATTAAGATCTTGAAAATCCACATAAATCCAAATTTCTCCATTATTTTTGTAGATATGTACAAGATTAGCCACCCATTTCAAGTGCTTGATAGGAAAGATAACCTAGACTCAATCAACTTGGTCAACTCCTTCATCAATTATTCTATCTTGGGATTGATAGGCCATTGCATTTGTCTGATCAGTTTAGCTTCAAGTTCTAGCTCAATGGTGTGATGAGCTAGACTTGGATCAAACCCCTTCAAATATTTTTATTCCCAAGTAAATATATCATGGAACTCTTTGCATAGTTCAACAAAGGCCTACCTTTACGACAAAAAAAAAATCTTATCAATCTTCAAGAGCTTGTCCTTATAAATCATGACTCTCTCAAATTATCTTTTTTGTGGACATGCTCACTCTTTCCTTCTTTTGATCATCTCCATTGAAGACACTCTCCAAGGTAATCATCCCCTTAGGTATCTTGTTTTTTTTTAGCTGTATAATTTATTCTTCATAATGATCATGTAATATATTTTGGTTCCTTGAGGAGAAACCTACCTTATTTTGCAAGAAGTGTGTAATGTGTTCATCACTTTCAAACACCTACCATGACACTTCATTATCTGGAATATAAGGCCTCATAATGATCTTGATATATTATTTTTCCTTATCCTTTCCTACATTAGTAGCTGTGTCAAATTGTGCTCCTATGGCAGCCAACCTATCAACATGTTTATTTGAACCCCTTGGGATGGGTTATATGTTGAAGGCATCAAAGTCTTCAAGTAGGTCCCATACCCTATGCTTTTAAGACCTAAGCAAGGGATTATTAGCTATAACATAATTTATTACTTGGTGGATGACTAGGTCACATCTCTATAGACCTTCAAATTCTTGATTCCTCTCCTCTTTGCCCATTGGAGGCCATAAACTAGGTCTTCATATTCTGCCACATTATAGGTGCAGCTAAAGTGGAATATATAGCAGTAGTATTGATTCTTTGATGGAGAAACAATCATGATACCAACTCTTGCACCCACTTTGTTTCTTAAACCATCAAAAAACATCTCTCACATCCCTTCAAGCTCATGATCTTCATTAGTGAGTGAAGGGGTTGGAGCATCCTTTTCATGCATATAGTAAACTCCCAAATTAGTCTCTTCTATGAAGGTGTAAGGATCGAGTCCATGTGTCTCAATTTTTTATCTATCAAGGAAAATATTAGAAATACCTTCAAGGGGGGAGGATGCTTCACCATATATGATAGTTTCTTCTTCTTTGCTGATTAGACAATTTTGATTTGAATTTGTCTCCATGTATGGCTCAATATGAAACCTTGCTAAGGGTTGAGTCCTTATAGTCACCTTGGTCCCATATCTTGTTTTGAAAGATCAAAAATACTAGTAAAAAAAAAGGTATCCTCCTATCTTTTTCCTTAATTCTTTTGACAATTAAATATTAAAATGCATTGGGAGGTCTACCACTACAACATCTTGCATGATGGGGAAACTTGGGCAGCCATGTAAAAATACTTTCAGACCTTTGACCAATCCTAATATCTTGGTTGGAGTCCCATCAAGATAAAATATGCCTTTGCTATGTGGTTCATAATTCAACCCCAATTTGTCAGCCACCACTTTAGGCATGACAGTGATACTCCACTATCCACAATACAATTTTGGACCAACTTGTCTCCCATAATGAGTGTGAGGTAGAAAGATAGAGGATTTTTAGATTTGGTAGAGGGATCCAAGAGATGATTTGGATAATTAGTAAGAGCCACACCATTTTTTTTAGAATCTTGAAGAGCTACATGAATGTTTGCAAGTTATTCTTGCAAGAGATCTTTTTGACCAGGCATGTGCAAGACTTCCCATAGAGATATGTTTGTCTTGGCATTCTTCATTGAATAAACAATGTTTAGAGGGGAAGATTTCACCCTCTCTTGTATTATTAATGGTAGTGAGGTAGTTTGAGCTTGCTACATTATAGGCTTGAAAACCCCACTTGCATTCTAATTTTGTTGAGGAGCATGACTAGTAGTAGGTGTTGTAATAGAATTCACAGCTTGTGGCCTTGAAGAAGCATCATTTGGAGTCACATGTACTCATAAAACATCCCTCAAAGCTCTCCTTTTGGATCTTGTTTTGGTTGTAATTGGCATTCTTTGATTCAACATGTAATCATATTTAGCTTAAAAATTCATCATTCTTATACTTTGGCTACTACCTTCTCCATGAATATCCCTTTGGCTAGCACATGCTTCTTCTAATGTCATGTAAGGAGTAGCTTCTTCCTGTGTTGTCAAAGCTTAGTTGGCTCCCCCATCATCATGTATAAATTGACCTTGAGGTTTCCCCCATTGGTCTAAATGATACTCTCTTTGGATCAGATTAGCATGTACTAAAATAACAGCCTTAGTGGAAGGAGTGGAATTAGGATTATAGGCATTGGGTTGCCTGTTATAACCTTACTAATTTTATCCTCTCCCTTCATAGTTATATTATAATGGAGATATATATCCTTGTTGAGGATAATATTGATGATTAGGTGGAGCACTCATCTAAAACTAAGATTTTTTGAGTTAGGCTCACAATGATCAAATTTCTTCATCTTTGTCCACAACATTATCCACCTTCTTGGGAAAGGCTCTTGGCTTCACATTGGCATTAGGAAATTATGCTACGTTTGGAGCTTCAACTAAATTATGAGACAATAAAGGCATGGAAACTCTTAAAGGGAGATTTATAGCCTATATTAAGCTATTCTTAGCTTCAATGGCTAGCTCATATGCGTCTGGCAGAGTAAAACCTCCAATTAATTGTAACATAATAGCCACATCAGTACCAATACCTTTGAGATACATGGGGGAACACAAAACTTGGAGGAGGTCCCATGATAGGTGGTAGCCTATGCCATGTCCTCTGAAACCTTTCATTGAAATCCCTCGTGGATTCATTAGGACCTCTCTTTATTACATTCAGCTGATGGACCTATAATGTATGGTCACTTTTGTTTTCAAATCTGGTTACCAACAATTCCCCAAATCTATCCTAGCTTGTAATACATCCACCTTCCAACATTCTGTTCCAGGCAAGTGCCTTGCCTTTTAGAGACATAGCCAAAAATATAATGGCTATATTGGCTCGAGTGACATTATGGAAACTAGGGAGACTCTTAGTAGCATTGGGAGGAATAGGGTCATATGCAGGAAGGTTGATTGGATTTTGGGTGTTAAAGGCTAGGAAAGGTTGATGTCTATCCATTTCTCTTATTTCCTCTTCATCACTTATTTATTTAGCTTCTTCAAATTCTTCACCAAAATATCCTTGTCCAAGATCTCTAAGTGGAAATAAAGGTTTAGGATATTGCTCTTCAATAATAATTTCAACTAAAGGGGTTTGGTCAAGAATCCTAGATGACCTAGTGAGGACCATGAAGTGAATCATGTGAAAATTAATCTACAACTAGGGATTCTTACCCTTTTGGAGTCACCAAATGCTAGGTTATGGATAATTATATAACCTTAGGCTTGTCAAGACTAGCATTCACCTTGACATGTCAAAAAATTGGTCCTATCGAGCATGCCTAAAATTGTTGTCTCTAAATCTTACACCCTAGAAGAGAGTGTTCAGTCCTCTCCCAGATTTGGGAAATGTTGGAACATTTTATGGAGGAAATGGACCTCTAGATTATAGGGATATCTCCCTAAATATATATTTGTAATATAATCTCTACTAAACTAGCTTGTTTAAAAGGAAAAGAGTTAGAAACTATAGAAAAGGAAATCTTATTCTAAGAGTGGTGATACACCAAAACTATTTTTGCACGTGATTGTCAAATTCTAGTGCATAATACAGAAAAATCACAAACCATTCCCAAGATCTAAAGACTCTAATAATATTATTTCAACACAAAGGTGAGACATGCAAGATAACACAAGGTAAATGAGCTAAAAGGCAAACTTGCACATTCAAGATAGTAATACACATGCAAAAATTTAATACACTTGGGTACACATTGTATGACTAGTTACACCAAGAAATTTTATTTAGGTATGAAGGATAAAGGGGTAGGAGGATGGAAATTCATCACATGCTACCACTATACATCTCTTGCACACTCAGATAATTGTCTAGAAAACTTGAAAAGAAAGGACTGTACTAGTGCTCAAAGGCAAAATATAACATCAATCCAGTAGGGTTTCGCCATACTCTATGTGGTTTTTTTTTACACTAGCCAAGGCACTATATATATATATATATATATATATATATATATATATATATATATATATATCAAGAAGGAAGAGAGAGAGGAAGTTCTTTGGTGCCAAAGAGAGGAATCAATTCTATTGTAAGTCTCCATCTTCATTTGTAACCATCTTTTCAAAGGATGTTCGCTCTAGCCCTTTGATTGATCCATGTCACTCTAGTGGTTATGCATTTGGCTTATTTTCTCCAAGGTGCTTCTCTAATGTTTTTCTTATTCATTTTTTTTGGCTTTGTCCTTCTTCATTGATTGGTCCTTAAGGGACAACTCAAATCCTAGTCAATCAATGGTGATGCAAGCTCTATCACCATTAGCCTTGGAGAGGCTTAGCTAGGAATCTATGTGCATAACGATTAACCTTTCCATTAGCCATCCAGAATGACTTAGATCATTGATTCACACCATCGATCTACCTATCACATTGGATCTTAAAGGCATTGCTATGAGATTCTAGAAAAGCATTATTGTGGGCTTCAAGAAAGGCTTTGTTGTGGGCTTCAGATGTAGGCTTCAGAAAAAACTTTACTACAGGCTTCAGTTGCGGGATTCACCAACCTTAAGTCTTTGAGATTTTGTCCAAAATAAATTCCCCATGGATAATTTTCTTGAAAGAATTTTTTTAGATAATTTGTCTGAAGGAATTCCTTCAGACTTTTTTTTCTCAAAAGAATTGTCCTTGTCTTTCTTCGAGCCTTTTATCTTCAACTTGTTGGAAGAATTGTTGTGGAGAAAAAGTCTGCAACAATTCCTTTAAATTTCTTACAAAGGTCATGGCTTGGCCCTTTGGAATTTTTTTGAAGGGCACTTTTGAAAGGAAGTGACCCTTCAAAAAAAAAATTGAAGGGCACTTTGAAGGGTAGTGACCCTTCAAAAAAAAATTGAAGGGAACTTTGAAGGGAAGTGACCCTTCAGAAAAATTCCAAAGGGCACTTTCGAAAGGAAGTGGCCCTTCAGAAAAATTTTGAAGGGCAATTTTAGAAGGAAGTGACCCTTCAGAATTTTTTTGAACCCTTTGAAAAAAAATTGAAAGGCACTTCGAAGGGAAATGGCCCTTAAGAACTTTTTTGAAGCGCAAGTCAGAGGCAAAGTGCCCCTTTGGAAAATTTTGAAGGGCACTTTAAGGCAAAGTGGCCCTTTAAAACTTTTTTGAAGGACATTTGGAAGAAGAAAGTGACCCTTTTGAAGGGCACTTTAAGGCAAAGTGGCCCTTTAGAAATTTTTTGAAGGGGACTTGGAAGAAGAAAGTGACCCTTCAGAAAATTTTGAAGGCCACTTTAAGCCAAAGTGGCCCTTCAGAAATTTTTTAAGGGTGCTTGGAAGAAGAAAGTGACCCTTCAAAAAAATTTGAAGGGTAATTTTAAGAAAAAGTGAACCTTTGAAACTTTTTCGAAGGGCACTTTGGAGAGAGAAAAGACCCTTTAGAAACATTCTGAAGGGCAAACCGGGAAGGGAAAATACAAGGAAGAGAAAACTTTTAGATTTTTTGTCCAAGACAAAAAGTCCAAAAAAATTCTAAGGCTTGGGGAAAAAACTTGAAACAAAGGGACCTTCTTGAGAGAGGTAAAACTTAGGCAAAAAGGGGTGAAAAACACTTGAACAAGGCTGAAACAAAGCTTCTAAAGAAGAGAAAATAGCTAGTTCATCACGAGTCCTTCACAATAAATTTAAAATAGACAAAAGAAAGTTGAACTTAGCCAAAGGAAAACACAAAACTAGGTATGAAAATTGGCTAACAATTCCCAGCTCCTCAATTTTTTTATCTTGTTGTTTGACACCCCTCTAATCATACAGCTTCCATATTCAGTGTCTCTATTTTTTCTCATTGTCTTTCCTTAACATTGATTTTCTCTCTACCTTGCATCATCCTGCTTTTGTCTAAGTTTTTTGTTGATGTTTTAACTTCTATGTAGTGTTGCATTTCATGCTTGGCATTCATTCTGACTCTTTTCACTCAGTGGTGGTGCATTTCATGCTTGGCATTCATTCTGACTCTTTTCACTCAGTGGTGGTGCATTTCATGTTGAATGTTTAGATTTTGATTGTTGTCATATTCATTATACTTGCTCTTATCATGAGCTATTAAGATGTTATTTTTTCAGCGTCTCTTATTTTATATCTTAGCATGCACGTTACCTTCAATCATTAAAAAAAACTAAACTTAAATGATTTGATTTTTATCTATTTATTCGGAGGTGGATTTTTTTTTAAAACAAATCACCTTTTTTTTCATTTATCAATATACATTTGAAATCTCAAAATCAAATATTAACTTTTACCATAAGTCTCCAATGTGGCACAATAATATTTAATTATAATTTTAATTAAATTGCTTGTCTTACATCCCAAAATCATAAATAGAGTTTTAATTAATTAATGACAAGTTTTTTTTGGTGTCTTTCATTAGATGTGGCTAAATTAATATTTAAGAAAAAATCACACTCAAGAAAAAACATTTTCATTTAACCACGTAGTTTTTTCTTTGTTTTTTTTTTTTCCTTCAAATTTTTAAATAAACCAAAAAAACATTTCAATATTAAAATCTTTCTTTAACCTTTTTAAAAAACAAGATTTTAATTCAATTCCTATTTAAATAATCTTGTGGAAAACCAAAAAAAAAAAGATTTCAATTGCTATTTAAATTAAAAAAAGGGGAATCTTTTTTATTTTTAGAACAATTCAAACACAAGTCCTTTAAAACTTTTTCTCATTCTCACGTGGATGAGAAGACTTAATGTTTATTTATATATGATATTAATAAGTTTTTTTTAAGAATTAGATTAAAATTATTTTGAAAATAAATCAAAATTCAACTGCTAAGTAGCACTTAAAACCATTTTAATGGTGTTTTTTATGGACTTACATCTACACATTATTTTTTCATCTTTATCTTTTGCTTTTTAATGTGCTCAAATGGCATTCAAAATAGCTATTTTTCTAGCTTTTAAGAAGTTTTTGCACCAAATTGATTTTAAAAAATGATGAAATTAGTGTTTTTAAACATCAAAATACATACCAAAATAACCTTTTTAATGAGAAATTGATGTCCATGTAATCTTGTATTGATACGTTAACTGCTAAATTTATGTATTTTGTTATTGATAATAGATCTAATGATGATGGATCTACTTGTGCTCCTAAAAACACTCAAACTCATGAGAACACTCCTTCAACCAACCCTGGCTTAAAAATAATGCACTCCATGGGATATGCTAATGGAGGTCTTGGTAAGTGCACATCTAGTATACTTGAACTTATTTTACTTGATTCTAATGCAAATTGTAAAGGTCCTAGTTTTAATGATTCACCTGCCTCTAATACAAATTCAAAATCTTACTATCCTCCTTGTTGAAGGACTTATAATGCAACCTATTTTGATTATACTATTTCTAATACTCATGCTTTAGTTAAAACTCATAAAACTTGTGTGTATTATGGAAAATATAGGCATAGAATATCTAAATGTTCGAAATTACATCTTTTCCAATCTTGTGGTAAATCCATGCATGACACTTTACATTGTTTGAAAATAACTAAATCTCCTACTTATAAGGGTAAAACTATTTGGATTCCTAGAGAAAATGAATCTTTTATAGAGTTTGATATGTATTATTGTGATAATTCTTCTAATGCTTCATGCAAAATATCTTTTTTAAGTGACAAATATTCTTTATCTCTATTTAATTAATGAGATATATTTTATGAATTCCTTACTTTTTATTGCACAGGATATATGCTTTGATTATTTTGACTAACTTCTTTTTATGCATGTTTACACACTTTATGATGGAATTTATCTTTGCTCCATTTTCCTTTACATCTATTTTTATTGCATTATGTATGAGGATTGTATTTTTTGGCATAATAGTTATTTAACTTGAAAGATTGGAGTTAGCTTGCTTATTTTATAGGTTTTTGGATCATTAATCCTTTTGATTGGTCTTTGTTCCATGGTAGATTAACCATTTTATCTAAAGAGGACTTTTGGAGATTCTTGGTGATCAAATTGTCTTCCTTGTAACTTTTGACACCACCTTATCCTCTTTATTCTACATAAACTTTTGTAATTATTCTTAAAGGAAGTTTCTATTAAGGGGGAATATTGTGTAATTTCAACTCCCTTCTTTGTTTGTAAAAAGTTCTCCACTTTTGTAGCCTCAAATTTAATCTTAATGGGGAGTGTTGGAGAATTAACTTATTGACTTTCTAAGTCACCCCCAACCTACACAGAGCTCACAAAGATCCTACATAATATTTGTGCACCTGTAAAATGTTAAGTTATTAATAGTAAACTATGTATAGATATATCTTATTCATGCCTCTAAATCAAGAAGTTAGCACAAATTTATGTATCGACTAAGTGATTATTCATGCCCACTAGCCATTCCTAATATCTGCCCCATATATGATCCTTCATCGCATAAGCCAAGAGGAACATAAGATCAAGGTCACTAACCCCCATCCTTTAGATAGTATAAGTAGAGGCACGTAAGAAGAAGTTATAACCTATAATAAGTGTACCCACAATATTCCATCTTCGTGCACCCTCCTATTCAAAAGGGTCTCCATGCCTTAAAAATGAAGTCTCATACCAAATCACAAAGTTTCTCTTCTATGATCTCATACATCACAAACTACAATATTTATTACACACATACTACTTCATAGACTGACATGGATCCCCGATATAAAACAATGCCATGGTAGTTTAAGGGAGGTCTGCATAGTATAAGAGATGGTTAAACAATCAAAATATGAGTATACACCATCCCTATAACTTTTTTAGGAATCTTCTACTCTAAGACACACACATGGACCCAGATTGAATCCTACCACCAACTCCTAAATCCATATCACCAAATAGAATTCAAGAAGCATGGGCATGACACCGCAATAAAATTAAAAGTTGTATCTACCACCCTAAGTGGTGTATTGATTGAAAAAGTGTTTGATCTTATAAAATCCTAGATATTCATTGCAAAAAAAGGTTGACACACTCCAAGAGTACTTTTATTGGCTAAATCTTGTAAGTTAATAAAAAAAAGTTCACCTCCCTCTTCTCTTCTTATGCTCTATGTTTTATTTGTTTTTTTTAATCCTTTCCTATGGGTAATGTTTTCCCCTCTTATCATTTTCCATTCTTGGTACCTCTATGTAGAACTCATAACTCACTCGCAGGTCATATCCTGTGTGTATTTGGGTCTATGTAGACATTGTCTATGGATCATTTGTTATCCCTCTCAATGTTACACTATGTTCCCATGCCTTTATGTGAAATAATTATATGTTAGAGTGTCTTTGACTGATTTTATGTGATAATGTCTTATTCTTAAAGATTTATAATGTGTTCATGCTACTAAAAACACTCACTCTATTCTTGGTGTATTGAATTTTTATTTTCCAGCACTTTGTTATCTTCTCCTTCCTTTTTCCCTCAAAAATCTTAGGTTTAGATTAGTGATCAATTTACCTTTCTTCTCTTTAGTTCTATGTGTTAATCCTAAACTAGGTGCACTTAGAATAGATTTAATCTAACCTACTCTAAAGGCTCATCCCAAGGAGCATAAGGGTCTTACACCTTGGGGATGTTCCCATATTTTTGATGAGATAGCTGATGCTCCACATGCATAGGTGAGTGATAACACTTCTATGCCTAACACTAAACACTTTATGCCCTGCGTAAAGCATTTTCACTTTGTGCCCTACCATAAAAATTTATTACACAATAGACCATCCATAGGTGTACATTTTGAATGAAAATGTTTTTTGGCACACTCGATGGGACCAATTTGAAGAAAAGTTAAGGAATCAATGTTACCCTTAGATATCAAGTGTTGTATACACTCAGTAAGAACATCTAGTAATTCCAAGCATTTATGGTTCATAAGTATCAACCCCCTATCTATATGCTAAGACAAACAAGATCATATATGAAGGGTATTGACTTCTATTTAATTGATTTTCCACCCTCTAAGAGAAGAGAGTGAGAACATATTCATCCCCTATTAGAAAAAGGAATAGTTCAAGTTATTCATCTCCCAAAACTTAGTCTACACCTCCAATTTGAAGTTTTCCCATGTATAGAGGGAGGTTATTCCCTTGTCCATTCGTGGTTGTGCAAAGGAATCAACTATTTATACCTTTTAACAAATGCAATCCATTGATTCTTACCCATTATGATGGCATTCTAGTTGTAGCCCTCAAAATTTTATCTTACTTTAATAGAAAGAATGTAACTTACCCTATGGAACATATTCAAGATATTAAAATGAATATATAATCAGTGCACTATGTCACTAAATATAACATCACAATCAGGCTAATTGGCTCTTCTTTCAAAGGCAAAGTAGTGCAATGGTAGCAAGTCCTGAGATTGAATTATATTCATAACTGACATGAACTCAAGGAGGAAGTATGTAAATAATTGAGGATTAGAGTGACCACTTATCCCTAATAGAGAATCTCAAAATTATAAGGTGATCCCCACATGAGATTATGGTTTTTTTTAACTTCAGGTTCTAGAGAGTCTAGGATAGGATCCAGCTTTTGTGTAAGCCACCTACTAACATTACATTTTTATATTTTTTAAGATATCTTAATAGTGATATATCTATGATAATTCAATGTATGGGAGGCATAGTACTACTTGATTCCTATAAAATCACTATGTATGCTTAAAATTATTTGATTCAAGTAGTGAAAATTATGCCTAGACCCCCTACCTCTATTCGTAGAGCCTCCTCTTAGTCAACCAGATGCACAACCTATCTTAGCACCTATCCACATCATAGTAAACCCAACACTTCATCTGTTATTTTCCCTAATGAGTTGCATGAGGTTAAAATGCTACTAAAAATCTTTGAGAATGATATTGTTTGCCTTAAAAAGTAGTAAGCATAATACCCTAGACCTCAACAACCCTTCACTCAAAAATAACAACCAAGCAAACCTCCTTACCAATGTGTTACACAAACACAAAATTATCTCACATACAATATAACACCTTGTGCATAGAAATTTAATGCCACTAATTCCTCTAGAGCCCTTATACCAGTATAAAAAAATCTTGTATAGGATCATAAATGGTTTTTTCCATGCAGCCAACTACATAGTCAAGTTACATGCAAAAATGGAGTCATGAACCAAGTGCTCATGATGCAAAGTTTATCACAAACCTAAGGTAAAATGAATACAATAGATCCACATGAAGGATAAATTCAAGTACTGGTGTAATAATAATATGGGTCTAATCTCATCAATTTGTAAGAGGAAGACTTCAACTATGTAAATCATAATGATGCATCAAGTGGAAGAAGCACCCTAATTGATTTCAATACAAAATTCAAAAAGAGAGTGAAAGAGGAGGCAATACCAACTTTATTACCTTCGTATTCAATGCCTAAGATCACTCGCATTGGTATACAAGCTAAGGTGCCTGCAAAACCTTTAGTACACATGGAACAAGCTATGCGAAAAGAAGAGTTGCTTCAAACTACTGCACAAATATGGGAAGAGACTACTATTCATAAACCATAGTCAAAGGGACCTTAGATTCCCTTCAACATGGTTAAATAGATGAAGAATATGAGCCTCAATGTGACCATGTGGGATGTTTTTGTTATTCTATCTCAAAGGAATTTACTATAAGACACTCTAAAAGGTTTTTAGGAGTGTAAGACATCCCAACTTATGGATTCCATCTCTACAAGTCTATGCTAACCCAAAGTGGAATAAACATAAGTCCAAAGTAGCACCAATCCACCCCTGTTCTACATATATTTGATCATTATCCAATATATAGTACATAATTTCATGATTGACTCAAGTGCAAGTAGCTCAATGATGCTAAAGAAGATCATAGATATGCTCGAAATCATGTATTCCCCTATTTCAAAAGGAGTGGTCTAGTTTGATGTCACAATAGTCAAAATTATGGGAATCATAAAATATTTAAATATTACACTACATGCATACCCAAGTTTCATAATATTATAAGACATAATAGTCATCGACTTGCCTCCTACTTTGCCATCTACCTCTTTGAAGACTTCACAACAAAGATGGGTGGATATTTATCTTTAGATTGGTCATATATGTTACTCAAAATTAGGTACAGGACTAAAGTGACCATCAAGGATAAACCTATCTTCAAAATCCATGTTGAACCATACTCTTCTAGCCCATTTTAATTAAATTTTGCAATGTTTTATTAAGAGGATAATTTAATTCTTCATGAAGCCACAACACCACTTGAAGAGATCCCAGACGATTTGTTGGATGAATGGGCACGTAGAAATTTTGATTGCAATCCATATGATAGTATAGAGGAATTAGGTTTGGGTACATATTTCATCTTAGAGGAGGATTCCATGTTGCCTAAGCTCATAAAGATGCAATAGAATCTTTAAGGTACATGTCAATTATACTTTTATAGTTCTCGAAGGAAAAATGGAATTAGAACAAGTATGATTTTAGTCTCTCCTCAAAAGGAGAAATATTTCCATGCCTTCAGACAATAGTTCATTTTCATGAAATTTTTTGAAAAATATGAGGCATTGATCTAAGGCCTCCATCTTGTGCAAAATAAAGGAATCAAGGCACTACAAGCATTGGGAGCTAGTGAACTAGTTGTTAACCAAGTTAGGTCATATAGCATGATAAAAAATGGCTTGATGAAAGCTTACAAAAATAAAGTCTTGGATATGATTGAGGTCTTTAATGCCTTTAATATTATTTCCATACTAAGATCACATAATACTAATGTGGATAGACTTGCAACTACAGGTGTGTAGTATGAAATCCTGTGTAATATAATGGCAACCAAATAGCTTGTCAAGTTCATAGTCAAACTAGTAGTCCCTGAAAATGTAGATAATTAGCATGTGTTTGAAAGTGATGAGAATATTATAAACTTCCTATAGGATGAGGCAAAGTTTTATGCTGATAACCAAGTATAACTGCAAGCCCAATATGAAGATCAAGTCATCAAATTGAATGGAAACAATCTTTCAAAAGAGCTGGTCACCCTAGAAAGCATATTAAATTTTGATGGCCAACTCAAAGGAGAAAAGAAAAGCATGACAAAAAAATAGGAAGCCTCTACAAAGATAACTATTTTTGAAGGAAAGGTCATAAAGGCCAGTAAGGTATGTTCTCTAACATAAATTAAGAGATTCATTAAACTCAGTCAGAGATACGGTGATATCTTTGCATGGAGCTATAAATACCTTAGAGGCTTTGATTTAGGCTTAGTGAAACAAACAATTGAGCTTGACCCTGGTGTGTAACTAGTATGCCAAAATCATAAGCCTATCAACCCAAAAATTGAACCATTGATGAAAAAAGGAGCTCTCAAAACTCATTGAAGCCAATATAATACTTATAATTAAACACTCTTTATGGGTTGCCAAATTAGTCCTAATACATAAAAATAATCAATAAATCCATATGTGTGGACTTCAGATATTTAAACAAAACTTCCATCAAAGACCACTATCCCCTCCCACCAATGGAGTAGATCTTACAAATGGTTATAGGTGTATAAATTTTCTCATTCTAGATGGTCACTCATGCTATAACTAGATTCTCATGCAAGATTGAGATCATTATAAAAATAAATTCACCACTAAGTGAGGAACATTTTCATACCAACACATACCATTTAATTTGAAGAATGCAGGAGCAACCTTATAAAGATCCATGGATATGAAATTTAAAGAGATCATCAACAAGGTCATCTTAGGTTACCTCGATGACATAACTATCTTTTTCAAGTGCGTAGAGGATCATTTAGTCCATTTGAATCAAGTCTTTGAAAGAAAGGTGTTGAGAGTTTAGAATATCTCTAAACCCTAACAAGTGTATATTTTTAGTTCATGAAGGTGTTCTACTAGGGCATATTATTTCCAAAGAGGGACTCATAATTAATCCAGATAAATTCAAGGCTATCTCATCTCTCTCTCTTCTAAGTCATAAGAAAAGTCTCTAAAGCTTCTTAGGAAGGAATGATTTTATCGAGATATTCATGCCTAATTTTACCACCCTAACCAAACCCCTTATGCAATGCTCAAAAATAATGATTACATTTAGCTAAACTCATGAAGGCAAAGAAAATTTTGAATCCATCAAGCATGACATTGCACAGGCTCCCACATTGTTCAATCTAGATTACAGTAAGGATTTTATCCTTTATGCATTTAGTGGGTTGGAGGGCATCTCTTTTATACTTACACAATAAAATAATGATCATATAGAGTAGCCAATTGTCTTGTTCAGCTAGGCATTGAAAGGTTATGAGCTATACTATTGTTTTATGGAGAAGCACATCCTCACAATTGTGAGAGGGTTCAAAAAGTTTAAACATATTCTCTCCAACAACAAAATACAGCTCATGGTCACACACATAGGCATCAAATATTTTTTTCTTAACAAGGAAATATATGAAAAGAGAGTTGGTTGGATCATAAAAGTGATGGAATATGATTTGGACATCTAGATCACGAAGTTGGTACAAGGAAAGGGACTCTATAAATAATTGGATGAGGTGGAAATTTTTGAAGACATAATAGTCTTGGTGTCACATGAAAAGGAGCCAATAAGAAAAGAATCTATGATAGAATGGATGAAAAATATGATGACCTTCCTTAAAATTGGCTCATACCCCTCTAGCTTGAATGAATCCAAGCACATGCATTTCAGGTTATATGTCATTCCATATGTGCTTGTCAATGGTGCATTTTTCTAAAAGAATATCAATGGAGTCCTCTTAAGGTGCATAGAATTAGATCAGGTGAGTGAAATTCTTTAATAATTCCATGACAACCCTTTAGGATGCCATTATTCACCCAGGACCACTTCTACAAAAATCATGCAAGATGGTTATTATTGGCCTACTATGTTCAAATATGTGCATGCATATGTATGAAGTTGCAAGAAATGTGCCTTCTTTGTATGAAAACAAAGGATAAAAGCTTTACCATTGTACCCAATACAATTCAATCAACCCTTTTTATAGTGGGGCCTAGATTTCATAGGCATGATCAACCTACCATCAATTGATGGGCATAAATGGATCCTCATAATGACAAACTATTTCATGAGATGGATAAAATCAATAGTGCTCAAGGAGGATAATGAGACATACATTTTGAGATTCAATAAAGGCATTATAACAAGATTTGGTGTCCCAATCACCATTATCTCTAGTAATGCATTGGCCTTCCTTGGAACCAAGATCAATGAATGGGTTATCAAGCATAACATCTATTTGAGTGCCTCATCAAATCATTACCCTCAAGATAATGCTCTAGCCAAGTACATGAATAATAACTTGATTCATATCATAAAAATGACCATGGAAAATAATCAATGAGCCTATTATACCAAGCTTAGAACTACCCTCTAGGTTGATCAAGTCATACCTAAGAGAGTGTTGGGAAATTCATCCTTCATGTTAGTCTATGGAAGGGAGTCTAGATTGCCAACATCTCTTGATTTGCCTTCATTGAAACTCACCCATCAGTTGGATTTGATCAAAAGTGATCCCCTTATATTAATATTAACAAAGATAATGGATCTTGAAGAGACTAGAGTATAAGATACACACACTATGAAACTTTAATAGGCCTAGATGAAGAGGACTTTTGATAAGAGGGCCACTAATAGAAGTTTCTAGGAAGGAGGTTTAGTGCTCAAATGGGATGAAGATATATCAAAAGATGTAAGGCATATTAATTTCAACATAATATGGAATAACCCATATACCATAACCAACACCAAACAAGCCAACACTTTTTAACTTGCTAGACTGAATGGAGAAGAATTGCCTATCTTAGTCAATGGGATCAATCTCAAGTACTATCTCTAATGATTCTTGTATAAATTATAAATAATTAGATTAGATGTTTTCAATTTCCATAAGTTCCTCATGCACCTTGTTTTAGGATAGTTTCATTTATTTTAAGCATTTGCACATAGTTTTTCTCTTAGCTTATGTCTCTTTCCTCTACGTCCCTTTGGCACAGTTCTTTGTTTTACTAGGAGGTTCTCAATTCATTCTAAATCCAAGAATGAGTAGTTAATACATTTTCATATGAAAGGACTAAAAGTTTTAAATAATCCATGCCCAATGGATAACTTCAAAGGCTACTAGATTCATGCTTAGCAGGAAAACTTATAGAGGTTACCATAAGTGTTGACTTTATAAGTCACCCCAACCTGCATAGAGCTCAAAAATATCCTACAAAATATTTCAACACCTACAAAGTGTTGATTTCTTAACAAAAAACCATGTGTAGATGCCTCCCATCCATGCCCATGCCTAAAGCAATTAGTACAAATGTGTGCATTGACTAACTAATTATTTATTCCTAATAGGTATTCCTGATGTATGCCTTATGTAGGATCCTTCATCACATAAGCCAAGTGTCACATAGGATCAAGGATGTACACCCCCAGCCTTTAGACATCATAGGTAGAGGTATGTAAGAAGTAGTTCTGAACTATAATAAGCACAATCAAGATATTCCATATTCATGTACCTTCTTATTCAAAAGGGTCCCCATGCCTTCAAAATGAAGTCTTGTACCAAATTATATAGTTTTACTTGTGTGATCTCATACATCACAGACTGTGATATTTTTTGTGCATCTATTAATTTGTAGACTGATGTGGATCCTATGTATAAAGCAATGCCATGGTAGTTTAGGGGAGGCCCACATAGTGATTGGAAATTGGTAGTAAGTTATAAAGAGGTAATTGGAAAGGCATTTGAGTAGCACTTAAGGCCTTGATAGAGTAAGTAAATGCATAATTGGTACTCAGACATTATAATATGAGTATATGCCATCCCTCTAGCTTTTACAAGAATCTTCCACTCTAAAACACACACATACATCTAGAAATTATCCTACCACCAATTCCTAAATCCAAATCACTAGATAGAATTCAAAAAGCATGGGCACAGTGTTGCAATAGAATTAAAATCTATATCTACCACCCCAAGTGGTGTATTGATTTAAAAATGGATTGATCTTATAAAATCCTAGATCTTCTTGTAAAAAAGGGTCGACACATTTTAGGCAACCTCATGATACCAAAATTTTCCCTCTGAGAGTACTTCTATTGGTTGAGTTTTACAAGTTAATAATAATTAAATTCACCTCCCTCTGCTATTTTTATGCTCTATGTGTTATTTGTGTTTGTTGATCCTTGTTTGTGGGTAATGTTTGCCCCTCTCATCATTATCCATTTCTAGAACTCACTTGTAGATCATATCCTATACACATTTGGGTGTGTGTATAAATTATGTGTGGATCATTTATCATCCCTCTCAGTGTTGCATTGAATTCCCCTACCTCTATGTGAAATACTTATGCATTTAAAGTGGCCTTGTTTGCATAGTGGCCTTGGTGAAGTGATAATGTCTTGTTTTTAAATATTTTTAGTGTGTTCATGGCAATAAGAGTGATCTCTATTCTTGATGTATCACCTTTTTATTTTCTATCACTTTCTTACATTATCCTTCCTTTTCCCTCAAAAATCTTAGGTTTAGATTAGCAATAGATTTACCTATCTTCTCTTTAAGTCTGTGCACTAGTCCTAAACTAGGTGCACTTAGAATAGAAGGAATCCAACCTACTCCATAAGATCATCCCAATAATCCCAAGGTTCCCACACCTTAGGGACATTCCCATCATTGTGATGAGATAACCAATGCTCCACACATGCAAGTGAGTGATAACACTTCCATGCCTAGTGCCAAAAAATTTACACCCTACACAAAGTATTTGTACTTTGCACCCTATTGAAAAAAATTCATTTGCATTAGACCATCCACAGATGTACATTTATAATGAAAAATTAACCTTAATTTGGGTCCTTCTTATAGTCCATTAGGATTATCCTAAGTCTAATTTGTGTGTATATTTATTTTATTTATAAATACACTTTATTCTTACCTTTATGAGGTGTCACTCACCTCCCTAATCCACTTGTTAGATTTAGAGTTACTTGTAAGTAATTCCTTCCCCCGCATGGCAAACACCTCCTTACACTTTTTAAGGGACTAGGATACAAGTGATGCATACTTAGGAGGCTTGCAAGGTAATAATGGGATTCCATGTAACTCCCATTTTCCTCCTCTAGCTCTATAAAATAGTCCTTTCTCTTGTCATTTTATCACTATAAACTCATATCACTCTCTCTTCCTTTCTTGTGATCTTGTTTCAATCTTGTACTTATGGAGATTTTGGTAGAAATCCTTCTAATAATATAATGTGGGCTTTTCTATAATAAGTTTGGTTTCCCACTTTAAAATTATTGTCTCATTTGTGGTTTGCACCTTGAAAGGTAACTTAGTCTTATGATTTCTTTATTTATGCACTTTCATATTTTGTCATTGATGAATATTCTTGAGATAAATCCTCATCAAGTGTGAAGAACAAGTTTTATATCATGACTTGGAGGTATATATAGGGATATATCAAGGTTATTTCAAAAGTTTCATGAGTTCTATAATTAACGGTAGACATGTATAGATAGGATAAAATGTTTCATGACTTCTCATGTAAAGTTTGTAAGGTTTTTCAAATGTTTTAGGCTTGTTACTAGGTTTCAAGTCTTAAGATTATTTAATATCTCATAATCCTACCAAATAGTATGAAAACAAAGATTCCCAAGCTCTTATTATACAACATCTACATGAACCAAATAAGTGTAAAGACATGCATGAGAATACAATGTTTCCTGGTAGGTTTTGGAAGAATACATGAAGGAGAAGTATTGAGAACAAGGATGTTAAAACCTAAAAATAACCAATAGGTCATCAATTTGAAGAGATGGAGGTTTTATGACCTCAACACCTAGCTCATAGACATGTAATAAGTTTCTAAGGGCCTTTTGAGAATTTAAGGGGATAGTTTTAGGTTTGTAGGGTAGAAAATAAGGTAATATGGAGCCTTCAAGTATGAAAAGGTAGGTTTCTTATCTTCTCAAAGAGTTCTCATGGGAAAATATGAATATGTACCAGCTTTTCAAAATATCCAAGAGACCTTCCCACAAAATTCATAGATAATTTTAAAAAATCCATGCGTCTATAACCTATTTAGCATGACCATGGATGGAGTTAGTGGTAATAAAGAGCATGAGAGATGTATGGAGGAATTTGAAAATTGCCCCTAGAAATGTGTAACTCCATGCATGGTGTGGTAATCATGGAAATTCAACCCAAGTCTCTAAATAGGCATAGGATATCTATTTTTAGGTCAAACATTCATCAAACATGGTATTTAAGGGGGCTATTCAAACTTGGGCTAGATTCTCTCTAGGATGCATGCATGAGAGGAAGAGATGGGCAAGTTAAGGATGTCAATATTGGAGTTTTTTCAAGAATGTAGCAGAAATAAAAAATTATATCCACCATATACAAGCCTTTCTAAGGATAAAGAGATCAAGATAAGGTCTTCACTCCCACCACTACACCAACCTTCATTGGAGATCTTTATCCAGTAAACCTAGTGTGTAAGGGAGGGATTAATTATAAAATTTTCCTTGTATTTTTCTTGTATAGGTTGATAAATGGAGTATTAGTATACTAATGAAGATTCCTTATTTATATCCTCTCATCTCTCATCTTTATTTCTTGTATATAGGTCTGAAAGTGACTTTTTATTAACCCTCTCTTTAGTACGATAAAATTTTACTCATTTTGAGTCTTATTGTTAGGGTGTGGAGCTAAAAGCTTCACCCAAATGCAAGCATGGAGGAGGATTGCAAAGTCATAGTCACCGACATCAACAGGCCACACCGATGTTGGGTAGGGGTCAACAGAAGAGCAACTAACATCGGCAGGAATTGGCCAATGTTGGTCACCTCCAGGAAGACAGGGACCGATGTCGATCGCCTGTGCGATTCCAAAACTATTGTTGACAAATAGTCAGTTAAGTGAACAGGTAGTTTGCATGATGAAGACCAATTCAAGTCTTGAGCCACAAGTCTAATCATTGTATGCATGAGATATATATAATAGACTCATGGGCTGTATTGTTAAGAAGAAGAACTAAGAAGAACCAAGTATAACTTGGAGAGTTCTTCCCCTGGAAGAGCATGTTCTTCCAGGTATGTAAGATCAGGTTTGGTCAGCAGGGTGTTGTAGGATCATGGAGGAGATCTACATGTAGTAAGTAAGATTAGGGTTGGTCTGTTGGGGTGTGTGAAAGTGAGGGTCAAACAGAGATTGGCGAGGGATCAAGATCCAAGGTGACAGTAATACATTAGGAGCAGGATCATGGTTAGATCTACTTGGAGTACTAGTTCATACTCGATTGTATCGGATGTACAATGAGGTGAACAACAGCTTGTGTTAGCTGTGTGTTGTGACCTATGAGAAGATTACTCAGGTGGGAAGATTACTTGGAGCCCTTGAGGTGTGGAAGGCCTTATAGAGGTGGAAGAAGAGTGTGATCTCTTTATTTTAATTTCCTTTGTAATGAGTTGAATACAATTATGTGTTTCCTCTGATATTTTGTGTTGTTTCTCATTGATACTTATTTGTTCTTCTAGTTATTTCTACATGTTTAAGTTGCTTATACATTGGTAATCATGTGTGCTCTTAAATCTAAAAAGTTGTGTCAGAGCTTTGGGGAACTTTGGTCCTATCAAATGGTATCAGAGTGAGGTTGGACGTTCTCAGAGTGAGTTTGACTAACAGATGGTTCAGATCTATTAAGTGTTTGTTGATTACAGGTTACTCACAGGGGTTGTTATTTGAGTGGGAGTATAGCAAGGTAGAAGAAGATAATCTAAGAAATTCAGACATAGGTGTAACACCACAGGTTGTGTGGTGGGTTGTCTTCAAGTGGGAGCTTGGAGAGGGATACAAGCCAGGATGCATAATAGACAAAGTACTGGTATAGGTACTGTTATATTATGCCATGAATCCAATAAATAAATGATGTTTTCCTCTTCTACATTATCAATTTTATTAATTATTATGTAATTTTAAACTAGTGATCTTCATTTGTGGATGTTTCAGTCCCTTATGTTGTTATCCTATCATCTTTACACTCTCCTTGGAAAGTACTATATTGTGTAGATCTCTACCTTCATATGAAATATTGATGTAAAGGTTAATAAATTTTTAGGTTGTGTAATTTCTCATCATTTCTAAGGATTATTTGTGATATTTGAGTAAGTGAAGAGCTCCCTAAATTTGGTGCATTACCTTGTTATAGTTTCAATTCAACTTTTATTCCCTTTTCCATGATCAAAGCATAGTCTTAATTATATATAAGTCCATTATAACATTATTTTAGGCCTATAATTAATATTTTATCAGATGTATGTATTGTAGGAAGGAATATAGCCTTGCCTAGAGGTTCATTCTGAAGAGCCAAGGTCCTACACCACCTTGGGAATGATCCCATTTTTCACTGGATCAACTGATTGATTAAACAGGTGCAAGTTATAAGTGATAATAGTTTTTAGCATGCTTAGTGGGACCAATTTCCATAAAATTAGATAATTTAGCTAAGAATTTGGTGTTATTCCTTATAAAAGTATAGAATCAAAGATATCTTATAATCACCTAGTGACCATCAATTTATGGTTTCATATCAATCCTACATTTTCATGCCAAAATATATAAGGGCTTCTAAAAAAGGTACTAGTTTTCAATTTTTTGAATTTTCATTATCTCCCAAAAGAAGAAGAACCACACTATCAAGGTCTCCTAAAAGAAGAGATATAGTTTCTAGATATCCTTCCCCAAGGGCTCAATATACACCTCCTTTTGGTAGGTTTCCTAGACCAAGAGTGAGGTTAAATCTTATTCTTCATATGGTAACATAAATAAATTAGTTATTTTCTACATTTGATGGAGATAGTCCTGTGGCCCTTAAACAATGTGATGACATCCCAGTTATAGATCTCAAAAGCATACTTTATTTCACTAGTGAGATTTCTACCACTCCTATAGAGCATATACAATACATTGCAAACATATGTTTAGTCCATAACATCACTCAAGAAAATGTGGTCATGAGACTTACTGATACCTCCTTAAAAGGAAATACACTTCAATGGTATAGAGGGATGCAACTTGGTATAATAAATAGTTGGGATGAACTAGGAGAGAGACTTTTCCAGTAATTTAAAGATAAGAGTGATCATATTTATCTCATAAATTAACTCACTACTATTAAGAGAGCCCCTTATGAATACATGGTGAAATTCAAATTTAGGTTCAAAAAATTTTGGATGGAATCCCACCCTTGGTCAAGCCTACACCAAATATTGTGTTCTTGTAATACTTGAGGTCTTTAAATAGTGACATTGTTATCATGATTCATTCCATGGGAGGTATTGTATTACTATTTGTATACAACATTGCCATAAGGGATGAAACTAGTCTATTTCAAGTGGGAAAGATAACTTCAAGACCTCCAATTCCCCTATTTCCTAAACCTACACCTATTTAGCCTACTTTGGCACCCATTCCTATATCAAACAACCAATTATCTCAATTTTTTGCCCTTCTTAATGAGATGCATGAAGTTAAGACATTATTGCAAAGATTTTAGAATGAATTAATGGCCTTAAAAAGATAGAATCAAGCTCAACATATTAGACCATCCTAGTATTTCAATCAACCATATCAATTTAATAGGTAGCCTTATCAAGGCAATGTATAAGATCAAGGCCAAATTATACATGCTAGGTCCTTAAATATTGAAAATATTAATGTTGCCAACACTTCAAAATCCATTGTGTTTATACAAAATAAACTAGTTTAATATTATGAGTAGTGATTCCTATGAAAATAGCCTCATAAAAAAACCATGTGTCCAAATCGAGTGATCAACCAAGCCTTGATGGTTCAAAGTGTGTCACTTTTACAAGGGTAATCAATTGAATTGGCATCACAAAGAGAATAAGTATTGGAACAAGAAAAAGTGTAAGGTGAGTCCACTCTTTTGAATTAGAAAGAGAGTGAATTTTATGCCATGAATAACAATGAGGTCTTGAGTATATGGGAAACTCCATTGGCTTGAAACACAAGGTTTAAGAATATGGAAATGGAGGGAGATCCATATTCCTCATTTGATCAAGTTCCTACTTCCCAATCCCCTCATGAAGTTACCAAAGAAATCAATTATTGGGACATATCAAGTACATGTAAATCAGCCTGTTCAAAAGGAAACTCAGGATCTAATCAGTCAACATCAAAGAGAAGATATTTTTATTTCAAAGTTTCAATAAAAATGAGGAAAATTCCTTTCAACATAGTTGAAAAAATGAAAAGAACAAACCTAAATGTCACCTTGTGGGAGGATCTTTCCATTCATGTCAAAAGAGATTTATTGAAAGAGGCCTTAATCCACCTTGGTCATGAAAAAATAAAGTGCAATAGTTTTTCCTATAAACTTGTGCCAACTAAAATAAGGATATAGTGGAAAGATAAACAAACCACCTCCATTTTACATCTCCTTGATTATTGGTAATCACCTCATACATAATTATATGATCGATTTCAGTGTAAGTAGCTCTATTAGGCCTATAAAGATTGATAACCTAGTAGGTTTAGAGTACACTCCAATAATAAATGGAGTTATCCAATTAGATGGTATAACTATTAAGAGAGTTGACATCATTAATAATTTAAGTCTTTTCCTGCATAATTTCCCAAGCCTCTCCATATCCCAATTTTTTTAGTCATAGACCTTCCTCCCTATTTTGATATATGCCTTTCCAAGGATTTCAATACAAAGATGGGTGGGTATATATCCTCATATTAGTCACACATGTTGCTTAGTACTAGGTATGGGACTAAAGTCACCATCAAAGTTGAACCCATTTCTAGATACCACATTGAGCCATATTCTCCTAGTCCAATCCATATGAATTTTACCATGTATGATCAAGAGTAGAATGCTATCAGTCATGAGACTACCACACATTTGGAAGAGGTCCCAAATATATTACTTAATGAGTGGTAAAATGAACACTATGGATTTGATGCATATGATAATGTAGATGAGATGGTATTAGGAACCTATTACATATTTGAAGAAGGATATATTCTAACAAATATTATGAGGTCATAAGAGGATCTTGAAGGCATGTGGTAGATATTTTTTGATGGTTCAAGGAGCATAAATGGTGATAGTGTAGGTATTGTGTTGATCTCCCCTCAAAAGGATTACTTTTTCTCATATAGGCTACAATTCATTTATACTAACAATAAAATCAAATATGAGGCATTGATCTAAGGCCTTTAGTTGAATTAGGAAAGATGAATAAAGGTGTTTCAAGTGTTTTGTGGTAGTGAACTAGTTGTAAATTAGGTTAGAGTTTGAAATTCATTCAAGAATAACTTGTTGAAGGCCTACAAACATAGAGTGTGGGATCTTCTTGAAGTCATTGATGCCTTCAACATTCAAGTTGTACCTAGAGCACAAAATGTTTATGATGATAGGATTATTACTATGGGATATTTTTATAACCTTCCCCTTGATTTTATGAATGATCTAGAATAGTTGGTCAAGATTTTGGTTAGACATATAGTTCCTGATAATATGTTGGCTGTAAATTATTTGATAATGATGACCAAAACATCAACTTTTTATAAGTAGATGTAGAATTATCAACTAAAAACCATCACAAGATTCAAAAGAAATATGAGGATCAAATTATTTATCTAAAATGGAATAATTCACATCTGGGGATGGCCACTTTATAAAGAATTTTCAATTCATATGATCAACTCAAATGTGAGAAAATGAACATGACAATCAAGGATGAGAACTATGAACCAATTACCATCTCTAATGGTAAAAATTTCAAGGTTGGTAAGGTATGCTCTCAATGTAAAAATGAATATTTTATTAGTATTTATAGGATATATCATGATATATTTGCTTGGAATTACCAAGACTTTAGAGGCTTTGATCGAAACTTGGCCCAACACACTATTGAGATAGACCCCAATAAAAAACCCATGGTGGCAAAATAAAATACTAATAAACCCAATATTTAGCCATTAATGGTAAAATAGATAAATAAACTCATAGAATCTAATATTATATTCCCCATTAAACATTCCTTTTGGGTGGCAAACTAGTCCCAATTAGAAAGAATAATGGGGAGATTAGGCTATATGCGGACTTTAAGGACTTGAATAGAGCATCCCTCAAATATCATTATACCCTTCCACCCATGGAGTATATCCTTCAAACAATAGTAGGGAATGAAAATTTTTCATTCTTAGATGGATATTTAGGATATAACTAAATACCTATGCAAGAATCTGATTAATTCGAAATAATTTTACCACCAAATGGGTTACCTCACTTATGATAACATGCATTTTTGGTTGGCCAATATTGGTGCAACCTTCCAAATTTCCATGGATATGGAATTTAGGGGCCTCATAAGTGATATGATATTGGTATATGTAGATGATATAATTTTATTCTCTAAGCATGTCTCTGATAACTTGGATTATTTGAGGTAAGTCTTTGACTGGTGTAGCAATTTTGGGGTATTCTTGAACCCAAACAAATGTGTGTTTGTTATCTATGAAGGTAAGCTATTAGGGCATGTTGTTTACAAATATGGATTTGTAATTGATCCATAAAAGGTGGAAGCAATCTTGGATCTTTCAATTCCAAGCCATGAGAATGGTATCCAAATCTTCTTAGGTAAGTGTTATCACCAAATTTTGTACCCTAGAAGAATTTGTTTAAGCTTCTTCTAGATTTGGGAAACATGGGAACATTTCTAGGTATGTGGGTGTACCTATATTGGAAATGAGCCTCTAGATATAAGGGTTATCTCCCTAAATGTATCTTGAAATTCTCTTATCTATGCCAACTAATTACTTATGGGTAAAAGAGTTAGATAATGCATGAATTGAACCTACTCTAAAGGAGGTGATGCACCAAATATTCAAAGATCCACTCTCAATATTAAACTCATTATCACACTAATAGACTATTAATAGAACCAATGCAGTGTATAAAATGGTTTCCAAGAAATAATGCTTCACCTAGAGGTAAATTTGATGGACTTATGTTGGAGGCAACAAGGGTAAGGCTTGATTGGAATAACTTACAGTTAGCTATCCACTCTATACCTGAGACATCAACCTTAAGACATGCTAGATGACTTGCAAGAAAAGTTTATTAGAACTTAGGTTGAACTTAGACCTATAAATTGAAGATGAAAACCAATTTTTCATATCAAATAAATGCAAAATACTAAGCATATATTAGTACACAACTACAAAAATTCTCTGTTCATTACTCCAAGAGGTGCAGAATACAATTTCTAGTAGAGTCTAGACATACCAACCTAAAGGATCCTTAATAATAGATCAAAGGATATATTTATAGAATAAAAGAAGAAAGAGAGAGGGATTTTTGGTAATAAAAATGGGAATTAATGGGTTAAAACATTTGAACCATAGTTACAATTACTTTTACAAATTATGCTCATTCAGACCTTTTGATTGATCTGGGTCACTTCAAGTGGTTACACAGTTACATTATTATTTCATTAATGTTTCTTTATGGTTACAATGGTAGGATTAAGTTATTTTGAGATATTTTTTGTAATTAATTTATTTACAACCATTAGATCAATATTTTTTATTCTATCCTGGTGCTAACTACTCTTCACTGATTCATCAAGGCATAGTGGAGAGAAGGGTCCTTTTCATGTTGTTGGTCCTAGAGATAAAACCATTGGGGTATATGTGTATGCCTTCATGGAATAATTTTAAATTCTATCTATTTTTCAAACTATATCATGCTCAAACTCATCCCCATGTTCACAGGTCCACTATAGATGGAAAACCAATCTCAGACTATTGGTTTTCCTATAGTCATTATATTAATGACACTTTGCTCGATGCTTGGTTCCTATTTTGATGATAAGATATCTAACCTTGATCTCCATTAGGTTTATATGTCATATTTTTCCTATATGTATCTCTTCTTTCAATGATTTTTCTCATTCTAGTTTAATCTAGGTTTGTGCTCAAGCTCTATCCTTGTATATTTTCTTTCCTAGGTCGAATTTTGATTCATCAACCTTTATCAAAAATCCTAGGTTCAAGACTTTATTTCTTGGTTGTCAATATCTAACTCAACATATTAAAATTTTGACATATCCATGCATCATTTATCTTGATAATTATGATTGAGTGAGAGCCATCGATCCTACCCTTGACTTGTCAACTCTATTCAAGATGGTGCCACTTGGTAGTCCCACATTTGCACTCAAGATCTATTGTCAATCTACCTGCTTTATGTGATTATGCCACATGGTGGCTTCTCAATATATTTAAGCTTTTGAATAATCTTTCACCATTGATAACCCTTGGTAAAAATGAAAACTAACCATTAGATCTACTTGCATTTGAAAATAAATGGCCATTTACCATGGTCTAAATTTGACGTCTACACAATCGTCATTTGTCATATGTAGGACTGTAATTGACATTAGCATGACCATAAAATTTAAGATGCTGATGGGTTCTTGTCAACATCTATGTGAATATATCATATTTTTTTACCAAATTTTAAGGCTTGGATTTGGAATTGAAAAGGTCATAGAGGTACCAAATTTATAGGAGATATTCTTGATACTAAAAATATTGTGCCCACTTGATCCACTAGTTTTAGGAGCTTTCTAAGTGTGTTTATAAAATGTTCAAGTGAGCTGATTCATGTGTTTTGAATGACATATAAATGCCTATCATTGATCATTTAAATCTAAACTTATATTCATTGAAGCTTTAATTTGACACTCGCATGACTATCTTGCTCTATGTGGCCAACCTTGAGGACTTATATCTTAAGATAACAAGCTCATCAAGACATGAAACTTATAGATCATGTTCTAGGCATAAATAACTTTGATTATGCATGATATTTTCCTCATGTAAGGCTTATACATCTCATTTATAAAATACACAAATAATCTGACTAGTGTGTTTCCATGTGAGGTACAAGATGACCTGGCCCCTTAAACTCAACAAGCTAAACTTTGAAGGCTTAGATCTCAAGATAGAAGACTCCTCAAGATATGAAACTTGTAGAGAATTATCTTAGTACTAAGTTCATTTATCATGCATGTTTTTATGGTCATGTGAGGATTTTTAATCATATTTATAAATTTCACAAGTAAGTTATCCAGTCTAGTTCTTCATGACATCTCGATGATGGTTTAACTTCACAAATCTTGTTCCTAAACTGTTGTAGTTCAAAATGATTTTTTGAGGCCTATGTGAACTTGTCCTTGATCTTAAATTTCATTTATCACCATGAAGACCTATTTAGATCCTTTTTATTACCCTATTTATTAATCATAATGTACTTTAAGCAATCTTAAAGTGTTTCAAAAGCTTTGTGATCAATGTAATACCCTTGGACCACTCATTCCATCTAGAACTTTGTCCAAGCCATTGGATCATTTCATCAATCAGGAGCTCTAATTCTTTCTCTACATTAGGACCTTTTATAAACTATGCTACATCTAGGAAGTTTTGTATGTGGGCCAAAATTGGCCAACAAGAAGATAAAAATCCTTTGCCTTTACCTTATACACAAAAATTAGTTTCACATGGAAAAAGTGTTCTTGCATTTCATTGCGATAGCTTTCACCAACTCCATAAAAATTTCATGGAGGATTTAAAAAATAGTCATAAAGGGGATGTTCCTTCAAGTTCATTGATCTAAATCCATCCTATTCTAACATTTCTAAATAATATCTCCCTTATCAAGGGTGATAGCTTTTTCTTACCTTAATTTGATATTAAATGTTTTTTGAAAGGTTAACCAAGACATCATGACATCTTTACCAAGTAACATTAAGCCATAAAAAAAGGAAATCATTACAAACCTAAAGTGAAAAAGAATCTTAATGTTCTAAATATGGCACTATTATCAATATCAACTAAGGTATATAAATTTAATAATCTTTATCTTCTAAAAGATGTTATTACATGAAAAATTTCTATTATACCAAAAGAAGTGCCTTTACCAAAGATTCCTCAAGCTCAAATTTTTATCTCCTTACCAAATGTGAATGAACCAAGTTCTTCCAATGGTCAAAGCTATTTGATTGATATACCAAAGTTACCAAAATTTAGAGATCCATTACCACTACAAAAGTATCCTAAAATTTAGTGATCATAAACTTGCACTTGTTATCCATGAGGATGATGTAACTCATATGCCTTCAAGAAAGGTTGTGGATTAGAACCAATAATAACACCTATGATAAACACCACCATTCCCATGGAATATCTTATTTCTATAATGATCACTATTGGGGATCTTCAAAAACATGTTTATATACTTCAAATATAAATGGATTTCCATAATACTAATGCAAATGTTACCTTATTCAACAATCAAACTCTTACACAATGTATACTCAAATATCCTTATCCAGAATATTTTGAACTACCAAATTTACCTCTCTTTTTTATTCATAAGGACCCATTCAACCACATGATTAACTATGTACATTCTTTTCATCAAGAGAAAAAGATGACAAGATATTGCTAAAAATATTCCATGTAATCATTTCTAATGAGGATTTTAATTGGTTTTATATCCAACCAAAAGGTTTCTTAACCACTTTTTCACAATTATAATATGCGTTCTCCATGGCTTTCAATATCCCTAATGAGCCAAAACTTACATTATAGCATTTTCATAATTTCAAACAATGTGATGATGAATCCATTCAAGATTATACCATTAAATTCAAAAGTACATCATATGAGCTAGCATTTATAGCTTCAAATTTGGAGTTATAATTCATTTTTAGTAGAGGGATTCTTTCCCCATTAAAGGAAAGAGAATTGCATAAATAATATGAGTAATTTACCCAATTGTGTATTCATGTGCATAGATATGTTGCATTCATACTTACTCATCCAAAGGAGCTTAACATATCTCCCTCCAAATACCAAAGTTTTATCCCTCACACAAAGGAAGGAGATAAATTAGTTAAGGAGCATTATGAACAAAAATGTGGTGTTCCTAATATTTGTATGACTAGTTTGTAAAATTTACTTAACATAGAGATAATTTAAGTCCCACATCTTATGAAAAAATCCTCAAGTTCAACAAACAAAAAAACATCCATGTCACTAGGATTTAATAGTTACTTTATTCATGGGTGGTGCTTACTTTTGGCATAACCACATTAATACTCCATAATCAGAAAATTATTGTAGTGAAAGACATTTTTCATAATTTGGGTACCATGCCAAAGATCTAAGTGATAAGGGGCAACAAAAATGTTCATTGGGTTTATTTATCATTCTTATTTATTTTGGGCATCATGTTGTCCTTAAAAAAGTATGTGTCTTACCCCATACTCTATTACACTCCTTTATATTGTGTAGATTTTAGTTATAATAAATGGAAGCTAAAATATATCCAAATCAACAAGGTATTTCTTTTTCTCATGAAGGTAAATTGATTCATATTCCAAACAATGGTATTAGTTCTTCTACTACACATGTAAAACATGAGGAGGAACATGTCATTTACCATTTAAACTTATCTAACCATGATGCAATTAGTGTAAAATATCCAACTTAAGGGTGCAAAGCTCCACATATTCCAAAAATACTAAAAAAATTAAAAACATTCAAAAATCCAAAAATATTTTTGGCCTCTACATATTCTATTGGCTCCTTGGCATATATGTGTTAGTTCTATGTTGATGGATAGCATATCAGTTACTTATACATACACCTGTATTTCATGATTCTATTTGAGTTTGATATAGGCATACACAAATACATGATTTATGCACTTTTGGATGTCGGTCTTTCCCTATAATCACATCACCAAGACATTGGGGGCATCCACCTTTATGATTATAATACATCCAAGTTATATCATTCTATGGTCATAAATGTTTCTAATAATATGTACTTACACATGCCTTTATCCATGCTTATATCTTTTATAATGTATTGTCAGGATCTACTGCTCCATAAGATCACACATGATTACCTTTGTATAAGCAACTAAACATGGAATTTAACTAGAATGATAAGTAACTAGAAATATGAAACAACACAGAATATGAGAGACAATACCCAATTGTATTAATACTCATTCAGAAGGAAATACAATAAAGAAGATGCCACACTTCTTCCCACACCTCTAGAGCTCCCACACTTTTAGGGCTCACCAGTAATTCTCCTTTAATAGTTCACTCTCTCAATTACAGTCACAACAATCAACTCAAACACAGAGTTGTTGTTCACCTCCACCAGTCAGTAACAATGTTGTTAGTACACCAAGTACACAACTATACTCCAAGTAGATCTCCCTGCTCTTGCAACAACCTACAAATCACTAGACCTTACTTACCATGTAGATGTCACTACAACCTGAAGAACCCTTGTCCTTGCCTCACCAAGTCTTTATGATTCTTCAACCAGTACCCCGGTGGATCTTCTACCAAAACATGCACAACCTACAACTCTCCCTAATCATACACACTCAGCACTCCTTTAGAACTAGGAGGAGCTACTCTTGCTCTCTCTACAAGCATAATGGCTATCTAGCACACTTTACAATATAGCCCATGAGTCTATTATCTAGATCTCATGCATACAATAATTAGACCCTAATTACAATAATTAGACACATAACTCAAGACCAAAAATAGTCTTTTACATGCAAACAACTGGTTCATTAAACTAACAGTTCATCAACTCACAGTTCTAGAACCGCACAGGTGATCGACATTAGTCCATGTCTATCTGGAGGTGACCGATGTCAGCTAACTCCTGTCGATGTCGGTTTCCCTTTGCATTGAAGATGACCGACGTTGGTTGCACTGCCAATGCTGGTGTCCCTGGAACTCAACAACCTCCTTCATGTCTGCATCAGTGAAGCTTTTAGCTCCACAACCTAACAAGTACTTGATATGATATGTACTTGATAGTTTTTGCTAACATATTTGGTTTATGGTCTACTATGATATGTTTATGTTTGCGTATGTTTTCATTTATGCACTTCCTTGAGTGTCTTACCTTTTTATTATCTTGTTTATTGAGCATTTTAATATGCTCCATTATTTATGGCACCTATTCCTTTATTTTATTATTTGACATTTAAATATGTCATTTCTTATTATATATATTTTTTAATATGTCATTATTGCTTTTGTATACATTTGACTAAGTCATGTTTCTTCTATTGTGCAACATTTGAACATGCCCCTTATTTGCAGTCTCCTTGGATCATTGTCTTTTGATTTGATTTTGAGTGTCATTGCATGTATGATTGATTGCTTCTTGAGCTTGTACTATTACCATCTAAGTGTTTCCATGATATTTATCATGCATTATAGGCCTTGACGTGATCACACTCTATGTGCTTTAATGATACATTTACCTAGACATGTTCTCCTGTATCCTACATAGTTCATTCATAGTTATATGGTTATCTTATCCTTTTGAGGTGAGGTAAAAAATAGTTTATATACTCCCTCACCTTAAAGGGGGGTACATCATTGGGAGAATGTCATATAGGCATGGTTTCCACACATTCACAGTCTCAGATTCAATGAGGACATGTTTTAGAAACATGTTCTCCACACTTACTCAGTATTCAACATATTCAAATTATATAGGGGGAATGTTTTAGAAACATGTCCACATTGGCACTTATATTAGTTTTTAGTTTCAAATTATAGTGGGGACATACCTTTGAAACATGTTAACCACACTTACATAATTTCAATTTGGCTAAATTACACAATTATATGATTTAGGTACACATTTATGGTAGAATTATATACATCACTACCATTTTTATACATAGTTTCAAAATGTTACATAAATAAGGTGAATATGTTATGTAATATGAACATAATATTGAAAAATCAAATCAATTTTAGATTCATAAAAATTTTAGGGACTATAACCACCAACCAGGGTGGACTTTTAAAAACTATACTGAGCTAATCTACCACAATAATTGGTTCATATTTTGGTATGGTTAAGGTGATTAAATCACTCATTATTTCCAATTTTTTAAGTTAAACTTGATCGTATCATATAGCTTCACCAATTTGATAGTGTGAGTTGACTTGGTTCACTCACACTCACCAAGTTATAAGTATGATTGGGTTGCATGATAGAGCTAGTCTCAATTGCCAAGTGTCAAACCACATTTTATATAAGGTTTTGAGGTCAACATACCCCCATTTTTAAAAAAATTGGGACACTTGAGATACTTTGAATGCTAAACACTGAAAACTCAATGTGATTAGATCATTGTTAGAATTTGAAGATCATCCACTTTGATAAATTTGGCTTATTGGTTTATGGTTTTGCTTTAAGATTTTCTAATGTTGCTAATAATTGGTCTTCATATCTTAAATATATAGGTTTTATGAATCTCTTTCTAATGGATCATGCTTATATTTTACAAATTAACTCTATTTAGGATTCATTTTCTAACATCTCTCCTTTAGAAAAATCTAGCTTAAGCCCTTAGTTTAAATTTACATTTGGTAGGAGCAAATTGGTATGAATATTTCAAATTACTTTGGACTTAAGCTTAATTTTCATGTTAAGGCTTAGTCATATTTATTAACACAACCAAACCTTAACCTAAAAGTCCTAATTGGTCCCTTTTATTTTCCCCCTTTATTTCCTATATTTCTACCAAGTCTAATGTTCGTGTTGGTAGGGTCATTTTATTTTTATAGCATGGTCCCCTTTGATTATTTATTTATCTTAAAGTCATAATTTTAAGGCCCCATTAATTTTTATTGACTTGAATAAGACCTTAGTCTTAATGATTTATCCTAAGTTATTAATTTCATCTTGGGTCCTAACTTAAATACCATCCTTTTTTGTAGATATAATGGCTCATGCCTCATTAGGACCAAGGATCCAATGGAGCGAACATAGTGATAAAAATTCAAAATGCCTAGGAATATTTATGGATCCACCACATGGCACTCCCACATTTGAATCTTGATAATAAAGGGTCCTACATATTAAATAGAACTAATGGTGTGTAACTGTTTGGATCATGATCGATGACTCTCACTTCATCATGGATTTTAATCAAATAGAGAAAATTGAATTTGAGATCCATGAAATATAGGAACTTTATGAGCTTAAAATTGAAGATCTCATAACCATCATTTGACATCCATGAGGCTATCATTAACGTCTGCATGATCGTCAACTTTAAGCCCACTAAAACTATGAACTTCACAAACTTAAATTTAACATTCTCATGAACATCATTTGATGTCTATGAAGCCGTCATTGACATCTGTAAGGCTATAAAATTCAAGTTCTTTAAATATTTTTCTTAGATAAATAAGGCATGTTTTATGTCATTCAAGGGATCATTTGATATTATGCTTTAAAACTTAGCATAAAATGCTTTAACCTAAGTCGATAGTGTGTTCATTAGCATGAAATAGACTAAGTTAAAAGCATTTTAACCTAAGTCCTTTGTTATAGCCATGTAGTGATTAGGCCTAGATGATCCAATGGCATGAAATCATTGATGCCTATTCAATGTTTCTATGAGAGCCCATGAGCTCAACATGTGGTATATATGCATTCAATATGTGACTAGTGTAGGATATAGATTTCAAAAATCTCATGAGGGTGACAAGTGGCATAACCATGGGGCTCAATACAAAAATGGCCAATAATAGGTAAGGTCTTAGATCATGATCAATAGCCCATGTTGATCCTTAGATCCTAATCAAATGGCATGAATCAAAAGGTAATTTTTAAATAATAACAACTAGTGATTTTAAGGCATTTATGAAAAATGCTATGAAAATTTATAGATAGACACCAAATAAGTACCACATAGGTACAAAAAAATAAAAATTAAGATCTTACATGCTTTAAGATTCACTATAAAAAGATAAAAATGTATCCAAGTCTCTTTGCATACATTGAATTTCTACCTTGTGCTTGAAGGACAAAAGTTTTGGGGCCCTAGATGAAATTTCCATATTGCATCTTCAACATTTTTTGGTGAAAGAGGTGAAGAATTACCAAATGAGCTGAAGGAAAGACACGTGATCATCTTAGGGGAATCCTAAGACTTTATTCTATGAAAATTCCTAGTCAAATTCATCAAATTTACAAGGTAATGACTTGTTCATTTCCTTTTACAAGTAATGAGTGCATTTTTTGTGATCAAAAGGATCTTTCACCCTTTTTCATAGCAATAAGGATGGTGAAAATGTAAAAAGTTGAACAAGAGCCTGATCTAACATCTAAGTTAAACACATGGCAGGTCACTAGGGTTTTATAAGCTATGGGCCCTTTTTAAAGATTATCTCACTTGCCTTTTGGTGGGTAAGGTGGAAAAGGTCTCCAAGGCCCAAATACCCAAATTTTTAAAGTAAAGTAATGACACGTGGTGTTCTCAGATCCCATGGGTAGCTCAAAACATATTACACCTTTATACCAAAGGAAATAACAAGTGAATAACTACAAAAGTCCCTAAAGGCCTAAAAAGCACCAAAATGTAAAGTTTACTTATATGGATCCACGTACTGTAAGGAGGATTTCCTAGCATGAAGGAAACATTTACACTTTCTCCTTATTTTTTTGAAAGAAGTAAGAGTCAAGGCCAGTCTGGGGCATATAATAGTAGGATCCTAGACATGATCCTTAATGCAAGAGAAAGGATACATGAGGCTAGAATCATCAAGGAAGACATGGCCAAAAATGACAAGGAATTGAATGCTTTAGCTAGAAATGAGGAAGAGTGTCTTTTAAGACCAACTATGGACTTGGAACTAGTCAATGAGCAACAACAAAAGGCTACGAACATCCTCTAACAACAACAAGAAAGTTCTCAAGAACAGGGCTCACAAACTAATTAGTTGAATGATATTTTATTTTGTAAAAATATTGTAATATTTTGAAAATAGAATATCCTTTTGTAAAGGAATATGCTAGTTTGTTAGCATATTACCTCTAGGTCAGTTTAGTTAGGAAAAGAAAATGTATTCTAGAGTTGTAAAGAAGGAAAATTATTCTTATCTTTTGCACATTTTGTATCTTGTAACTAATTGATATACTACCTTCTCCTTCTATAAAAGGTAGTACTACCATATTGTAAAAATTGGGAGTTCTCAAAGCTAAAATTACTTTATAAACTTGGAGTATGCAATACAAGTAAGAAATTATTCAAAGATTGTCCAGTATTTGTCTATGTGTTTACTATCATGGCTTCTCTCTCATTTTCTTGTTCTAATTTCTAGATTTGAATGGTTATTATAGATTCTTAGAAGTTTGCTTCATTTTTTATGTGATTTGGACTAAGTTGTTTCACTTCACATGTTTTTTTTAAGTACATGCTTGGATGAAATTTAAAGTTTGTCATGATGTTTGGAATGAAGATCAACAATATTTCTTTCTTCCCTACCCTTCCTTTTGCTTCTTTTTTAATTGTATCTCCTTAGTTTAGCTTTTCATTGTAAATATCCATTATAAATTAATTCTTAATTTAGTTCTTGATCATAATTCACTGTTCTTTGCATAGTTACTACATATTTTACATAGATCTATTATTTGGCCATGCTGGCTCCCAACCACTAATTAATATAAATATTATGAAATAGTCACTTGTTTTTCCTCTATTCCACCAATAGGTAATAGGAATACTACAACCTATAATTCATGAATTCTATTCCTAGTAATTTATAAAAGAGAAGTGTTTCTTAACACTCTGGGCACATATGGTACACATTTAGGCATCAACAGGAACTTCATTGGTGATAGAAGGGCAGCCTAGTTAGATCTTTGTTAATTTATACAATCTTTGATAATTTTGGTGTGTTGTGATCAAATATTGGTGTATTCTTTGCATATTTGTGTTCCTTTGAGCATAATTTTATAAATATCATTGATATTTATGGTTTCAAACCAATCTTTAGCCTTCTTTTAGCCAAAGATTGATATTCTTTGAATATCCATGAGTATTTATGGTAAAGATAGCTTAAATACAAGGTATTTGAGGTTAGTAATAGTGGTTTTGTTCAAAATTTAATTAATTCATTAAAAATTTGAGTTTATGTGAGATTAAACATGTAAAAATCATTCATATTGATGTATTTGGGCATATATTTGAGCTAATTCAGTTAAAGATTGATGTCATTTGTTGTTCTTTATATATTTTTGCAAAGTTGGCTTAATGTGTGAGTCTAATCATTACTCTTTGTAAAGATGAGGCTTACACATCATATTTAAAATATGATTTGGAACTTGAACTACCACAAGTAAGATCCTCATCAAAGTACGATAAGGTTAGGTGGATCTTCTATCAATGTGCTTGGTCAGGTACATGACTTACCATGAAATCTAGAAAGGTATTTACCTTCTATCCTAATGTCATTATGACTACTGAAGAACATGTTAAATATCTTAAATTTCATTTAAGACTCCTGAATGTTGTTCATGAAGATGTAGCATGTATATTTTTCCCATTTACCTTCAAAGATGTTGCATATGAGTGGTTCCTTAACTTTCCAGAGGATTATATTTTTAGTTGGGGTGATTTTAACAGGATATTTATTGATCAATTTGATAAAATCATTAGTCCATTCATTTTGTATCAACAAATCACCACTACCAAAAGAGACTAAAATGAGTCCATTATATCCTTTACTACTAGGTTCTAGAATATGTTTAGCAGAACTATATCCCCTTATAGACTTGAAGAGGCTTCAGCCTTAAAGATTTACAAGTTGCTTTGGATCCCATGACTTCTATGTTCCTTAAAAGGTATTTTAGAGTTATAAACACCTTGGCATTAGCTTATTCTAAAGCTATAATAATAAATGATTAAATGCATCCTTAAGGTCAGCTTGCATATGCTATCCCAAATGCCAACCTTAATTTCCCAGTAATGAATGTCATTCCTAATACCAATCAAAATCTATCTACCTTAAATTAGACACTAGCCTTGAACCAATTACCCTTAAACCATGCCTATCCTAGCCAAAATTTGGGGTTCTTCAATAATGATACAAATGGATTTCATCCATGAAGATAGAGATCTTTGGTGCCCACTAGTAATGATAATCAAGTTCATAACTCAAAAGCACTAAAAAATGAGGATGAATCCATACTTAGGATGGTTCAAAAGCTGAGAAATGATTTTCTTTAGTTACAAAAGCAAGTGAGAAATTCTAGGGAAGAATCTAATAGAAACTATGTTCCTTAAAGGTTCAATAGGTTTCATGATAACAACTACACTGAGTCATCTGAGGACATACATGAAATGAATCTTTGTGATATGGGTCTAGCTAATCATTATAATGTCTTAAAAGCATGCCAAAATGAAAGGGATACATCTAAACCTTTGCTTAATTAAGACTTTGTTATAGGCACATCTGGCTTTGTAAGAACTTCTAACTCCTTCATACAAGCTTTTGATTTTCCATTTGGAGAAGAAAGTGAATCAGAATATGATCTAGAACATGAAATGGATGTTCAAGATAAGCATCCCCATGAACAAGATCAAAGATAATCTAACTTCTCTTCAAAAGATAGCTATGAGAGTAATTCATATGAGGTCATTACTGAAATTGAGGATATCCCTAAGGAAGAAGACCAGTGGTAACATTTATGCTAGGAGTTTTTGAAATAAATTGAGATTTTCTAAGATAGCAATGTCATTCTATAAATCCTAAAGAAAGATGAGTTGGGACTTGATTGGGTATTTGAGATGCCATTATGTATAAAGGATAAAGATGAAGCAAGTGAAACAGATCAAGAATTTTCATATGACACCTTCAAAAGGGTGTAAGAATGTGATAAACTTAATTCAAATGGTAAGGTTTTAGATAAAATTCATGCTCTTTCAGATGATTAGGATGAAGTAGCCTTTTAGTATAAATTGGAAAGTTTTGGCACAAATATGGATAGTCTATCCCCACCTCAAGTTGAATTTAATGAAGACATTAAGACAAGAATGCTAGTTGAGCTACCATCATTGAAGGAGGATGATATAAGTCACTATTTTTTATGATTAAAGGGGAATTAACACTCTTGATATAATATAAAAAGATTTGGGAAGATGAGGATTGGGTCCTAGATTCATATCTTTGATCCATACATCTAAGAATGTTGATAAGAGGCCAAAGTACATCACCTAGAAGACATAAGTGTACAAGTTCTCCTATCCATAATAAGAGGCCACTAAATGAAAAGATTCATGTTTCAAGGTCTTGTATTAGACTAAATAATTTTCCATTTGATCCTGGAGGTAAGTATTTTATTGATTTAGTATAAGACTTAGATTAGTTTCTTTCCTATTATTTATTTCTTATTTTTTCCTTTTTGTCTATTTTTTGTATATAACACCTATACATATTTGTTTGTTTTTTGTGCTTTGTTCCTTACTTCTAAATAAGTAATTTTGGATATCCCTCAACTCAAGTTTCATCTAGGCTTCTCAAAAGCTTCACAATTTAGAAATTGAGGTATGACTTCTCAACATTGGTTGATCATGAGTTGTTGAAATGTGAAATTGATGTTTTAATAAAGAGGAACTAGCAAGGACTGCTAAATATGTTAACTATTTTATGAGAACTTGAACATTATTTTGATCTAAACTTGGTTTTAAGAGGAGTTGCACATGTGGAATGAAAGCTTGAGCTATTAGTGCATAGTCATGTTTGCACTTAACAAACATCATTTCCTATGATAAAGGTCACAACCATAGGTGATTACCTAAAGATAAAACACTTGACCAAATCTTTCAACCTGGTGACCCTAGTTCCCAACCTTGTTGAAAACATAAAAGATCTAAAAAATATAAAAATAAGAATTCAATGAAAAATCAAAAGCTTTTCAAGAAGAGGTGATTTTAGTAATCTCCACTGGGGCTATGGATGCTTGGATGGTAGTGGATCAAGTCCATGAGTGGATCCAAAGGTATCTATATTAGGGTTATGGTCATCTAGCTAGTTGCAAATAAATTCCCAAGCCTTCCTTAAACTAGAAGCATAGTCCTTAATGGATATCTAAACATGCTCCAAGTCAGTGTTAATGATTAAAGATATGAAATGTAGAAGTTATCTCCTAAATCCCATGGAAAATAGTAAGTAGAATCAAATCACACACATACCATGGCCATGTCTTAATGTTTGACCCTAATTATGCATGTGCAAAGCTTGTTTCAACCATGAACTAATCACTTATCCAAACCAGAGCCTCTAAGTTATAACATATTATTATGTTTCCCGTAGAAGTCACCATTTATTGATGTCAATTTACCCCCATTTTTTTCAAAATTGGGACCCTTAAGATACTTTGAACCCTAAACACTGAAAAATCAATGTGATTAGATCATTGTTAGAATTTGAAGATCATCCACTTTGATCAATTTGGCTTATGGGTTTATGGTTTTGCTTTGAGCTTACCTAATGTTGCTAATAATTGGTCTTCATATCTTAAAGATAAGGTTTCATGGAACTCTTGTTGATGGATCATGCTTAGAGTTTATAGATATACTCCATTTGGGCTTCATTTTTGAAAGCTCTCTTTCAAAAAACTCTAGCTCAAGTCCTTGGTTCAAATTTACATTTAGTGGGAGTAAATTGGTAGGAAAATTTCAAATTACTTTGTACTTAAGCTTAATTTTCATGTTAAGGCTTAGTTTTATTTCTTAACACAACCAAACCTTAACCTAAAAGTCCTACTTGGTAACTTTTATTTTCCCCTTTATTTCCTATATTTCTAATTGAGTCTAATGTTCATGTTGGGAAGGTCCTTTTATTTTTTTGAGAATGGTCCCCTTTGATTGTCTATTTATCCTAAAGTCTTAATTCTAATGCCTAATTCATGTTTCTCGATAGAAATGAGACCTTAGTCTTAACATTTTAGCCTAAGTTTTTAATTTCATCCCAAGTCCTAACTTAAATACCTTATTTATGGATATGGTGTCTCATGCTTCATTGAGACTAAGGATCTAATAGAGTGAATGTAGTAATGAAAATTCAAAAGGCTCAAGAAGCCTCACAGAGCCACCATGTGGTGTTCATGCATTCAAAGCTTGATAATAAAGGGTCCCACATATTAAATAGAACTAATGGTGTGTAACTGCTTGGATCATGATTGATGGCTCTTGCTTCATCATGGCTTTTAATCAGATGGAGTGAATTGAATCTAAGATCCATAGAATATAGGAACTTGATGAGCTCAAAATTGATGATCATGTGATCATCATTTGACATCCACAAGTCCATCATTGACGTCCACACAATCATCAACTTTAAGCCCACCAAAACTAAGAACTTTATGAGCTTAAATTTTATGTTCACATGAATGTCATTTGATGTTCACGATGCCATCAAATTCAAGCTATTCAAATATTTTTGCTAGACAAATGGGGCATGTTTTCTGTCATTTGACAGGTCATTTGATATTATGCTTTAAAACTTACCATAAAATTATTTAACATAAGTCTGTGGCATGTTCATTAATATGAAATAGACTTAGATAAAAGCATTTTAACATATGTCCTTTATTATACCCATGCACTAAAAAAAATCCTTACATATCACAAGATCAATGGCTCATGCTTTATCAAGCCTAGATGATCCAATGACACAAAATCGTTGATGACTATTCAATAATTCTATGAGAGCCCATGAGCTTGACATGTGGTAGATGTGCATTCAATATGAGATTGGTGCAGGATATAGATCTCAAAAATCTTAGGAGGGTGACAAGTGGAAAAACCATGAGGCTCAATTCAAAAATGGTCAATAATAGGTGAGGTCCTAGATCATGATCAATAGCTCATATTGATATTTTGATCCTAATTGAATGACATGAAGTAAAAGGTAATTTTTAAATAACAATGTCTAGTGATTTGAAGGTGTTTATGAAAATTTTTGTAAAAATTGATAGATAGATGCCAAATAAGCACCATTCAGGCACAAAATGATAAAAATGAAGAACTTTTGTGCTAGAAGATTCATTGTGAAAAGATAAAAATGTATCCAAGTCTCTTTGCATACATTAAATTATTGCCTTGTGCTCAAAGGAGAAAAGCTCTAGGGCCCTGGATGAAATTTCCATATTGCATCTTCAACATGTTTTGGTGACTGAGGTGAAGAATTTCTAGATGAGCCAGATGAAAGACACATGGTCATCTTAGAGGACTCTTAAGACTTTATCCCATGAAAATGCCTAGGTAAAATTTGTCAAATTTAAAAGGTAATGACTTGTTCATTTCCTTTTACAAGTAATGAATGCATTTTCTAGGATCGAAAGGATCTTGCACCCTTCCCCATATCAAGAAAGATGGTGCAAAGGTAAAAATTTGGCTAAAAGTCTGAGCTAACATTTGAATTAGACACGTGGTGGGTCCTTAGGATTTTATAATATTTGGGCCCTTTTTAAAGATTGTCTCACTTGCCTTTTGATGGGTAAGGTGCAAAAGGTCTCAAGGCCCAAATACCCAAATTTGTAAAGTGAAGTAATGACACGTGGTGTTCTCAGATCCTGTGGGTAGCTCAGTACATATTACACTTCTATACTAAATTAAATAACAAGTGAATAAGTGCAAAAGTTCTTGAAGTCCCAAAAAGCACTGGAATGTAAAGTTTGCTTATATAGATCCACATGTTGCAAGGAGGATTTATTAGCATGAAGGAAACATTTACACTTTTTCCTTAATTTTTATAAATAAGAGTCAAGGCCAGTCTAGGGCATATAATAGTAGATCTTGGACATGATCCTTAATGTAGTAGAAAGGATAGCTAAGGCCAGAAGCATCAAGGAAGTCATGGCCAGAAATGACAAGGAATTGAATGCTCTAGCTAGCAATGAGGAAGAGTGTCTTTTAAGACCAACTATGGACTTGGAACTAGTTAATGAACAACACCAAAAGGATATGAACATCCTCCAATAATAGCAAGAAAGTTCTCAAGAATAGGGCCCACCAACTAATTAGTTGAATGATATTTTATTTTGTAAAAACATTATAATATTTTGAAAATAGAATATCCTTTTGTAAAGGCATATGTTATTTTTTTAGTGTATTACCTCTAAGTTAGTATAGTTTAGAAAAGTAAATGTATTCTAGAGCTATAAATAAGGACAATTGTCCTTATCTTTTACACATTTTGTATCATGTAACTGATCGGTATACAACCTTTTCTTTTTATAAAAGTTAGTACTACCATCTTATAAAATGAGGGAGATCTTGGAGCCAAAATTACTTTGTAAACTTGGAATAATTGATATAAGAAAGGAATTTTGCAAAGATTGTCTAGTATTTGTCTGTGTGTTTGCTATCATGGCTTCTCTCTCATTTTCTTGTTCTATTTTTTAGATTTGAATGGTTCTTATGGATTTTTGGTTTGCACCTTTGATTGTATATTTCTTAACTTGTGTCAATGCTAGGTTGACTAAAATTTATTAAGTTCATTTCATTTTTTTTCTCTTCTTGAATTTGGGCCAATGTTGTTTGCTTCAAGGAGTAAATACTTAAAGTGAGCCTGGTTCTTATCTACATCTTTGCATACCTTCCTTAGAAGTTTGCCTAATGTGTGATGTGATTTGGAATAAGTTGTTTCACTTCACATGTTGGTTTTAAGTGCATGCTTAGATGAAATCTAAACTTTGTCATGATGTTTGGAATGAAGATAAACAACATTTATTTCTTCCCTACCCTTCCTTTTGCTTATTTTTTAACTAGATCACCTTAGTTTATTTTTCATTATAAATATCCATTCTAAATTAATTCTTAATTTAGTTCTTGATCATAATTCATTATTATTTGCATAGTTACTACATATTTTACATAGATCTATTATTTATCCATGGTGGCTCCTAACCACAAACTAATATAAATATTTTGAAATAGTCACTTATTCTGCCATCAGGTAACAAGCTTACCACAACCTATAACTCATGCATTGGATTCCTAGAAATTTAAAAATAAGAGGTGTTTCTTAACACTCTAGGTACCTGTGGTATATATTTAGGCATCAATAATTGCTTCTTTCAAGAAAGGAAAGAGAACGTGAAAATGTTTCCTTTATGTCAGGCAATCCTCCTTACAACACATGGATCCATATTAGCAAACTTTACATTCTGCTGCTTTTTGAGCCTTTAGGGACTTTTGCACTTATTCACTTGTTATTTCCTTTTATATAGCAGTGCAATATGTTTTGACCTACTCATGGGATCTGAGAACACCACATGTCATTAATTTACTTTACAAATCTAGGCATTTAGGCCTTGGAGACTTTTTGTACCTTTCACACCAAAAATCAAGTGAGGCAATGTTTAAAAAGGGCCCATAGCTTATAAAACCTTGAGGACCTACCACATGTCCAATTTAGATGTTATCTCAGACTCTCGACCAAATTTTTACTTTTTCACCATCCTTATTGATACAGAGAAGGGTGAAAGATCCTTTTGATCCCCAAAAATGCACTCATTACTTGTAAAAATAAATGAATAAGTCATGACCTTATAAATTTGAAAAAATTGACCTAGGAATTTTTATGGGATAAAGTCTTATGAGTCCTCTAAGATGACCACATGTCTTTCATTTGGCTCATCGGTCCATTCTTCACCTCAGTCACCAAAACATGTTGAATATGCAACACAGCAATTTCATCCAGGGCCCCAAAACTTTTCTCCTTCGAACACAAGGTGGTAATTCAATGTATGAAAAGAGACTTGGATACATTTTTATATTTTCACATTGAATATTCAAATTTAATATTTAAGACTAGAAATTAAGAGAAAATCCATGTAGCAATTGACACAAATAAACTTGGACAATATTTTCATAATTCCTTGATTATATTAACTATTCAATGTATACAAATTTTGCTCAAAATCCTCTCTCTTTACAAAATGGTAGTACTACCTTTTATAAGAGAACAAGGCAATATACTAGTCAGTCACAACATACAAATGTACAATAAGCACAGCTATCCTTTTTCTACAAAGTTCTAGAATACACTTGCATTTCTAAACTAAACTGACCTGAAGGCAAATATGATAACAAACTAGCATATGCCTAAAATAATATTCCATTTCCAAAATGTTAAAATGCTTCACAAAATTGGAATATTAACTAACTGGTTGGTGGACCCTATGCTTGTAAACTTGCTTGTTGATGTTGAAAGATATTCATAGCCTTTTGATGTTCCTCATCATCTTTTAGGAGTCTCTCTAATTCCTATGACCATGTACTTAAACTCTAGATACTTTCAAAAACTATTCCAATTATTGCATTTAGATGTCCCAAACTAATTATTTTGAGCCCAAAAATTTGCCTCACACTCACCAAGTTATAATTATGATGGGGTTGCATGATTGAGCTAGTCTCAATTACCAAGTGGTAAACCACCTTTTCTTTAAGGTTGGGGCATGGGCCCTCATGTGTGTGTGTGTGTGTGTGTCCTTAGATATATGACCTTTAAAAATTTATACATGTCCTAGTCTTAGTTTTAATGATTTATAATGATACACATTTCAAATCAAATTGCTAGTAGGCAAGCATTTATATCGATACACATGTACTCCTAAACCTTGCTCTTTCAATTCCAATCATTTAAAATTATCCCAAGTTTAGATTATATGCACTAATTATATACTCTAACATGTTTTTAGTTTTAGGTTAGTCACCAAAAATCACTCAAGTTGGACTTAATCAAAGGCAAGGTGTGTTATACACACCTAAGTACACATTACATTTCTTTAAACTAGCAATTTAATTACTATATTAAAGGGGGATAAATTTATATAATGTTTTGTATTATATAAAACCTTAATCTTATACACTTGTAAAACTTATAACTTAGTTGTTCCCTTCTATTCTATACATTTCTCACTTTCGTAAGTCTCACATATACTCGTTAATGTACCCCTTGGCCTATCTCTTAGTCTAGATAGTCTTATGTTGATGATGAGGCCTTATACCTTTCCTAGAATGCTTAAAAATTTCTTATCTTATTCCTCTACAATTTCTAATCATGTACCTATTTTCTTGATCCCTAAACACTTGCATCCTGGATGGACACCTACATCTATGCAAGTGTCATATTCTGATGCAAGTGTCCAATGCCCTATAGTCATTTAATTTTTAAATGAAATGTATCCTAATGGTCATTATAAGTGATATTATGTGAGATATTCTTTAAATGTATTAGTATAAATATAATATCAACCCTCATTCATTCCTTACCTAGCATAGACCTAGATTCTTACCAAAGAGCATTCACTTGCAAAAAAAATCATATTTTCTCCAATTTCCATATCAATCATAAGGATAACACATCTACAACTCTAAATTATTAAAGTATTATCCAAATATACATATTTTCTAATTTATGACCTAGGTCATTATTGTACTTGATTATCACATATCACATGATTCACACACAAGCCAACACATAGGGTAAAACTACATAATCTTGAGGCCATCTTCAAATTATTAGATATGTAATCATACCTCATTCCTAGAGATGTCTTTGGGGTATCTCAACACTAGGTGACCACTAACCCATTTTTTCCATAGCCATAATGAAGATGAAGGACTAGGGTTTTATCATTTGATCAGGAGTGACATTCCATGACCTAGATTTGAGTGCACTAGAGTGAAAATGATGATGAACCCAAAAGAATCTAGGTGTTCACATCTTATTTCAATATTTATACTATAATAGACACCTACATTTCATCTAGATAATAGTTTTGACATAACTTTCCTAGGCTAACATAAGTTTTCATGGATATAGAGGCACTTAATCTAGAATTTAGTGACTATTATAGAATACTCTACTAGTCTAATTCTTATCTATTATAGATCTAAATTTGCATGATAATTAGAACCAATTAAGTATTCTATTTTTATATGTAATCATAAATGCATCATGTCTATAGATCAATCTTAACTTGGAGAATATAGATCATACTTACACTTTTGATTGGGCATATATTAGATAATTGGGAATATGACTAATATGTGGATCCACTAGACCCAATTAAGAGATATATTATCACAATAACAATACTAGGGAGGGTTCCAAAGCCTATAGTATATAATAATCATGCAATAACCCTAACTAATCCCTATGTTTTAATTCACTAAACTAATAACAAGTAAAGCAAAAAAATATAATCTAGTGCTCACCAAAGCTTGTGACACAAAGTAGGGGTAATAACAACAAAATTAAGAATGCATAGAAGACATATACTCATGTCAATGTATATATAATTATAATGCTTTTAAGATAAGTAAAAATTCATACTATATACTCTTACAAAGGAGTAACAAAGTTAATAATACTTACCTTTGTAGATGAACCAACCAAGCCTCAATCTCTCCCCTGTCCAAGGTGCTTCGAAGGAGGTTATTTTATTATGTAAGGAGGATAAAGATAAATCAACTCTAGGATATGCAACCTATGAATTCATCTAAAAGACTTCTCCATAAGACAAGATTTGTATTTCCAAAGAAAGTGTGAAACCCTAAGCTTTATCTTCAAGTATAATGATGGATACTTAGATGTGTAATAGCTCTTACTTATTATTATATTCTCTAAATAATGATGAAATAATCTTCTATATATAGGTGGATTTATCCCTAAGCCCTTTCAAAAAAATTGGTTGACAGGGTTGACCCAGTCGACCTAGTACTAATATGGATAAAAAATCACTAGGTCACAAGCTAAGTCAACGATGAGCTAACCTAGACCCTAAATGAGTTTCATTAATAAGAGTATAAGGTTGACACAATTGAGATAGTAATATAAACTATCAAAAGGGGTTTTAAGTTAGGAAAATGGAGATGAAAGGTGGGAAATTATTTAAGTAGTATATAATAGAGAAGAGCAAGCTTAGGGAAATGGTTTTCAAGAGATAAGTGTGTAGATAACAAGTGACAAAAGGGATAACACTCCTATGAAGCACCATGGTCTTCCCACCCCTTTCCCAGTGTACCACTTAAGACATGCACTTATATATATTGAGGATCAATGGGTTCCTACAAGATAAAGAGAATTAGTAACTGATAAAAGTTTGAAAATATTATTTGTATACATATGCCCACTTGAAGCTCATCACATGTCACATGAGTGCAACACGAGATGGTGCTTCAGGAATAAAACATGATGACACATAATGTTGATGCTAAGTAAAGTGAAATAAAGATAAAATAAGATAAATTAAATTACAAAATTGAAAAACACATAAATATACTTACCTTAGTGTTGTATATAAATAAGGAGACTAAAAGAGAAGTGAAGGCATACAATGTGAAGAATATTAGGTGAACCAATATGGATTAGTGTAAAAAAGAGCAAAAAAATGAAATTTTTGGAATATATGAATATGATAATGAAAAATATTCTATACAAGTTCATGATTTCAAAACTTTTTATGGTTCAAAAAATGAGTGAGTAAAAATAAAAATATGAGCAAAATAAGGAATTTGATGATAAATATTTGAAAGGTAAAGAATTATGAATTGTAAGTTTAAATAGGGTGACAAGAAAGTAATTTGTTATTGTTTGACTTATTTGGAGAGAAAAATAGAGATCTGAGAGACATAATGAAAAATGAAATATCCAAGATGGTGAGGAGATGATAGATGAGATGAGGATGATGCCTAACAACCACAGTGGGTGTAGCATAGGTAGATAACTAAGAATTTCAAACTTGTTTTGAATATTTTATTGGAAATTAAGTGTTTTATTGAAATTTTTAATTTAAACCAATTCTAAAAACCAAAATTAACCCTAGTAAGTTGATAAGGGTACTAGAATCCAAATGGGGAAATGGGTTGAAAGGAATCAAAGTAATAAATATCAAAGGCATTTATTATAAGTAGGGGAAAGAATAGGCAATTTGAACCAAATAGGTCAACCTAGTAGGTTGAAAATATTGATTTCATACTACTGACTTAGTAGGTATGGGTAAAGTGATGACTTAGTTTTTTAATTCCATAGGTTAACCTAGTACTATTTGGTCAACTTAGTATGTGACTAAGTGGCTAGTATAGTACTAAAATGTGAGAAATTGGCTGAAATAGTATGTGTAAGGCCTAGGTTAACCAATTATGAACTAAAATGGAAAAGTAGGATAAAAATAGGTGAAATTGGTCAAAAATGGATAGATTAAAGCAAATTAAGGTTTGTTTTTCAAAAATTTAAAAATAATGTATTTGATTATGAGTGACATGAAGGCTTAATACATATTTTGTTATTATATAGTTATGGGGGCATCACAAATTCTAGTAATTAGTGGATGTATCTTGGCTACTAGATTTATTAGAGTGATTGATATTAGAGGATCAAACTAGGTAAGTCACACTTTACTTAAGAGGCATCATGGAGATGTGTAAAATGTCATTGAACATAGATCTAGTAGTAATGTTTCTAGGAGCCTGGGAGTGCTTGATTAATACCTTTAGGTGGGTGGTGGATGGGGATACAATCAAAGTGGGTATCACACAAGAGGATGCCCATGCTATACTTATATATTTTATAGGAGGGACATCAATGATCATAGGGATATTAGATGGATAGGAAGAGAGATGAGCATTATCACAATGGGCAACATACTCAGATAGGATATATATATAGGGTTGAGGGTGAGCCTATTTAACATTTATATATCCCAAATTATAGATATCTAAAAGGAATTGATAGGAATTTTAATATCATATTTGTTGTGTCATAAGTCAAATGGCAAGGTACCACTATATGTGATAGCCTTATGTCAATCTATTTTAGAGCAGGGGTACTTTATGACTTGGGTTTAGTCATCTAGGTTTAGCTCATGCATGATATCTATGGTTGTTATCTAGGGGGTAGAATAATATGGTGCCAATGATTTTATTGAGTGCCTATATATATGATAGATTCTTAATTCATCAACCATCTAGGTTACCCCATGTGATCAATGATCCATTACCCTAGGTATAAAGATGGAGGCAGGATCAAGTGGCATGGGTTATGCCCCACATGCTAACACTATAGATAATCATGTGAGAAATATTATGTGGCATCCATATGGACACATTGTAATATTATGGTTGAGTTATAAGATGGTGGCATCAAAATTAGCACAAGTGCATATCATAGGCCACTACACTTGGTGGGTATAGATGCATCTAGTAGCACACTTACCAAGATAGTTCAAACACCATCACCTAGTGGCTCCTATAGTGGTGCCCACATTTTAGGCTAAGAATGTGAGAGAGATGATGGGGAGAGTATGAGGAAGACCATCAGTCATGAGACTGGAGATCAAACCATAGCATGAGAGACCATAGATAAGTCAAGCATAATGGCTAGTTGCTAGAAAGGACATGGATGTGGATGTAGGAGTATCACATGTACCATATCTAGAACCATAATAAGAGTGATAACCACCTTGATCTCACCATCGATAGAGATGTTAGTGATGAGAGAGATCATAGATGGTGGTCATCCAGGATGACCCATTAGTTAGCCTAGGATAGAGCTAGTCTATAAAGGCACCACTAAGGTGAGGCTTGAGATGGGCATGGATGGTGATCCTAAGGTTTGATTTGATTGGGAGGAATCCCATAGATGAGTTACTCATAGTGTAATCTAATGGAGAGACCATGATTAATAGTTGAGTAGATAGGAAGATGGTGATTGGTGACAACAAGATAGGTAATAAATGGTTGAAATTATTTATTTTTGTGATAGAATACTAGTTGGATATGTTTATAGGTAGGTATATTTTAAGATGTATATGTGATATAATATTTATCTAGTGTGAATTTTTCAAATATTATGGATGAGGAAGATAGATCGGGATCCCTAGTGATGGGAGTGCACCATAATATTCTAGATGTGGTGATGGCACCATATGACCCCACCATACTAGAGGATCATATGACACCATCTATCCTAGCTAAAATGAGCTAGTTTAAATTAGTAGGGGAGGTTGTAAGGAGTTATAGGCACATAGTGATATGTTTTATCCATTAACATGGGTGGGAGTAGGAGATTCATAGGCATGGTAGGCCCTGGATCAAGAGAGAGTTGTGCATACAGCTACCCTTACCTAGTTGGGATATGTACATGCCTTGGTGGCCAAATTATAGGAATAGGTGGTAGGTGTAAGATCTTAGACATTTCACTTATATCATATTATCTATATGGGATAAATTTAGGCATCTATGGGTAGTGTGGCTAAGCCACAAGATAGGCATGATAGGGCCCAACCATAGAGCTGGAGCGTTGTATTTTTGTACTTTTTATCAAAAACACGTGATATATATAGATATATAATTTTGATAGTTGGGTGTTGATCTTATGTGTTGGTACATTGGTTGTGATTGTTGATGCATGGATATATTTATTTATAGCACATATGTGTCTTTTTTATATATGTTATATGAAATAAATGTGGGGTGTTTTATTTTCTAACATTATGTAAGACACATGCATGGTTAAAAATAAACAGGCAAAAAAGGTTTTGGAAAAGTATAGTTAATCAAATAGACTTCATACTATTTCATGATGGGAAATGTGTAATAACAAAAAATGACTACATATAAGAAACCAAAAAGGTGGTAAACAAGAAGTCAAAAATGTTTTTAGACCATGAAAATATTGGCAACCAAATTAAAACAAGTAAAATCACACTAAATCACATTGAAAAGTATGAAAATAATGTAATAAAAATGGAAAGCACGTGGAAGACTAATGGTATAAAGAAAAATAAATTAATTCAATCAATCATACTAACTTATGTTGGGAAGTATAAAAGATAAACAAAAATTAGAAAAAATGGTCTTAAATTAATCACACTAATTTAAGTTGGGAAGTATGAAAAACTTAAGAAAAGTGGTTGTATTCTTACATGCAATCAAAAAATAAGAAGATAAAAGTGAGATTAATAAATTAAGCATAAAACATACTAAATTAGGATGGGAAGCATGTCAATGATGTGTAACTCATAATCAATCACATCTTTTATCATATTTGACACATGTAATTTCATTGTAACTTGGGTATTAGAAAATTTTGTGAGGATGGCTAGGTCCTGTCCATGGTCTTACACTACAACTCACAAAGGCACCACCAATGAGGTGGAAATATGGTAAAATATGGTAAAATGGGATGTTTTTAATGATAAGGTGAATTTTTTTTAATTTATGAGGAAGGCCTAGTCCTTTCCAATATCTTACACTACAACTCACAAATGGAATCCCTAGCAGAGTGATCAGTGAAAAAAATAACATTTCTCAAGGGTAAATATTAGGGTTATAGGGAATGAAAAATGGAAATTAAGAATCATAGATTAGTAATCTTATTAAAATACCTTAGGATACATGAGGCATGCTAAGGACATGAAAATACACTAAGTGACTAGTGACCATCAATATATAGAGGATACCTGCTCACCATAGGCAAAAAACTATGTAATAAAATAAATTTAGTACTAAGATCAACTCATGTTGGTAGTTTTAAAAAAGAAAATTAAAATGGACCTAACTTCTCACAATGTGTTCCCCATTCTTCAAGACCCCTTATAGAGCCATTGGTCTACTATGAAGATTAGGTACTTGCATTAGAAAGTAAGTAGTACTAAGAGTTTGTTAAATTCTCCTATTCTAATCTACTAGCCTACCATACCCCAATGGACCTTGGCTTTAGTGTGAGGCCAATTGTGGAGTTTGAGTTTCAATTGAAAATAGGAAATGTACTTAGAATCACATCTTTTAGTGTGATTTAACTTTTGAGAATTTTGAATGTTACCTTTTAGATCATTGCTTTTGTTAAATGATTTGGATTTTGAATGTTTTTATGGATTTTATGATTCCTCCTCCATACAGACTTGGAATGACCAATCATGAGAGATAGAGTGATACAAATGAATTAGATTTATGCTTTGGATAACTGAATCCAAGTATCCAAAGACAATATTGACTAAAACACTTAGGCTTAACAATGAACTAGCTTGTTATTTCAAGTCTCAACCATGTATATGCTTAGTTTTTGAAATGGAATAAAGGGGAAGAAAAGAGATCCAAATTGGAATAGTAAAAGGAGAGTATAATGAGATAAATTCTTTATTAATTAATCATATGGTAGATAATAAATGACTAAAGGGAGTAATATTTGTATAACCAAGTCACAATAATAATTATCTTGTGTTCATAGAGATAAGGTAACAAACAATAATGAAAAGGATCAAGGGAGTCATAAGAAATGAAATCATTGAGAAAAATAATTCAATGATAAATAATAAATCCAACAAAGAACATAATGACATCATAAGAAATATAAAGTGTGAAATCAAAGTTACCATGTAAGATAGATAAGAATTTAACACAATGTCAAGTGATAAAACAAATAGATAAAGATAAAGTTGGAGCACACGTCCAATCCAAATGAAAATGTAAGAACACCATGCATATGCTCATAAGTACTGATATATTTTTCCACACACATTATCCATAACATTTGATAAGTTTCTGTGAATTTGAATGTGAACTGTAGCTAATGTCTCATCGATCTTTAGTAAAAGTTGGGAAAATACTTTAAGTTTAATCTCCTCAATATAAAAGGTAGGAATTCTTGAATGATCATGCTAATAAGGGATATAATGTAGGGTATGCTTAGGATAATACATGGGAATGGAATTTATATGAGATGAATGGGTCACTAGTGGGGAAGGAGCCACAGGTGAGGGACTCATAAGTGTAGAAGGATCCACAGGTGAAGGAAGGTCCACGAGTGAAGGATTCATGGGTGGAGGAATAGGAGGCAAATAAGGGAACATATGGGGAAATGTAACTATTTTGAATTTTATTTTCACTCTTTGAGGAGATGAAAATCTCTCCTCATTTAAGTGGTATAATGGAATTACCTCTAGGCTTGTGGGCAGCCTAAGGAAAGAGGTAAGTCTCTAGATAGGCATAGCTTCCTTGATGTACCACTTAAGATTGAACCTACAACTGAAATTTAGAGGTGAAAAGGGAAAGAGATAACTAAAATCAAATATAAACTAATGGGTTGATATAACAAATCAATTTTATGACTTCCAACCAATTGCATTCTACATTTGAAACCAAGAAACAAACTAAAACATACACTCCTTCAATCTTCATCTTCTCACGTCAATGTTACATTGTGAGGTCATGGATGAATGCACAAGGATATCAAGAATATAAAAAAGGCATATAAAGTAACTAATGAAGATAATAATTCACATAAACCTTGACATCTCCTAGAACACATCACATGCCCTGCAAGAAGAAAATGCAAATAGGTGAGAGAATGTGACAACTTGTTAAGGAATCCGTAGTCTTCACTAAGAAAATTCAACATTAAAGTCAAGAACACTATTAATATTCATGTAATAGGTAACACTTATTCATTTTATTTATCAAAATTTATACAAATGAGTAGGGATTTTCCATACTCAGGTAGAGCATCCCTTACAATGCCAAAATGGCTAACTCTTATAGAGTTTGAGAGAGAGAGAGAATTCCAAGGGTAACTCAACACTTTTCAAGATGATAAAATCAGTTATCCATGAATTATAAGAGGATATGGGTCAAACCATGTAAGGATAGGAGCAACAAGTGTCAATCCAAGTCACAAACTTGAAGAAAAGTGGCAAGAAACTCCTCATTTTGCATAGAAAAACTACCTTCATGATTGAATTTGTTTGGATGTCCCATAACTAATTAATACTAGTTATAATAATTTTAATTCAATTTAGGTACATCATACATTCCTCTCCATGCATTAGTTGCATCCCTAGTCTTATAGAATCAACTAGAAAGGATCCATCATTATCTGCAATCTTAAAAATTGCCCTTCCATGCACCTTGCACACTTAGCTTCCAATTTGTCTTTATTTTATCATTAAAATCCATGGGAGGGAGTGAGTGACAATTTTAAATACCCTCCATGGCCTTATAATCATCAGGGGCACCTTAAAATTCCATCCACTTTAAGTTTTCACACTTCTCTCTAGCTTGTGCAATATGTCAAATTTGACTAATTGAGTTGAAACACCTATTTAAGGTACCTAGGAAACTTTTAAAGGCATGAAAATTACATGGGGAGTTATTTTAAGTCTCAATATTTCCATCCATGTGATTTTCATCTCTTGAAACTTCCTAAAACCTATAAAACACACAAAATAGGAAGAAAAATCTTGTTTTTGACCCCATCCATACAATTCCATATAAATATTCAGAATGGGAAGCATATTGGGTGAAACATATTCAACATCCAATAGGTTTCATGATCAAACTATTCCATTTGATAAGCTAACCAACTCCATTTTCACAAATTGGTCTTGGTTGAGGGTTTAGTAGGTTTTAAGGCTTATTTTCACTCTTAAGGTTGGTTCATAAATGTCTGACATCCAAACTAATAAAAAAATCCATAAATATTTACTTTAATACCTATTTTAACCTCCAATAACTCCTTTTGTACCCATGCAATTCCTCATGAAATATATGAGCATTGAAACTTCTATCGAGCTTGTTTTCACTATTTTGCACAAGTTTGAGTAGTTTTGAGCTCAAAAAAGGATCTCTTGATGTTTTATCTTCACTCCAAAATATTTTACACTTCTTTATTTTCCAAAAAAACATGCCTTAACATGTAACCAATCTTATCTCTTTCTATAAGTATAGAAGACTCCCCATCTGGACACTAGGTCTCAATGTGCCTAGTATGCATGTTTGTACTTTAAGGTCCAAAAATGACCTCATAAAGATTTAATTCCTTATTAATAGTTAAAAAAAATCTATATTTTCCTAATTAATATATTATAACTAGTTAAAATTCTTATCTATGGATATAATTTCATATGACTCCTCATTTGGGCATTAGGCCTATTCCTTGCTTACTAAGTCTGCATGTAACTTCAATGGTTTAAAACATCCTAATGAGTTCCATACTTATGTGAAGTGTTATAAATATTTTTATCTATGTGTCACAACTCTCAAAAAATCTTCAAGGTGTAAAATTAACCTTTATTCACTCTTTTACCATCTTCTTTAAAAATTGTAAGGTTCTTGCTCCTCAAGAGTGCTCCGCCTCTAAGACAGAACAGAGAGATGTTAATCCATTATTCAAGGAAAAATGAAGGTTTTTTAATTTTTATTAGGTATTAATGAGGTTTTTTACCAAATTAAAAGGTTATAATCCTTCATTTAGGTACCTAACCAACTCAAGTTGTCCAAGAAAGGGCTTCAAAAGGATTATTTCTTACATACTCCCCTTCTCCCCAAGAATGGCTTCTCAAGATTAACTCCAAGACTCTTAAGCTTTCAAAACATATTACTGAAATCCAAATAATTCTAATTAATCTTATAATTTACTTCAAAACATCTTTCCCTTTTGGATTCATTGTTTTTACCCATTTAACAATATGAATTTCCTAGCTTGCCTGTACGAACTATTGCCTTTGATCAAGTAGGAAAAGCAGATGAGAAACTTTCAAAGGTTATTGTATTGTATTTAAACATATTTTAAATCAAATATTAACCATTTTGGGTTTTTATCAAACCTTCTATCTCTCCTAAGTACATTCATGCTTCACTTTAACTTCACTAGCATGTTTCCTACTTGTAGGTGTATATAAGGATTTTAGGGCCTATGTATGTTTACTTTATAATGTTTGTATCTGATATAGGGAACCATTATAATCATTGAGTTCATCACACATTGTTTCATCAGGTATAGACTCCCATTTGGCATTACTTGCACGCTTTGGACACACTTAAGCCCCTTACTACCTACTGACTTAGACTCCTTACAACTGACCCTGCTCAGCCTTGTCTCTCTCTTGTTTGAACTTTATGAAGTCATCATGACCTTAATGGAGGTGAATACATATTTTTCTTACCACCAAAATACCATTTTGTGCCTCATATTCCCTTCAATTCAAAATTAAGTATCAAATTGTTCCTTGAATGAGATGCCTTAGATCTACCCTATCTGTAAGAGTTGATGCATGTTTGAGTTCTAAATTCAATGCTTGAAAATTATTATTTAAGTCTCCATCATAATTTTACAAGTATTTGAAATCATTTATTCACTTTGGGTATCATTAGCATCATTAAAAGCACTACCTTTTACCCACTGCCTAAATACCCTATTTACCTGACTAGTAGGTGAACATTTGCTCATTCAACCTTGTCATGATATATTTAGGACTTCTCTTGAAACTCCTAAATGTCAAAAAGTACCTTCTTATGCTTTTAATCTACATATATGTCTTCAAACAAAACCAAAACATCATGTCTATGTCTTTGTCTATTTGAATCTATAGGTGAGTGTTTAGTGGTTTGTATAGAATGTAGATGTGTTTGGATGTTGATAAAAATAGATCACTTCCTTCAAATGATCTTTTAGTTTATGAATGCCATTTGAACTCTTTAGTGCCATTTTTATTCATTATCATGATTGGAATTATAACTTTGAAAAGTAAGTCACTTTGAAGCTTTCCCTATAGATATGACTGATTGCTTTCAGTAGGATTTTAAGCAACTTTGGGGTTCTTTACAAATATCTTACCCCAGTCTTCTACCATTTACCCTCTACAAGGTGATAGACCTATGTAGGGGCTACATGGTTTACCAATTTAGGTGCTTGGATCACCTTGAGATCATATTTTATGAGGTTTTTAAAAACCTTTTAGGCCTCTATTTACACTTTTTAGGGACTGTGTCTCAAATTTAGTCAGCTTATCCTCAAACATGCTTCCACACTTGAACTTGCCCTCTAGACACTTTGTATGAGTCTTCCATGATGAATTCACATGCTATGACTTCAAATAGGATTTCCAATCATGTTTAAATGATTCAACATGTTATCTCCATCTCTCTACCATTACCACCTATAGGTGGTCTTTTCTCTTACAAGCAGCAAGCATGATATTGCAAGGAATAAGCATTGTTTTGGGTCTTGTGAATATGCCAAGACTCTTTCCAACTAGCCAAGAGTTTACTTGTCATAATGGAAACTTTTAAGCTAATTCATAACTCCTTGATTCAATGTAATTTTCTTTTGCAACCACCTATATATGCACACTTCAATGGTAGACCATGTGTATGTGTAGTCCATGCATACAAAATATGAATATTTCTTGGATAATAAGGATTTAATATGGAGAGAGAGACAAGATAATATTTAAATCATGTACATGAGATTAAAATAACCCCTTATAACCATCCACAAAGCATGGAAACTCAAAAAATAATGGGAACCTGCTCATCAACATAGAATGCACTAGCCTACATGAGGGTACATGGCCAACATCCTCTAGAGAAAATATGAGAAACTAGTTTATACGGATCTATTCAAACCAAGGGAAAATTAATAGGGTGCACAAATGAGTAAGCATATTTTCATAGTCCACTGCAAATGGATGGTTCATGAAGTAAATTTGACCATTTCTCAAAATTCTTATAATTATTTGAATATATTTGAGTTTAAATATACCTCCTAAAATTATGTTACTTGAAACCCTTTGTGTTTTTCATACCAAGCAAAAACTTGAATGTCACTTCAATCTAGCCAAAAAATAAAAAGAGGTGAAAAAAGGTTTTGAGAAATAAATGGTTGCTTCAGATCAAACTAAGCATAGAGATGAGTGTTAGGAATATGTAAATACATTCCATGATCTTTCCCCATGTGTCACACTTCCCAAGGAGTATACAAGTGTCCTTTTCTTCCTTTTCTTTAATAAAACTAACATTTCTCTCAATGAACCTAAAAAATTTTAGTTTTGTCAATTTCCTAATACTTATAGGGACACATGGATCATGACATCACCTTTTTACACTTACACATTTTCCAAGAAACCTATACAAAGTATAAAATACACTATTTTGACCCTTAAAATGACCCAAAATGATAAATGGGCCTAGAAACTAATTGACCAAAGCTATTAAAACATTAATTGATGTCAAATGACCTATAAAACACCTAATTACAATAAATTATACCCCCTTATAGGCCTAAAAATCAAGTTTTTTACTATGGGTGCCCCAATTTGACCTAAAAGTCAAATTTGGTCAACAAATTGGTGGCTGATAGGGGTAGTATGCCTGCTATACTAACTAGACTAGTAGCCTTATCAGTCCATTAGGATTATGGAGTCATCTAAGGATTGAGACAAATAAGAAAACTTTGACCATTGACTACCAATTTTATCAAAACAAGACAACTAAGACTACCTCAACCACACAAAGGAAAAGGACACACAATAAAGAAAGTAAACACACAAGACACACACATGTGCATAGTCACTTATTAGAATTAGGAAACAACCTATTATGCATAATTATAAACTAAACATACCTCCTTTAGATCAAAATTAAAACTTCTTGAATCATCTTCATAGTGAGATGAAACATAGTACCAAGCATGATTCTCTTTAGATTGAATGCTTTGTGGACCAGACCTCTTCCTTAGCACTTCATTTGATCTAATCTAAAGTATGTCATCCTTAAACAAGTCTCCAATGTATATATATTCCTCTTGAACATGTTCACACACTTCATGTTGTTTCCCACTCTTCATCTCATGATCAACTTGTATATCCTTAGTAGGCATGGCTTCAAGAAGATTAGTTTCATGTTCCTTAGAAGATTGAGGCCAATAGGAGTTTGTTCCATCCTTCAAGAGCTGATATGTTTCTCCCAACTAATTAATAATATTATATCCTATTTTTATGACTTCAAACATGTCATCATCAAATGCATATGCTCTTTGAAAGGATAGATTTGAAAGAATGTTTTTCCTTTTCATACGTACTTGTTTACCAATGCTACCTTCTTCATCTTTGACCAACTCATATCCTCATTGAAGATGAGTATAACCTGCCCAAATTACTTCAAACAAGTTATATAAATACTAATTAATAACTTTTCCATTTTCATCCATGGTTTCTTGAAATTTGATTAAATAGTTTATGGTCATTTATTCCTCTTTGGAAAAGAGAAGACATCCTTCCTCATTAACCCAATCTAAAATCTACACACAATAAATCACCTCTTCTTCATCTTTTATCAGATCATCTTCAAGGTATATTTCCTCTATCTTGGTCTCATGAGACTCTCCCAAGACTACCACCTCTTGAGGGATGGCTTGAAAGTGTTTTCCCTCCTTGATAGCACATTCTACTTCAGATATGGAGGCAAAAACTTATGACTTGTCTTTTTCTTCATCAAGGGGAGTCGATATGGTGATATCCTCATCATAATTTCTCATGAGGTCTTATTTATAAACCATGAATTGAGCATTTCCCTCTTCATTTGCCTCTCTCAAGATAGGTTTTTTAACACAAAGAAAACATTCCTCATCATCAACCAAGCAAAGAGATTCAACACTGGGACTTACCTTCTCTTCACCACTTAAGACCTCTTGAGGGATTTCAAAATGAAATTCAAATATCACAATATTATCTCTTTTATTAAGGGATGAAATATCTTCAACCTCTTTCATGGTGATGCCAAGACTAGGCATCTTGAAATCATGTGATCTATCCCAATGAGGCTACCAAGGAGGTAGGTTTTCTTCAAGCAAGAGTTCTCTTTCTTTATCAACCAGTTGATCCTCCTTTGGTTCCCACACCATAGTTCCATCAAGGAAAAGGGTGATGGGGTAAGTACAAGATGAATTAGTTGGTAGAGGTGGAATATAGAGCTCAAGGTTAGATTGAGAATGCAAGGTAAGAAACTCTTTAGGAAGCTCTTAAGGAAGGGGAGATGAGATGTGTTTAGGCATAGGATCTTCTTTTGGGTATAAACCTTCCATCTCACCTTGACTTAGTAATCTCATATTTGCTTCTAATTCCTCTATTTTATTGGATAGGTTCTCTTATAAAAGCTTCTCTTAAAGTTTATAGGAATCATCATGGGAATAAGGATTGCATGAAGGTTTCCATGGAATAGATGAGGCTTCTTGAGGAAGAGTGAGAGGGACTTACAAAGGATCAACTTGATTTTCCACTTCATACTCTTGTAAAATTCTTCTATCTTCTTTCTTACCCCATGACTCTGCTATCTTTCCCCAACTTAGGATGTTAGGATTAATGTTTTCTCAATTTCACACTCTTGATCAAGACTTTTCTCCTCCTTCTTTCCCCATGATTCCACTATTTTGTTCCAACTTAAGACATTGGGATTATAAGTTTCTTTTTGAGGTGGTGGGGATGTAATGTGAGAGGTAAATGAAGGCTTGAAATCCACTTCTTTTGTTTCCAAAAATGGACTGTTGCAAATGCATATTTTCCAACTCAATTTGCCTATCAAGATTTGCCTCAAACACAAGATTTCTTCTTTCAACTCTCTCCTCCAACTAATTTAAAAGGATGAATTTTATGGCCTTGATTTAGCCCATGAGTAGGGTTCGTGTATGGCTGGTATGAAACTTGGGAAAATGGATATGAAGGCTGATAGGTATAGTGAGGTTATCTTTCATGAACTTCTAGCCTATCCTCTAAAGAAGAGATTAAACCACTCATATCAATCATCTCACTTGTGATCATTTGCCAATTGGCTCTCTCAATAGGTACCCATTCTCTCTTAACCAACTCTAATGCATCTCTTACATTTTTAATGACATGATTAGGAACTTCTATACCACATCCTCTTTGTGTGTCAAGATCCAACATGTATCTCTCATAGTCCAAAAGTGTTTGCTTAAAGGTGGACATGGGCTGATTAGAGAAAGGACTAGGTTGACTAGGAGGGGTAAAACATTAATAAGGCTAGTTATAAGACTAATAAAACTCATGATAGGGCTGAATATGGTCATATTAGGATTGATAATGATCATAACAAGATTGACCAAGAACTTGTTCATATTGATAGGGAACGGGACAAGATGGATATGTTTTACCAACTTGTAGAGAACAAAACTAAAATCTAAGGTCAGAAATGAAACTTATTTGGTAATTAGAAACATAAGAAAATGTTATCAACAATTTTAAAATGGAATACCTAGGCTACTTGACCAGCTGATGTATCTTCAGAGTCACCATTGATGCTTTGATAGATGTCTCCAAAGGCTAATTGTTGAGAGACAACACCAAAAATATCTCAATCTCTTAGAACAAGGGTCCACTAGGCATGCCAAAAACTATTGTAACTTGGATTTTCACCCTTTTATGAGATGAAAATATCTCCTCATCTAAGTGGAATAATGGAATTACCTCTAGTTTTGTGGGAAGCCTAAGGAATGAGGTAAGTCTCTAGATAGGGCTAGTTCCCTTGATGTACCACTTAGGATTGAACCCTACAACTAAACTTAGGAGGTGAAAAGGAAGAGAGATAACTATAATAAAATCCAAACTAATGGGGTGATACACCAAATCAATTTTATGACTTCCAACTAATTTCATTCTACACTTGAGACCAAGAAACAAACTAAAACATACACTCCTTCAATCTTCATCTTCTCACATCAATGTTACATTATGAGGTCATGGATGAATGCACAAGGATAGTAGGACTTTAAAAAATTCCTATGAGTGAAATAATGAATATAATAATTAAATTAAACCTTGGCATCTCCTAGAACACATCACATTCCCTACAAGAAGAAGTTACAAATAGGTGAGAGAATGTGATAACGTGCTAAGGAATCCATAGTCTTCACTAAGGAAATTCAACATTCAAGTCAAGAACACTATTAAAATTCATGTAATATGTAACACTTGGTAATTTTATTAATCAAAAGGTATGAAAATGAGCATGGCTTCACCATACTTAGGTGGAGCATCCCTTATAATGTCAAAATGGCTAACTCTTATAGAGTTTGAGAGAGAGAGAAAGAGAAGTACAAAGGTCACAAGGACACTTGTAAAGATAATAAAATAAGTTATAATTGAATTATAATATGATATGGGTGAAACCATGAAAGTATAGGAGCAATAAGTGTCAATTCAAGTCACAAACTTGAAGAAAAGTGGCAAGAAACTCCTTATTTTGCATAGAAAAATTACCTTCATGATTGCCTTTGTTTGGATATCCCATAACTAATAAATACCAGTTATAATTATTTTAATTAAATATAGGGACATCATACATTCCTCTCCATGCATTTTTGCATTCCTATTCTTATGGAAACAACTAGAAAGGAGCCATCATTATTTACAGTCCTAAAAATTGCCCTTCCATGCACCTTGCACACTTGCCTTCCAATTTGGATTTATTTGATCATGAAAATACATGGGATGTAGTTATTGATAAGTTTTAATAACCTCCATGTCCTTTTAATCATCAGGGGCACCATAAAAGTCCATCCACTTGAGGTTTTCACACTTTTCTCTAGCTTGTGTAATATGCCAAATTTGACTAGCTGAGTTGAAACACCTGTTTTAGGCACTTAGAAACATTTTAAAATAATTAAACTTACATTAGGATTTAATTTAAGTCTCAATATTTCCATCCATGTGATTTACATCTATTGAAACTTCCTACAACCTATAAAACACATAAAATGCTAATAAAAATCATGTTTTTACCCCCATTTGTACAAGTCCATATAGATAGCTTCCATGGGAAGTATATTGGGTGAGTAATCTTAAACATTAAATATTTTTAATTATAAAAATATTCCATTTTATCATATAACAAACTTCATTTTCAATAATTGGTCCTGGTTGAGGGTTTAGTAGTGTTTTAGGTTTGTTTTCACTCTTAAGTTTGGTTCACAAAGTTATGACATAAAACCTAGTAAAAAATACACAAATGTGGCCTTAAAAACCTATTTTAACCTCCCATAACTCCTTTGTCACCCATGCAATGCCTCATGAAAGATATGAGCATTAGAACTTCTCCTATCGAGCTTGTTTTCACTATTTTGCATAAGTCTGAGTAGTTTTGGGCTCAAAAAAGGATCCCTTGATGTTTTCTCTTCACTCAAAAATCTTTTAGACCTATTTATTTTCCCAAAAAACATGTCTCAACATGTTACCAAGCTTATCTCTTGCTATAAGTATCAAAGACTCCCCATTTGGAAACTAGGTCTTAGTGTGCCTAATGTGTTTATTTGTACATCAAGGTCCAAAAATAACCTCCTAAATCTTTCCCTAATTATCAGTAGTTAAAACACATCTATATTGTCCTAATTAAAATATTCTAATTATTTTAAATGCTTATCTATGGCTAAAATTGCATATGACTACTCATTTGGGCATTAGGCCTATTCCTTGCTTACTAGGTCTACCTACAACTTCAATGGTTTAGAGCATCCTAATGAGTTCCATAATTATGTGAAGTATTTTCCATATTTTTATTTTTTTTTCAAACTCTCCAAAAATATTCAAGTTGTACAATCAACCTTTATTCACTCTTTTACCATCTTCCTTCAAAACTGTAAGGTTCTTGATCCTCAAGAGTGTTCTACCTCTGAAATAGGATAGAGAGATGTTACTCCATTCTTCAATGAAAAATTCAGGTTTTTAAACTTTTATTAGGTATTAATGAATTTTAATACAAAATTAAAATGTCAAACTCCCTCATTTAGGTACCTAACCAACTCAAGTTGTCCAAGAAAGGGCTTCAAAAGGATTGTTTCCTGCATACTCCCCTTCTCCCCAATAATGGCTTTTTAAGATTAAATCCAAGACTCTTAGGATTTAAAAACATATTAATCACATCCAAATAATTATAATTAATCTTATAATTTACTTCAAAACATCTTTCCCTTTTGGATTCATTATTTTTACCCATTTAGAAATATGAATTTCCTACCTTGTCTATACGGACTGTTGCCTTTGATCAATTAGGGAAAGAAGATGAGAAACTTTGAAAGTGTCTTAGAGTGTATATAAATATATTTTAAATCAACTTTTTACCATTTTGGGTTGTTATCAAACCTTTTATCTATCCTAAGCACATTCATGTTTCACTTTACCTTCACTAGCATGTACCTTGCCTATAGGTGTTTATAGGGATTTTAGGGCCTATGTAGGTTTGATTTATAATGTGTATATCTAATAGAGGGAATAATGATCATCATTGAGGTTATCACACATTATTTCATCATTTATATACTCCCATTTGGCATTGATTTCACCCTTTGGACACACTTAACCCTTAGTACCTATTGACTAAGACTCCTTGTAACTGACCCTGCTTAGCCTTGTCTCTCTCTTGTTTGAACTTTATGAAGTAATCATGACCTTAATGGATGTGACTAAATGTTTGTCTTACCACCCAAAAACCCTTTTGGGCCTCATACTCCCTTCATGTCAAAATTGAGTATCAAATTCTACTCTATCTGTAGGAGTTAATACATGTTTGAGTTCTAAATTCAATGCTTTAAAATGATTTTTGAATTATCCATAATCATTTTACAAGGATTTTAACTCATTTTCTCACTTTGGGTATCATTAGCATAATTGAAAGTGCTACCTTTTACCCACTACCTGAATACCCTATTTACCTGACTTGTAGGTGGACATTTGCTCATTCAACCTGGTCATGATATATTTAGGATTTATCTTGAACCTCCTCAAGGTCAAAAATTACCTACTTATGCTTATAATCTACATATATGTCTTCAAACAAAACCAAAACATCATGTCTAGGTATCTATCTATTTGACATTATAAGTGAGTGTTTAGTGGTTTGTACAGAATGTAGATGCGTTTGGATGCTGAGCATAATAGATCACTTCCTTCAAATGATATTTTAGTTTATAAATGCCATTTGAACTCTTTAGAACCATTGTTATGTTTTATCATGATTATCATTCTAACTTTTAAAAGTAATTCACTTTGAAGCTTCCATTGTAGATATGATTGATTTCTTTCAGTAGTTTCTTAGGCAACTTTAGGGTTCTTTACAACTATCTTCACCCAAGCCTCTACCATTTACCCTCTGCAAGGTGATAGAGATATGTATGGGCTACATGGTTTACCAATTTAGGTGCTTGGATCACCTTGATAACATGTTTTATGAGGTTTTTAAAAACCTCTTAGGCCTTTGTTTGTACTTTTTAGGATCTATGTCTCAAATTTAGTCAACTTATCCTCAAACATGCTTCCACCCTTGAACTTGCACTCTAGACACTTTATATGAGTCTAAAATATGAATTCACATGCTATGACTTCAAATATTCTTTTCAATCATGTTTTAATGCTTCAACATGTTATCTCCATCTCTTTGTCATTACCACTTGTAGGCAGTCTTTGATCATATAGGTAGCAAGCATGATATTGCAAGGAATAAGCATTGTTTTAGGTCTTCTGAATATGACAATACCCTTTCCAATTGTCCAAGATTTTACTTGTCATAATGGAAAATTTGAAGTTAGTTCAAGACTCCTTGATTCAATGTAATTTTCTTTTCAACCACTTGTATATGCACACTTTAATGGCAGACCATGTGTATGTGTAGTCCATGCATACGAAATATGAATATTGCTTGGATAATAAGGTTTTAAAATGGAGATATGGATGATAATATTTAAAAAAATGTACATGGGATCAACATAACCCCTTATAACAATCCACAAAACATGAAAACTCAGAAAATAATGAGAACCTGTTCATCAACACATAATGCACTAGTCCACAAATTTGAGATGAATTCCTCATCAAATAAAAATAAAACTTGAAAAAAATAATTTGAAACATTATGGGACATATAAAACATTCTTTGGAGAAAATATAATCAATTGGTTTGTACGTACATGTTCAAACCAAGGGAAAACTGATAGGGTGTATAGATGAGCAAGTAGATTTGTACAATCTACTTAAAATGGATGGTTCATGAAGAAAATTTGACCATTTATCATAATTATTATATTTATTTGAATTTCCCTAAGTTTACAAAAACCTCCCAAAATTTTTTTACCTGAAACATTTTGTATTGTTTGTACCAAGCAAAAACCTAAGTGTCACTTCAATTTGTCCAAAAAAATAAAAGATGTGTAGAATAGTTTTGAGAAATAAATGGATATTTCAGATCAAACCAAGCATAGATATGAGTGACATAAAGATTCATATACATTCAATTAACTTACCCCATGTGGCATACTTCCCAAGGAGGTATACAAGTGTCCTTTTCTTCCTTTTCTTTAAGAAAATTGACCTTTATCTAAATGAACCTATAGCTTTTTAGTTTTTTCAGTTTCATAAGAATTATAGGGACACATGTATCATGTCATCACCTTTTTAAACTTTCACATTTTCTAATAAACCTTTACAAATCATTAAATGCACTATTTTGACCATTAAAATGACCCAAAATGATAAATAAACCTAGAAACTAATTGACTAAATTTAGTACAACATTAATTGGCATCAAATGACCTATATAACACCTCATGACAATACATTATACCCCCTTATAGGCTTAAAAATCAATTTTTTTACTAGGGGTGCCCCAATTTGACTTAAAAGTCAAATTTGGTCAACATGAACCATAGGAGGTGGAACCATGGGGTAAGAAGGGGGAGCCTTCTTTGAAGAATGACCTATGAGAGGAATGGTAAAAGGTGTAGGAATGATTAAAAGGTGACTTTAATATGCTACTAAAGGATGTGGAAATGATCAATGTGATGTGTGCCACATTGGTGCTAGAGATAATATACCTCTCCATACTTAGGAATATACTCAGGTAATACTTTTGGGGAAGGTATAACCTTGTTTGAGGACTAAAAAGTAGTAAGATGAAAAGTGTCAATATATTGTCATATCTTATGACAATATTTGTATGAATGGTTATCTATGTTTTGGAAGTAATAGATATGCCTGTGAGTAATCTTGGGAGGCATACTAATAAGAGGAGGGGAAATAAAAGTGAAAGGAGCTTGGTATAGGGAATAATCTCTAGTCTAATGATTGGTTAATTTGTGAATGTCATAATAAAATTGATCATCCCATTTGGGGGATGAAGGAACATACTATGGTAAAAGGATCAAACTATCACCAAGAGAAGGTGGGGCTGGTGGAGAGATTAGAAAATGCTCAACTACAAGAGCAATAGGATCAGAAGTAAGAATAGACTCAGCTAAATTAGGAGTGGGAATGGGATTCAAACTAGGCTCTATTAAGGGAGGAGTAGGGCCCATAAAAATCTAAAGGAGAGTCACATGCATCTTAGGGATAAGTAAGATATAGGGGTCAAGGTATTTAGTAAATTGATAGGGACCAATCATAGCATGATCCATAAGTATACTCCATGAGGTTCTTCAAAAACTAGAGGTGTCTGAACCATCTCTACCCTAAAATAAAGAGAAAAAATACTAAAATTAGGAATGATATAAGATATAACATGAAAATATATACTAAAATATTGAAGTAAAGATGAATGATAAAAAATAATCTTAGCATCATGGGCCCAAACAAGACCTCCTAAAAATGGATCATCTAAGGTATGACCATGATTATAATCAAGCATATAAAGATCAATGATGCAAGTAGGGATGACCTTATCATCTGATGTGGCATGATTAATGTAATTTTGAGTCTTGGTTAAAATAATGGGATGTTATAACAAGGTGGTTGACAAGAATGAGGTTGTAAATAAGTGGGAAGCTGAGAGATGAGATGAGGTGAGATATCAAAATTTTTAATCTTGAGATTAATCTCATCATGTTCATTATCATTAGAATCTAAGAGGTTAAGGGAAATTTTCCCAATGATTTTAGGATGACCATTTTAACCTTGAGTGGAATTTATTGGAAAGTTAAATCATTGAGACTCATAAAATTGAATTTTTGGTAAGGGTTCAAGGGTAGGAATCTTGAATACACCCTAGCCTTGGAATTGTTTGAAATTTTAAGGATTGGTGTCACCTTGAATCTAATAGATGGCTCCATTATGAGGTAATTTAACACATTGGTAAGAAAAAGATATAATTTCTCTCATACAATGAGTCCATGGCGTACCAAGCAAGATGTTGTAAGATAGAGGAAAGTTAAATATCATCACCTTCACATAAATGATGATAGGTGGGACAATAATAGGGATTCACACATAACCTAAAGGAGGAATTTTCCTTCGATCATAGCCTTGACATGTGTTTCATGTGGATTTAATATTACATTCATAATATCCAAGGGTTTTGATAAAATTAAGAGAGGCCATGCAAGTATCAAAACCCTCATCAATCAAGGCACGCTTGATTTGGATATCATTAATTTGGACACTAATAAATAGAGGAGGATCATATTCATGAAGTAGAATATCATCAATAATCATGAAAGATATGGGAAATTTTAGGGAAAGATAATTTACCATTGTTTCATCAACATGTATGGACATCTCTTTACACTGTTGGAGAATAATACATTCAGATCTAGATAAGGTGGCTTCACACCCTGCTAGGGGAGGATGAGGGATGTTAATTTTGAAAAAAAGATATATAATATGGTTATGATGACATGGATAGGTCCTCATAAGTTTGATAAATGGGATTTTGGATGGGAGATTAGTGATTTTCATGATAGGATCCCACTCATCATAACCCATAAAAATATTATTGAAAAGAGGTGCATAGTGTTAAAGGAGGTACTTGGAAGGAGAAGCCAAAGCACATGTGAATTTATGTTTATAAGAGGTAGAAGGTTTAATATAAGGACAAGTTTGTATATTATGTTGATAATATGAAGCATTTGATGTAGGTGTAGTTTGAGAATTTCTAAAACAAGTATTGATATAAGATTGAGTGTCATTGGTGTTAGGTAAGGAAGATGGAGGGATGGTATAAATAGAATGGGAAGTGTTATCCATGAGAGGTGTTGGAATTAGTTCATAAAAATTTATAAGGTCATCTTTCCCCAACTCATTTAAGTGAGTTGGAGAAGAATTTTGGATAACATGAAATGTGCAAGATAATGGAAGTGCATAGATGGGTTGAGGATCAATAAAAGAAACCACTCGCATGTTAGTCATATTAACCACATTCTCTTCAAGATTTAGGTCAATAAGATTGTCAACATTATTTGTATAAAGGATGGGCTTATCTTGGTTATCTTGGTGATTTGGAAGAGGATCTTTATAGATGGCTAAATGAGCATTAGCTTCATTTAAAGCTTAAGATTTAGCTTGTGTTTCATGAGATTTGAAATAAATGTCATAATATTATTAGCATTGATGAATTATAGTATCATGGTCAAAATTAGGACTAAAAATGAAAGCCATAACCAAATTACAAAGCTGACTATAAGGCTCATGAGAATGATCCCAACTAGTGTGAAACCAATAAAATTTGTTGGGATCATACCAAGATTTCATGGGACAAGTGGGATCAAGTTCTCATGAGAGAGTCATTGGTATATGGTTTAGTAATTCTACTAAGGATAAATTTTTGTGAATAATGATGTTATTAATTGAAGATAAAATAGGATTGGTGATGTGGTTAAGAGGAGAAGCTTGTTTTGAAGATTGGTTAGGAACAATAGCTTGTATAGTGTGAATGATGTCATAAGAGTCTATCACACCATCATTAGTAGCATGATAATTCTTATTCTTGAGTAATATATGAGTACCCATGGAATGTTGGGATGGCTTGAATCAATGCATAAGGAAACCTTGATGTTTATATTGGTTAATAACCTCCTCTAAAGTACATGGAGAGAGAGTCCAGACCTAATATTACAACTTGGGAAAAAGAGCATTGGTAAAGACATGGAAACGGTTGTCATTGGCCATATTATGTTCACATTTGTTAGATAAATTCTTCCATCATTTAAAAAAATCTTGGTTTGTTTTAGTTTTAAGTTGCTTATAATTGATAAAATGGGCCAAGTTATTCTCAAGAAGATCACTAGTTTGGAAATCTTGGATTAGAGCATCTACTAAATTTTACAAACTAGTATTTGAATGAGTTTTAAGTTAGTTATACCAATCTAAAGCATCACCCATGAGAATTTTTTCTAATAGCTTGGTAGTGGCAAAGGTATTTAATTTGACCTAGTCTTTATATATATTTCCAAATGACTTTAAATGAAGACTAGGATTGGTTGACCCATTGTAAGAAATGGTAGGGGTGATACCTCCTATATCAATATTAGTAATTTGAGATGTAAGAGGCTCATTTTGAAGATTCTTGGTTATTTTTTTGACAAGAGGAGGTTGAGGGATAATATTACCATGGGATTACCTAAGATTAAGTGGGGGAAAATTTTGATTATGCATGCCCCATGGCATTTGTTGAGGGTGGGTTTGAAGATGGATAAGGTGATTTTGCATTTGCATCATTTAATTTGCATTGTTAGATTGGAAAGCATTCATTTAATTAAAGGTTTGTAGTATAAGTTTATGCGTTTGGTTAAATTTTTACAATTGTTTAAAGAATTTGAATTGGAATTAGTGGCTTAGATACCACTATGGGTGTTAGTAGGAACTTAAGAAGAGTTGTTAGTAAGTGAGGCACTAGTGGCATAATTTACTTGTGTGTCAAAATATGGACTAGTAAAGAGGTGAGAAGAAGTAGCACTAGAAGCATGATTACCATAGGTATAAAATGATTCACTAGTGGAAGAATTTAGGAGAGTGGGTCTTGAAAGAGGCCCACTAGATGTAGAACATGCCATGTTAGTAGAGATACTAGGTATGGAGGTATAGGAAGTCAAACAATAAGAAGTCATGGTATGAAAAGGGGTCAAAATAGATGGAGGAGGTTGAGAAATAAAGAACCTAGTATGACCAAATGTGTGTGAGAATGTGGGAGAAGGTGATTGAGGATCTTTAGTTTGACCATTTATCATGAGTTGATAAATGGTAGAAGGATCCTTTCTTTGATGTAGAGGAATTTTAGAGATGAAGAATAGCATTTATGGTGTATACTCTAATTTGGGTTGATCTTCAAGTGAGAAGAGAGGATTACGAAGTGAAGATGAATAAAGAGGGGTCCCATTGTTTGTAGTTTGAGTGGATATATGAACATTACTTTCATTTAAGATAGGAACCACAATATACTTATGGTAGAGCCTATTAAGGTTGGTAAGGCTCATCATACTCATTGAATTCAACTCAGTGTTGTATTCAAATAAGAATTTCATGATGAGGGAGAAGGATTAGGAAAGGCAAATGTGATGCAAAACCAAGGAAATACAAAGTGGTAGATAAGAGTATATAATTGACTGGGTTGACTTAGTATTGGAAATAGGCTCTAAAAACTAGGTAAATAAGGATATAGAGTTGACAAGGTCAACTTAGTACTATAACCTAGGACAAAAAATAGTCTAATAAGGATACATAGTCAACAGGGTTAACCTAGTACTATATCTTGAAAGGCAAAAAAAATATTATTTTGACCAGGTCAACTTGGTATTATAGGTAGGGAAAATAGATAGTTTATAAGAGACTGTCGAATAAAATGATAGTGTACTAAAAGTAAGGAAATTTTTTGAAATGTAATTTAAAGAAAGAAATGAAAAAAAAACACACAATCAATTGGGTCAATGAGGATGATCCAATTGAGTCACATAACACAAAACCTTTCACCAATGCTAACCAATACAAGTTCTTATAATACATCATATAATGATCAAAGAGTAAGTGGTCAACTTGGAAAGTAAATGATAATTAATAGGTCATCTTGAATGTTGTTAGATTATTAGAATGTTATTTTAAGTGTGATAGGGAAGTTGGCTAAGAAAGTAGGGAACTAAAAAGAAATCTATGGATGGTTTTAGGATGTTTAGGCTGAAAGGGATCTATATTAACAATGGTAATGGCTTGGTATTGGGGCCCACCCCCTCACTTCATAATTTCATAGTGATAAGGTTGTCAGGTGATTTTCCAATATATACCATTAACCACATGTTTATACTTGGCCATAAAACCAAGTCGACTTCCCCCTTGGTGATGAAATCCAAGTAGGTAGGCCTTGGGTAGAGAATTATTTAAATGTATTTTGAAATTATGTGATTTTGTAGTGTGTGAAAGAAAGAGAAAAAAATTGAAACTAAATGGTATATTAAAAAACCACCTAATTAGACTATGTGATATATTCTAAGCATGCAATCAACTAAAAGTGAAAGTGTGAAATAATTAGTAGCATATAGATGCTAATTTACAATTTGAAACATAGTATAGTGTTGGTTTAGATGATAGTATATGCAAACATTATACAATAGAGTCAACAGTGTTGTTACTATATTGATAAATCAATGGTCTTTAAGAACTATGTCGATAGGGTCAACCTAGTCTTTCAAATAGAGGACGAAATATAGAATTAGGTCAACCAAGTCGACCTAGTTTATTATATGAGGGTAGTTTTAAAGACTATAAATTATGTAAAAATATAAATATAAGGAATAATTGAAATGATAGAGAAAGAGATAAAGGAAACTTGGTGGGTTGGAAGATGCAGAGGAATGTGAGATTGCTATTGAAGTGCCTTGAATGTTACTTAAAAATTCTGCCAACTATGTCAACTGGGTCAACCTAGTTGTATAGTTGCCTATTTTTTAAAGCCTATAAAGATGACTATACCAGCTTGGTCAACCTAATTTGTTTTTTGGAAGTTGTTTGGAATACTATACTAGCTTGATCAACCTAGTATGTTTTTTGGAATCCTGTAAGATGACTTTACCAGTGTGGTAGACCTAGTATGTTTTTAAAAAGCTTGTAAGAGTATTGTGTCAACCTATTCAACCTAGTAGCCTATCTAGAAGTGAAAACATGTACTATGTTGACCTATTTTATCTAGTAGCCTATATCTAATGAATACTTACACAAATAGAATAGAGTCATTTTGATGTGACTGTGTGTTAAACCTGTGAATAGAAATTAGAGACTATACCGACCCTATCTACCTAGCATCACAAATGTAGAAAAATAATAAATAAATGATAGAAAATGAAGAATGTGAAAGAAAACCTACAAGGGTTAGATTCACCTTAGGTTCACTAGAATTTATTCAATCATAAATGCATCATGTCTATAAGTCAATCCTAACTCAGAGAAGATAGATCATACTTACACTTCTGATTGGGGATACATTAGATAATCAAGAGCATGACTAATATGTGGATATGTTAGACCCAATTAGGGGATATATTATCACAAAAAAAATACTAGGGATTATTCCAAATCCTCTAGTAAAGCACAATCATGAAATAACCCTAACTAATCCCTATGTTTTCATATTCACTAAATAAATAACAAGCAATGCAAAAAATCTAATCTAGTGCTCACCAAAGCTTATGGCACAAAGTGGGGGTGATAAACAATGAAAGTGAACATGCATAGAAGACATATACTTATTTTAATGTATACAAAATCCTAATGCATGGAGTATAAATACAAATGCATATCTATCTACTCTTACAAAGGAGGAACAAAGTTAGGAATACTTACCTTTAAAGACAAATCCATCGAGCCTCAATCTCTCCCTTGGCCAAGGTGATTCACAAGAGGTTGTTTTGGTATGTAAGTATGACAAGGATAAATCATCTATAGGATACATAACCTATTAATGCATCTAAATTACTTCTCCATACGACAAGATCCATATATCCAAAGAAAGTATGAAATCCTAAGCTTGCTCCTCAAGAATAATGGTGGACAAGCAAATGCGTAATGGCTCTTACTTATTATAATTTTATCTAAATAATGGTGAAATTATGTTATATATATATAGGTGGATTTAACCCTAATCCCTTCCTAAATTTTTAGTTGATAGGGTTGACCCAATTGATCTAGTACTGATATTGATAAAAATTCACTAAGTCACAGGCTAGATCAGCCAAGAGCTAACCTAGACCCTAAATGAGTTTCATCAATAAGAGTACAAGGTTGACCCAGTCAACCTAGTATTATAAACTATTGAAAGGGAATTTAGGTTAGGAAAAAAAGGATGAAAGGTGGGAAATGATTAGAGGAGTATACAAGAGAGAATAACAAGCTTAGGTAAATGGTTTTTAGGAGATAAGTGTATAGATAATAAGTGGAAAAAGGGAAAAAAATCCTTCAAATAACCAATTGTCTATGTTGGGGACTAAATTTTCACCCTAGCTGAGCAAGCAGATTGTTCAAGCCTTCTTACTCAAACTCTATTCTAATATGGGACTAACCATAGGTTGTGGGTATCATATAATGGGGTCAAACCTCTAAGATTTTTAATGAGGATATCTCCTTTGATGCATCATTTTATCTCATTCCCACTAATAAAACCTATTAATGACTAAGGGAAAGAGAGAGAGAGAGAGAGAGAGAGAGAGAGAGAGAGAGAGAGAGAGAGAGAGAGAGAGAGAGAGAGAGAGAGAGAGAGGGAAACCTAAGCTAAAAGTGATTATGCACCTAATTATGGGTTGATCTACCCTACTTGAATCTTAAAACACTAATGAAACAAGTAAAATACTAGATCTAGGATCCCAAATATCTATCATACATTAGTGTTTCATGAATAGGTTCACCAAATGATCTAATTTGAGGGAAATGAATGAAATGTCTAAAGTAAAATGCTAACCAATCATAGTATCTACATGTGGGCTTTAATCAAGATATGTAGAACACTAAACATGACCTGCATAACTAGATGAACTAGTATCTAGGTGAGATCATAATTTGACAAGGGAAAAACTTCTACCACATATGCCAATCTGATATGTACACACTATACCAAAACAATGAAATCTAAAACACATTCTTTCATTCATCTCAAGAGGTTATAATCTCCATATTGGTATATTTTTGTCATGCCTAAGAGAGGGAGTAAAGAAAATATAGAGAGGATAATTTTTGGCTCAAAAGCCTCTCTATATAACATAAAAAGAGAAAGAGAGATGGGAACAATTCCTTAGAGAGTGGAGGAAAGTCCTTGAGATCAAGAAGTGAGGTGGTAGCACTTGATTGCTTTTTATTTACATGTTTTGATCAACAAATAAATCTCCTATTGTCCCACTAGTCCCCAAGCCTCTCCCATTGGTCGAGACTATCCCCTTAAAGACAAGGGTTTGTTACATGATGACCAAGTCCTTTTAAGTGTAATCAAAAACCCCTAATTATCTCTCCAAGTACCATCTCACTATCTTGGGACCCTAAGTCTACTTGACCTATTCATGAGGATCAAATCCTCAAATCTTGGCACTGACAATCATTCCATGCTTTGAGAAAAATATTACTTACTTTGTTGATGATGGTAACCCTTGAATTTATCACATATTTGTTCTATTTCCATATTTGGATCATAGGTCCCACATATATATGGAAAACCAACCTAAGGTCATTAGTTTTCCTATAGTCATCCATACTCTGATTGATGCCTAGTCCCATTAACCACCAACTTGTCGACCTTTACTTTATATTAGGTTTAAAAGACCTATTTTTCCTTTAAGTATTTTTCCCAATAATGTTAGGTCCTGAATATGCATTCTAGTACAACTCAGATCATATTTGAGCTCAATTTTGTGTATTTCCACTAGGTTGGGTCAAAAACTAGCTTTACCCAAGTCGAGTTACTCCATCGACCTTAGTTGAAAATGCCCCAGCTTAGTCCTTTGTTTCATTGGCTATCAGCAATCCAACTTGGATCATTGACCCTTGAATTAGCTTGCTCTATTATATTTTCTAGGTATAAATGAATGTGAGCCCTCAGATCTATCTCTTAATTGTCAACTTTATCCCCATTAGTGCCACTTGGAAAATACACATTAATCCTCAAGATCTTGATGTTAATCTACTATCTCACATGTTTACATCACATGTTAATATCTTAAGCTATCTAACCCTTTAACCTATCTCACACCATTGGATCAATATGTAAGATCAAGTAAGGATTGTTGATCTTGTTGAGACCCACTATTTGAAAGCCAATGGCTAGTTCATGATCTTAAAATTGATGGTTTGTAGGACATCAAATGACATTCACACAACCATCAAATTTAAGCTTAATAGCATTTGGTTTTCTCAATATTAAACTTGACATTATTGTAAATGTCTTACTACATAGGTCCAACTTTAGAAGCTTATAACTTAATCCAAAAATCTCACACAAGCCTCAAAGTTTTTTAGGATGCTCCTGGCACATAGATCTATATTTGTACTTGATCCACTAGTCATGCAAGACTTCTAAGTGAAGATATTAAATACATAAATTTGTCGGTCCATTTTTTCTTGTGTGACGTCCTAGCAATGGTGAAGCTCATTTGGTTAAGTATGGAAACCTTAGCAAAATCTAATTGAGGAGCTAACTTTGATCATGTATAACTTCATTTTCACTTTGATGGAGGATCTATAACTTGGCACATAACAACTAGGGACCAATATGAATAAACCCATGTGACCACTTTTCCCTATAACTACACATGTGTGAGATATTTCCTTGTCAAGATGCTCACTTGGCTTTGTTTTAACTTCTTTCAAAATGGCTAAGTATGTAAAAATAGTAAAATTTGGTTGAGAGGCCAACTTTGGATCTCCATAACTTTTGATGCACTTTGGTAGAGGACATAAAACTTAATGCGTATAAACTTGGAAAAAATGTGAATAAACCCATATGACCAATTTTCCTTGACTCATACATATATGGTAATGGTGACATCATCAAAGTGCCTATTCAAAAATTCTACCACTAGACCCAAGATGCCTAGATGAACACAAATGAAGAACCAGATGGATCCCTTGAATTTCCACACTTGTTCCAAGCACTCTTGACATCCCATATGGTTTCTCCAATATGTTCCATGCTCCAAATGTTTAAATTATATTATAACCTACATGGTCTCTTCTAATTTAAAATCTTAGACCCCCTTTCCAATCCTTTGATCTATTACTTCATCAAACTATGCAAGATCTTCTTATGTGGGGCAAAAATGGCCAACATATTTAGTGACTCATAAGATTTTCATGCCTATCTATGCAAAAGATCCTAGACCATGTGCCTATTCTAATCCATATGGCATGAAGTCTCTACTTGGATCCAACATATTGACTACCAATCCTACTCTAACCTCTTTTGAAACAAAATACAAAGACCAAAAAGAGAACAAAACAAGATAGAGTGCCCAAGGCACTTATTAAAAAGGAAACTAACCTAAAATAGGGACAACAAATAAATGTGCTAGAAATAGAACTTAGAGGAATGCATGAAAATTATTATAATATGTACATGGTTGTAATATATAAGTATTTTCCACTTGGGTCAAGTGGGAAACTATTTTATGCACCTTTAAACTTTGAAAAATACTTGCCTTCTCTTGATAGCTATCTTCTACAATTGTGACCAATTAGATGCTCGTATCTTCTTGGGGAAGTAACTGGTTCTACTTCCAATTTCATGTGAATGAATTGTAGACATGAGTCTAAGACCCAATCATACTCCTTCCAAATTTGTGCACTTTATAGGAACAACTTCAGTTCTTCCTCATTTCTAAGCTATTGATCATGAACATATAAACCAACTTGACATGTCTCCTTTAACATATCTATGAGGTTGACCTCTAAGGGAGATAGACCTGATCTTATGACTTTTTGAGGCCATTTGATCTCCTTCTCAGCTTCCAATAGTAGAGAGATGTCTAAATTTCGAGAGAAAAGTTGATAACCATGTTTGAAAATTTCAAACATGTCATCTCCTAAGAGAACAATTACCTCTTTATTGATGATAGTAATCTTCTTATCTTAGAATAGACCCCATTCAAGTAAATAAAAACTTGAATGAAATATATCAAACAAATTAGAAGATTTTTTCTCATGAAGCTACCATTTAATATGAGCCTTTTCAAACTAAAATTCAAAAGTAAACATGTCAGTTTCTTGACCAAAAACATGAGGTTAGGAGCCTTATTTTGACATCTCATATTGGTCAATAAACATTGCTTCATTTTTAATATCAAGTTGATGACTAAGCAAGATCTCAATTTCAGCTTATTCTTCTACTACAAGCTCTTGTCCTGCATGATAAATGGAATATTTTGTGTTACCAAGGAACTCATGGATAACATCATCAACTTTTCCAACTGAGACATCCTTCTCTTGTACATCAACAACTTGTTCCTCATGTACTTGTTCTTATACTTGTATCTCAACCTCTAGCTCAGCTTTCTCTTGTACTTATTCCATCTTTACATCATAATGGAAAATCAAAGCATGTTTATCCTTATCTAGATGTGTCCCAATCATGATTTCTTCTTCCTAGTCACTCAATTCACCTTTATTTCATGCTTCTTTAGTTGTATCTTCTTGTATTGCCTCATAGAGGGGAGGTTCTTCCTCAAAGAGTGGCATAACAAATCCTTGAAATACTCAAAAAGATGATAAAGGTCTAAATAAGCTACCATATATACCTGATTTTGCTCCTAAAGTTGTTATTCTTGGATCACCTTCACCTCCTCTTTCTGATTCTTTTCCTCTTAAATGGCTCTCCATGAAGGAAAATCCCTAGGATTCTGAGGGTAAACGGGTGGACATTGTCTAGTTTTTTTTTTAATTCTATAATCACATCCTCCTCTTTCTTCTACCTACTACTTTGAATGAATTTCTAAGATGGAAATGACCTAGGTTCTTGAGGGGAGAGGGATGGGGGTTGAATGACCTTAGATTTGCTTTACTGCATGACTTGGTTCCAAGATGGGAAAGATTGAGGTTATACTTTGACCTTTTGTTTCTAGTTCTCCTCCTCTTTCATTTTCCTCAGCTCTAACTCTTTAATCTACTTATTTATATTATCTTAAAATAGCTTTTCTTTAAGGTGGATAGTGGCTTCATGAAGATAGGGAATAAAATAAGACTCTTGAGGAGGTATGAGAGATGTTTGCATAAGTTTATATCCTTCTTTAACTTGGGTCCTCAAATCTAGACTTGCCTCACCTAGCCTACCCCATGACTTCACCACTTGGTTGTAACTTGGAACCTTAAAGGACTTCATAAGGGGTTCTTGAGGAAGGATGGAGTCTTGGACCCTAACAACAGGTTATTCCAAAATAATCTCCTTTTTTATTTGAAAAATTTCTTGAATATATTCCCAAGAAGGAAAGGTTTGAGGAACATATGAGACACTTGGGATACATAAAGGGTCACTTAGAAAGGCCTCTTGGGGAGAAATGGGTGGCACATAAGAAGGTTGATGTGGTGTATATGAAGGCACATGAGATTGGTTAGGTTGGACCTACTTTTCTTCAAGGCCTTTAAGCTTATCCTCAATGCTTTAAATGTAAGCACGTACATCCATCATCTCACCTATGAGATTATTCCAATTTTCTCTCTTAATAGGTGTCCATTATGCGTTTATTTGTTGTAATGACTCCCTCACAAAATGGATCTAGTGAGTAGGGACATCTTGGCCATAACATTTCTATGAGCACAACTCTAGTGCATGTTTTTCAAGGCTTATTAGATTCTACTTAAATGTTGGTATAGATGGTTCATGATGGGGTTGATGAGTAGTATTATGATAGGCTTGATGTTCATATAGAGGATCAAGGAAATATTCTTGCATATATGACTAAAATAGGTCCTCATGTTATTGGTGAGGATCATAAGGAAGGTAAGAGTTATTCCCTTGATAATAATGATCATGAGAAACTTGCTAAGGCTCCTCATAAATTATATAGAAATTTTAGTGGGTTTGATTAGGCTCGTATGGACTATGAAGGTCTTATTGGAGCTATTGATAAGGAGGTGGATAATAGGAATATTCACTATAACTATTCATATTGACCTCATATGTCAAATTAGATACAAAACTAACTTAAAATTTTCAATGATACATACCTGGTCTACTCATAACCAGAAGTTTTGCTTTGGAGTCACCATTGGTGCTAATTTGCTTGCTTTCAAAAGTTGATCAGAGGAAAAACACACCAAGATATTTTCACTCTTTCAAACCTTGTCCCACTGGGCATGCCAAAACTATTGGGTACTAAAATTAAATGCTAGATGAGTAAGGAGATTGTTCAAGCCTTCTTACTCAAACTCTAGTCTAACATGGGACTGACCCCAGGTTGTGGGTATCCTATAATGGCATCAAACCTCTAGGATTTTTACTGTGGCTAGATCTTCTGATGCATAATTTTAGTTCATTCCCACTACTAAAACCTACAAATGACTAAGGAAAAGGGAGAGAGAGAGAGAAAGAGAGAAAACATGAAAGGTAAACCTAGGCTAACAGTGGTGATGCACCTAATTATGGGTTGATCCACTCTGCTTGAATTGTAAAACACTAATGAAATAAGTAAAAGACCAAATCTAGGATCCCAAATATCTATCATACATCAGTGTTTCATGAAGAGGTTCACCAAATGATCTAAGCTAAGGGAAAAAAAAGAAAGGTCTAAAGTAAGACACTAACCAATCATAGTATCCACATGGGGGCTTCAATCAAGAGATGTAGAACACTAAACATGACCTGCATAACTAGATGAGCTAGTAGCTAGGTGAGATCATCATTTAATAAGGGAGAAACTTCTACCACATATGTAAATCTAAAATTTATACACTATACCAAAATAATGAAATCTAAAACATGATCTTCTATTCATCTCAAGAGGTTACAAGATCCATCTTGGTAGAGTTTTATCATGCCTAAGAGAGGGAGTAGAGAAAATATAGAGAGGGTCAGTTTCTAGCTCAAAAGCCTCTATATATAGTATAAAAATAGAAATAGAGATGGTAATAATGCCTTAAAGAGTGGAGAAAAGTCCTCGATATCAAGAAGTGAGGTGGTAACACTTGATTACTTTCTATTTACATGCCTTGATTAACAAATAGATCTCTTATTATCTCACTACTCTTTGAGCCTCTCCCATTCATTAAGAGTGTCCCTTTAGAGAAAAAGGTATGTTACATGATGACCAAGTAATTTTAAGCATAATCAAATGCCCCTAACTACCTCTCCAAGTACCATCTCACCATCTTAGGACCCTAAGTCCACTTGACCTGTTCATGAGGATCAAATCCTTGAATCTTGATATTGACAATCATGCCATACTCTTAGTAGAGTACCTACTTTATTGATGATGGGTACCCTTGAATTTATCACATAGTCATTATATTTCCATATTTGGATCACAAGTCCCACATATAGATTGAAAACTAATTTAACATCATTAGTTTTCTGATAGTCATCCATACTCTAATTGATGCTTGGTCCTATTAGCTACCAACTTATCGACCTTTTCTTTATATTAAGTCTAAAAGACCTATTTTTCCTTTAAGGATATTTTTTAGTAATTTTTGGTCTTTAATATGCATTATGGTCCAACTCATATGATATTTGAGCTTAGTTCTATGTATTTATGCTAGCTTAGGTCAAAAATTAGCTTTTTTCAAGCTAAGTTACTCCATCGACCTTAGTCAAAAATACCCTAACCAGTCATTTATTTCATTGGATATTAGTAATCCAAATTAGATCATTGACCCTTGACTTAGCTACTCCATTGGATTTACCAAGTATAAATGAATGTGAGCCCTTGTATCTATCTTTGAATTATCAACTTTGTCCCTATTGATGCCACTTGGCAAACACATGTTAATCCTCAAGATCTTATTGCCAGTCTACTAGTTTATGTGCTTATACCATGTGTTGATCTCTCAAAATATCTAACCCTTTGACCTATCTCACACTATTGGATCAAGATGTATGATTGAGCAAAGATTATTGATCTTGTCAGGATCAACAGTTTGAAAGCCAATGGCTAGTTCATGATCTTAAAATTGATGGTCTATGGGATGTCAAATAACATTAATGTGATCATCATTAAAATTCACATGACCATAAAATTTAATCTCAATAGGATTTGTTTCACTTGAGCTTAAACTTGAAGTTAGCATGAATGTCTTACTACACAAGTCCAACTTTAGAAGCTTATAACTTGAGCCAAAAAGCTCACGCAAGCTTGAAAATTTTTGAGGATGTTCTTGGCATATAGATATACATTTTCACTTGATCCAATAGTCATGTTAGGATTCTGAATGAAGATATTAAATTCACAAGTTAGCTGGTCCATTTTTTCCTTTGTGATGTCTTGGTGATAGTCAAGCTCATTAGGCTAAGTATGGAAAGCTTAGCAAAATCTAACTAAGGAGCCAACATTTAATCATGTATAACTTAATTTACACTTCATCAAAGGATCTAGAACTTGGTTCATAGAAATTAGGGACCAAGATGAAAAAAACCATGTGACCACTTTCCCCTAAAATTTCTGCATGTGAGAGATATGGCCTTTTCAAGATGCTCACTTGGTTATGTTTGAACTTCTTTCAAAATAGCTAAGTATGGAAAAATAACAGAATTTGGCTGAGAGGCCAACTTTGGATGTCCATAAATTTTGATGCACTTTGGTAGAGGACCTAAAACTTGGTGCATATAAACTTAGTATAAATGTGAACAAATCTATATGACCAATTTTTCTGGACTCATCCACATGTGATAATGGTGACATCAACAAAGTGACTACTCAAAAACTCTACCACTAGACCCAAGATGCCTAGATGAACACAAATGAAGAACCAGATGGATCCCTTGAATTTCCACACTTTTTCCAAGAACTCTTGACATCCCATAGGGTTTTTTCAATATGGTCCATGCTCTAAATGTTTAAAACATATGAGAACCTACATGGTCTCTTCCAATTTACAATCTTGGACCCCACTTCCAAGCCTTTGATCTACTTCTTCATCAAACCATGCAAGAGCTTCTTATGTGGGCCAAAAATGGTCAATAGTCTACCCACCCCTTTCCTTATGTACCCCTTAAGAAATGTACTCAAAGAGATTGAGACTCAATGGGTTCCTAAGATATAAAGAACTTCAGTAATTGATAAATGTTTGAAAATATTATGTGTATATAGTTTTTATTATCAATGCAATATCTAGCATGGATTTACTTTCCATTTTTAGCATATATCAACATAATAAATTTAATATATGTTTTTATCTAAAATTAAAATCAATTGGCTTGCTACAGATATATTTATCACCCTTGTGCTTATTCATTTCTATATTCTTAACCCTATCTACCCATAGTAGGATCCTCACCCAATTTAGGGTTAAACACTACTATAGTGAAACCACTAAATATCATACCTATAGAACAAATGTATAATTATGAGGTTGGTGAATCTATCAAAAATGAAAAAAAGGTAAAATCTATATATGTTCCATAATAACAACATTCACCTAAAAAGGTAGAACAAGAAGATGATGTAAATGAATTACCTTTATTAGTAAATTCAAAAGATCCAAATTTTATATCCATATAAGATATTGATTGTGATTTTGATGATAGTTGTGTTGATGATACAAATACAATACAATTGATCATGGATGGATTATTTATGTGTTTTTAATTTCATCCCAATTGGCCCAGGTGAATATAAAGATGATTCAATGAAAATAATTCACAAAATCATATATAAAAGAAAAATAATGATTTAGATATTGATAAAGGAAACAATACTTGTTGTAATATATATACTAAATAGAATACTAATATATTAGGTTTACCATTGACTAACATAATTGTTAAGTATAAGATCACTAGATAATAAGAGGCACAATACATAGACTAATGCATTACAAGTATGAAGAAGTTACCTTTGGTAAATCTAGTAGATAATGTGGAGATCATAACTATAGAATTAGTTGCTATAATACAAGATAATAGTGCCCAAGATAGACCATATGTTATGTTACAGATGTTACTTTATAGGGAATTAATTATATTAACAATAATAAGGCATAAATATACTAAAAAATTATCTAATCAAGAGAAAAAAATACTTTAATTTTCATAGAATCATAAGGCACACCACTAATACTTATTCAGCATTAAAAAATAAATTTATAAATATAATGATAAAGGCACTATTCAGATCACACAACCCATACTACCACATACTAGTGATAATAATGAGAGTCAAATCCACAAAAATTATAAACATCAATAAGGAACCCCTTAAATTTTTAGGGTTTTATATATAAATATTATAGATATCATGTGAAAATAGATGAGGATACAAAGACAAATGTATGTACACTTTAATTTCTTTGAAACATAGGTAATGATCAAGATGAGTTACAAAAATATATATATATCCAAGATTTAATAGGGCACATTACAATACAAATTGTAAGTGGTCCCAAAATTTTGGACACACCTTTTTTTTATGCAAACATGAATTCAGATAAGTGCTATATTGGGCCAATAATGGTTGCATTAAATAGAATCTACAAATGATAAATTAAAACAATATATTACATTCAAATTTGAGGATAGTACAATTCATATTCTTGATGATGGTATTGATGATTAAAAAAATTATAAATGATAAATAAAACTCAATATTAATTATTCTTAAAACAACATATAAGGCTTCATGTATAATGGAACAAAATGTTATACATATGCATAAGATAAAGAGCAATGTAAACAAAAAACATAGAGTTATAAACAAGAGTGGTATGACGATCATAATAATGATGATATATGGAAATTTGATAGGATTCACTATTATAAATGAAGAATATTTTGCCAAATCCACTATTTGATTATCCACATCCATTGGATGTGTGGATTGGTTTTTAGACTATCACATTACATATATTAAAAATAATATTTTTTTTAAATATTTTAATAATTATAAAAACCAAGACCTATGCTTGATATGTGTAGTTTATTTACATCAATTGATTTATGATTAGTTATATGAAATATTTATATATATATATCTAGTTTTATATCAAATAAGCTTCAAAAGTGTACTTGAGTGAGTTTTAAAATATATAGGTTGTCACTTTCATATGTAGTTATAGATAGTGATATTGTTGTCTTAGACCCATAGTATTTACAAAGAAAAAATTGATCTTTTCTAGATTAATGTAATGTGATCTTGTCCCATTCTATCAGACTTGTCCTATTGAACACGAGCTTAATTTTCTAGATCTAAAATAGATAGGACTTATACAACTATTATGCATTATAAAAAGTTCAATAGGGGAGTATTTTACTTAGGTTTTATCCCTCTAAGACTATCCCTTTTGTTCCTACTATAGTTCAATGCATTTCACGCATATTTCCATATTTTATCACTTACTTTCAAATTGATATCTTACTAGATACCTGATTTGATGAATACATTAATGTTACCAATTGCTTATGTATATCTATTTCACTTATTCATGCATGCCTATCATGTTTGATTATTTACTTCAATCTTTATGTGTATTCATTACTATAGATTGTGGACATTTTAACATGTCCTTGTTTGCATATCTAAGCATTATTGTGGGTTTCTATGTGTGTGAATGACATTTTAACATGCCCCTTATATGTGGACCCTTAGCCTTTTTTTATGTTTTTTGTGTTTCTACAAGAGTTATTTTTGTATGTGTCATGGCCATGACTCTTGATTGTTATTGTTTGCTTAGTTTTTTATTCCATTATAGGTATCATGCATCTCAATAATTTTTTGATGCCATGATCAATATCATTCATCTTCCTAAATTAGTTATAAATTAGTTTTAAGTACTCAATATTGATGATTTAATCACCACATGCCTAATTGTTAGCATCTATCTAAACATGAAATGATATATGCTTAGTTATATATGTATGACACATTACTATTTTTCCTAGATTATCAATACAATGCCATGATTTCCAATGTTACAATTATTACTATAGATTTAAATATTTTCTATAACATAATTTTCATAAATTTTATTTGGAGATAAGTTATTTTTCAAGCCTTACAACTAACCTCAAAATAGGGGGCATACATAGTGGATTATGTATACACATAAAAAAAAATTGAACTTTATCATTTAGTGACACTTTCTCTCTTACAAGAACCTATTGACTTTCAATCTCCCTAAGTGAATTCCTTAAAGGTTGCACCAAGAAAGGGGTGGGCAGACATTTGGTGTTTCACAAGATTGTTGGTCCTTATACCATTACCTAAAACCACTACAAGTCACTTTTATCCAAATCCATAATAAATTAATACTAATTTATCTACTCCTCTAAGGAATTAACCTTATAAAATATCCCTTAACTAAGCATACACCCATTTTCTTCATTTTCCTAATATGGCATCCCAGTCAATCTTGTTAGGGATTGAACACATGTTATAAAAATATGTCATCCTAGCTGACCTAAGATCAAGTCGATCAATCTTGTTGAATAAATTCCTTGGAGATTTAGGTTCAATATTTATCTATAAATACCCCCTCCACTTCAATCCAATATAGAGGCACATTAAGTTTTGCATTATTCTAGATCATAATTTTAATAATTCTACGCTCGAGGAGTCATTACTTAGGGTTTTGTCTTGGAGTGAAAAAATATTATATTTTTGGAAATTATTAGATGCAAAGTAAGATTATTTTATCCTAAAGCTAATTTCTATAGTGTTATCCTTAGAAATCCACAATAACCTCTTTAAAGCACCATTGCCCAAGGGGGATATTATGGTAGTACAGGTTCAATTAAAGGTAAGTATTCTTTACTTTTACTTCTTCATTTGGTAGATAAGTATTACATAACGTAATATTATGAATGTTGTACTCTTTGCTTATTTTACCTCTACATTGACATGAGTAGAGTTATATTTGCATGTTTTTTTAATTTGTTGTTAACTATCCCCTTTGTGTCACAATATTTAGTACGCACTAAATTAGATTTATTTTATGTATTTTAAGCCTAGATAGGGTTATTGCATAATGTCATTTACCTAGAAGATTTGGAACCCTCTCCTTTGGTGTTGTATGGTAAGAGATCCCTTAGTTAAGTTTAGTGGATCTAAATTGGTCATGTCTCAATATAAATAATTATGCAATGAATTATTTGGTAACATTACCTTCTCCAAGCTTGGAATCCATTAAGTAGGACAACTTTAAAATCCATCCTAATTCATTGCATATATTCTAGTGAACTCGACATGAATTTAACCCTTATAATTTTTTTAATTACAATCAAATGGATCGAGCCTATTGATCTATTTTTATCATTTTTTATGCAAGTTTTCAACCAAATTGAGCTTGTCAATCATATTTTATCTTTTATGTGTAGGTTTCCAATTAGATCGACCTTGTCAATCATATGTTGTTCTCTATGTATAGGGTTTTTAGTTTCATCTAACTGGATCAAATTGGGTAATACATTAATTTATTATATCTTATGTGCCTAACTAAATCAACCTACTCAATTTTGTTCATTTTTGTATTTCAATTTCACCTAAAAAATAATTTGATCAATCTAGTTTCATTTTCTTATTTTTTTTCATCAATTTTATTTAGATTAGATCAATCGGATTGATTATGTCTAATACCATTATTTTCTACCTTTACATGATCAAAAACTTGCCTGGATGACCCAATCAAACAATAATTTAGCATTCTTCAAAAAAATATTAAATCAACCTAGTTGATCTTGTTCCATCCTCTAGGATAATTATTAATAGCTTAATATTTCTATTTTATTAATTTTCAAGAAAATTCCATTTCCTACTTGTCAACTAAAAATCAAATTATGTATTATTTTCCTTAATTTTTCAATTCTATAAAATTATACTCATGGTTAAATTTATTGACCAAGTTGATCTAGTTTTATGCCTATTTTTTACCATCAAACTAAGTTAACCTAGTCAATTTTATTTGTTTGGTCATGTTTTACAATAGACTGAGTCAACCAACTTATTTCAGTTATATATTTTTTATTGAACTAAATCAACCTATTTTATCTTATTTTATATGTTTCAAATTTTCTATCACAAGAAAAGGAAATTAACCTCTATTTTCATAGTAATTATAATCACTTTTACCTTTTATCTAGTTACTTGTTTATTTGATTTTAAAAATCGTAACTTGGTTTTGGAAAATTAATTTTCACTTTTATTCTCATTTTGTTTTTCTTTCCCTAGAAATTATGTACCAATAATTTTATAACTACTTAGCTACTATTGTGAAGGAATACAAGATATTATATTTATAGTCCTTAGCTATTGTCTACAGATATCATGGTGTGAGGGGCTTGCCCCTATACTCATAGCCATAGTATAGATTTAAACACAGTATTTAGTTTCTATGTACCTCACATTTTTTAAGAACCTCCTAGGAATTCTGTTTGTATTAAACTTTAAGAATCCATCCATATATTTGATTGTGTGGTGCATCAGTTAGTGGTTAGCACTGAGAAGTTACTTCTAGCTTACCCTTGAAACTAAGTTTAGTGGGCTATGAGAATGGAACTTCATCCATAGTTAGTGCTTTAAAAAATTGGTTTGAAACTATCCAAGAGACAAGCCAGTATCTTTGGAAGCCTAAATTATCAAATATAACTATTAGTACAACTTCTCAATCTTCTTTTTGGATAATTAATTAACATCTAAGTTACATTCTTATTTCTTGATGTTTGCATTCAATATTGTATTATAGATTATATTAGCCAGTGCCAATACAAGCTATGTGATATGTGTTTCAATTAGATAAACCAACTCAATCTATTTTCATGTGTGCTTAACTTTATTTATGTATTTAAAACTAAATCATCTAGCCTTGAGGCCTTTTAAAAAAATTACTAGACTATAAAACTAGATCGACTAGCTCGATCTAGTAGACTATTTTGTTTTCTCATATCTCTAACTAGTCAGTTTACAACCTATTTTTTTTCTTGATTTTATAACTAGATAGACCATCTAGATCTAGTTTATTTCATAATATCATATTATCATGTTTTTCTAACTAGGTTAACTAGTTTGATCTAGTTGTTTTTAGATTATCATATCATCTTGTTTTTCTAATTAGGATGTCTAGCTCAATCTAGTCTATTTACAAACTATTCTATTATATTGTAGTAAAAATGGATCAACTAGATCAATCTAGTTTTTATATAGATTATTATTTTATCATGTTAGTCCAACTAAATTAACTAACTTGATCTTGTTCATTTTCAGCTTCTAGATTTTCATTTCCCTAATAAGTGTCTAGATAAGCTTTTCATCATCCAACATCTATTTAATGAATTTTCACAACATAATCCAATAACAAGATGAGTCTTACTAATCCTCATAAAGCCTATAAAACACATCTAACATATCATGTGGTAAATAATCCTAATCTTAGTAATATCTTTATTACTACTAGAACCACTAATTATGGAACTCCTCCATATTTTACCTCTTTTAATCCTCTATTACTACCTATGGTAGAAGATGAAAGTGATATTGAGTATATGACTAAAATTATCCTCTTAATAAATTAAAACCCTCAACATCAGGGTAAGGATCCCATATTCATTTATAACCTCATGATAGGGGATCACATTTGAGAATCCCATTTACTTTCACCTAGTTTTGTTACAGGATTTGGAGCAAGTCATTATATGACTTATGCCACATATTTCTCCTCTCTCATGCCTTCTTATACTAGAATAAAATCATCTTCCATGCCTTTTTCATCCTTCATGACAACCATTACTACAAACATGGTATACATGACCTTTAGTGGGTATACTCAAAATATCCACACCACTAATCAAATTTGTACAACTACTAGTGCATCTCAAGATACTAATGCATCTCAAACTCTTAATGCCTCACATAATGATAATAAAAATACCATTAACACTAATAAATTATTATTTCAAACTTTAATCAAATGGTTAATTTTCAAACTAATAGTGTTATTCAAATGATGCAAATGTAAAATCAGCTAAAGTATTTCCAAAGTCATCCTCAAACTACTCCATAGGGAGTGAAAATCCTAATGCCCCCCACACCTTATTTGAGATGCACATGGTAACCTATTTTTGGGACCAACATAGCCCATTTTTTTCTTTAAAAAATAGGGACCCTTGTAAATGTTTCAAAGCATATGTATCCTAGTCTAGCTTTCATGAGGTTATTCTCTTAGAATTTGAAGATCATCCACTTGAAGAGGGATAAGTCCTTGTGTGTTTAATTATGATTTATGATATAACCATACTAATGACTACCCTTGGATGGCTAAGTGCAGGTATCATGGAGGAAGGTAGGGTTTTTGAGAAAAAAACCCTAAAGGTTCAAATTCAAATTTTTGTGGGAGAAAATTTAGTGGTAATTGGTCCTTTTAAAAAGACCCTAAGTTCAATTTTGCATTAAGGCTCAGTTATGTTTTTAAAACATGCCAAAACCTTGACATAAAATTATACTTAAGTCCCCTTTTATGTTCCTTACCCTTTTAAATCCCTCCTAACCTTGCTAAATGTTATATCCATAAGCCCCTTTTCATCCTAGACTAAGACCTTATTGACACTTAGCCTAAGTTTTAATCATGAAATGTCTTGGTGTTTGTTCAACATAGATGATACCTTAAGGATCTTAAACTTTAGTCTAAATCACTACATGTATCATGCTCAAATTTTATGTTTTAAATTGGATGCAAATCTAATGGTCCTCACTTCTGTAGAGCCTTAACCAATAATGTGAGATCATCCAAGGATAAACTATGTACAAAATCCACTCACTATAAATGTTTCTATAGAATTTACTTTGATGACCTCACTTCCATCAATTGACATTCATGAGGATGTCCTTGACATTAATGAGGCCTTCAAAATAAACCCCATCCAAACTTTTATCCTTAGTCCAAAAGGGGACTCTCTAAACATTTAAACCTTAGGTTTATCACATTCAAACTTAGATCATAGTGTTTTTTAATGCTAAACCCTTAGCTTAATCATATGTGCATCATGAACTAATTTAATGTTCATGCATCTTACAAGATTATACTATCTACATTCACCTATTGATATTGATCCAATGGTGTGAAATCAAAGAGCCCCAAGACTAATCAAAGAAGACCTCTCAGATCATGATCAATGGTTTATGTTCATCACCTAGCTTGATCCAATAGACCACGTTAACCCTGAAGTCTTGAGAGCACCAATAATGCAATGCATGGCACATTGTCATTCAACCAAAAGAACCTTGTAAGCTTAAATTTGATAGTCACATTCCTATCATTTGATGTTTGTGAGGACATCTTTGATGTTAGTGAGACCATCAAATTCAACCATAACTAACCTCCCCACTAATCAACTTTGACCTCGTGGATCATGATTGATGGTTCTCACTCCATCACTGATCTTGATCTAATGGCATGAAGTGAAGGTGGAATTTTCAACTGAAGACCCCAAATCCCAATAGATTGACACATGGATGAACTACATCTAGTTATTTCTTAAGGAAACTATAATGTTCCACTTAGCATAACTGAGTCATCTAGGATCTGAGTGACTAATTAGAAAGGACTTCTGGGATCTAAATCAAAGGCTCATGCTCATCTTAGAATCTTAATCCAATAGAGTGACATAAAAGGATTTATTTAAAAACCAATGACTAATTTTCAAAGGGATTCTCATGAGAGTGCCACAGGAATAATCTTAAGGAGGTCCACATAAATGCCATTTTAAGACTAAAGGACAATCTAAAGATTTGGTGTGCCCAAAAAGATAGGATTTGCATAAGTGGTACCATCCATAAGATCTAATACATGAATACATTTATGAAAGTTGTCACCTTTGTTGTCCCCCAAAAATATCAGCTATTTTTGGGACAACATTTGAATTATTTTGGTCTTATAGACCAAAATTATCTCTTCCCTTTCCAAATTTTGTCTTGGGCATTCAAATTCCTCATTTTTTAAGCTTTTCAAAAATATATGAACTGCAAATAGGCTCATTTCTACAAGTTCAACGGGCTTCACAACTTCTACAGGTGGGTTCAATCAAAAGAATTAGTTTCTAACAATTGGTCATTTTTAGAATTGGTTCATCACCTTGGTTCAAATAGAAATTTCCATTGGCAAGCATCAATAGCAGGTTCAATGTTTGGTTCATCCTTTGGTTCAATGTCAAATGGTTCAAAGGTAGGTTCAATAAAGTGGTTCAATGCTTTGTTTCAACATTTTGTTCATCCACTTAGTTTCAATGCTTTAATTCATTCTTTGGTTTAATCAAATGGTTTGTCAGATGGTTCAAGGCTTTGTTTAAACCATTGAACCAAAATTTGGTTCAACGGTTGGTTCAACGTCTTGGTTCAATGTCTTGGTTCAATGGTTATTTCAAACACATGGTTCAAACATTTGGTTCAATGGAATGGTTCAACAGTTGGTTCATCACCAAAGTTCAAAGAGTTTCCTGAAGAAGCCTAAAGGCCATTCAAAGACTGCCTGAAGGGTAGATACCCTTGCGGGAGGCTCTTCCTAACTCAAAATGGGTCATTTCTAAAGGCTCGAAAGGGCAAGTTCAATCTGGAAAAGTGCCAAATAGAAAAGCTGAAAGAAGACAAAGGAATGACGCACTCAAAAATGTCAAATTCAACATAGTGAATTAGCCGTTGATCCTTTAAACATATAGACATATAGACTAGAATACATTCACAGATTTCAAAGCCAAGACCAGCAGAAAGTAGAGAAGGAACAGAACAGTGAACTAAATCTAGGACCTAATTCAATTAACCAAACAAGGAAGAATGATGAAGATAAGATCAGATCTCCAGGTGGACATTAAAAGTTGTAAACTTTTAATAAGTGTGACTTATTTCCCTGCATTGATAAAATCAAATGGGTAAAATGCCCCTAAGTTCCAGCGTGTCTTCTTAACAGATTCCAACACAAAATGATGTATTGACTATTCCCAAGTCCTTCTTCAAGAGGCTATATAAGGGACTTTCTTCTATTGTAATAAGGATCTCTTTTTTGACAATTAGAACAAAAAATCTATCCAAATTGTAAGGCATTACTGAGACTTTGAGCTCAGATTACCGATCATATTTTATTAATGGAATAAGAAAGCAAGTGGTTTTTTAGACTTTGTGCTGTAATATCTTTGTTATTGAGGAAATTGTTCTTATGTCTTTTTCTTCAATACATCTTTTGTTCCTTTATTCAATAAGCAAAATTAGTGACAACAGTCAAGAACGTGTCCTAAAGAATCAACTATGGAGAGACTTTGTGCCCCCATAATTGCCTTTAGTGTGTTTTCTTTTCATTTTTGTGTAAAGGACCTTGAGGTGACTTTGTGCCCTCATTGTCCTTCGTATCTTACTCTTGAGCAATCCAGGTGAAGACTTTGTGTTGCATCTCGATTTGATGGTTATTACATCCTTTGCTACATTTTGTTGTTACTGCCAGGAGTATTCTTGTGGTTTGTTGAATAGTACTTCTGAAAGAAGAGGAGTACTATCTGTCATTTCCCTTGAGTTTTTCCTTTGATCCACATGCATCATCTCTAAAGAAAGAGAGATGGATGGTTTATCCTACCCATGAGTATTATTTTTTGTTTATATATATATATATATATATATATATATATATATATATATATATATATATATATAGCGTACCTATAGGGAACCTCCCCTTGATGAGAGGAGAGATCAGTGTCTTTCTGATGTGGTTAAACTACACATTTGGATGACTAATCTTCCTACTTTAGTTGATTAGACCTATTTTGTTTATCAGTATGCTGATTGACAAAATATTCAACCAACAATTTTTGGTGACTCCACTGGGGAAAGAGCACACAGTTTGAAGTCTCAAACTTCAAGCTGAAGTAGATCCTACTCTTTTCCAATTTTTTTTATATAATCTAGCAACTCCATGATATACTAGAGGCCAAAAATCCCAAGGTGTTATAGACCCTACTTTTGATTTGGCATAGCAAAATAATTTTGAGTTGTTTCCTCCACAATCTCACCTTGGATGAACTATTGGTCAAGCTTTGCCTACCCACACTCCACCTAGATTAGTGATCCCACTTTTGCATAATCAAATCATGGCTCAAGGACCCTGGGGTAATTCTTTTGGTCCCCTAAATTTGACTCCACCTCTGCATGAGCTTTCACATAGTTTAAGGAAGAATTTCCCCAAATTCTTTGGTGATGGAAAGGTTCATCCTGGTGAACACATTGCAGCTTTTAGCATAGCCTATGGTGTAATAGGGGTGTAATTTGAAGATATAGCAGTGAAGTTATTCATGGAGACACTAGAAGGTGCTGCTGCAAACTGGTTCTACCACCTGCAGGCTAGGTCAGTGACTGATTGGGACACTCTGAAAGATAAATTTAAAGCTAGGTTCAAGCTTGTAGAAGATGCACATGCCTTACTAGCCCAGCTCACTCAGATGAAGAAGGAGCCTCATGAGCCTATGAGGGATTTTATTTCCAAGTTTGACAAGCTGAGGCACAGGATTCCCATGGCCACCCAGCCGACATCTCAAAACCTCAAATGCTTTTTCATCAACTCACAACTACTTGAAGTGAGTTTCTTGTTGAGATGGGCCAGACATGTAGACCTTGTTGTTACTCAGGACTTGGCTACTGAGGTAGAAGATGATCTTATCTTGGTAGGAAAGATAAGGAGAGACCCTAATAAAGGTAAATCCTCTTTATCCTCTAAGTACTCCCCTGTAGTCACTACTGACCCAATGGTACAAAAGCTAGAAAATGAAATGCTAGCTCTAAGAAAGCAAATGGCACAAGGGATATCATCTACTCTTGCATACAGAGATATGCCTAGGATGACTTTCCAGAATTAGGCATACCAAGGCAATGCTGCTAGGAATTAGGGACAGCAAAATTGCCTTCCTCCCCCATAGAGGAATCTTGCCCTCGAAGCACCTCCAAACAACTCGATAGTTGGATATCTTGAAGCTGAAGTGAATTTTTCATTCTAGTATGAGTTAAATCCTGAAGATGATGCTAATATCTTCACTGAAGAAGAAGAAGAATTAGCTGGTGACTCCCATATTGGTTTCTTAAACTATCAAGATGAACCTAGAAGTGAAGGCCATGTAGCTGAGGGGTCGTATGTTGTATTCACCCAGTCTAAGAATCAATCAACTCAATAAGTTGATAAAGAGAAAGTAGAGGAGTGACCTTAATCGGTAGTTTCAATTGCTAAGTAGGGATCCACTCTTCCTTTCTAGCCAAAGGACCCAGTGGTTTCAAGAAAGGTAAGTACCCCAAATGCCCCTATGCCTTCTACTTCATTTTCACAATCCAATCCTCCCCCTTTAAAAAATAAAAAGGATGAACTCCCATCCTCTGATCCTAGCTCATTATAGACATTTGATATCATTGACCATATAAAGAGAACCAAAATTCAAATGTCTAAATTTGAATTTTTTTAGTCCCATCCCAAGCAGTTAGATAGACTGGTTCAATGTGTTAAAAACCAAAACATCCCTATTAAATGAATGATTCCCAAAGTGACACATGATGCTACTAGAAATGCACCCACCAGGAACAACCTTGTCACCACTCCCCCTGCTACTCTTGGCAAGACTGAACCTTTTTATGTCACATTGTTGATAAATGGACATAAGCTGAATAATTACATCATTGATTTTGGAGCTTCAGACAATGTCATGCCTGCTAAAGTGGCCAAATCCCTTAGTCTCACACTAATCAAGACATTTGGGATATGTTTCTCCATGGAGAATAAGCAAGTACCATTACTGGGACAAATCAAAGATGCCCAATTTGCATTTGCAGCCTTCCTAGACAAGAGAATCAAGATGACTATCTTGGTGGCTGATGTCCTAGCATCTTATGGCATTTTGCTTGGATGAAATTTTTGCAAGGACATGGGAGGAGAATTAAGCATGGATCTATCTGAGGCAAGGATCCCTATCCAAGGCATGATGAAGAGATTGCTCCCTGAAAAGGAAGCAAAATATGTGGTCACTCAGACATCAGCCCTTGAAGTTCAAATTCTTTTTGAATCCATAGGTATGGGTAATTATTTTCTATCTACAGATGAAGTACATGAAAGACCTAAAAGTATCAACTCAAAAATCAATTCAATAAGAACAATAGAATAATTGGTAGGTTGTAGTGCAGATCAAGAAGGATTCTCCATTTCTAATGAAGGAAAGTCTAAAGAAAAGTCAGTATCAGATGGAATATCAACTTTGGAATTTGATGGCAGTTGTTCTTCTATCGATTTAGGGGCTGGGATTATTTTGATATCTCCTCAAGGAGATATGTTCCCTTCATCTTACAAATTACAGTTTAGAAACACTAACAATACAGTTGAATACAAATCTTTGTTGTTGGGCATGAAAGCTGCTCAAGAAAAAGGCATTAAGTTTCTTCATGCCAAAGGGGATGCTAAATTAGTAGTTTGTCAAGTGAGGAATTTATACCAAACTAAGAATGAAAGATTACGCCACTATCGTAACTTGGTTGGGGACCAAATTGAAAGTTTTGATGCTTTCAACATTTTTTTCATACCTAGAGAGTCTAATGACAGAGTTGATGCACTTGTTATTTCAGGAACTCTCTTAGTTCCTCATTCAAATTTCAAAGAAGACAGGTATACCATTGAGTTGGTTTATAGACCCAGTGTTCCTGACAATATTGATCATTGGCAAGTGTTCATTGATGATCATCAAATCATTACCTTCTTGGAATGAAAAGATAATTTTGAATAGCTATGTTTTGAAGGAAGTGAACCTCAAAAGAATGAATCTATGTCTAAATTCAGCTCAGATGTAAATGAAAAATTCTTACAGCTGAAAGCAAACAAAATTCTCAAAGGCCTAGTTTCTCTTGAAAATCTATTTGACAAACATGATAGATTCATTAAACAATAGCAAACAAACTCGAGTTTCTCTCAAGGATTTGATCAAGTGAATCTGTCTATTGAAGAAAATCCCAAGATGATCAATATTGGTAAGTGTTGCACCCCTGAAGAAAGATTCAAGTTCACTTCTTTACTCTGTCAATACATGGATGTCTTAGCATATTCTTATGAAGAATTAAAGTCTCTCAGACTAGATGAAATCTACCATAACATTCCTCTCAAAGCTGACTCAATGCCATACAAGCAAAAACCCAGATAGTATAATCTAAAAATATCAAGTACTATTTTGTCTGAGATACCAAAGATGTTAAATGATAGAATCATTTTCCCAATCATCATTCCACATGGATTGCAAACATAGTGCCTATAAGGAAGAAGAATGGCAAAATTTGCATTTGTGTAGATTTCAAAAATCTGAATTAAGCATCTTTGAAGGATAATTATCCTTTGCTAATTATGGATCAAGTGCTTCAATTAGTGATAGGTACAGAGATGTTATCAATGTTGGATGGCTTCTTAGGTTATAATCAAGTTGAATTTGATGAAACAGACCAACACAAGACTACATTCACCATGCCTTGGGGTACATTTACATATAGGAGAATGCTTTTTGGTCTAATAAATGCTGGTGCTACTTTTTAGAGAGCTATGAATCTAGCTTTCAAATATGAGATTGGTAAATTCATAGTGGTATACCTTGATGATTTGACTATCTTTTCAAAGCATCGATCTGATCATGTATGCCACCTACAACAAGTGCTGGAGCACTGCCACCAAAATGATATTTCCTTAAATCCTAAAAAGTCTATTTTTGGAGTAACAGAGGGGAAACTCCTTAGACACATTGTGTCCAAAGAAGGCATAAACATTGACTTAAATAGAGTCAAGTCTATTTAAGAGCTTAATTTGCCTACAAATAAGAATGCTATTCATTATTTCTTCGAAAAGGTGAATTTCTTATGGAGATTCATCCCTAAATTTGTTGAGAAGACTAGGCATATTATGAACATGATGAAAGGGAAGACTATTTTCAACTAGACTAAAGAAGGTAAATCAGCATTTCAGGATATCAAAACCACCATCGCTCACGCCCCTACCTTGGTTTGCCCAGATTACAACAAAGATTTCATCATATACAACTATGCATTTGAACACACTCTTTCAGTGATTCTTGTTCAAAAAGACAAGGAAGGTATGGAATCTCCTATCTCTTTCATGAGTTGCCCTCTCAAAACTCATGAGATGAAATATTCAAATATAGAGAAGCATGTTTATGCCTTGGTGAAAGTAGTCAAACATTTCCGCTTCTATATTTTGAATTCACATACTACTGCCCTAGTGCTTGATACTACAGTCAAGTCTATATTAACTTAGCAGGAGTTTGGCATGAAAAGATGTAATTAGATTGTAAAGATCCAAGAGTTTGATCTAGACATCAAGCCAACAAAGCTGGTCAGGGGTAAAGGCCTATGCCAATTAATTGCTGACAATGAGCCAGAAGACACACAGAGTGAAGAAACTAAAGTAGAAGAAACTCCAATAGTCCTTTTTGTCTCTACTACTAATGAGTGGTATTTAGGTATCACTCATTTCCTAACTTATGGTGAATGTCTTGCTCATTTTTATTACAAAGAAAAGAGGACTATCAAGTTGAAAGTTGCCAATTTTGTCCTTTGCGATAATGGCCTGTACAAGAGAAGCATAGATGGAGTATTCCTTCACTGTGTAGACAAGGAGCAGCAAACCTAGCTTTTGAAATCTTTCCACAATCTGGCCTATGGAGGACATTTTTTAGCTTTTGTGACTGCTCACAAGATTTTACAAGCTAGGTATTACTGGCCAACTCTTTTCCAAGATGCACATAAGTGGATGAGAAAATGTGAACTCTATCAGCAATTTGTTGGAAGACCCAAGTTAGCTACTATGCTTCTCAAGCTAGTGATCATAAAAGAACCTTTTCAACAATGGGGACTTGGTTTTTTTGGGACCATAAACCCATCTTCAAGTGCTGGGCATGATTATGTCCTTACAGCAACTGACTATTTCACCAAGTGGGTAGAAGCAATCCCAACTAAGCATGTTACTTCAGAAGTTGTATGCAACTTCCTTAAAGAGAATATCATTTCCAGGTTTGGAGTTCCAATCAAAATTGTTACTGATAATGCAGCTTGTTTCACCTCTCAGAAAATTACACAATTTTGTTTCTATTATGGAATTATACTCTCTCACTCTTCTAATTATTTTCCACAAGGGAATGGACAAGTTGAATCCAGCAATAAGAATCTGGTAACTATTATCAAAAAGCTAGCAGATGACAATCAAAGAACATGGCATAAAGCATTGGTTAATGCTCTATGGGTAGACAGAATCACATCAAAGAGGGCAATTAGTATGTCTCCTTTTAAACTTCTTTATGGTATCAATGCTGAGATACCAATCACCTTAGAATTGCCAGCCTTGAAATTGGCAAAGGCAATTGAAGATCAGACATATGAAAGTTCTCTTGATAAAAGAATCATGTACCTGACTGAGTTGGAGGAATAGAGAACCATGGTGGTAGATATAATTACTACTCATCAAAGTCTGGTAAAGAAACTCTTTGACTAGAAGGCCAGAAATCATGATTTCTAGATTGGAGATCAAGTCTTGTTGTGGGATAAAAGGAGAGAACCAAAGGGGATGCATGGAAAGTTTGACTCCTTTTGTAGAGGCCCATTTATAATTCATTAGCACATTGGTGAAAATAGATTTCTACTAAAATATCAAGATGGCACACTCTTTTCTCTGCCCCACAATGGGCAACATTTGAAATACTTCAACTCTTGAAGTATCAGATCATTGCATATGTATATATGTATATTTGTATAGTTTTTAATTCTATTTTATTTTGTTTGTTTCCATTTTTGAAGCTTTTCATTTTTTGGTAGCATGACTTCATAACCCAATGGTACACATGAAGACATTGAAGATTTTGGATTCTACTCCTTTCAATTCTTTTTGTAATTGACAGAAGTTCCCCAACTGGAGCCAGCTGTTGTCCCCCAAAAATATCAACTATTTTTGGGACAACATTTGAATTATTTTGGTCCTACAGACCAAAATTATCTCTTCCCTTTCCAAATTTTGTCTTAGGAATTCAAATTCCTCATTTTTCAAGCTTTTCAGACATCTATGGACCGCAAACAGGCTCATTTCTATAAGTTCAATGGGCTTTACGCTTCTGCAGGAGGGTTCAATCAAAAGAATTAGTTTCTAACAATTGGTCATTTTAGAATTGGTTCATCACCTTGGTTTAAATAGAAATTTCCATCGGCAAGCATCAGTATCAAGTTCAATGTTTGGTTCATCCTTTGGTTCAACATCAAATGGTTTAAAGGTGGGTTCAATCAAGTGGTTCAACACTTTGTTTCAACATTTGGTTCATCCACTTAGTTTCAGTGCTTTGATTCATTCTTTGGTTCAATCAAATGGTTCTTCAGATGGTTCAAGGCTTTTTTTGAATCGTTGAACCAAAATTTGGTTCAACGATTGGTTCAATGTCTTGGTTCAATGGTTGGTTCAATGTCTTGGTTCAACAAAAAGGTTCAAAGCCTTGGTTCAATGGTTAGTTCAAACACATGGTTCAAGCATTTGGTTCAATGGAATGGTTCAACAGTTGGTTCATTACCAAAGTTTAAAGAGTTTTCCAAAGAATCTTGAAGGCCATTCAAAGACTGCTCGAAGGGTAGATACCCTTGCGAGAGGCTCTTCCCGACTCAAAATGGGTCATTTCTTAAGGCCCGAAAGGGCAAATTCAATTTGGAAAAGTGCCAAATAGAAAATTCAAAAGAAGACAAAGGAATGATGCGCTCAAAAATATCAAATTCAACACAGTGAATTAGCCATTGATCCTTTAAACATATAGACATATAGACCAGAATACATTCATAAATTTCAAAGCCAAGACTAGCAAAAAGCGAAGAAAGAACAAAATAGTATACTAAATCCAGGACTCGATTCAATTAACCAGACAAGGAGGAATAATGAAGATAAGATCAGATCTGCAGGTGGACATTGAAAGTTTCAAACTTTCAATAAGCATGACTTATTTCCCTACATTGATAAAATCAAATGGGTAAAATGCCCCTAAGTTCTAGCATGTCTTCTTAATAGATTCCAACACAAAATGATGTATTGATTGTTCCCAAGTCCTTCTTGAAGAGGCTATATAAGGGACTTTCTTCTATTGTAATAAGGATCTCTTTTTTGACAATTAGAACAAAAACTCTACCCAAATTGTAAGGCAGTACTAAGACTTTGAGCTCAGATTGCCGATCATATTTTGTTACTAGAATAAGAAAGCAAGTGGTTTTTCAGACTTTGTGTTGTAATATCTTTGTTATTGAGGAAATTGTTCTTATGTCTTTTTCTTCAATATATCTTTTGTTCCTTTAATTTAATAAGCAGAATTAGTGATAGCAGTCAAGAAGGTGTCCTAAAGAATCAACTATGGAGAGACTTTGTGCCCCCATAATTGCCTTTAGTGTGTTTTCTTTTCATTTTTGTTTAAAGGACCTTGAGGTGACTTTGTGCCCTCATTGTCCTTCATATATTACTCTTGAGCAATCCAGGTGAAGACTTTGTGCTACATCTCGATTTGCTAGTTATTACATCCTTTGCTACATTTTGTTGTTACTTCCAAGAGTATTCTTGTGGTTTGTTGAATAGTACTTCTAAAAGAAGAGTACTATTTATCATTTCCCCTGAGTTTTTCCTTTGATCCGCATGCATCATCTCTGAAGAAAGAGAGATGGATGGTTTGTCTTACCCATGAGTATTATTTTTTGTTTATATATATATATATATATATATATATATATAGCATACCTACAGGGAACATCCCCTTGATGAGAGGAGAGATCAGTGTCTTTTTGATGTGGTAAAACTACACATTTGGATGACTAATCTTCCTACTTTGGCTGATCAGACCTATTTTGTTTATCAGTACGTTAATCGACAAAATATTCAACCATTAAAGCCTCAAAATCCCTACCATACTAGCTTAATATCCTAAACTTTGACTTAAAGCCTCAAAACTTGATTGTTAAGGACATAACTACATTAAGCAAGCTCAAAGTGTCACCCTAAGCATCAATACCAATTGTATTCCAAGGAAATTGAGATCATGGCAATGGTAAGGTAACAAATTAAAGAAGAGATAGACATGTATCTATCTATAGACCATGAAGGGAGACACTTTAGAGATACTAAATTGAATACAAGAGCATTGGCCAATGGCATGAAGAATTGGTCTGAGATATTTTTTGTAATTAAGGAGCTATAACCTCTATCATCTAGTGAGCTAAGGGTGGTAGTCACCAAGATAAAGTTTGAGGACCTAATTGTAATCCAAATGACAGTCTTCATCAAGCCACTGCTAAACTTGAGGTATTACATTGCATTAACATACTTCCACTGATATTTATTGATTATAGAATAGATAATGATTGGATCATCAAAGAAAGAGGGTCAAATAGAATTGTCTATATTTCCCTAGTAGCTTTTGAAGTCTACTATAATCTCCCTAGATCTCGCATAGACCTCCCCTACATCAAAGAATGGACTACCCAACATAATCTAGATGTTATCCTGAGACCTTGGTTAATCCAAGGAACTAATATAGCCAGGAATCATGATGGTAAAATCCCTATCATTCAATTTAGAGAAGGGATTATGATTATTATGACCCTATTGAGTAGAGTTTCAGGGGTAGCCACCATAACCTATGTTGACCCCAGATGTGTTTCCTACATACATGTCATGGCGGAAGAGAAGCTAACCCTACCTATTGGAGAGCTGATTAGCATCCAATTAGGGAGATAATTTTATGAAATTAAGAGAAGGGCAATATAATAATTCACCATGATGTCCCATATTTTGGACTCCTTAATGGCATCCACTCATATTCTTGGTGTTAATAATTGGTCCTTCCATAGAAAAATTACCATTTCTCATCACTATGTAAAGTTGCACATCTTCAGGTATAAAGTTCATATGTAGTTCATTTATGATTGGATATACCCTACTTTGGTCATGAATATCATGGAAAAACCCATGCCCAGTATGTACCCTCTTGTCAAGAAGTATATTGAACTCATGGGATATATTTGGTACTATATAGATTGCACTATTATTAGAATAGAAGGGATCATGACCCAACCATTTAGGTTGCCTATTTATGTTCCCCTCAAGTTTTCTGAGCAAGAAATTACTCACCAAATCTTCCAAGGAATTTATATTGTTTATAAGGAGAAGAAGAAGGGAATTCTGCATTATTTCCCATTCTTGATTGGGAGAACTTTGATTTGAGATTGGAAACAATTGGACATCATGTCCAAACATAGGGATGTCTTTTGCTTTTGGAAGGATGACCTAAAGGAATGGGACCCCAATAACAATGTTGTTCCTCATTTTTAGTCAAATTAACTAACCAAAGTAGCCTATGATCATAGGGTTAGTCTATATGACCATTTTTACACCAAAGCTATAGACATTGAGGAAGTCCTTGCTAGGTGCAAGCAGCATGGTTTCAAGCTTGAGCACAAACTACAAAGAGAATAAAAAATAGTTGGGGAGAGATGTAAAATGAACCCATTATAGTATCATTTAGTGTCTTTTACTTATAATGTACCTCTAAGTTATCCACAATAGGAAGCACTCTAAATTTAAGGACCTGGTGAGAATAAACTAGAAGAAAGGCTAGGAGAAGGCCCTTCATCATTAGCCCACCTCCAAAACCATCTTGTCCAATGGAACACTTTGATGTGGTTTCCCTAAAACCATATGAAATAGTAGATGAATTACTCAAAGAACTTATAAATACCTATGGTTCTGATCAAGAAGATGAGGAAGCCACAATTGAGGTGGCCCAAATTGAAAGACATCAAATAAGTGAGGAAGAGAAGGGAAAATAAGTGTCATTGGAATTGGTCCCTATCATACTAAAAAAGAGGGAATTTGAGTTGGCCCTTATCCCTAAGTCCTCCAAAATACCAAAGGTGACATGGACCCATCCCACTAGTGAAGTAAATTTATTTAGTGATGAGTTTCCCATACATGAACTTGTCATTCTTGACTATTTCATATATGGGAAACTCCAAAAGGTTCCCTGCCAATCACACTCATTTCTAATTACCAGCTCTACAGGTGAAGATCCCCTTGACAATGTTAAACCCTAGATCAAAGAGCTCATGAAAGATCAAAAAGAAAGAAGAATTATTCAAGTAGCCAAAGAAAGTGGCAAGAAAATGAAATATCTAGGAGCATCAAGTGGAACTAGGATTGAAACCCCAAATACACCCAAACCCACTAAAATAGTTACCAATATTATGTATAATCTAGATATAGAAATATTTGAAAGAGTGGCAACCAAGAAAACTACCATTAGCACTGAGGAGTTCACCTTTCAAAAGGAATAACCCTTTGTAGGCCTAAATCTTATACAAGGGTAGGCAGCAAGGGAGCATCCCATCTATCAAGAGGATGTGTCAAGTTTGGTAGTGGCCCAATCAACAATGACCTTGGCTAGAATCTAGGGGATGCATTAGAGGATCACCAATCTAGAAAAGTAGAAGAAAGACTTGGAAGCATAGGTTACATTTTCAGTCCTTGAGGATATAATGAAACTACTGGATAAGTCCTTCTTTGACACCTTTGAAGGGTTGAATGCCCTAAAGCTTAGATCAAATACCTTGACCCATAAAATTAGGAAAACATAGGCATTAATCACTTAGTGGTAGAACTCTAGAGATTAGGAAACTAAATTTATTAATGTCCATCACACCAAGCAGGTCCAAGGCATCAAGATCATCAATTTGAATCATTTGCATGCTGTCTTAGGAGTCATTGAAGATAGCATATTGGACCTAAACAACTAGTGTGACAGTGTCAATAAATTCATAGAGGAGGACAAAGGCTTGATAGAAAGAATGGAGAAGCTCTTAAAGGCACTATTAGTGAGCCCTTCTAAGATCAATGTCATAGGCCTGATGGATGAGGAGGAGTTCAAGAAAAGGGCCAATACTTTCATCTAAAATATCAAGGACAACTAAGGCTAGCCTATCAAAGATAATCAAAAGGTATTTGATACCATCATTACATTAGGGAAGTAGATTGTAGAGGCCCAATGCATTTAGGAACTTAAAGCCAAGAGTGACAAAGAATTTAACACATTGGCAAGTTAAGAAGAGGATTGTTTTAATGAAACATGTAGTAGATTTTGAGCTAATCAGAGAACAATATACTAAGGTGAAGAACATCCTCAAGCATTAACCCAAGGGACCCACCAATGTAGCATAAAATAATATTATTTTTTAATATATATGCTAGTTTATTATCATATATTAGTCCTTTTTGTCAAAGTTGGCATAAAAAGCCTTTTGCATTGTAATCTTTATATTAAGGATAGTTATCCTTATCATACCATAAATGTTTTGAGAAGATAATTGGTATACCACCTATGTTTCCTATAAATAGGAAAAGGTTACCATTTTGTAAGGGGAGAGACTCTAAGAAATTTGTATACAAAAAATCATTTAATACAACAAAGGAATTTTGAAAATATTATCTGAATAGTTTACTGAAATCCAATATTGTCTCTCAATTGTAGATTATTATCCCAAATTTGAATGGTTCTCTGTATTTTGAGATACATTTTCTATCATAGGGTTTTTAATTTATGCTAATTCTAGATTAACTGAAAAGATCTTAGGTATACTTCATTTTATTTTCTCTTCATCTAGATGTACATATGTTATTAAAGTTACAGTAGCAAACTTTTAAAGTAAACCTAGTTTTTACTTGTGGTTTATATATCTCCTTTGAAGCTTGATTGGTTTGTGATACAATTTGATTTTATACTATTTTACACCATAAATTGGTTCACGTAGGCTCAAAGTAATTAGAAATTTTTCATAATATTCAAGATGGGAATTTTCAATCACATTCTCTTTTCTACCTTACCCTTCCTTTTTCTATTTTTTAATCAAAACTCACCTAGTTTAAAGATCATTATTAATATTCATTTAGATTAACTTGTGGACTTGAATTATCTCAAATATCTAGACCCTAGTGGCTCCTAACCACCAAATTAAATAAATATTGTGGATAGTTCCCATACTCTACTTTTATTCCACCACAGACATCACAAAATTATCACAAACTACAACTCATGCCTTGGATTCTTTCAATCCTAAAATGAGAAGTGTTCATCAACACTGAAGAGCACATATGAGGTAATTAAAAGCATCAATAGGGAGGCTCCCATTAGTGTTAAAAGGAGGGCACACCTGATCAATTGAAATAATTATTGCATTAAATTTAAAGGATTCTTAACCCTTATGAGTGATTCTTCACTCTGAGTGCAAATATCCTTGATCTAGGTGGTTTCTCAAATATCTTTGCACTTTGTTAGGTAAATATCTTAGTTCTCTATAAGGAAATAGTTAAATTCTAGTAAATATATCTTTAGGATTTAATAATTCATGGCATTTGATATTAGAAAGGTTTATTTTGGTTGAATATTGACAATTCTTGGTGAATCTTGAGTTTGTTTGAGTCACAGGTTACAAAGAATGGCCATCTTTGCATAATTTAGCACATCTTTGAGCTTAATTAGTCAAATATCAGTGTCATTTGTCCCTTTACAAGCAAATATTCAAAAAAATAGGATTAATGTGTAGGTTTATTGTAGTTCTTTGTGAATTCTAACTCATTACATCATATTTTAAACAAGATCCTTAATCTTCAAGTTGGAATTGCCAAGGATCAAGACCAGATCACATTCAAAAATAAGAGAGCCCTTGTTCAAGCTAGAAACCCATAGAAGAACTAGGAAAGATAGAAGAAGATGTAGGCATTCCAATTCTATACCATCTTTACCCTTATAAGTTATTCCTACATTTAATTTTCATCCAGATATGGCATGGCTTAGAACTTCCCCCATCAATATACCAGGTGTAGTTCATGACTTGCCTCATAATCTTGAAAAGTACTTGCCAATATTTAGTCCAATTGGTGTTACAACTATAGAAGAACATATTAATTATTTTAAGGTTTCATTAAAGTTATTAAATTTCATCCATGAAGATGTGGCTTGTAGACTATTTCCTTTTACATTCAAAGATGCTACATATGAATGGTTCCTTAATTTGCCTGACAATTGTATTACCTCATGGAATAATTTTGACACTATATTTATTGATCAATTTGGGAATATCATAAGTCTTTGTGTTATTTATCACCAATTTAATACTATTAAGAGAGATGCAAATAATCCCATTAGATCATTCAATGCCAGGTTCCAAAATATGTTTAGTTGGACCATGGATCCATACAAACCTAATGAGGCTTTAGCTCAGGAAGTTTATAAAGATGCAGTAGACCCCATGACTTCTATGTTTCTAAAAAGAGTTTTACCAACTATCACCACATTGGCCCAAGCTTACTCTAAAGCATGGTTATTAGTGACCAAATGTAGCCTCAAGGATAAATGCCTTAATCTATCCTAAATGTTAATCCTTAGATGCTTGCATTAAACCTTTTCCCAAATAATAAAAAAATGCTCTAGCATTATACTAGTTCCCTACTCTAAATGTATTACCTACTATACATGTTGTTCCTAATCAGAACCTAGGTTTCTTGAGTCATCAAGTTACTAATGGATTTCACACCAATGACCAAAAGGATTTAGTACTAGTAAATGGTACTAACAATAACCAAGTCCAAAATTCTGAGACCCCAAATAATGAGAATGAATCTATAATAAAGATGGTCTAGAAACTTAGCATAGATTTCTTGTAATTGAAAAAGCAAGTTGGTAATGCTAATGATAACTCTGGGAGGAACTTCACCTTCAAAAAGTTCAACAGGCCTAGAAATAGATTTTAGAATAATAGTTTCTACAATAATAAATCCAATGAGCCTTCCTCTATTAAGAAGACCATGGACATTAATCTCACTAATATTTCCTTTCCAGACTATTATAGGGTGCATGCTACCTCTAAACATGGTGAGATTTATTGAATTGAGTTCTACAAAGCCTTTAAAGCTTTCCAGGAAGAGCTTGGCACATTTGAAGTAGTCCCAAATAGAGATACTACTACAAATCTTTTTGGATCCTAGCCATTTGACCAAGTGCACATGGTAGAGACATTTCAATTCCCTTTCCAAGAGGATAATGAGCCAGAGAATATCCCTAAAGAGATTCAAGCATTTTATCAATTCTTGAAGACATACCCTCTGATAAATAGACAATAAAAGTAGCTATTGACTACTTCCACTCCCCCTAATAATTATAGGACTCCTCTAAGTACCACATCAAGGATGATCCTGAACCACTTAAGGGTAGTTCTTTCAAATCTACTATTGAACCTTCATGAAAAATTGGTTACAACATTATGGAAGATATGAAAAATATCAAAGCCAATATTACTCTTTATGAGCTAACTTAGATTAAAAAACAAAGAAATTTACTCTTGGAATCCTTATCCAATAAACTTGGAAAGCCTCCTAAGAGTGATAGTGCAAATGTGACTATGCAAGTAACCAAACCAGAGTCCCCACCCTTCTTGTTTATAGTTATGATATTTGAGAAGAATGTCCATATTTGCCTTTTAGATTATGAAGCCTCAACTAACATCATGCATGTTGGAATATGTGAATAACTTGGGTTGACCCCAATCAAGTTTTATAGGGTGGTGACACAATTGGATAAGTCAAGAGTCAAATTCATTAGGGAGTTATTGAATGTACATATGCAGTTAGCTAATGAACTAAGGGTTCAATAATTCATTGGCATAAAGTGGTGGATATTCCCAATGTTTATGGATTGCTCTTAAATAGAGAATGGATTAAGGCCTTGAATGGATACATGTCTACTGACTATTCCCACTTATGGTTTCCTTGGAAAGGTGTGCCAAATCAAATAAGGGTAGAAAGATAACTAAGGATGAGGCACATGATAACAAAATACAATTCTATTAATGAAAAGGTAAACTTCCTTGACTCTAATCTAGGAGTTTTCACTTTAGAGACTATAAAATAGCCTAGTACCAAAGACCCTCCTCCTATACTTGGCCTATGGAAGTTATATGTTGATGATGCTAGATGAAAATTAGGATCAAGGGTAGGTATTGTATCGATAGACCCTATAGAAAAGCAATATCATGCATCCTATAGGTTACAATTCCTATGCACTAATAATTTGGCTGAGTATGAAGCCCTTATTCTAGGATTACAACTTGAAATTTAGAATAAAGTTAGGGAATTTCTTATTTATGGTGATTATAAACTAGTGGTCAATCAAGTAAGGAACATGTACCAATGGAAGTTATCTTACCTTAAAAGGTATAAGTTCAAAGTGTGGGACTTAATGGAATATTTTGATGCTTTCAACATCATGTCTATCCCTAGGGAAGAAAAAAAAGTTGTTGATGAGCTAGCCTTTGTTGCAGCTAACCTTATGCCCAATCATGATTCCCCTAACCTTAGTATTAAGCTAGTGACATGCCCCTCAGTCCCAGATAATGTGAATCATTTCCAAGTCTTCAATGATGATCAATAAATTCTATATTTCTTGACCAATTTTGGGGCCTTTGAAGCTCACATCATTGATGAAGCTAATGAAAGTTCTTATAAAGAGGAGCTTGATGGTAAAATTATCCAACTAAATGCTAATAAGATACCTAAAGCAATGATTTCATTAGAAGGCTTATTTGATCATGACAAGATTTTTGAAACACTTAAGGTGCCCAAAGTAAATGGTAAGGACTATCATGTAGTAGATCTCAGCTCACATGATCAACCCTAGTAAGTAAACATAGGAAAGTTTTGCACTAAAATGGAAAAAAAAAAGGCTAAGGAGCTACTTACAAAGTATAAAGATGTAATTGTTTGTTCCTATGAAGATCTAAAAATATTGGATCCAAGGGTTATTACTCATATTATACCTCTCAAAGAGAGTTACAAACCCTTCAAATAGAAACAAAGGCCAATCAACCTTATTTTAGAACCCATGATATTTAAAGAGGTTAAGAAGTTTTTGGATGCAAGGATTATGTTTCCTATTAGGCACTCCACTTGGGTTGGCAATTTGGTCCCAATTAGAAAGAAGAATGGGGAAATAAGATTGTTTATAGACTTTAGAAATCTGAATAGAGCATCTGAAAAGGACAATTACTCCTACCTTCTCTTGACCAAGTCATTCAGGTTGTTTTAGGATCAGCCATGATGTTTTTTTTGGATGGATTTTCTAGATACAACCAAGTGCTTGTTGCTCAAGGAAGATAGGATGAAGACAACTTTCACTACCAAGTACGGAACATATGCTTACAAAAGAATGCCATTTGAATTGATTAATGTAGGATCCACCTTTCATAAGGCCATAGACCATGCTTTCTAAGGTTTAGTGGTTAAATTCATCATCATATATATGGATGATCTTACAATGTTCTCCAAAAATAGAGAGGACCATTTCATGCACCTAAAGTAAGTGTTTGAAAGGTGCAGGAAGTATGGTATATCTCTCAACCCCAAGAAAATTATTTTATATGTCACTAAAGTAAAATTATTAGGGCATGTCATCAGCAAAGAAGGGATTTCCATAGACCCTAAGAGAGTGGAAACCATTTCCAAGATTTAGATACCCAATAGTTAGAAGGAACTAAAGTTATTCTTTAGTAAAATTAACTTCATGAGGAAGTTCATCTCAGGTTTTATTGAGATTGTCAAACCTATGAATGATATGCTTAAGAAAGATGCTAAAATTTATTGGGATGAAGAACCCAAGAAAGCTTTTGCTAACATTAAAAAGGAAATCAGTCAAGCCCTAGTCTTGATAAGTCTTGACTTCTCAAAAGACTTTTACTTGTATTCATTTTTTTCTAACCACACCATGGCTATAGTCCTGACTCAAAATGTGGATGGAAATGACCACACTATAGCCTTCATGAGTACCAATTCCAAAAATGCAAAATTAAACTATTCCTTAATTAATAATTAGGCCTATGCATTGGTGAAGGTAGTGAAAAAATCTAGGCATTACATCCTTAGAAATAAGGTACATGCCATCTTACCAGACCTAGCCACAAAGCTTGTGTTAAGTCAGAATGAGCTTGAGGAAAGAAGAGGCAAGTGGATGGAAATATTATAAGAGTATGATATAGAGATGAAGATTTCCAAATCAATGAAATGTCATGGTCTAGTCCAGATGATTTCCAATGCTAATCCCAAACTTCATGTCATGTAAGTGGATCAACAAAACTTATAGCCCAATGAATGGTATGAATATTTAATACATCTTCTCATCAGAGGTAATTGTTCTTTAGGACTCACTAAAGAATAAATGAGATCCTTAAGGCTCAAATAATCCCATTACCTCATCAAAGATGGAGTCCTTTATAGGAATAACTTTTAAGGGATCTACTTAAGGTGTGTGTCCAAAGAAGAGGCTTCTTAAATCATGTCTACTTTTCATGAAAAGTTAGGTAGTGGACATCCTTCAGGTAGAACCACAACCCACAATATTCTTAGGGTTGGGTACTATTGGCCCACCATTTTCAAGGATGATCATAAACATGTGAGAGAGTATCATTCATTCCATATTTTTAGCACAAAAAAGCCAAAGGTAGCCATGCCTTTACAACCTATGATGGTAGAGAAACCTTTTACACAGTGGGGATTAGACTTTGTAGGAGTTATTAATCCTAATTCCTCTAAATGCCATAAGTATGTCCTAACTACTACAAATTATTGTACAAGGTGGACTAAATTTATATCCACCAAACAATGTAGGAAAGAGGAAGTGATTAACTTCCTAGAAAAAAATATTTGCACCAGATTTGGAACGCTAGTTTCCTTAATTTTTGATAATGGATCTCCATTCATATCCATTGAAATGACTGAATGGGATTATGATAATGGCATCTCTTTTAATTTTTCCTCTAATCATTGTCCTCAAGGAAATGGAGTTTTGGAATCTACCAAAAAAAACCTTATTAAGGCCATCAAAATGTCTGCTACAGACATGCCTAGAACATGGCATAAACTCCTTAAGTATGCATTATGAGTTGACAAAATAAGGATCAAGTAGGTACTCAAGGCTTCACCATTTGTGTTGGTGTATGGTAAATAACCTATCTTCCCCATCACCCTCAATTTTCCTACGTCCACATTCATGCAAGAATATATGGAGGAAAGCCAAGAGCCTGTTAATTCTAAGCTATTAGACATCATTCAGATGGAAGATACCAAAGAAAAGGCATTTTTAATATTTAGTAGACATAAAGAAACTATGAAAATATGGTTTGAAAAAAGGTCCAAGGTGAAGGTATTCAGATAGGGAAACCTAGTCCTCCTTTGGGACAAGGCATCAGAACCTAAGGGCAAGCATGGTAAGTTTGCACCATTGTGGATTGGCCCATACCAAATTATAGAGACCTTGGGAAACAACACTTTCAAATTGAAAGACCTTTAAGGATCAGAATTTGCATTGCCCACCAATGGGCAATACCTCAAGCATTACTTTGTTGCTGCTCCACCAGGGGTCTTCATGGAATAACATCTATAAGAATGCTTAGAGTTAGATTAGGTAGGCTAGGTAGTTTCCTTTCTTTTTTTTCCTACTTGGCTTTTATATATTTGTTTGATTATGTTTTCTTTTATCTTATTGTCTATGTATTTTGCATTTGTTCCTTTCTATTTGGTTGTTTTCCTTTGTTTTAATAAAGTCTCATAGACTGTCCTTGCTCAGAATTGCTCAAAGTTCAAGTATTTCAATTGAGGGCATGAATCCTACACAAGAGGACCAAAGGTTGTAATATAACATTATGTTATAATATAGATATTTTAAAAATATTCACATAGAAGTCAGTTACCCCCCAAGAACCCAATATATTACTAAGACCAAAACTCTGTTGTAAGGATAATCATGTATGTGGAAGGAGAGTTTAATAGTCAAGGCATATACATGCATGCATGTAAAACACATCCTTATCTGAGATTAAGGTTTCAACTAAAGATGATTATCTTAAGTACAAAACATTTGACCAAATCCTTAAACTTAGCTATCCTGGCTCCCAACCTTTTTTAAAAATCAAAAGGACATAAAATACACTTAATGTTAAATCAAAAGATGTAAAGACAAAGGTGATTTAGGCAACCTCCATCAAGGCTAAGGATACCTAGATGATAGTGGATCAAGGCCATGAGTAAATCCAAAGGTATCTCTATTGGGACTATGGATGCCTAACTGATAGCAGAGTAATGCCCAAGTCTCCCCTAAACTAAGAGCAATTATTCCTAAAAGAATATCCAAATATGCTCAAAGTCAGATGCAATGGTCAAAAGGATATGAACCTAGATGTTGTTCCCTAAAGTATCATGGCAAATAGTAAGTGGAATCAAAGCACACATAGAATTTTTAGGTTCTGACATGAGGATTTTAATTTTACACATTTGAAGCTTATTTCAACATTGAATTGACCTAAGTAATGATATGTGGATCAAAGGAGATAAAGGACTTATATGTTGGTTTAAATGATATTTTTTAGGTTCTAACATATTGCTATGTTTCCCTTGTAAGTCACCATTGTTTTTGTGACCAACATACCCTATTTTTTCTACTTTATAAAATAGGGACCCTTGTAATTGTTTCAAAACATATGTATCCTGGTCTAGCTTTTATGAGGTTATTCTTTTAGAATTTTAAGATCATCCACCTGAAAAAGGATAGGTCCTTGCATGTTTAATTATGATTTATGAGCTAACCCTACTAATGAATCCCCTTGGATGGAAAAGTATAGGTTTCATGGAGGAAATCAACGTTCTTGAGTAAAAAACCCTAAAGGTTCAAATTCAAATTTTTGTGAGAGAAAATTTAACAAGAATTGTTGCTTTTAAAAAGACCCTAAGTTCAATTTTACATTAAGGCTCAGTTATGTTTTTAAAAACATGCCCAAACCTTGACATAAAATTATACTTAAGTCCCCTTTTATGTTCTTTCCCCTTTTAAATACCTCCTAACCTTGCTAAATGTTATATCCACAAGCCTCTTTTCATCCTAGACTAAGACCTTATCAATGTTTAGCCTAAGTTTTAATCCTAAAATGTCTTGGTGTTTGTTCAACATAGATGATGCCTTGAGGATCCTAAACTTTAGTATGAATTACTAAATCTATCATGCTCAAATTTGATGTTTTAACTTAGATATATATCTAACGGTCCTTACTTCTTTGGAGCCTCGATCCTACAATGCGAGATCATCCAAGGATGAACTACGTACTAAACCCACTCACTATAAAAGTTTCTATGGCATTTAATTTGACAACCTCACTTCTATCAGTTGACATTCATGAGGATGTCTTTGACATTGGTGAGGCCTTCAAAATAAACCCCATCCAAAATTTTATCCTTATTCCAAAAGGGGACTCTTTAAACATTTAAACCTTAGGCTTATCACATTAAAACATAGATCATAGTGTTTTTTAATGATAAACCCTTAGCTTAAGCCTATGTGCATCACAAACTAACTTAATGTTCATGTATCTTACAAGATTAGACTATCCACATTCACTTAGAAATCTTAGTCCAATGGTGCAAAATTAAAGAGCCCCAAAGTTGGGCCAATCAGAGAAGACCTCTCATATCATGATCAACAGTTCATGCTCGTCACCTAGCTTAATCCAACAGACTGTATTGACCCCAAATTCTTGAGATCACCAATAACATGATGTGTGGTACACTTTGATTCAGCCAAAAGAACCTTAAAATCTTAAATTTGACAGTCGTGCTCCCATCATTTGACATTCATGAAGATGTATTTGATGTTAGTGAGATTATCAAATTTAACTACAGCCAACCTCCTAACTAATCAATTTTGACCTTGTAGATTATGATTGATGGTTTTTGTTCCATCATTGATCTTGATCTAATGGCATGAAGTGAAGGTGTAATTTTCAACCAAGGACCCTAGAGCTTGATAACTTGACACATGGATGAAATACATCCAATTATTTCTCAAGGAAGCTAGAATACACCACTTGGCATAACTGAGTCATCCAAGATCTAAGAAACCAATTAAAAAGGACCTCCAAGATCTCAATCAAAGGCTCACATTCATCTTAGAATCCTAATCTAATGGAGTGACATAAAAGGCTTTATTTAAAAACCAATAGCTAATTTTCAAAGGGATTCCTATGAGAGTGCCATAGGAACAAGCTTAAGGAGGTCCATGTAAATCCCATATAAGCACTAAAGGACAATCCTAAGATTTGGCATGCTCAAAAAGATAGAATTTTCATAATTAGTTCCATCCATAAGATTTGATACATGAATACATTTATGAAATCCATCACCTTCACCATTAAAGCCTCAAAAACCCTACCAGACTAGCTTAAAGCCCTAATGCTTGACTTGAAACAAGCTCAAAGTATCACCTTGAGCATCAATACCAATCATATTTCAAGTTAATTGAGATAATGGTATTGGTAAGGCAACAAATGAAAGAAGAGATAGACATGTATCTATTTACAGACCATGAAGGGAGACACTTTAGAGATATTGAATTGGATACAAGAGCATTGGCCAATAACATGAAGAATTGGTTCAAGATCTTCTTCATAATTGAGGAGTTATAACCTCTATCATCTAGTAAGCAAAGGGTGGTAGTCACCAAAAGAAATTTTGAGGACTTGGTTGTAATCCAAATGATAGGTCTTCATCAAACCACTACTAAACCTGAGGTATTACATTACATTGACATCCTTACACCCATATTTGTTAATTGTAAAATAGACAATGACTAGATCATCAAAGAAGTAAAGCCAAATATAATTGTATATATTACCCTAGTAGCTTTTGAAGGCTACTACAAGCTCCCTAGAGCTCACATAGACCTCCCCTCCATCAAAAAATAGACTACCTGGCATAATCTAGATGCTACCTTGAGACCTTGGTTAATCCAAGGAACTAATGTAACTAGGAACCATGATTGTAAAATCCATGTCATTCAATTTAAATAAGGGATTAGGATCATTATGATCCTATTATACAAAGCTTTATGGGTAGCCACCACAACCTATGTCGACCCCAGATGGGTTCTCTACATATAATTCATGGTGGAAGAGAAGTTAACTCCACCTATTGGAGAGTTAATTAGTATCTAATTGGGGAGACAATTTTATGTCATTAAGAAAAGGTCAATCTAAAAATTCAAAATGATGTCATATCTGTTGGACGCATTAATGGCATCCACTCATGTTCTTGGTGTCAAGAATTGGTCCTCCCATAGCAAAATTACCATTTCTCATCACTATGTGAAGTTGTACATCTTCAAGTATAGAGTTCATATGTAGTTCATTTGTGATTATATATACCCTACTATGGTTAATAATATCAAAGGGAACCCCATGCCCAAGATGCACCCTCTTTTTAAGAAGTATGTTGAACTCATGGGAGATATTTGGTACTATCTAGATTATACCATTATCAGAATAGAAGGGATTATGACCCAAATATTTAGGTTGTTTGTCTATGTTCCCCTCAAGTTGGTTGAGAAAAAAATTTCTCACCAAATATTCCAAATAATTGATAATGTTCGTAGGGATAAGAGGAAGGGAATTATGCATCCTTTCCCATTTTTTATTAGGAGAAATTTGATCTGAGACTAGAAACAATTGGACATCATGTCCAAACATAGTGATGCCTTCTAATTTTAGAAGGATGACCTAAAGGAATGGGACCCCAGTAACAAGGTTTTCCCTCATTTTTAGTCAAATCATATAACCAAAGTTTCCTATGAGCACAGGGTTAGTCCATATGAACATTTTTAGACCAAAGCTATAGAATTTGAGGAAGTCCTTACTAGGTGTAGGCAACATGGTTTCAAGCTTGAGCACAGACTATAAAGAGAGGAGAAACTAGTTGGGGAGAGATAGAAAATGAACCCATTGTAGTGTCATCTACTATCTTCCACTTCTAATGCACCTCTAAGTTAGACATAATAGTAAGCACTCTAAATTCAAGGACCTATTGAGAAGAAATTAGAAGAAAATCTAAGAGAAGGCCCTTCATCATGAGCCCAACCTCTAAAACCATCTTCTCTAATGGAACACTTTGATATGGTTGCCCTAGAACCATATGAGATGGTAGACAAATTTTTAAAGGAAATTTTAGAGACCTATGGGTCTGATCAAGAAGATAAGGGAGCCATAGTTGAGGTGGCACAAATTGAAGGACCTCATATAGGTGAGGAAGAGAAGGGAAAAGAAGTGGCATTAGAATTGGTCCTTGTCACACAAGAGAAGAGGGAAGCTGAGTTGGCCCTTGTCCCTAGGTCCTCCAAAAGACCAAACATGGCATGGACCCATCCCACTAGTAAATTTATTCAATGATGAGTTCCCCATACATGGACCTATCATTATTGACTACTTCATATATGGCAAAATCTAAAAGGTTCCTTCCCAATCACACTCATTGGTGATTACTAGCTCTAAGGGTGAAGATCCCCTTGACAATGTCAAACCCTGGATCAAGAAGCTCATGAAGAAGCAAGAAGAAAGAATAATTATTCAAGCAACCAAAGAAAGTGGCAAGAAAATGAGAGATATAAGAACATCAAATGAAACTAGGATTGAAACCCTAGAGACACCTAAACCCTCTGAACTAGTGACCATTGTCATGTATAATCTAGATATAGCAAAATTTGAGAGGGTGATAACCAAAAGAACTACCATTGGCACCAAATATTTCACCTTTCAAAAGGTGAAACCATTTGTAGGCCTAAATCCTATACAAAGGTAGGTAGTACGGAGCATCCCATCCATCATGAAGATGTGGAAATTTTGGTAGTGGCCCAATCAACAATAATCTTGGCTAGAATCTAGGGGATACAACAAAGGATCACCAATCTAGAAAAGGAGAAGAAAGACTTGGAAGCATAGGTTACATTTTTAGTCCCTGATGATATAATGAAATTGTTTGATAAGTCTTTCTTTGACACCTTTAAAGGGTTGAAGGCCTTAAAGCTTCGATCAAATACCTTGACCCATAAAATTGGGAAAACACAAGCATAAATCACTCAATGGTAAAAATATAGAGATCAAGCAACTAAATTGATTAATGTCCATCACACCAAGCAAGTCTAAGGTGTTAAGATAATCAAGTTGAAGCATTTACATGCCCTTATAGGAGTCATTAAAGATAACATACTAGAATTGAAAAAATGGTGTGATAGTGTTAGTATCTTCATAAAGGAGGATAAAGGATTGATAACAAGAATGGAGATCTTAATGGCACTATTAGTGAGCCCTTCTAAGATCAATGTTTCAATCCTAATGGATGATGAGGATTTCAAGCAAAGGGTTAGTACCTTCATCTAGAACATCAAGGACAACCATGGCTAGCCTATCAAAGATAATCAAAAGGTCCTTGATACCATCATTACATCAGGGAAGTAGATTATAGAATCCCAATGCACTTAGGAACTTAAATCCAAGAGTGACAAAGAATTTAACACACTAGCAGGTCAAGAAGAGGATTGTTTAATGAAACCTATATTAGATTTTGAGCTAATCAGAGAAAAATATACTAAGGTGAAGAACATCCTCAAGTAGTAACCCAAGGGACCCACCAATGTAACATAAAATAATATTATTTTGTAATATATATGGTAGTCTGTTAGCATATATTAGTCCTTTTGTCAAAGTTGGTGTAAAAATCCTTTTGCCCAGTAATCTTTATATTAAGGATAGTTGTCCTTATCATACCATAGATGTTTTGAGAAGATAACCAGTATACCACATATGTTTCCTATAAATAGGAAAAGGTTACCATTTTGTAAAGGGAGAGACTCTGAGCAATTTGTATACAAAAGAGCATTTAATACAACTAAGGAATTCTAAAAAGAATGTATAAAGAGTTTTTTAAAAGCCAATATTGTCTCTCAATTGCATATTATTATCTTAAATTTGAATGGTTCTCTTCATTTTGAGATACATTTTCTATCATAGGGATATTAACTTGTGTTATTTCTAGATTAACTGAAAAGATCTTAGGTTTACTTCATTTTATTTTTTCTACATCTAGATGTACATATGCTATTAAAGTTACAGTAGCAAACTTATAAAGTAAAATTGCTTCTTACTTGTGGTTTATATATCTCCTCTGAAACTTGCCTAGTTTGTGATGAAATATGAGTTTATACTATTTTACACTACAAATTGGTTCATGTATGCTCAAATTAATTAGAACTTTGTCATAATATTTGAGATGGGAATTTGCAATCATGTTCTCTTTTCTGCCTTACCCTTCCTTTTTCTATTTTTTAATCAAAACTCACCTAGTTTAAAGATCATTGCTAATATCCATTTAGATTAACATGTGGGCTTGATTTATCTCAAATATATGTACCCTAGTGGCTCCTAACCACCAAATTAAATAAATATTATGGATAGTTCTCATACTTTGCTTCTATTCCACCACAGAAATCATAGAATTGTCACAAACTGCAACCCATGCCTTGGATTCTTTAAATCATAAAATGAGAAGTGTTCATTAACATTGAAGATAACCTATGAGGTAAGTAGAAGCATCAACCTAACCTTATAACACAACCTCCACTTATTAACAATACCATTAAACACTTATAAAATAAACCTTTTATTCCTTAAATTTAAAACATTGACATATGTGGCATAGTTCCCACTATCACTTATAATGGATCCACTAATCTAATCTTGCATTTAAAGACTTTTGGAAACCAATACAAAGATTGGGTTAAAATCAACACCTTTTTTGCCACCAAGCTATTAGCTAAAACCTTTTTAGGTGACAATATAGATTGGTATAATCAACTTAAAAACCATTTTATCATTAGATTGGAAGACTTAGTCAATGCATTAGTTTAATAACTCTAAACTAATGATTTCCTTAAAAATAACCTAGCTCATTTTATCAATTGCAAATAATTAGAATCAGAAACACCACAAGTATTAATCAAATGATGGAAAGATTTATCTAACAAAGCTAATCATAACATTTATGATGATAATATATTTCATTTATTCATTAATGATCTTCACTTCAAATTAAAATATTATGTGAGGACTTTTTCTCCAAAATCTTTATAATAATCCCTCAATCAAGTCAAACATCAAGATTTCCTTATATGACAATTCAAGCATTTACACCCTCTAATGGGGACTTGAAGGATTATGAAACATAAAAATAGACATGCAACTAGTGATGTTGTTATGGATACCTATGATTCCATACACACCATTCAATCCATTACTCCAAGTAATCCAACGGAGCCTATCCTTTCATCATCACATTCTCCCAAGTAAATAATGTATATATCCATCAACCAATTTCCTTAGAAGAGATTTAAAAGCATATTATTTGACCTTTACCATGAGATCTTGAACTTTATCACCCTACCAAACACTAGTATGATCCACACAAATTATGTTGGTATCATGCAAGTTGGGGTCATTCTCATGAAACTTGTAGCCAACTCAAAAAAATTATTATGGACTATCTTCTTGGACATAATTTTGTTCATAAATCACTCATACGTACATATCAACAATATTATGAAGTGGAAGATAAGGTATATAAAACTAAAACTAAACATGAATCCCTTAATCAAGCTAACACTCACTTAACTATTTATAAGTACCCTCTTCCTAATCATCAAGCTAATATTAACCAACCTCCCACTATGAATAATGTCAAAAGTTATGTGGATCCTAATGGTAACATGCATGATGATAATTTTGTTAATATGAATAATATTAAGAGAGTAGTGTTGATTTCAACAAACCCCCATTTCTAAAAAATGAGGATGCTTGCTCAATTTTGTAAATTGTGTTAGAAATTATACATTCAACTTGATCAAAGTGTATTATTGAATGTCATGATTAATATAGTTTACATTTCCATGTTAGTATAAACTTTATTTGATTTCACCTAATGTTTCTAACGTTTGACTCAGACGTTTCCATCTTACAGGATCCATGGATTTCCATTTGAATGAACAAGGGTTCAAGGTTTTATACTTTAATGTTAATTTGACCCTTAGTTGGTTGACTAGCATGGTCCCATTCAAAATATTATGCTAAATTTTGGTCCCTAATATACTAATTGAATATAAGTTTGATCATGTTCAAAAAAACCTTAGTTTAAGTTCTTTAGCCAAAATTTCTATTAAATATATTCATATTTTTCCACAAGTCAAGTTATTCCATTTTAGACCTAGTTTAATTTTAACCTGAGTCTTAATCAAGTTTATTAACTCATAAAAACCTTGGTCTAAAGTTTATAGTAAGTATTTTTATGTCCTAAATACTTATACCTTTGCTTTCATTATTTATAGGTATGAAAACATGTGATATCACCAAGTGGGAAAATCTTAGGAGGATGGATCTAAGATCAATGATGAGTGGATGATTCCCCAAAGTCAATAAGTCAAGACCTAGATAGACAGAGTGTATTCATTCTTGAAAAATCAAATTGAAAGTGAGCTCAAAGTCAAAATGTAAATGGATCAAACATTATAATGACAAGCATCACAATCATGGTGAATTACATGCAAATCAGTGGTTCATGTTCAATCAGATATACAAAGAATAGATCAATGATAAGTTCTTGATCATGTATTCATTAGATCAATGGTGCATGTTTAGTCTCTCAGATCAATATCAATGACACACATTTAATCCTATAATATAATATCTATGGTGATGATCGATTCAAAGAGTCAAAATTGCACAAAAAGCTACCATGTGGTAAAAAGACATTAACTAGATGAAGATTGACTACAAAGTACACAAAAAGCATACAATGCTACCAAGTGGCATAATCTCATAAGCTCAGATCAAATATCAATTGCTGTTATGAAATTCAAGGATAGAAGACTCCCAAGGATATCAATGTTGTGAATTTGATCACGATCCAGGATTGCATGAGATGATGACATGTGTCCAAGTAACAACAGTCATATTTTAAAAATAAATGAGCTAAGTGACAAGGTAATGACACATAAACAAACACATCATATTCAAATATATTATGGACCCAAACATGTGAAAGGTATGAATACATTATCAAAATTCAATATAAGTCACCAAAGCACATATTTTAAACTTGCTTACCACCATTAAAGCTCTATGTAAACCTCTAAAAAGCCCTAGAATGTACAAAAAGCCTAAACTATGTCTAGATTCACTATGTTAAGCTAAGAAGAGTTAAATTATCAATTAAAAAGGGATAATTCAATTGGGAGTATATCAATGACAACACATTGGCATGTTTTAAAGCAAGCAGTTGAGTCATATTTGCTTTCAAATGTAGAGGGTTGAATTTTTTAGGACACAAAATTTGTAGTTGCTTCATTAAACATAAGAGATAAAAATTGCACAAGCCTATTTTCAATAATTGAGAACCAGGGATTTATAACTAAATAATATTAAATGATCCTCTTGATGAAAATATTATATGATGATATTAAGGAAATCTAGATGATGGGACTTCACTATGCTACTGCTAAACTATAGGTACTTCATTGTATCGATATTCTTGGTCCAATTTTCAAAGAGACTAGAATTGACAAGGGTATGTTAATTCATGAGCATAACTTAAGGAAAATTTAATATATCTCTCCTATTACATTTGAGTCCTAATAAAAATTACCTAAACCCCAGATAGACCCAACCTCTATTAGTTCATGGTTTGAGAAGCACAACATGATGGACATTTTGGCAAAATGGTTAGAAGTAGGTAACCAAGTTATTATTGATCTTGTAAATAGCATCCATGTAAGATAATTTATACCTATAGTTAATATGGTCATGATAATTCTAAACAAGTTGTATGGGTATGTAGATATTGATTATGTTGAACCAATGTGGGTCCCTATTGTATACTTCATCATTGAAGAAGTGTTGGTTCTTCCATTAGGTGAAATTATCAATAGTTCCCTAAGTAGACAAATATATGTAATCAAGAATAAGAAAAGCACTAGATTTTACTATATTCTTATCTATTATATGCCCTGAGTGAAACCACCAAGAGCCCCAATCAAAGAGAATGATCACCCAATGGCACCTAGATTGTATCCCAATACTATTCCAAATTGCACATCTATAAGTATAGAGACCACATTTAGTTTATTTGTGACTATGTTTACCTTGCATTAAGTGAAGCCATTAATGGTATTCCTATTATGAGACCAAGCCCTTTAATCAAGAAATCAATTTATGTAATAGGAGACATATGGTGGTATCCTGATTGCACTGTCATAAGAATCAAAGCAACTCAAACAGGCCCTCTCAAATTACCAAATCATATACCTAAAAAATTATAAGAATAAGAGGTGGTATATCAATTATTTAATGGGATTGATGGAATTTGTAAGGCCAAAAGAAAGGGAATCCTACACATTTTTCCCATGACAATTGGTAGAACTATTTTTAGGCAATGGGATCATATTGAGGTTGCTTCAAAGCATATGTTGTCTTTCAACCTATAAATTGATGATCATAGTCAATTGGATCCATATGGAAAGGTAAATGAACATTTGAGGATCAAGGGTATTTTGACTGTAACATATGAACATGAACCTAGTTTATTTGACTTTATATACACTAAAGCATCCTCAAGATATGAAGTTGCTAGGAGATTAAAGGAACACAACATAAAACCTGAGTCTAGATTAAATAGAGACTAGAAAATGGAAGATAGATGGAAGTTAGGCCCTAGACATTATCATTTGATAAATGTTGGTTCTTATAGGATTTCACCAATATATACACAAATAGATCATAGGCCTGAAGAGAAAAGACTAAGATAAATTTATTCTATCTCCTCAGCTCTTGAATCATCTATAATAGCAAAGCAAGATTCACCTCAATAGGAGGTTCATATGATATCTCTAGATCCTCATGAGTCTATTGAAGATGCATTGAGGATGCTATCTATGACATATGAGATAGATTCAAAGGTAGAAGAGGCAAAAGCTGAGGAAACCAAAGAAGAAAAGTGAAAGGAGAAGGCATTAGACTTGATGTTCATAGATCCTCCCAAGAAGAAAGCTAAGACTACCATTGTCTCAAAAGTTAAGAAACCTAAAGTGACCATTACACCACCTTTGGAGAATGTTAATCTATTCATTGAAGATAAAATCATATATGTACCACCTATTCCTAAATGTTTCATTTATGAACCAATTTTAGAAAAGCTACCCACTTATCATCTATGGGCTACGGTGAAGACTACATTTATACCTATGTAAGCAGAGTTGAATTCATAGATCATTATCTTGCAAGAAGAAGAAGCAAAGAGATTAGATACTCTAAGTTAGTCAGTAGTCCAATCATAATTAGAAGTCTTAGTCTCACATATGGCCCAATATTTAGTTATAGTAATATTTGATCCAAATACAACATGTTTGCAAAGGGTTACTGAGACACGAAGGTGGTGAAGAGGTTATGCATCAAAATTGGAACCTTTGACTCATTTAACTCAGAAGAAAGGAAAAAGACTATGGGAATCCCCTAAATTTGAATAAAATGTTCTTGAACTAGCTCAATCTCAAGTAGAAATGCTATAAGCTACCATCAAAGGGATAAGGTAGGAGAAAAAGAACTTGGAAGATAAATCTATTCTATTAGTTTTAGGAGATATTGTCAATAATTTTAAAGCAATTATATATGATACATTTAGTTACTTGAAAACTATAAGGTCTAGGTTGTATGTGGTAAACAAAAATCATTCCATGGATATGAATCAAGTTAATCAATGGCAAGATTTAGATAAGAAAGTGAAATAATTGATCAAGATATTGACAAAAACCTAGACTCTTGAGTTTAAAGCAATCAGCCTAGTGCATTTGAATATGGGTATGATTATCTTAATGGATAAGATAAAAGATATAAGTAAATGGTAAAAATATGTGGAAGATCTTTCTAATTACTTCAAATAGTTAGAGAATAAAATGGTACACATACTAGGAGGTTTGATCAAGGATCCAACCATCCCTAGTCCTATTGGCATGATAAGTGATGAAGAATTCAAACACAGGTCTACTCAATTCATCCAAGAGGTAAAGAATAAAAGCTAGGGAACTATAGGGATAGATAAAAAGTGTATCTTATATATGGTTTTTTCATCATAAGATAAAATTGGTAATACTAGAAGCATTAATGAATCCTTGGATAGAGATGATAAAGACCTCAAAAAGTTAGCAGGGCAAGAAGAGGAATTGTTCATGGAGCCAATTATCAACCTCAACTTAATTTGTGAATAACATGAAAAGGATATGAATATATTGGAGCAAAGACAAAAGGATAAAATAGTAGGGGTGTCTAAAAGTCAATTGAGTTGACTAAAATACTATTTTGTATTAAAATCCTTGTAAATCATTAGAAAGAATATTTTATTTTGTAAAAGCATGTGCAATTTGTAATGCACATGACTTTTAGGTTAGTCCATTTGTAAAGTGTCATTAATTATATAATGTTGTATAAGTATAGTTATCCTTGACCCTTGGCTAATTATCCTTTGATGGTGACTAATCAACATACCTGACAGTCTTCTACAAAAGGAGATATTATCATTTGTAAAAGGGAAGAAGTTTTTAGAGCAAAACTTTTGTGTAAATTTTGGAGCAAGTAATGCAAACAAGGTAATTTTACAAATATTGTCTCATTTTTTTTTGTGTGATTATTATCATATTTGATTCCTAAAGTATCTAGTTTGATGTTCAGATTTGAATTGCTTTCATGAATTCTAGATGTGCATATGTTAATGTAGAGTTATCAATTTGAGCTTATGTTAAGTTGATTGAAAGATTTTAGATTAATTTCATTTTTATTTATTTTATTGAAGATGTGCTAATGTAATTTTTTTGTGGAAGTAAATCTTTAAAGTGAATTTGATTTCTTATTTGAATTGTTTCAATTAATCCTTACACATTTACCTGATATATGATAGGATCTATGATTTTGGAAATTTCTTGTTATATGTTGGTTTTAATGCATGTCTTTTATGAAATTTAAGATTTATCATGATGTTTGGGCTCAGAATAGAAACATCCTTATTTTATGCCCTGCCCTACCTATTTTCTCTTTCTTTTAATGAAATCACTATAGTTTAGCTTTTCATTGTAAATATTCATGCTAGATTAGGGTTTAGACTTTAGGTTTTGATCACTATTCATTATACTAGTTCAAATTACTTTCATCTTTCAAAAAATCTCTAAGACCGTGGTTACTCCCAACAACCACTTACATTTCATTTTGTCAATAGTTATATAGCTTGGCTACTACTCCACCACAGATATCAGGAATATCAAAACTAATAACTCATGCAATAGATTCTTTAAATATATAAATGAGAAGTGTTTTAAACACTATATGAACCTTGTGATACATTTTCATTCATCAACAAGTAATTTCCTATATTAATCCTTATCCATCTTCCAACTATAATAATTTCCTAATGTTCTATAATGTTCAAGATTATTACCCATATCATCTCATGGAATTGGTGCACATGGAACCAATTCCAATCAATTCAATAAACTCAAAAGTGTCAAATCTAATGATATATTTAGAAAATAAATCACATACTATTGACATAAATTCTACTCCTTTAACTAAGATAATTCACTTGAAAATCCCAAATCTTCCATGAATGATACTTTTTCCTCTCATTCACAAGACACAACCAATGATTCAATCATTTTAAAACAATAAAATACAATCACTCAACCCACATTAACTAAATCCCAATCAAATACACCTTACCAAAAATAATTTAAATTCACCTTTGCGACAACCTCAAAGGATTTACTTTAACACTATGTACCTTTAACCGATAAAATCCTAATTGGATATGATCAATGGGATATTATAACTAAACTTTCACATATCCCACCTCAAATCCCTTTCTTAGAACTCATGATAACTTCTCCTCATCATCATACTCATATAATGCAAATTTTCTTTGAAATTAACATTCATTGTCCCCCACCTATGAGGAAAGAAGCTACTTTATCAAGGTTTGAAGATAACATTCTTCAGTAGAGTGAAGAAATGTCTATCCACATTGATGAAATGGTAAACACTTATCTTTCACTCAAATTACATATCACTTCAATGATTCTCTCTGATATATTGATTTGTGTAGATGATCCCCCATTATTTATTATCATCCAAATAGGAGATATCCAAGTTAAACATGCATTGATTGATAAAGGTTCATGCACTTGCATGGCTTCCCTTGATTTTATAAAAACACTTAGATATTATGAATATAATCTCAAAAATACTTAAAATACATGTCAAGGATATGATAGAAGACAAATTCCTCCTTTAGGGTGTGTTTGGATTCCTATCATAGTTCCCCTTATCACAATATGTATCAAAGTCATCATATTTAATTTTTGACTTTCCTATAATATTTTACTTGGTTGACCTTAGACATATTACATGAGATTTGTAACCTCTTCAACATGCTAATGTGTTAAGCTTTCTTATAATGGTGCCATGTACAAGATTCAAGGAGGTATTATTATCGATCTAAAGTGCACCCTTTAGAAAAGTGGTTTTAAGACTTATCCCTATAGATAATATAATGGAAACACCTCTCAGGATGTGGGTGACCCTATATGATAGGTGAAACTCCAAAGAATTTTGGTTCCCTTAGTGAATCACCTAACTAAACCTACTACACTAATGTAATGAGGAAAATGGAGAGAGAGAAACATAAACTAAACCTAAGACCTAAGAGAGGTGATGCACCAATGATGTTATATACCCTGTACTAACATCTTGACAACAAAAAATAACTCAATATGAACTAAAATTCTCTTACACATTCTTTAAATCGGGCTCTTCATAAATCAATGTTTCATATAGAGGTCATGTTTTATGCATATGACTTGAAGGGGAAACTAAAAGGCCTTGAATTAGACATAGTAAGCTAATTCCAACAATAAAACACTAACATAATCAACTTCAAAACATCATATGACCTATATAAACTCAACCTACTTATATCAAGGTGAAGAACAAAGGACATACAAGAGGGGGAAAGACTTCCACCACAAATGTAGATCAATAAAGTATTAAAATCACACAAGAATATCATCATGACGAAGGTAAAAACTAGTCTTATATTGATTCAAAAGGCTTTAAATCCAAAATTATTGTAACAACCCCTCAAGGTTAAACTAGAGTTAACTAAAAAATAAATCATTAACTCATTAACAAATTATCTTTACTAATATCAAATACTAATGATATTTAAATAACTAAATCATTGAGTAAACTATTCTCTTAACCATCAGGTTAATCATATGATTCATTTAAATAATGTCACTATATATAAATACTAATTTGATTCCATAAGTAAAACATAGAATATTACTAGAATACCCAAATTAACAAATCAACCATTGTTGGTTTAAATATCATAACATATATAAATATAAATAGCAATTTATTGTAATTATAAAATTACATCAAATAATTCAAGTAAACAATATACAATATCAAATTGCAAATATACAATATTGCATTGAACATATGATTCTGAATGAAATCATTATTATCCAAAAGCATTTATGAGTAAAGCATATATCATTTGACTACTGGATGGGAAGGAGAGTATCATATGAGTGTTTTTCCACACCAACCATGGACCATTGATCCCATACACAATCTCCCAACAAGGAAATGTCCCTCCCTTTATAGATAGGTAGATAATGATGGTGTGTGAATTGATAATGTCAACTACAACTAGTGTGATGTAATATAACTATCACAAGAAGCATATCATAAATAAATACATTCTAACATGATATCTTGTAAACTAAATCAAATAGGTGAATTGACAATGTTGAAACCATAAAAATTACTGTGGCCAAAGTTTTAATATAATTTTCCAAATCTTAATATCATTCATATTCATGCACACAACTCATTTGGATTTCCTCAATTTTTTATATTAGTGGCATTAAGTAAGTATGTGAAATCCATCTCACCTACTTGCTTAGATTTAATAATATCATATTAAATCAAACATAGATAATACTAAATCAAAAGCTTTAATCAATAGATTTCCATATAAAAATGCCACAATACATATGAATACAAGGAAATAATATAACCTCATGTTCTCCATCATATGTACATAAATTGTATAAATCAGCTAACTGATTATAAATGTAGCCTTTTTAGATAAAAATAGCTAATTTATCATAGTCATAGTTTTTTAACTAAAACAATAAATTTATTCATAACATATTAACAACTAAAATAATCAAAAGATTCATATCATGATATTACTTCACAACTTTATGTTTCCACATATAACTCATTAGTGACCAATTTCCTATAAGTTCTATACACATAGAAAATATGTATTGTGTAAATACACATATACATGTATAAAGATAATTTCACAAAGTATCAATTTAGAAATATATCACTAGATATTTCCCATTTCACAAATGTATATCCTCAGTCATATTAACTCATCCAATAATCACTTTTACAAACATATGGTCTATAAATTAAAACTTCTTACAAATGATTGATCCTCCATAATCAACCTTCTACAGGATTAAGCTTGAAAAATTCAAACAATTCATCATATATAGGTACAGATATCCATGTTCATATGTCAAATATATATAAGGATATATATATATAGGGGTCAGTGGATGAACTCCATAAGACTTGTGTGTGTGTGTGTGTGTGTGTGTGTGTGTGTGTGTGTGTGTGTGTGTGTGTGTGTGTGTGTGTGTGTGTGTGTGTGTGTGTGTGTGTGTGTGTGTGTGTGTGTGTGTGTGTGTGTATTTGACATATAAACATGGATATCTATACCTATATATGATGAATTGTTTGAATTTTTCAAGCTTATTCATGTAGAAGGTTGATTATGGAGGATCCATCATTTGTAAGAAGTTTTAATTTATAGACTATATGTTTGTAAAAGTGATTACTAGATGAGTTAATATGACTGAGGATATATGTTTTTGAAATGGGAAATATATGGTGATATATTTCTAATTTGATACTTTGTGAAACTATCTTTGTGTGTGTGTGTGTGTGTGTGTGTGTGTGTGTGTGTGTGTGTGTGTGTGTGTGTGTGTGTGTGTGTGTGTGTGTGTGTGTGTGTGTGTGTGTGTGTGTGTGTGTGTGTGTGTGTGTGTGTGTGTGTGTGTGTGTGTGTGTGTGAGCATATATATTTGTATTATACAATTATAAATATAATTTTAATTAACTAACCCAGGTAATAAATTCCAACTAGGGTCTTAACTTTCTCAACTAAACATAAAAGTTCATTTAAAACCTCTATTACTAATTGGACATCCAAAATCTACTAAAGAAGAAACCCTTTTTGAGTTTAAAATTTTATATCCACCATATTTCATTCAAACATAGAGATTTATAATAAATTATAAAGACTCAACTTATCTTCCCTAACCCATATCTATAAAAGATAAATAATTAAACATATTTGAGTGGTTCAAAAATATAATATATCACCAAACACGTACATCTTGACTCCCAAGCTATGAGTTTAAAATAGCACCCAAACCAAAACTTACCCAACATAATAAAATTTTAACAAGAGTAAAGAATTACATTCCATCTTTATTACTTTTTCTCAATGTTGGCTCACACACAAGCAAACCAAAGAAGACTCTACCTAGTAATTAATCTCCTTACTATTAAAAAACACAACCACATACACCATTTTAGATGTATATGTACTCGGCCTTGTGGATGGGTCATACCCATACCAGGGTCATTTACATATAAATTTTTGTATATGGTCTTTCTTATAAATATTTATAAAAATCTATTTTTTTGACTAAGATATATCCATAAAATAGTCAAAAAAATTCTTAAAGATACTTGAAACTGTCATTAAAACCTCAAAAGAATTTAGTTGTTATATAGTTGTGCATAGAAGTCAATTTAAACTAAGATATAGTTGATCTCTTTTAATATCACATATAAAATAACATATCCAAAGTATGATTTCAAGGTTTCAAATAAAATAAATACATTAACAAACCTACTGACAATTGGTTATAATGTAGATTTTTAAATTTCTTTTGAACTAAACCTAAAACAAAAACCCTAGTTTTATCTATATTTTCACAGATAAGAAAAATACATGGTTGTATAGGTATGGGATAGGGTTTATATATATTTGGCCCTATGAATGAGTCATACCCATCCTTAAGGTCGATTACATATATTTAATTTTTTAATATCTATTCAAAAATGTAATAACCCATTTTAATAAAACCAATGGCATAACCAGAAATAACTTTTAAATCATTTTATAATGATAAACCATAAATTTAATTCAATAAACCCTATCTGAGAATGAAAATCATGGTTGTTTAAAATCAAAGTTCTTTCTTATACTTTCTCCTCTTCCATTGTACGCTCTTCCAAAACCATCTACCCTCCATATATCTCCAACTGCTCAAGTTATGCATGCAAAATCAAATGCACAACCCACATAAAACTAGGTATTCAATTAATGAAACTTTAGTTATGTAATTATTCTCTGCAATTTTGGCATGGTAGATAGCCATAACCCCACTCATAGTCAATTTCCTTCAACAAATAAATGAAATCATAGAAAAACCATGTAGTTCAAAAAAGTCTCCATTTTAATTCCAAAATCATTGCTTCAAAAATTCTAGAATCCAAGTAGTTTGAAACCCTAGATTCCCATGAATATGCCAAACTACAAAATCATTTTTACATTTTGGTTATTTCCTTTATCTTTTAAAAAAACAATTATGCCTTTTATTTAAACTATGACTTTTATTTAAATTAAACATGGGTCTATTGTTAGCCCATCAACTTCTGCATATACCAATATGCCTTTTGATTACTAAATCAAACATTTTAATAATTTGTTATTAAAACATGCCATCCATTAACACCCTTGATTAAAACATCAAATTATATTCTAACAAACAATTTAAAACATGCCACCTATGTTATTCAAACTAGTTAATATTGGTCTCAAGTTTTAATCAATGCTAAGATAATGGAATATGATTGTCATACAAGATCAACCCAAGAAAGTATCGTTACACAAAACATTTCACTTTTGACTTCGCACATTATCAAAAACATAAAATGATTTTAGTGTAAAATTTTTGACAATTTAATTATGTAAATTGTAACCAACAAAACACCAAAATTATACAAACTCATTTAAACCATTGCATACAAATATTTAATTGATATGTGACACAATCAATAAAATATAAAAACAAACATAACCAAATAGTAATTATATTATATCATGGTGTGTGTAGGGTTTTAGTCTCATTCTTTCATCCCCACTCATCTCCATCTACTCCATCCTCTCCAATGATACCCTCCCTTAGTCATAGTCTAGAGGGTGGACTCCATCCTGCCTCCACCTCAGTATAATAAATAGTAGTTAGACCATATCATGAAATAATCCATAATAAATTATTGTAATTGAATAAACTAAATAATCATGATCATAATTTACAATTAAAAAATGTGAATAGTTAATGATCATGATGATAAGTAATATTTAACTATCCATAAATCAACATATTAAAAATCCAACTACCTAACATAATAATTTAACCAATCATTAACCATAAAATTTTAGAGATTAATAGATTAATGAGTCTAGAGGAGAATCAAGATGTGACATCCTTCCCCCTAAAGTTTTTCATCACTTTGATGACATTTATTTCAAAAAAAATTCAAAAATATAATAGTATTTAGCATAAAATAAACATAATATCCAACAAAACACTAATCAAACAAATGTGGAAATAGATTATAGAACTCTTCATAGTCTTCTTAAGTGGCACTATCTTCAAAATATTAGTACGACTGGACCTTGTAATGTGACACTTATCTATTATATAAGTTTTCAAGTGTCAATTATTTTGACTAGTTCTACTATAACCACCCCATGATCTAAAACCTGTAAAGTATTTCAATCCAATACATGAGAAAGATCAACAACATACTTTTCAAGATAGGACACATGAAAAACATTATGCATGAGTTCGAAAGCTAGTGGCAAAGCAAGTCTATATGCCATAAGATTGACAACTTATAATATGTCAAAGGGTCCTACATATAGAATAGATAACTTATCTAATATTCCAAATTTAATCAAGATTTTATTTGATTTAACCCATAGAAATACTTTGTCTCCAACTAAAAACTGCCTTGTTATTCTTTTCAAATCAACATAGCTCTTATGTCCATCATTGGCTTTATCCATCCTTTGACTTATCAACTTAAATTTCTCTTCCATTTTTAGAAGCATATTTGGACCAAAGACTACCATGTCTTCTAACTTATCCTGACTAATTCATGTTCTACACCTTCTTCCATACAATGCCTCAAATGGAACTATTTTTGAGTTGATTGGTATGAGTTGTTGTGGGTAAACTCAACTAATAAAAGATATTCTTCCCATTTGTACTATTGATCCATGCAATATATTATAATAAGGTCTTCTAAATTTTGATTCACCCTCTCTATTTGCGATACGTTTCCAGATCATATATTGTAGAAAAATTCAAATGTGTGCCCAAAGCTGAATTAAGAGTCAACCAAAATTTAAAAGTCATTTTTGGGTCCCTATCTAAAATAATATTTTTTGAAAACCCATGAAATCTATACATGTATTTCATGAATTTATTTTCAAGCATAGGTGCATCATCTGATATATTACCAAGAATGAAGTGAACTACTTTGGTGAGTTTAACAACAACCACTAAAATCATGTCATGTCAATTCTGAGACATCAAAAACCCTTGTACAAAGTCCATGCTAATGATTTATCACTTATATTTTGGTATGGTATGTGTGTATAACAACCCAGCATGATACACATGTTCAACCTTAAATCATTGACATTCTAAACATCATGAAATAAAATTTGTTGCATATTTGTTAATTCCCTTCCAAAAGTATAATGGCCTTAGCTCTACCAAGAGCTTAGTCATACTTAGATGACTTGAGTAAGGATCATTATGTATTTATTTAAGTACTACACTCCTCAAATTTTCTTTGTTTAGTACATAAATATCCCCTTTGTACCTAAGCAAACCATAATTCTCAAACTTGAATCCATCATACTTAGGATCTTGAGCAATCTAAGACAATGTCAACTTTACCTGCTCATAAAATTCATATCCTCAAGAAACTTTAACTACCAAATCATAAAAAGTAATCATGATGGTAGCCAAATCCTTTATATACCTTCTATGACTAAGGGCATCTATAACCCTACTTTATTTCCCTTTTATGTATTTAATATAAAAATCATAGATTGATAATAACTTTAACCATAGCCTCTGACATGCATCCAAGTTAGGTTGGGTGAAGATATATTGTTACATCCTGATTCCTTACTAGATATATTTGCTATATTATCTATGGATATCAATAATTGAAAAATTTAGATTTAGTTATTTTTATCTGAGTTGTGAAATATATGTTATTATGGGGTAGTAGGATATTGTTTAGGTTACATGATCACTCTAATATGAATTTACTTTAAGTAAGTGTTTACTTTATGATCATGTTAATTTGTCATTTTAGCTATATTTTATTATGACTATCATGACTGTTATAGTCTAACTACCCATTTTTATTATGAGGTTGATACAAGAGAAATCAACTCTTAGAGTGTGATGGAGGGAGAGCATCATTAGATAGGGTGATATAAAACAATATGTCAGAGGATGATAGAGAAACCAAATAGTACCCTGCACACACCATAACAACTAACACATGTTAAATACATAATGAATGGTTAGCATAGTGTGTTAAATGTTGGACACATTTAGAATTTATTGCTCATGATTAGATTAACTAATGGTTAATTGGAACTCATATTGTATGATTTTATGTTAGTCATATTCATTGATTAATATTTTTATAATTTATGTAATAAGAATAAATTGGAATTTATTGATTAATGGGTTTATCAATAAATCAAATTAGGGACTCTTACTTGTGCATCAAGGTAAGTTTAAAAATAAAATTCCTTAGGTGGATCCATGAATATTTTAGGAAAGAATTTTTGGAGAAAGTTTCAAAAATAAATAGCTTTAAATCAAAATGATCTTTAGAAAGTAAAAAAGAAAGAATTCCAAAAATAAAATAAAGATAAAATAAAAAACATTGGCTATGCCTACCTTTTAAAAAGAGATCCCTAGAAAGACAAATGGAAAAAGTGAGATTTAATTAAATCTCATGTAAAAGGAATAAAAATAATCAAAATAATTTAAAATAAAAAGATTTAAAAAAAATAAAATATTAAATCAAAAAGAAATCTTTTTATAGAGGAGCTATGTCTTATTATAAAAAAAGAAGGTCCTGGAATTGAAAAGAAGGGGAACCAACCTAAGAAAAAGGGTGTAACATGCATAGAATTAAAAAAATGTTTATTTTAGATATTGAAATGAAGCCTTGAGGTAGGCGATCTATGAAAATTTGGATTCCCATGCTATTATTCATTTTATGTAATTACTGGATATTATTATGTATGATTTGGATGTTATTTTGTATGATTTGATTAAAAATAGAATCAATGAATTTATGGTTAATATAGCATCCAATTTGACATATAATTACATTTTTAGAAAATAACGAACCTCAAAATAAAAGGGATAACTTAAACCTTTAATAGGTTAATTATTTATATATCCAATAGGGTCTATCTCCTGTTATCCTAATATTCATCTAATATGGGCTAGAAAATAATGGAAATGACTTAGGTTATAACCAAAAACATGTAATAACCATGAGTGGACTCAAAAATAATGTCAAATTGGTTATTACAAACTTACAGTGCAATAGAGGCGTCTATCTTTGGTTAATTTTTTCTAGGACCAAATTGATATTAGAGATTTTTAGTTGAACCAATAGGGTTGTAACATCCTTAACTCAAACTATAAGCATCCTTTATGTAAAATTTTTAGTATATTTGATAATCAGTGCTATGAATACATATCTAGGCAATGATAACTAATAAATATATATATAGTTGCTAATAAATTACTAATGTTGTATTAATTTATGGTATTTAATATCAATAGTTTATTTGTTGTATCGTCATTTGTTATATCTATTGTATTTAATATAATAATTTATATTAGCATATATATAGTTTATAACATTGCTCAGTTGATATAAAAGTGATAACTAATATATATCCAATAACTATGATGGAGATTGTATTCACATATTCTATGAATTAATAGATAAGGTTCATATATAAGTTGATATTTCAATTAGTATACAACAATGATATGTATATTTATGTATACAATTATAAGTCAGAATATGTCATAGTATTGTTGAGATTACATCATTTAACATTTTATATAACATAGTATATGCTTTATAAATATACAGTGTTCATTTTTTTTATATATGGGTATATATAGTCCATATATATGCAAAATATAATGATCTATGAATTATAATATGATATGTAAGTGATAGTAGTCAGAAACATATTATAATATATTTAGTTTTAATACATTCTTGTATGATATAATGTTCTTATTTTGGAATTTGATTGGAAATCCAACTATGTCAATATAAAAAAAACTCACCATAGTTAACGATATCTATAATATGATATGCAACATTATGGTAAACTAGATAGTTGGTATAGAAAGTTAATTTAGATATCTTAAGACTATATTATCAAGTTAATATGATATAGTTGTTTATTTGTATAAGTTATAATGTGATTGTCTTGAATCCTCATTCTCTAGAGTAGTTTTAGGGTAATTGAATTAGTGCTTAGCAATTCTGACATTAGCACAAACATAATGAGTGGTTTATATATTGAGAATCATAGAAAATTTATATCATTGAAGAGCTCAGGATCATATATCACATTATTTGGGATCATAATATTTATGTTCATGGGTGTGTGACAGGAATTGTTGTCAAATATAGGTATATCATGTTATAATATATAAGAAAATAAAAATATGTATATAAGAAGATCGATGATAGCAATCCTTAGGAGGTCTCAAAATTCCTCCATAAATTCTTGACTCTTTTATTTATGTAATGATCCTTTATTGATCTTGAATTCTAAAAAGAATTTTTCTCTACCTACAGTCATTCCATAGTATGGGCATATTTAATCATGAGATGTGAATGGAAATGGATTATAATATCATTTTAAGAAATACTTATAATTATTTTACACTTGATATGTTTTCAAATAAGTGTGCCTTACTTTTGATGTCAATGATAATCTTAGTGTGTATGAATTTGATTGATATAGATCATTATCATTTATTATTTATAAAACTTTAGACCAAAGTATGTTGAGTGAAACATTATAATTTCATGAGTTTGATTCACATTTTTATGCAATATCTTGCAATAGAATGGATTTCTATGATACACTACATGTTCAATTTAGAATCATACAACACACAGGTAATTACTTATCTCTATGGATTCCCACACCATCACTATCTACTCATCTATGAAGGGAGGGGAATTTCCTAATGGGATTAGTGTGGGGTATCTTTGGTCCATGGTTGGTGTGTAAAAGTTCTCAGATGATGCTCTCCCTCCCCACAGCAATACTACTTATCGATATGACACTTGATATTTCCATAGATATTGGAGAGTCCAGAGAACTCATGCTTTGAGGAGCCAGGTATCTAAGTTATGTATATTATATTAGATTTTATATTATTATTGAATATTTTCATGAATAAGTATAATTTCTTATTATTTTATATTGATATTAGTGATTTCAGGGTTGTATCAGCCATGGTTGAGTTACTGTTGACGATTTTGACCCTGCAGGTCAAATTATCACCTCTACCATTCAAAACTTTGTATATCATGCTAGTTCATCTTGTGAGTCAGTTATTGGTCCTAAAAAGTCTAAAGTAATTTTTCAAGTCCAAATGGTCACTTTATTTTGGGAGAATTGTCCAAGCAGAAATCTTGAATGGTATTTTCATAAAGCCCAAAGGGCCTCTTCAAAAGCAAAAGACCATTTTAATTATTTTCAAAGGTCCATTCCAAAAATTATGAAATGTAAATTACAAAAATTTGAAGGGCCTTTTCTTAGATAAAATTCCATTGCAAAAATTTTGAAGGGACACTTGCAACTTTGTCAAAGGGACACTTGCAACTTTCCTGAAGGAATTGGTCTTTTCAAAAATCTTAAAGGTATTCTTCTCAAAAAAAAATGTGATTTTCAACTTTTCCAAAGGGTATTGGAAAAAAGTCCTAAGGTTCTTTCTTTTCAAGAGGGTGCACTTGCAAAAAAATTGAAGGGTCACTTAACTTTTGTGAAGGGTCATTTCTTTTGGGAAAGTGACAATCAAAAAGTCCTTTACAATTTTTCTAAAAGGGTCTTTTCTAGAGCAAGAGGACCATTTCAAAAGGTCTGAAGGGTCTATTGCATAAATTTGAAAGGCACTTCCAGGGAGAGGTTCATTTCAATTTTTCTAAAAGGGACACTTGTAAGAAATTTGAAGGGTTCATCTTTGTAGAGAGGACCATTTCAACTTTTCTAAAGGGCAAGTGAACCATTCCAACTTTTTCGAAGGGCAAGTGGACCATTATAACTTTATCAAAGAGCAAGTGGACCATTACAACTTTTTTGAGGGGTAAGTGGATCATTCCAATTATTTTAAAGGGTTCTTTTCCTTCAAAAAAGTCCTTTACAACTTTTTCAAAGGGAAAGAGACCATTTTGAAAGGTTCATTTCCAAAATCTTGAAGGGTATTTTCATGAAGCCAAAGGATATTTTCAAAAGAAAAGGTTCATTCAAAAAGTCCAAAGGGTCCATTAAATTTTTTTGAAAGGGAATTTTCATGAATTTGAAGGGAAATTATCAAAAGTTCATATCATGAATTCCTTCAAAAAAAAAATTTGAAGGAATTATCCATTGCAAAAACTCTGAAAGAAAAGTCCTAAGGCCAAAAATCCCAAAACAATTCCTTCAAACAATTTATCCAAAGGAAATGAAAGGACTTTTTGAAAAGTCCAAAGGGCACATTTTAAAAGCCTAAAGGTCATTTTCTTTTGGTTGAGATTCCATTGCACAATCCTAAAAGGACATTAAAAGAAGTCCAAAGATAGATTTCCTTCAGACTTTTTATCTGAAGGAAATAAACAAAAAGAATTCCTTCAAACTTTTTGTCTGAAGGAAATGAACAAAGAGATAAAAAAAACAAACTTTTTATTTGAGGAAAAGCTGAGAGGAAAGAAAGAAGAGCCCAAAATAAAAGTCTTAGACAAATTATCCAAAGGAAATAGATAGAAATGAAATGGTCAAAAATATAAGTCTAAAGGAATTAATGATGGGCCTAAAGGAATTAATGACAGGCCAAACATCAAGTTTGAGCCCCTGAAAGTAGTTGTTGGTCAAGATTTCAAAAGTTTCACCAAGATTGTTGCGAGCTTGACACTTGTCAAGATATAGCAAGGAGATCAATGGATGAGAAAAGGCCAGGTTTTCAAAAGGATCTTAGTGGGATTTTTATAGCCAATCAATATAAGACAATGAGGACTTCTCCTTTTGACTCTTATGACATGGTTCATAGCTCACATACAAAGCATGTAAAGTGACCCAAGAAAGATTAGATGCATCCAGGACAAGCACAAACATGCAATGAGTTTTATTCAAGGATTAAATCATCCACACTTAGCAAAGACATGTAGTTATCTTTAAGCATGACTCTCTCAATTCTAAAGGGAAACTCAAATACATGAAGGGCTCAAATAGTTTATCATTAGAATAAGATAACAAGGAGTTCAATCTGAGTTTCTACACCATGTATTTGATGTTATCTTGGAGTTTCCATGCACCTCTCACTCATTAAAGTCCTTTTCCTTGTAAGCAAAGGCTATCTAGAGTTGATTGGTCAAATATTCAATTAACTATTTGTTGAAGTCATGCTTATCTCCTAGTCATCTCATGAATTAAATGATCCACTTTAGCTTTAAGTTCAATCAAGAGGCATATTCCTTTGAATATTATGGCATGGCTTTCCATGCAAGATAGTTTAACTTTCCAAAGTTGGGCCCACCATCCTTTTTAAAAACCAAATAGATTTTCATGTAGGACATAAAATAAAATAATATTATTGGAATACTTGGTTATTTTTAGATAGCTCAAGTTGGACTTGTGAGATGTGGGAGTTGATCTCCTCTTCTATTTTTAGCACCAATCTTTTGTTTATGTATGATTTTTCTTTATAAGTTGGCTTTTTAGCCTTGAATAAAAAATCCCTCTTTTGGCAAGACCATACTCTACCAAAATTTGAGTTTTGTAACCTTTTTTAGATAAATAGGATTATTTTCATATTCTAGGATGTTGGTATAGTGTATTTATGTCAGTGATTTGCATATGTGATATAATTTTCTTCCTTGTCAAGTCTTGATTCTTACCTAGTTATTAGTTGATCAAATTATATAGGTCATGTTCTATGTTTGATGTCTTTTGGCTGAAGTTACAATGAATGTAAGTGGCTGGTTAGTGCCTTGAATCAAGCCTATTCCATCATTTTCCTCAAGCTTTGATCACCAAATAAAACATTTTCATGAAATACTGATGCATAGGAGTCAATTGGAGTTGAAGATTCAGCCTTTTCTTGTCTAATTAGTGTTTTAGAAGCTCAAATTGAGTGTATGAACTAAAACATAGGTGTATCACCATCATTAGATAGGATTTCCCTTCAATTTTCCTTTTTTCCTTTTTCCTCTTCCCTTTTTCTATTAGTTTGTATCGTAGAGTAGAGGTCCTAAATGATACACAAAAGGGAGTTATCCCTTATTCAATTCATTAATTAGGCAACCCATAGCCTAGGATTGTTTCCATGTTTTAGTAGACTATGAAGGCCTGAAACTACCTTCACAAGGGTATGAGTTTGATTGACAATAGTTACCATATTATTTTCTATATTCATTTTATGTAACATTTTTGTGACATTAGAGATCTGTGATATAAATGTAACGTGTATTTATTTGTATCACTTGAGTATTTATATGATCTCTTTTTAGATTCTTTATTTAAAATCTATCTATAGTATGTATGTTAAATCTTTAAAAAAATCATGTATTTCTGTGTCTAACCCAGTGGGGTTGTTACATATACTTGAGCCCCAAATTATCAGTTTTGAGCTTAAATAATTTTCCTAACAAATAATGCCTCAAAACTTGTAAGGCATGAACTATTACATCCAATTTTAGATCATGTGGGGCACAATTTGCCTCATATGACTTTAACTTTCTAGACTCATAAGCTATAATAGAACCTTTTTGCATGAAAACTCCTCCAAGACCATCTTCTGATGCATTTATTATTACTGAGAATTGGCCATTTAGATCGAGAACTCTTAGCATTGGTGTCAAGATAAGCCTTCTTTTTAGCTCTTAAAAATCTTCCTCACACTTTTTTGACCACACAAACCTATTATTTTTTCACTGAAGATATGTAATAGGATTTGTTATCTTGAAAAAATTTGGCATGAATTTCCTATAATATCTATCCAATCCTATAAAAATCCTAAATTCATAAATATTTTTGGGTTTTAACCACTCCATAATAACTTTTATCTTTGAAGGATCCATGTATATTTCTTCTATAGATATAATGTGCCCAAAGTCTTGTACCTTTTTTTTAAAGAAGGCACACTTTGGTAGCTTCCCAAAAAGCTTATGTTTCCACAATAGTTGCAGAACCAACTTCAAATGTTCTAGATCTTGTCCTCAAATTATGAATAGATGAGAATATCATCTAGAAATACAAACACAAAACAATCCATATAATTTCATGTGATTCATGAATGTTGTATATGCATTTGTTTGCCCAAAAGGAATAATTATGACTTCATAGTGTCTGTAACAAGTCATGAAAATTGTTTTCAAAATGTCTTCCTCATGAATCCTTAATTGATGATATCCTATTCAAATATCAATCTTCAAGAATATTTATTCTCCATGAATTTTATTAAAAATATCATCTATGTGAGGTAGAGATACATGTTTCTTATCACTGCCTTGTTCAACATCCTGTAATCAATACACAAGTAAAGGGTTCCATCCTTCTTTTTAACAAACATAACTGGTGCAACCTATGGTGACACACTTGGTCAAATCAACCCTTTGGATAATAGACCTTGTAGTTGATTCTTCAAATCTACCAATTCATTTTTCATCATTCTATAGGGGTCTTTAAATTATGTTTCAAAACCTAGAATGATATCAATTGAGAAATCAAACTCTCTTTTAGGGGTAAACTTTTTAAAATTTTAGGAAAAACATCTAAAAAATATTGAATAAAAGTAAAATCCTCAATGGAAGGTTCCTTTTATTCCTCCATCTCATTTATTTTGACTATAAATTCTTGACACCCTTTTCCCTATGCTTTCTTTAAATGAATTGCAGAAATTTGTCTAAGTTTAAGCTCATTTTTTGCTCCCTAGATTTGGGTTTGTTTTCCCAAATCATCTAAACATTTTACCTTTTTAAGAAAATAATCCACCTTAGCTTTATGTTGAGCTAACCAAGTTACTCCTAGGATCACATCATACGACCCTAATGGTGCTAAAAATAGATCCACTACCATGATGAATTTAGGTAATTTGATATCAGCTTTGACTAAACATTTATTGACCTTAGCCTTAGATTCATTCATATATTAAACTGAACATGAATTTTTCATAAGTACAACTTTTTTAGACAACTTTTTAAGCATATTAAGAGAAATAAAACATTCATTAGATCTTGTGTCAATCAAAATTAAAATTAGATAACCAAATAAAGTACCTAGCATCTCAATAAGAGAATCCTAAAATTGAGATTCATGATTGTCAACAGTTGCATGTATTCTCTTCTAAAAATATCCTTGATGTGAAGTTGAACTTTTATTCTTACCATTTGTCTTCCCTTAAGTACATTCCCTATTGATGATCACCTCCAAAAATGAAGCATCCACCAAGTGGTCCTTTCCTATGAAATTATTGATTTCCCTTAAAACCTCCTTTGAAACCATTTCCTATTTTCCTATTCCTTGAATCACTGCTACACTTTACATTATAATTCTTGAATTCATTTTTAGAGTTTCCAC